>OY735249.1:1406697-2606697 GCA_963457695.1 Neria commutata
TTTCATTTGTAAGACTTCAGGCTGACGCGTCCAATCACATTTTTAGTCTTTTAGTCCAGTCGTCTGAACAAACAGGCATTAAATCTTTTAATTAAAAGTCTGCTCTTCCTTTGGTTTGGTTTTAACTTCATAATAACGTGCTTGGTTTCTTATAAATAAATAATCTATGGCAATGACAGCTACACAGTTGTTGCAAAAACAGTCTTGTCTCTCTCTCTCTCTCATTGAAAAGTGTCGAAAGTTGTCTCAATTGACAAAGCCAAACAAAAACTTGTATTTAAATATAAATGATGCACTTTTGTTTACTATTAACTCCTGCTGTGTGCCGCAGCTTTTGTCCAACTATTCCAAATCCTTTCGAACCCTTCACACCACAGACGCTTCTTTGACAACATCATCATTGTGCTTTTGTCAATTTGCGCTTGACCCATGACCATCTTTGGCCTGTCGTCGCATCCTTACAGCCTCGCTGGAAAAGGCACTGCTCTGCCCAGAAATGAGCAGCATTGCCATTTGACATTAACAGCGGGTTGACTCGGCTGCATGTGTCAAGTGCGTCGTGCTGCGGTCAACTGTCCTTTAGCCTTTCGTCGTGCCGCCATTGTTGCTGCTCTGGTCCCTGTGGGTTGTTTTTTGTTGCATGCCGCCCTTCCGCCTGTTCGACTGCTGTCGTTTTAAATATCCTGTTTATAAATAAAGCACTGGCCCATTGTTCGATGATAGTTTTCAATATGATGCCGTTTAACTTCCGGTCGCCATCTTGGTTGGCTGCTTTCAATACTTTGCTTGTTATTGTTGTGGCGTTGTTTTCGACATTATTCTTCATTTCGGTTCTCCTGTTTTGCCTTCCGTAAGGCAAAAGTTTTTCACTTGTTTTGTTAACTATTCCAAACGCCTTGGGCGGTATATCCTTCCACTGCATTTGACATTTGCAAATGAGTTTGGCACTTTTGGTCAATAGTTTTTCGACTTGCGATGTAAAAGTGGGTATTGTAACTTACAGTCCCAAAGACAGTGCCCTCTTTCTCTTATTGAGTTTGACACTTCATTGTAAGGATAACATTTTTACTCCTTTTACTACCGACCATTAACAGAGGCAATCAAGCTCTTAGCCCTTTCCGAGAGACCTTCATTATGCTTCAGCTATCATTCTGCGCTAACAAACCCACCTTCCATTTATCCAAAAAGTCACTAAATTTTCTTGAAAAAGTTTTATCGGCAAGGCAAATCCTCCAACGTTAATTGCCACTTTTAATACAATATCTTTTCAATTTCTCCACACCTTCACTCTGCAAACATTGATTTGCACTAATTTAACCAACATTAATTGTCTAAACCAACTGCTCACCTTCATTATCATTATCAGCCATTCTCGTGAGTGACACCTCAACTGAATTGCGTCCAACGGCCGTGTCCTTGACTTATAGGCACGTTTATACACTTACGCGTAACCTAATACTAATTATCCTGCTGCCATAAAAAACGCCATGTCGACATTTTTGTAAATTAACACCGGCCAATCTGTGTGTGAGTTGAGCAGTTGCTCCTGAGAGCCTGGCCGTATTTCAATTAATGACACTCTTAATGGCAGCAGGTCCTTCTGCCGAAAGTTGTTTGCTCAAATTTCTTAACTTTTCTTCAAGAATTTTCTGCTTTTTTCATGCCTCATTTTTCTTCAAGGGTTTCACTTTGAAGTTTCAGCTTTGACAGGATTAATGAAATTTTAAAGAATTTGAGTAAACAAGTGGCACTGGGATTTAGCATCAAAGGGATTATTGAAGAGGATTTATTGAACGAACAATGGATTTTCTGTTCTTAAGCGCTTAAGAAGATGTGCTTTGATTTTTTTAATTCTATTTATTTCTGTGTCTTTCATCAACAACACGCATTCTTCTTACAAATCGTAACTCCATTCTATTATATTCAAACAGTTTTTCGAATGTGGAATTTTCATTCACTGCAGATTAAAGACTTTCCATAGGTACATGGAATAGCTTCAGCACGTTCGACACATTCCCTGAAAGGGACCCACATATCTCTGTTCAAATATATCTACTTAAATGTGCTCACCATTCTGCTGCAATCATTTGCAAAACTACATTGAAACTCCATCCTTATGCTTCACTCATTTCATCAATATCCATACAAACATATGCATGAAAATTAATATCCCCTCTTCCCCACTTTCACACACACACCCACACACAGACAACTTCTCGTGCTGCCAATAGATTTCCGAACTGTTTAATAGCAGCTGTTGCCACAGCGTACACCAACGGCCACATTTTGCCCCTGCCAAAATATCCTTTCGCATGTCCTTGCCGAGGCGAATCTTTCAGTAATCGCAGTGTCAGTTTTGTGGTTTGACTTTCATTAAACAAAATTTATACGTTTACTTAAATGCCGAATATTGCAAATATTGCCACAGCGCAACGTAATGTCATTCATTTCGTCCTTGCACGCACACATACTACTCTGCCTACTCTGCGGACGGTTGGCGGCATTGCCCCACTGGTGTGCCCACTGATATGTGGTGGCATCATCTTCAGCCTCGAATCGGCCGAGCTGGGGCAATGCTTTCGCTCGTTCGTTGGTTCGTTTTGTAATTAAACGTTTTTGGTCGCAAATGTTTTTAATTGTGAAATAAACTCGACTTCATGCACGAGAAGCTAAGCCAACAAGGACAACGACAACGATGACGCTTGACGATGACGAGGAATAACGGCAGTTATTGACTGCGTTGCGTACGAAGCGTCGGTCGAGCCGCCATATTGAGTCCATATGCCAGACAAACGGAAATAGATTGTCATCAACGCTAGCGACAACAACAACAACTTGAATAACAGTAGCAACTACAATGCACAGAGGCATGAGCGGCAGCAGAAATCTTTTTCGGGGGTCTTCCAATAGTAAAAGAGTACATTTCTTTAAAAAATACTATATAAAAAATTCTATAAGGTTCAGAATAAAGAGAAGCTCTCATACCTCCATCTCTCACTCAATTCAATTCTATTTACAATTCTGCAGGACGTTCAATTGATACAGTTGAGAAGCAGCTCCCCTAGAACCCCTCGATTTCGACCTTTGCATACAGCTGTTGTTGCAATTGTGGTGGCGTCGTGTATTATTGCCGCCTTGTGGTCGTGCATTATTAGTTCTGTTGAGTTGGTTGGGGGGCAAGAGGAAGGAGCACAAAGATTGGTCTGCGTATTCAGGCCAAGTCAGTCTATTAAGCGTGGTGCATGTTGGTTGTATTCAATGCCGTTAGTTTGTCGACACTCTGCGCGACCACATATGTATGCGGATGCACGGACGAGTCCTTAATATCAACTCGCAAAAACCACAAGCTGTGAAGGAATGAGCTGAGTATGAACTGCGAGGAAATTCGATTAAAGTATGTAAAGTAGCAAAAGTGCTGGAAAAAAAGTAAAATACTTAGACTCGATTTTGTAGCTAATGCTGCCAAAGAAGCTTCGGAGAATTGCTTCGAGCTCTTAATTTTAAAGTTTCTTAGAAGTGCTTTTGTGCTTCCAGCGTTGACAAGTGTTACAAGTGGTCTCATCTTCAGACTAGCTGCTGCCGCATGCCTTCCCATGTATCATATACGCCTGGCAACTCCTTGCTCACCTCAATTCCCAACGCTCGCCTGTAATAGTTGCTACCACTCATATCCTTCCTTTCGTTAGCATATGCATCCTTGTTTATTTATCATTTGCCATATGTGGCCAGCCAATTTGCAGACATTTCTGCCCCTCCGCTCTTCTCGCTTATGGTTTTGATTATTCGCTGCTGTTGCCAGTGTTGTTCCTTTGCTTTGTTAGCGCCATAAAAATGGCGCTACTGTGAAAAAGCAGCACAAGCAAACAAATAAAAATGCATAAAAAATGAAACGTTTAATTTTCAAGTCAAGTGTTGTTACCTGTCCTTTATTCCGTATTCCCTTTTTCCAAGCGTTCATTGTCTTCCTGTGCAATTTTGCTCCCTATCTGCCTCTCTATTTTATGGCACTGCAACACAATCGATGTTCCTGCGGGAACTAAATTGTAGTTAAAGTGAAAAAAATTCGAAAATTTTGGCAACACAAATGGGCGTACTTTTTTCTGGCATTTAATTGTTGGCTGTCGAAAAAGTTTCCACTGCAGAATATATAATATTTTGTCGAAAATTGCAGAGTATTGCTTGAAATAAGAGCCGGTTTATTTATGGAACTACTCTCACCTCGCCTCAAAGAGACCAAAAATTTTTCAGCATATTTCCAGAAATCTTTTGGTTTAATAACAAGTTGCCTCAATTTTCTTCCATAGCCTGCAACTTTTACTAAAATTGATCCAAGCCATCCAAATTTCGCCCACTTCTTCGAAATGAGCTTCGCATCATTTGATTCAATCATGTCGAAAATTGATAACAACCCATTTACAAATGACAGACAAATCATCAAAAGTGCAAACACGCACACACACACCCCCTAAACAACGCACTTTTGTTCAATAAAATCGCCTAAAATTATGCTATAAAAAATACAACAACAAGTAGAAAACAATTCCCAGAAATCGAACCAAGGAAAAAATCAAAATTAGGGCACGTGCCAGTGCCCATTGAGATGAAGCAATTGACCAATGCATTGAGCACGACCACAGGCTGCCAGCCCACGCTCCACTTTCATAGCAACAATGCGCTGGCTTTGGCAGGGTTGCCCGTGTTGCTCATTTCGAATGCACAGCACGCGCGCATTTTTCTCGTTTTTTTCATTCTTTTGCTGTTTTTTGAACAATGTTACTTGCTTTTTTCTCTGCTGTCTTATCAATTTGCCGTACCCTGTGCCCTTCCCGCCCCTGAACCAAAATCAGTCCAATCTTCACAATTGATTTCTACGCATTTGCGTGTTTGCCTGCCGTGCCTACTTTTCTACTACTTCTGCCACGTTCGGTCTTTTGTTAGTGAATGTGGGCGTACTTTTTTGCGCTATTGTGGCTCCCCATTGTGTCATAATCGACAAAGCATCCCATCGAAAATACCAACAACAAAAGTTCACAAAAAAATTCAAAACGTACCAAAAAGAGCAAGTTAAGTGATTTGCTACGTGATATTTGCTACCGATGAAAAATGGCTTCAAGCTCGCACTTGGTGTGCATAACCTCACATTTGTTGCGTGAACTTTGCAATTTAAAGTGGCAGTGGGCGTTCACCAAATTGTAGTAGCAGCACTGCTCCTATTCCCTTGACCGCGGCTGGCATTAAAATTTCATATGCCAAATTGATGCGATTATTTGCGAGTGTCTGGGTGGGTGGGTGTGTTGATCCCAGTTGGTTGGTCATACTAAATAAATTGATTGTCATTTATTCAAGCTGATTAGTTGCAAAAGGCAGGGAGCTGGCCGGGAGTCAGGCTGGGATTGAGGGTCGTACGTTGCGGCACCAATTTGTGCATTATTGATGGCAGGTTAAAACTAATGAAATGAACTTTGAATGTGAATTTGGCGGGGGGGTAGTGCAGCCAATTGGCTGGTAAAGGGCATAACTATATTCAAATGGATAATAAATTAACTGAAATTCTCAAATTACATCGTCATCGTAATTTTTTAAATACTATTTCTTTCAAAGTAGAATAAAGAAAATCGAAAGAGAGTTTTTTAAACGAATTCCCAGCCAAAATTGAACACATAAAAAATTTTAGAAATAGAATTAGAATATAGAATATGAATATAGAATTCATAAAAAAAATGCAGCTGTTGAAAAGGTAGAAAATTTAATTAAAATAACTGATTTCTTCAAGTTCAGAGAGATTTTATTCGAATTTATTTATTTTTGAAGGGTTTCCATTTGTTTATAACCAACCCTTTATTCCATGGTATGTCAAATCAGTCTAGCAAAAGTGCACAAAGTCCCAACCACCCACACATTCATGCTCACATACACACACATGTATGCCTTGTAGAGAAGGCTTGCAAAAATATCAACAAAAGTTGCTTGCAGCCGGATTTGCCAATTTCTTGCCATTAAAAACTGAAGTTCAGTTCGAAGAAGCAGACCAAGGAGCAGAGGAAGAAGCAGCAGCGCGCATGGAAAAGAAGAGCAAGCAGCAGCAGAATAAATCTCTTGTTTTCTAAACAAATAAAATGCAATTAGCAAGATTTGAATTAATTAAGTAGTAAGTAAGTAAGTGCGAGTAGTCACAAAAGTACACACACACATGCGAATAAGTTAGTAGCTTAAGTAGAAAAGGTGCGGCGCACATGTGCTTCCCCCCTTTCTGCCATTGCCGCCCGCTGCCGCCCACTGCTTTCAGTGGCAGACAAGTGCCTTTTGTTTGCTTTGCCACAAAAGCAACAACAACAACCAGCAACGGCAAAGTAGTAAAAGGTATGCACACTACAATTACAACAAATTTTCGACTACTATTTAGCGCTTTTCTTTTCGGGCGGTTTTATACCTTGCAAATACACACACACACGCACGCACACTTGCTTGCATCTTGCAAATCATGGCAGACAAAGTTTTTTCTATTTGCTTCCGTTGTTGTTTTTATTGTTGTTGTTGTTTTTGTTGTTACCGCGTTGATCTGGCTGGTTGTGCAATTATCGCTAAAACCCTGCGGCTGCATCAATGATGCCACCTGCACAAAATATGGGAATAGCGTCTGCCGGCGAAAGTGTTGCCAGCTGCGCAGTTTCTTGTAAGAGAAGCAGAGAGGGGGGAACGCAACTTTTGCACTTATTGGCGTGCACTTTGGCTTAAATTTTTAAGTAAGTAAGAAACATTTTTCTATGAGTTTTCTCTTTGCAAAAGTTGACACCGAATTTTTTTCCACCAAATATTTGTTCAAGCTTTTCCAGGACTGTGAGTTTCTTAGGAATTTAATTAAAAATGAATTTTGGAAAATCGCTGAAATCGTAAGGCTTTAAATTTTTCTACATACCTAATCTATATTTTTGTTCAAAATTGTAATATTTTGCATGTTTTCATTATCTTTTCAAAATTTTCTTCGCTTTGCTTTTTGTTTGTCCTTCATACAAAGTATATTTCCAGCTTAGTTCCCTTAAAATTATAGCAGGGAGAAGGCTGGAGTGAAGCGCTACGTCAAGTCGTTATCCGGTAACGGGTTGTTCTGGCCAATCAAGGAGAAAAGGTGGATCGGAACAAAGAGTCAAGCATATTCTGTACGTTTTTATTTATTCTGAAAATATGTGATATACTCTTTTGTTGCCTTATTCGTTGCGATCACTCTTGTTAATCAGTTTTTTCACAGGCATGTTGTCTTTTTGCAATGGCATGCTTCATTGTGCTTCCATCTGCTGCTCCCGCTTCTCTCCTCCACTTTCCTCTCCAGCAACAGAAGCGCCCATAATTTAGCACATTAGTACGCTGTCACATATTTCATTCACTTCGGCAGTTCAGGGCAGCGAACGCAATGCGCCAGTCAGCTCGGTTACGCACACACTCACACACACACACTCGGCACGCAACTACCACCTTCGCCTCAGCTGCTGAGCAACACCAACAGCAGCAACTACACCTTCACCTTTACCTTCTGCAACGGAGACAACAACAACAACAACAGCCACAGCAGCACAGCTCAGAGTGGTCATGCCACAAGTGTCAAAGTGAACAGCTACCGAAGGCAGTCGCCCATTCCAGGCGGTAGCTCGGCTGCTGCCCAACAGAAAATCCACTCTGCACTCCTGCGCCGATAAGGTAAATCATCTCTCGGCACCAACAATACAACAACAACAACAGCTAAGTATGAAAAAAGAAACTCAGCGGCAGCACACCAAGAAAAAAAGGAGTAGCAAAGATGTATGTGTGTTTTTGTTGGAGTGATGTGGAGCAAACGCTGGCACGCACGCACGCACGCAACTGCACTGCAGTGAAGGCGTCAGTGGTGAAGAGTGAGAGCGGGGAGCGAGGAGCGGCACAGTGCGAAATTCATTAGCCTGCGGCGATTTTTAACACACCAACCGAAGGGCGCCCGCGTTGGCGGCGCGCCACCTACGACGACGCCAGCGCGGAGCAGACACAAACGGGCTTAAATTACTTAATTTCAATTTCGCACTAAAGGATGCCACTAAATGCGCAACCACGCAGCGAGCGCGCCTCGGCTGAAATTCCTGGTAAGAGTGCGTTCCGGCCGGAGTTCGAGGCAACGCGGCTGCATATGCTAATTTTTTGCCATTTTGCAGTTGCCTTTATTCGATTTTGGCTTTGGCTTACAGCAGGATTCGAAGCCTTTATAGCTCTGCGTAGTTATAGTGCGCTTTTGCAGTATTGTTGTATGCGTGTGAGTGTGTGTGTGTTTGTCGCCTGTCCAATAATGCGCCGCCTGCGATTAATCAGCGACTATTAATGTTGCACTCGAGCATATTTACGAGTATTAAATGATCTGCGCTTGTTGTTGTTGCTGTTGTTGCTGGCTCTAACTCTGTGGGATGCACACACTCACGCGCTGACTGCCCTATAAGGACATGACTTATGTCAAAGAAGGAGAAGAAGAAGAAGTGTGCTGTTGAGGGCGACACGTCCGAACTTTCATTGAGTTTAGTCGATTGCACTGAGAGCATAGCTGCTAACGATTATATCTTTATTACTCGCTACTTTCTAGATCGCCAAATGGTAAAATGAAATTTTAAAAAAAATTTTATAAAAATTTGTTAAAAAAACAGAAAATTTCAAAGTATTACAAATATTTTATGGAATTAAGCTGAACTTTTGAAGAATATTAGAAGTAATGTGCTCCGGCGGAGATTTGAATCCAGGCATCTCATATCGAAGACCAAGCACTTCTCCACTGAACCACCGCGTCAACCAGTCCAAAACATCGTCTATACAATTTCTAGCAGCGATTACTAAAATGGCACTTTCCGCTCTGCAAAAGTGTTCCAACAAAAGGAAGTGTTCTACTTCTCAAAGCTCGTTTCAAATTGTTGCCACTTTCTTGCCACTCCTTTTAATTATTTCCGGTTTCCGAGCAAATTTTGGCTGCCTGCTGCCACCACAAAAAAAAATTCTTGAATTTTGATTTCCACTTCAAATTCCCTTCTTTTCTATAAATTCATTTCAGTTTGCGCTTTTCCTTCTTGAAAATTTACGCTCTTGGCGGTTTACATTTGCGCGTCTTCATTAAAACCGAAAAAGGCTTAAATAAATAAATAAATCACTTCTTATTTTTTCAAAGCGTTGACAGCTTCGTGCGTTGCTCTCTTTGCTGGCGTCACTCGCTTCAGCATCTTCTTTAAGGCCGACTGCCAACTGCCACCTGCCGCACTCCACACCCCCTCTCCCCGCTTGATCCTTCATACCGCATTCTTTTCATCAATTAATGAGTTAAAAATTGCGCATGCATTCGATTGCTGCCCAACCGCCTTCCCTGTCACCCCTCCTTTCCACAACTGTCGTCTCGTTAGTACTGCGCCTGCAGAAATTAATGAAGATATTTTTTTCTAATTTCAACCCGAAAGGATACGCCCGACTGCGCCATATTGCGCACTTCAAGCTGGCAGCGAAGAGTTGAAGTGCCGGGGGAAGAATCATTTGATTTTTAATTACGCTGAATTTTTATTAGAATCAACGCAAAATCACTGCGTTTTGGCTTGTTCCTTTTTCTTTTCTGGGCTGTCTTCGGTCCTGCTGTTCCTTATTGCCTGCAGTTATATTGCGTCAAGTCTCTAAGGACACAACAGGATATGATGGCGCGTAGTTGGCCATTTGAGTCACTTTCAAGTTTGTCGGTCTCTCGTTTTTCTTTCCGTTTCGTAGGAAAATTATTTTGGTGAAAGGGTTTCAACTTAATTAAACCGTTTTTTTTGCTGATATTTTTCAGATTTTCAGCGATGTTGAAGCATGCTTGACAGCGAACTGTCATCATATTGGGCAAGAAAACAAATTGACAGCTAAAGTGCTTCAAATTCGCTTTAATTAAGTGTGACGGATTTGGGTCTGCGGCAACTTTTATTACGAAGAAGAAGCAGTATTCAAATGAATTGCATACAAAAGGAGTAAATTGCTGGGAACAGGAGAAGTCGCTAAAAGATCACAAAACTTTATAATTCCAACTCATCAGATCCAAGAGAGCCACAAGAAATGGTCAAGGCTCAATAAAGATAGACCTCAAAGTTGAGTATAGAGTCCGATCGCTTTGGCCCTTGCTTAACGGTCAAAGAGCAGCTATAACGACTAGTATATAATATCCACCATAGAAACATCAATGCGAACAGTCCTTCGACTTCACCTCATCAACTTTTGAAGATCATTCAACTAAATATTTGTTCCATTTATATCCCTTTTTCGATCTAACCAAGCACTTTGCCATTCGATTTAAGCGTGATCAAAAATTCTGCAAGTTATAAGCTACACCCCAAGTTGACAGCTCTCCACTTTCATCATATTTCCCAGAATATGCTCTTAATACCACGTAGAATATTTTCCTACGATATATGTTGCCTGTCCTGGAAGAAATCCTTTTTTATGATGATTACATTTTATCGTTTTCGAACCATGCCAACACTAATTGCAAACTATTGGACCGTACTTACCCCGTCGAGCGGCAGCCAGCAGTATTAGAAATTATGACAGCCATGTCGACTACGCTACAATGCAACTCTGGCTCGTTCGTTTCTTCCCCAGCACTGGAAAGCCTAAATTACAACGATTGCTAACAAATAAAAATTGCGCGCTGGGAAATCCCAAAATTTATAGATTTCTATTAGTGTAGAGATTGTGTGTTCGGACGATGCCGGAATGTAATTGGGAATGTGGCATGTAACTACACAGATACGCTCAAATACTTGGAGTAAGACTGGGAGTAAGACTGGGCAACACTTGATCGTAAACAATAATAAAATAACTCGATGGCATACACCAGGCTGAAATGTTCACAAATAAACTTAAACAAAAAAAAAAAAATGTGTGCGTCTCGGGACGCTCGACAGAAGTGATAACTTAAACTAATCCAAGTTAAACTATTTAATATTGAAATTTTTTAACTTGAGAAAAGCTTAGGTTATTACTTAAATTTCATGCATGTCAACATGATAATGTGAGGAAAGGTTATTCATCAATAAAATCTTTTATTGATTATAAAATATATTTAATTCTCAGTTACAATTCTTCAATATGTACATTAGAATTTTGTGTAAGTATATTATTAGTATCATTATTCAATCCTATAAAAGTAACAATTGGCTTATGGTAGCTATAATAAGCAACGAAATTTTTACATTGTATGTCATCTAAAAATCTTGCAAAGACTGCATCAAGTACAGTTCCATGACTTGTTGTAGCTTCTTCTGGCTTATTAATCATTTTCAATTGTAGTTTGGATTGTAGAAACGATACTAAATTTTTAGCTCGATCAGCAGCAAAATTAACATTAAAATCTCCAGTCAAAATTAACGGAATTTTATGATAATTTTCATTAAGTAAAGCAGAACCTTCTAGTGTATAAATTAAAAGCTGTTTATGAATAAATTGAATGATACTTGAAATACTTTGGTTTGGAGATATATATATATTGACAATAATAAGGAGATTCTGCAATGTTCCGAGAATTATCTTCTGCTTGTTTCATCATATTTTTTATAATCACTTTCAAAAACGGTGGTAGCAAAGAGTATGTTAATATAATAGAGTGCGCATCTCATAAAATTTTGGCTCGTCCTCTCAGAGAACCGCTCTGCTACAAGAAATTGCAAACTCAAAGTAAATATAACGAGGGCTGCTTACTGTGAGAAAATTCTCCCATTTTGTGGGAATTCGAACTCTTTTTCTACATATTCTTAACAAAATGCTGTTGTTTTGTATTACAGCATTTTGGAACTCAGCCATACTGTTTTATTTATTGATTTATGTTTTTTACTACCATTATTTTGAATGAAAATGTGGCTGAAGTGCCAATTCCCATGGGAGAATTTTTTAAGCATTTGAGAGAATTGGCTTTGACTGAGTTTGCACCCCTGATCGCACGACTCAATGGCTTGGTTCGTTCGGTTTTCGTACTCAAATGAGCCGAACTAGCATTTTTTGCGGCTGATTTTCGTATTTTGCATGGTGTTATGAAAGTCGTGTGCATGTGCTCTTCTTCTGCATGTCGGCAGCTCAGCCAACAAAAGCGTCTGTCCGAAAAACAGCTAAGCGCTGTGGGTTAGAGTGAGAGAGGAGGGGCCCGCGTACC
Organism: Neria commutata; assembly: GCA_963457695.1. Lineage (NCBI taxonomy): Eukaryota > Metazoa > Arthropoda > Insecta > Diptera > Micropezidae > Neria > Neria commutata. The sequence goes on from OY735249.1 coordinate 1,418,861, forward strand.
GCTGCCGTATGCGTGAGAGAGAGGGAAGCCAGACAGACTGGCACCGTAACGCGTTACGTAACGAAGCGGTTTACCCTCCCATAAAAAGTTATCACTTCAAAAATTTATGAGAGATAGTAAAATCGATCTGTATTAGTTAGAAACTTTAGCAACAACAACAATAGATGAGCTACAAATTCCAAAAATTTTTATACATATTTACAATATCTCCACTACGAACTTTTTGCCTGAGGTGTTTGTATGGTAGCCACATTATTTCTTGCTAATGAAAAAGAAATAAAAGTGTCGAGTGCATTATTGCCCCCAACACTGGCAACACATTGACATGCACACACACACGCACACTGCTACACATATCATGGCCTGTAATTGTTGGGGATTGCTTTCTTTGGTCGACTGCCTGCCTGCCTTGCTTCTGCGGCCGTGCGACAACGCCGCTGCGGCAATAAAACGTGCGTGGCCGGTATTATTGTCGCTGGCTGCTGCTGCCGTTGCTGTTACTGTTGCCAGTGTTGCCGCTATTATTTTGCACTTACTATAACCATGCCCATAAATATTTCTCTATGGTATTTTATTGATACTAACATACAATGTTGTTATACACGCCCACCCGCTGCCCGCTGCCCGTCCCTGCTGCTGTTCTTATTGCCGGCAACACTATTGCAGGCGTGAGGCACACATTTAACAGTTGCAGTTGTTGGCAGTTTTATGACATGTGCTGCCTCACCCTGCTTCGCAGCCTCTGCTTCTTTGCTTTACTTCCATTTTACCAATCTTTATACACAAAAGTCCTAAAGAGCATTTTTATTGTTTTGCACTAAGAAAATGTCCTTTGATGGCACCACGTTTCATGCGAATGGCCCACGGACATTGGCTGCGTATTTCAGCTGCGAATTCGGCAGCCTGCACTTGGTGGCAACATGTTGATGACGCTGTCAAAAAGCAATAATCATCAATTCTGATTTTCAGCAAATTCTTTCATACAAACAAAAAGCATTTGATTTCAATTTGATGAGGATTTATGTTGGAACAGGATATCAGTCGGTAAGCGCTATACTGCTGTGCGTAAAGTTGGAACTACGACGAAGAAATTGAACGCTGATTTCGGCTACAGATAAATTTTAGTATTTTAAAAATATTGATGGATTTGAAATTCTCGCAGAAATAAAGTTGACTAAAAATTGTTTTGTAACTAATTTTTAAAATTTTTTTTATAACCAAACCTCGGAAACTCTAGATCCCCATGCGGGTCTTCTATAAAATAGTATAGTATCAGTCAAGAAAGAGATTCTCACTACCGGAAATGCTCACATTCATTGCTCCATTCTCTTTCTTCCCTTGAACAGTTATCATGGACATTAAATCGAAATGCTCAAAAATGGCGTAAAATCTTTATTTCCCACACAAAATTAAGCTCTCCTCTTCTTCATCTGCTTCTATGTCAAATTTTCCTATAGATAATATGTTAATGTGCTTGTATATGTCATTTTGCCATACCCTCCCCTTCTGCCCACTGCACCACCATTAAATTTTACGCGCCACCAATACAAACAAATCACTTGCACGTGTCGTTTGATCTTTTTACGCTTGTTGGGGATTTAGGCCTACATTTTTTTCGGATTTTTTCGTGGCATAAGAAAATGCAAAAGAAACTTTTTCTGACTTTTTGACAGGAATTTCATGTGGAAAAGCAAGAAAAATCACTTGAAATTTAAATAATCAGTTAATTGCGCTTAAAAGGCAGCTGAGGGTAGATTTCTGATGCTTCATGTTGATAAGCGTTAAAAGAGAGGAAAGCGGGTGGTTGGAAAATTGCAAGTTGCATTTTGTGTGTTTTTCGTGGAAAAATTCCAATATTTAAATATTTCAAATTGTCTTCAAGGAGCTGCTCTGTTGCTTTTCAGCTTCTCTGTGAATTTGGATATAATTTGTAATGTTTTTCTTAATTTGAAAGGACACCATAGAAATCCAGGTACCCTCAGAGCTAATATCTTGCAAATATTTTATGAATCATATATATTTTCATGATCGCTTTCATATATAGTCAAATAACAATGCATAAAACTATTTTATTCTGGAATCCCACAATTTCTCAGCATGCCTCTTTCTTCCAGTCGAACCTCCATTGAAATGTTCCCACCAATCTTGAGCAGTAGCAAAAAACCAAACCTCGCATCACAAAAATATTCACAGCTCACTTCACAGCCTTGCAGCTTGATTAACTGCTCAACGCGAATTCCAATCAATTTAAAGTCCAACGTGCAGAAATGTTCCAGCCAGCTTCGAGCCACTGCAGTTGCCGCATGCCAATAAATCGATTGAGTATTTTCAGCCTTGGAATTTCAATTGATTCCATGTCGCTTTAGCTTTGTGCGATTTACCTTTGAAAGGATGCCGGCTCGCGAAAGTGGAGCCGACGAAATTTTTACATGCACTGCTTCACGCATGTCAAGGATATGAGAAAGAAGAGGTGTGAGAGGAATGCATGGGAACAGCTGTTTAAAGCAGCTTGTGTGAGAATGAACAGATGCGTAGTTAGAATTATTCGATTAAAGAAAAGATATTATAATTGAAAATTCAAAATTCAGGCTTGAAATCGTATTCCGAGCCAAACAATTTGTCTGAAAAGGCACTTTCTGTCGATTTCCTGAACTTGGGCTTATAAGTTTGATGGAAATGGAAAAGTCACTATGAAGAAAGGTTACAAAAAATATGCTTATATTAATAAATCGCTAACAATGATTCTCTGAATAATAAGTTTAAGTTGCTGCTATGTCCTTTATGCATGAGCTCCGGCTCTCCAGCTCATCAGTATGCTGCTCATTTTTCCTTAACTATTTTTTATTTTGCACTTCAGCTACCTCGATGTCTGAGCTCCAGTTCTACATCTTTTCCTTCTACCTTACTTCTCTTCTCTGCTTGCTCCACATCTTCGTTTTGGCCTGTTTGTGAGTGCATTCTACCAAACGCCTCTCAATTTTGCCAATTGCCAATCAGGCTGATCACTTGCGATGTTGATTTTAATCCGCATTCGATACGGTAACAATTCTTATGCCAACGTCATCAACAGCAACAGAAACAGCGGCTACAGGCGACAGGCACAAACAGCGGCAGTTCAACAGCAGCACCAACCAGCAGCATTGCCATCAACATCATCAGCATAAACAGCGTTGTCAACTCTCGCACAAAAGCTGTCGACAATCGCATAACTCAGCGACTAATCCCACTGCCCAAGTGCCCAAGATCAGCTCCGAGTCTCGCTCCAAGTGCGTTGCCCTCCTGCTCTGCGCGCTCCCACTGCCGCTGCTTTCTTTAGCGATAAGAGATCAATTTAGCTGCGCCATGCGTCACTGATTTAAATCCGATCTGTGTGCTCGGAGCAGGACCGGCGTCGCTGCCGAGCGCAACCAGATTTGTTTGATCCCAACTGGAACATGCGCATGGAATTTGCAATTATCATCGAACATCAAACGGCAAAATGCGCCGCTGCGTTCCGCTGCCGGCCACGAGGAAGACACAAAACGATCGCTTGATTAGTGATCGCGAATTGAAGTGTTATTTGCGCATGCGTGCACGCACACACGCGCGAAAGGAGAAGCGAAGGACAGGGGCATACGAGAGTTGTGTGCATGCAACGTTAAAATGTAATCAGCGTGCAAGTGGCAAGTTCGTTAAACTTTTTAAATCAACGCCAACAGTAGTGACGTAGATGTCACGGCAGTAAACGATGGACGCTTGAGGCTGCTGTAAGAAGCAGAGTGGCGAATGCCTGCTTCGCTTGCAGAAAGTTTAAAAAAAATTCGAATTTGCTCAATACTAAAAAAAAAAATTTTTGATTTTAATTTCATAAATTCTCTGTTCAAAATTAAAAGATGTGGAGTTTTATTCATTGTGGACTGTGTTCCTTCTATATGAAACTCCGTAGATGGAGAAAGGCCCAAACCCTTAGGTCATCTGGATATCCTAGCGAATCTTTGAATATGCTCTAGACTCTAGAGGAACACCTACTACTTCCGCCGCACTATCGAAGAACCGTTTTCCCATGAGTCGTAGGCGACGTTCTGGTAGAATTGGACAGGACTCTTTATCAACGGCTTGTAATGCTCCCAATGCCACACTCCACTCACCTTCCCTACAACTTCAGTTCAGGAACAACTTCCGACATTCAGACTCTTGTCACTTCGATGCCACGCCTCGACCTTTCCGCATCGATTTGGAATCGCAACAAAAGCAAACACTGTTGAGCCCTCGCACTTTACTGCCTCCAGAAATGGCATGCAACAATCAACAATGGGCAATAGCAATAGCATGTACATAATATGTACATTTTCTATTATTTCCCTTGTTTGGTTGTTGTTGTTGAGGGTTGCAAGCATTTTCCGCATATTTACAGTAATTTTTTTCGCTGAAACCTGTAAATATTAATCAAGGGAAAATCGTAGAGGTTGGCAGGCGGCCTACCCCTCTACCCTCTGCTGTCGACCCACACTTTCAAGTTATGAACTCTGACCGTTTTTTGTAGTTTTTTCGTATTTTTAAAAAATTTTTTGTTAATTTCTCGTTTACGCGGGGTGGTTTTACGCTTCACGCATACCTCAGGCTAATTTTGGTATTTTTTGCTCACTTTTAAATACAATTTCCATTAAGCGTTTTTTGTGCTTATTGATTTTAGGCATTTTCTACAGAATTTCTAACAAAGTTTTTCTTTCATTATATGTCGCGCAAAAAAATTCTAAAGTGCCCTTATAATAATTAGAATTTTTCCTCGTCTAGTGGCATCTTTCTTTGTTGTATTTGCATATGACATTGCCTTAAGGCAACTTCTGCGCTCGCGCCTCCCCTAAATTTTTTCCGTGTTTCTTCTCGTTTGCATAATTTTTACAAAATAACGCGCATAAATATTTGATGTTTTCTCCAATTTAAATTATCAATTCTGTTTGTTGCTGGCACAAAACAAATGCTGCAATTTTAAGGCAGCTTCATTATGCTGTATGGCATGCATTGGAAGCTTGGTTTAAGATGGTTATTATATAGACACAAGGACTTCAAATATCTTGACATTTTGTACAGATTTTTTTAAATTGCTTACCAACGAAATTAATTCGCAAATTTCTCATTTAATTTTCATTATGTCCTTATAAAGAGCTCAGGAACTCCTCCTTATAACGTCAAGTCTTTCGCCTCAGAACTCTTCAGAACGCAATACCCCGTAAAAGAAGGCGTTAACCTAGCTTTCTTGCATTATCTTGAGCATGTTCTATTTTGGGCAGTTAAGTTAAGTTAACGGGACTTAAACATTCATTCTATAGCCATGTCCGAACGGGATTGAGAAGCTCTTTATATAGCGTGCTTATAAACAGTTTGTAAATGCTTTCTAAAAATTTCAAAATTACTTCTAGATGATGACTTCTTGAGCTTGACAAAAGAAATTAACTCAAGTCTTTCTCAGTTTCTCGTTGATTCTCATTAACTTACCTCATTCTCATTAGTTCTAATAGTTTTTTTTTATTACAAACCCTATTTTACTCCAACTACTGCAGTGCTCTATTTTCCTAATCCTGTATATTTTTTCTCCTTCACATTTCGTTTGTCATATTCTAACTCTACCATTTCTGCTCTATTAATTGCTCGTATTTACTAATTACAGTGCAAATATTTGCTCAATTTTGTTCAAGCTGCCATGAAAATGCATTAAACACACATGCAACAAGTGCTAGTATGTGTGTGTGTGTGTGTGTGTGTGTGTGTGTGTGTGTGTGTGTGTGTGTGTGTGTGTATGAGAACATGTATATAGCCTACACAACAAAGCAAATACACCTCCACCTATCAAGCTTCCTACACCTATCATCAGTAACGACCCTCAAGCATTGGCAAGTGTGTATGCGTGCGTATTATCCTTTATTGCAAGTGCCTAAAATTATGCAATGCACTTAAAATTTCGAAAGCGCATTTCATTTGATTGCATTTGTATGTGGTAGCAACTCTATTTTGGGTTGGCAAATATTATCGAAAAACTTTGGCACTCAAAGCCAATGGCCATATTCGAGTACGTGGTGTTATAAGCATGCGTGTTTATGTTGCGGTCTAAAGTGTTAGCCTGAATGTACGTTTGTGTGTGTGGTAATAAGCGTACGTGTTGTTGGTTTCGAAATGGCGAGGAAGTTGAAAGTTTAATTGCACTCAATGAAAATGCACACTTCGAGCAATCAAAGGAAAGCAAAATTGCCAATGTTAAAGCATGAAAGTGCAAAATACGCATAGAGCATTAAAATGATAGCATATTTATCGGCGCAATTTAAAGGAGGAAGGCATAAATATTGATTTTTTATTTTGTATAAAACTGCTGCCACACTTTTCACTCTTTAACTTAACCCTATGCAGTTTAGCCCCCATCTACCTCCCCCACCGCGAGCACTTCAGCTATAACTGATTTATGGCGGCGGCTCATCAAAGCGTCTATTGTTGTGGCGCTTAAATCCTTTGCATCATTTCCTGATCACACACACGCGCGCAAAATGCCAATAAATTTCTGTGAGTTTTGCATATCTATATATTTGTGTGTGTGTGGCAGACATTGATTCATATGCAAGCAATGTGCCACTCATAAAATAATAGCAGCGCGCCAGTGCGCCTAAATATAGTCTATGCTCTGCCAACAGAACGCACAAGAAAATGACGTCACTTCGCTAAAGTGTAGCGAAAGAGTTTAACGCTTCTCACAGCACTAACCAGTCCCTCTCTCCCTGCGTACGCGTGTCGAATGCCTGACGTCTTCCAGCCCCAAGACGACGTCGCACAGCCTGAAAGCCTTTTATCAATACTCAAACGCCAGGCAAAAGCAAACGCACGCCAGTCACCCTATTTCGTATTTCGCATTTTCCGCTTTTCCATCTCGCCTTTTCCTATTCCTTATGGCCGACATTTGCATATGGCTCCGGCAATGCGTCGTACAATTTTCAACTGTCAAATTTTATGACATTTCGAGATTTTTTACAAAATTTATAGCCTTTTTGGGATTTCCCAATTTTTTTCACTTTCCGCTTGGCAGCAGAGCAGGCAGTTTGTGAAAGGAAGTACATATAAAAATGGTGCTAGTGGCCAGAGTAGTATCACAGAGAACAGCTGAAAGGAGCTACACAGATGAGGAAAGGAAAGGCGGATCAACAGTTGAAACTACAAGAAAGGAAAGTAGCTTCAGTAGTGGAAATAGGTTTTATGGCAGAAAGAACCTTCCCTCCTAGGCCCCCTAACACAACAAATGAGCATCTACGCCTCTGCTTTTGGCGCCTGCTGAGCGTGTTGGAAGCACTTATTGACAGCTTTGAATTTTCACATCGTATTTCAAAGCGGAAGTATGCGCTTTTGTTGTACTTACTTTATTGAAAATGGAAGACCGTAAATTATGAACCGCAAATGATAAACGGATACTGAAAAAAGTTTATAAAAAAAACACAAAGCTAAAACCGAAATATATTACGAATGCTCGTTTCTTACGACTTCTCACTTCTTGTGAATCCGAGCCTCCTAGCTGCCGAATAATTCCAGCTTTGTGAGACTCCCAACCTTAATAGAAGGTCATTGAACCCCCCATTCACACTCTTCTATACCATTTCAACAATTTCAAACCTCCAGCAAAAATCCTTTTTGATATCTGCTTGCAAATCTCACATTTTTGTACAATTTCTTTGATTTCTCAACCCTTGTTCATATTCAAATTCAATAAAAAGTATTACCAAAATAACATAAATTACCCTCACAACACAACAAAAAAGATATTGAAAGACTTCTGCCATTTTTCGCATAATAATTTTTCAAGTTATTTCCTTCCGAAAACGCTTAAAAATATGCTACACAAAAATATGCGAATACTCAATAATAATGCAAAGGGGTGCCTCGGTATCGTCGTACACTTCATTGCTGTTGTTGTTGTTGTTGTTGTTGTCGTGCTCATTGTCGTTGGCATATTTTTCATATTTCCTGCCACTGCTTCATATTTCCCTTTATTGCCTTTTATTGCCGTTTATAGTTTTTCATATACGAAAATGCATAAATTTTACATTTTTATGGCAATCGAAAATGACGGCAGCTTCAAGCAGCCGGGAGAGAAGCGTCTTGAGTGGAAGACAGCGCCTGAAAGGCGTTGCTCAAAAGAACTACGGCACTGGCATTGCGCGCTTTATGGCGCACTTTGCCTGATATCAAAGATTGTCAATTTCAATATTTGCCGCCTGCACAGCTGTCAATGTGTGTGTGCGAGTGCGTGTGCCGTTATGCGCCTGAAAGTATGCAATAACAATTGTCATGCATGCAAATTACTTCATTGTTTGGCAAAAATTAAAGAAAATATGCCGAAAATATTGAGACACAATTCCAGTAGGAAAAAAAACGCGCAAACAATAAATTCGAAAATTTGCGGAAAGAAGGCAGAGAAGCTGTGAGGAATTCGGCAGCACTTTGCATGATTGAATTTTTGCGCGAAAGCAGGCATACTTTGAGGCGGCGCGCACGGCATATCAATTCGCTGTGTCTTTGAACTCAACTTCTCAATTCCCTTTGTATGCCAAAAGCGTGTCAGTTGTAAAAATATTTAATGTTCAATTGTTTTGGCTTGTTCGTTCATTTGGCTTTAATGAAATTTTTCAAAAAAAAATCTTACATTTTCTGCTGCATATTTAGCCTCTTAGGCTTCTTTCATCTCGCTTAATGGCAACGCAAGCAAGATTTGCCATTAAAATAGTCCCCCTAATATCATAAATAAATATGCCGCTTAATCTGATGAGAATTAACAGTAGGTAGGTCTGTCTACGCCTGTTCAGCCGCAAAGCATGCTCTAATGACTGTATTTCATAGCATGCTTCAAGGCGCACACATCTTAAACCACCGCATGTCCTTTCAACGCATATCTACATTCTAATGACCTGCAATCGAACTTCAAAGCATTTTCGCCATTAGAAGCGCCAAAGCCTAAAAGTATGCTTAAGAATTATTATTTATATATTAAGCAAAATCAATGCCTTCTGCTTCTCTCTTATTGTTAGCTCCGCACACTTTTTCATAATTTATAGTTTGTGTTTGGTCATTAGTCCAACTGCCCTCTTCATGAACTCCTCGGCGACTTCGATAGCGCAAAAGTTATGCCTTACTGCCATAATTACTCATTTATGTGAGCATGCTTTTGGGCGCTGAAGTAATAAAGTATATGAGGGGAGCTACGTTCCGGCGCATAGCAGCCGCCGATATGGCTTTGGCGCCTGCAATTATGCAAACGGCCTATGAAATCGATAATCTTTAGCCAATAAATTATTGCGGGCACTTTCGCTGCTGGTGTCTGTTTATTGTACCACTTTTTTGGCACAGTCTTTTGGACACATGGACAGATTTATGAGCATAATTAGTGTAGCCGGAAAAGTGAGTGCTACCAGGCGAACTTTTAATGCATTTTTATGTTTCTTATTTAAATTTTCGATTAGATGCAATTCATAAAATTTGGGCAAATCTGCTTTAAGGCGTTTAATTAATGCTTCGAGGAAAAGTGGCATGTTTCATATATGTACCAAAGTTAGCTTTGCAAGCCATTCTCAACATACTAAATTCAAAAATCATGTCGACATCTATAGCAAATATTTGCCCACACCTGCACAGATTGTTGATAACATTGCCCGCCTTATTGCCCGTTGCATACTTTCAGACCTTCGTGTGGCTAATTCGATTTGGCCCAAGTCTGTCGATAGGCGTACAATTAAAAGCAACAAACATGCTTGGAAAATTGCCAATCGACGCCAGCGCCAGTGCTAAAAGTCAACAATTCAAGGCCTGCCATTTAAATTTCTAACGACTGTCGTTAATATATAGCATATCGGTATGCAACAGGGCAGCGCTCCCCAAACCGAAACGTGCACAATTTATGGCATAGCAAAGAAATAAACTTTTTATTAAAATGGCGGTAATATGTTTTTTTTTTGAATGAGTGGCCAGTGCTGAGAGGTATAAACAAATGTGCCACTACAGAATATATAAAATGAAAAATGTTCTCTAGATGTTAGGATTTTCTTTGAATATTCACTTTATCTTTTGGTTCCAAGTTAAAGAAATAATAATGTGAAAATATTCAAAGTGTATGTCGCTGTAAATACAGCAAAAACTCCTACAATTTTGCTTACGAGTAAACATAAAATTTTGAAGGGACATCTCTCTCATCTTTCTTCACTTAAATCCAGCGGAAAGTTGTTCATCAAATCAAGTTTGCATCCAGTAAAATTTTAAAAACTACATAATTCAAACGAATTTCAATCAATTTAAGCAGATTTGCAATATTTCCTTAAAAAATTAGAGGAATTTAAAAGTGCTTAATTTGAAGTTTAGAGTTTACTAAATTTAGTAATAAATCGACAAGCTGGCAACACTGTTTGCGGCCTACAGGTCACTGCGTTTGAGGCATATGTCGCCCTTCGGTTTGTATTTCCTTGCTCGATTTGCGTGTCGATCGCTCATAATTTTTCCAGCTATGGTGCGACAATTGTTGCAACCAAAACCACAGCAAGAACAACAACAACGTGAGTTCGTGTTGCCAACATTCGCAATCGAAATACACGAACATTATCGATAAAATTACCATTAAAGGCATTTGAAATGGTCGTTACAGCTGAGTCCAGCATATTTCAATGCAAACATGCCATAGTAATCCGCAACCGGTAGACTAGAGGGCGATACTATCATGGTACTATATCAACGTTAAAGCGTTCGTGTTTCGGTTGTGCGATAGTTGAGCGGGTTACAGCGGAAATACGCGTCCATGATGAATGCCATGGCATGCGCCAGCGATAGCACGTGTTGAGCTCCAAAAGAATTCGAAGCTGAATGCTTGCCAATAGCATAAATTTAGTCGCAAGATTTATAGAGGGAAGGAACTGAAGGGTTTGGAAACTGACGTGAAATTATGAAACGCAACTTGATTACGATTTGGAAAGCCACTCAAATCAAATCTGTTTCTGTTCGAATTTCTCAGGTTTAAATTAAAATTTCCTTAATTTGATTTTCAATATGACTCTTTTCTTACCTTAAAAATGTGCACTCTCCGCTACAAGTCAAGAAATATAATTTTTCATCGCTCAAGTCCTTGCTTATTTTTCTGATACTTATTTCTATCTTTATCTGAAAGCGTGAAACAAGTTCCTCTTTCCATCAGCCTCTGCCAGAGTCATAAATTACATACAAGTCAGACTCTAAAATAAAGCTTATACTAAACCAAATCAAAATCGTATGTCGTGTTTGTGACATAAATGCTTTTGGCCACGACTCTCAGAGGTTCACACGATAAACATTTATTTGGCCACCTTTTTTTTCCTATACACTTTATTGCGTTCCATTTCAGTTTTCAAAATGACTAGACATTATGTGTTTTTTTTGCCCTACCGTGCATTATTATTAAAGCCAAATTAAAGGCAAACGGACTCGAGGCTAAAACCCTTTTGAGCTGCAACTCGATTGGCAATATGCGCAGTCAGCCTGAATTACAATATTGCCGGCGAGCTAGAGGCAGATATGATTTTGCCTTCTACCGTGACATATTTGTTTTAACTACTATGCATACTAGTGTGTGTGAATGTGTGTGGGCTTAGTAAAAATTCATAAATATGATTTTGAATAGACTGTTCGCGTGATATTTCAATTGAGCATTTTATTGGTTTAGTTGTTGCTGTGCCACCAGCGGAGTGGCCGGTAGGCTATGAATTGCCTATAATTATTGTAGGGTTAGTGAGAGGTTGGGAGCAGAGGAAAGTGCAGGAAATGTGTTTGCCTATATTGTGTAAATTATTAAGCAAAATATGCACTGTTGGTATTTTCAATTTTTCTTGTTGATTTTTTTCCTGTCGCGGAGTGAGTGGAGCAATTTCTCGCTGGCGATTTCAGTGCGAAGATTAAAAGCCTTTCGCTTTGTTTACATTTGCCTTGCCATGCGGTCAAAAACAACATGCAAATCACAGTGGAAACGTCGTGGGGGAAGAGGGGTGTGGGGGATGGTGAGCTGGTAAATGGAGTTGAGCAGGGAACTGGTGAGGCACATTAAAGGGGAAAAGTTCAGCGATAATGTGAGAGGATAAGTTGAGGAGTAGAGCTTTTAAAGCCGGGTTTCCTGACACTATGGCTTTAAGGGATTCAGCCACATTCCCATCAACTAACCATCAATAAAATATTTCTTCATAAAACGCCACCGTAAACTCAAAGGGGATAATCCTTTTACTCATTTTCTCACTTGTCCGAAGAATCCGAAATAGGTTGATGGCATCTAAAAGCACTTCTCTTGTCATAATTTAGTATATTTTCTATAACGAATTTTAATAAAAATCGTCATTCACAAAATGTTTCACAACTTCTCAGAAGGATATTCCATTCATTCCAATGTGATGGATGATTGTAAAATTTAAGGCAGTATTCTATGCAGTTTAAAATTCAAAAATATATACAAAAATTTATTTTTGCTTTTTATTATAATTTTTGCTTTCTTTTAATTGCAGTCATAAAAGCAGGCGGCCCCTTTTTCTGCTGGCAACACTGCACGCTGCGAAAATTCGTTGAAATTACAAGGGAATTGGGTGGCAGGATTTTTCGTTCCCTTGTTGCCGTGTCTCTTTTTTACTTTTTATGCTTGCAACACTTTTGCATATTTGCAACATTTGCTGTGTTTTGTTGTTGTTTTTTGCATGCCACAAGGCAGATGTACAAGTCGCGGTTTTGTTGTACATTAAAGCAGGGTTAATACCTGCCATTGAGTGGGCGTATAAAGGGCAGTGAGCAGTGTGCCTTGTAGAAGGGGCAGCGTGGAGTGGCAAGTGGACCGTGCGGATGCTGCCACAATGCGTGTGAATTTGTTAGAATGCGTGCACATGTGTCGCGCAGGCTGTGTTGCAAGTTCACACACACACACATACATGCATGCATGTAATAGCACAACAAACAGAAAGGGTTATCTGGCTTATCTGTGCAACGTGCTGCTGCTGTTGTTGCTGCCACTGCCCGTGGCGTAGTCCTTTGTATGCTTGCATGTGTTTGTGTGAGTGTTGGTGCTCGGTGTCGATGTCGATGTGTTACGCAAATTGCAAGTGATTTTACGGTTAATTGAATTTGAAGCGATTGCGCTTAATGCCGGACACCGTTGCACAGTGTCTGCAGTGGGGGGCAGACCGGCAGGCGGCAGTGATTGGCAATAAGCTGGGCGCGCACGGAGCTCACATCAAGGGCGTGAGTTATGTTAACGCTTTGTACTTTTTAATTGTGCAACATTTTCGCGAAATTGCAGTCAATTTAAAGAAGCCTTTTTGAATTTATAGCCAAGGTAAAATGTTAGTTAAACTTTTAAAATGACACAAAAAATTGTATTTTAAAGAAAATAACAGGTTAAGTTGATCAGAACAATCCGTTACCGGGTTACAACCTAACCGACGGCCTCTCTCCAGGCGCCCCTGTGATTTTCCTTTAATTCAAGAAAGTGTTTCTTTCAACTTCCGCTTTAAAAAAAAATTTGAGAAAAATGTTTATATTACTTATGCATTTTAGAAATCGCCAAGCCAAGCTCGAGTTCTACCCTCTAAAAGGATCGTTACACAGCTAAGGATCCATCGCAGTCTAGTGTAACCTCTAAGCTAAGCTATCCGAAGAAGTTTGCTTAGTGTTTTCTTTAAAAAATATTTAGGAAAATTATAGTTTATATTCAAGCAATTATTAGAATTTCTTTAAAGAAAGTATCTAAATTATTTACTTACATTAATCGATTTCTTCGTATAATTCTATTGTTTGTCAGCTGCACTATTTTCTGCTCTTCCGTCGTTTCGCCTCACTCCTTTCACCTTCTTGATTGCTTTGTATGCCTTTACTATCCCCCTCAATTGACACGCCTCATAAAACTGCTCCCGTTTCCATTAATTTCGGCATTCCCCACTTTCGTTTCGTCGTGAACATGATCGAAAAGAAAATTGTCCTTCGGCGCTCATTAAGACTATAAAAAGCATGCTGCATCCTGCTGCCGTGAGTTCTGCATCCTGCCACATGACGGCTGCCCTTTTGCTCTGCCGCCTAACCCCGCCGCTTTACTTTCACTACACTAAAGGCGTACATGCCTAATTATGACTTGACAACATTGCCACAAATACACACGCACGCACACATACACAACGAATGCATTAATACCAACACAAATGCGAGCCTGTACACACACACATGCACAGCGCAATCGTAATTTCACTCTCACTTTTATGTTTACGCTTTTACGACCACGTGTTACGTAGTTGCAACATCTCGCACACACGCTGACGCACATCATTGTCAGTGGACAACAACACAACACACATGCGTTTCATTTAATGCCAGACATTTGCGCATGTGTGCGTGCAATTTTTATGAAACGACGCAAAACGATACCAAAATGTTTCGTCATAAACATCAATAATCGTAAATATAGATTTCGCTTGCTGCCGCTTCTAACGGAAATTAATAGCGTATGGTCAATGTTCGGGGTTGAAAGGGGGGAGAAGAAAGTATGGATAAAATTAAGCAGACTTATTTTTGCTCATAAACTCTCAAATGCGTTGAGCGTAATTGGGGACTGTCTGAAGCCGTGGCACTTTTTATATAAAACTCAATCTTAAAAGAAGCAAAGGATCTATAACGCCTACTGCCCAGCCTAACTCGAGAACTATTCATTATATGTGGCTACTTTCAAAAGCAGTTTTTATTAGCACTGCTGTAACTTATATTTAAAATGTGACAACTGATATCCCAACAACAATTTCCACGCAAATAATAAAAGCAAAAGAAACTATCTTTCAGCATAAGAGCAAAGCCTCTCGCTACTCAACTTACCCACCACTCCTGTGCCAGTCATTGGCATCATTTCAGCAACACACATCACTCAGTTTCATCACTGCTCTTATGTGTTTCATACCCTACTTCAATAGTCCTTAAAGCCACACCACTCCTCGTGCTACTGTTTTTATTTCCTAGTGCCATTAAAAGGTGAATGACCAGTAATGGCGTCCATTATTTCCTGTCAATGCATGTTGACTTTCATTAGTTTATGTCAAATGTGTTGTCCATAGATGGAATTATAGCTTGCTCCCGTGGCACTTGCTCATTCTCTCTCTCCGCTGCCTTTGGTAGCAATTTTTTATCATTTGCTTGATTTATGGCAGTGCATCAATATTTGTGGCCACGCATGTGGCACGCTTGTTTGACAGTGGTTGTCAATAGTGACAAATGGGCACAAGAGGCAGCGGCTATCAAAGAATGTGGAAGCTTCAAAGAGTGGTATTATAAAAGGAAAAAATGCAATGAAAGCCTTGTAGAACAAATTGTTGGTTTGACTATCGAAAGACGACAAATTATTGCCAAGAGTTGGCAGCAGTTTCATTAAAAGCTTTTTTCTTCGAGCACAAATATTTAATAAGAATTTTGTATAAAACAAAATTTCGTATACGGTTCTTAAAGATCGATCAATTTGGTTGTCAAATCCTGTTCAGCTAATTTTAATCCGCAGCTTTTGAACCACATATAGCCGGACATTATATATATATCATATTAAAATATTTATGAAATTTTTCGTAGTGGGTTCTTTTTTTTTAGTGTACGGTATATATCCTAAAATTAATTTTTTTTGTGGGTGGAACCCCTCTGTTGGTGTACGTCCCATTCTTGGGACGTCCAGATCTTGGGTTACTCCTACATCAACAGCCTGAATGAACTTAAAGCAGTCAATATTAAGAACCTTTCCAATTCTCCACGTGGCTTGAGCTCACCTTAGCTTTACAGGTACTAGGTACGCCGAATCACCTTCTAACTGGATGAGGGCTTCTTACAAACCACCTATGGCCTAGACAGCTACTGTAAGCTAACCTAAGCTAGAAGTGGAGCATTGTATACTTATTTTCATATAAATTTTATGAAAATTATCATTGATTTCTTCGGAGTCTGTGGTAAAATATCTGCCAAAACCTGCATTTGAGTATTTCCGCTACAAAATAAATAATTTGCCAAGAGAGCCTCAAGAAATCATCAAATCGCCTTCTCACAATTGACACTTCACCGCTGAGGCATATGCGAAATGTCACATGTGACTGCTTCACTCTTTCCGCATATGACACCCTCTCACAAGAGCAATTCCCTGCCCTTGCACGTGTGTTGCCACTGTCAAAACTGTTGTGGGGTACATGTTTGCATGAAAAATGGTTTTCGTATGATTTGTTGTTGTTGTTAACCCAGAAAATCGTGCGTCTTTTTTCCAGGCGCTGCCCCGCCCTGGTCTCTCTATATCTCGCTCTATCTCTCACTCTATCTCTCACTCTACGTGGACTGTCAAAGAATATTTGGATTTATTGATGTCATCGCAGAGCCACAGACGCAGGCAGGCAGGCAGTCAGACGAACTGTCATATGCTGGAGCCATCGAATGTGTCACATACGCCAGACTCGTCCTGTGCGTCATTAATATTTATTATTTGTCACACACATGCTCATACATGTTCCAGCTTTATTCCATTCAGCTTGATATTTTAATATTCTGCATGAATATGAATAACGTGTATCACGTTGTTTGCTGCTGTTGTTTTTGTGATTCTTTCTGGGGGTTGGGCTATATTCTATTAGATCCATTAGCTATCATTCGATTCGGTACAAAATATGCGCGTGTGTTTTACGTATTTTACTTTGTTTTATTTGCTGTCTCTTGCTGGCTCAATTTCAGAGCAGATAGAATGTGTGGGGGGGAATGGGTGAAGTTGGCCGGAAATGAAGCGATTTTGACAGTATGTGCGTTTGATAGATTATGTCAAAATATGAAAAATTATGTCAAAGACAGTGTCGGTAATCCACCGACACAGAGAGAGAAAGAGGGGAAGAAGAAAGTGCACGTTTAGTCAAAGGCGGATTTTGGAATGGAGTGGTAGTTGGGAAAGGAGAGTGGTATATGCTTTGAGGCATGTAAAACGTGTGTGGAATTTTCGAGTGCCACTAATGAATGCGTCCGAAGGAAGTACTTATTGAAAGGGGAGAAGGCAATGGAATAGTATATGCAGAACAAATATGACTCAAAAGAGTTTCTTCAACGAATCCGCAGTCTGAAACAGATGAAAGCGAATGGAAATATTTAAAAAAAATTGGAAGAACCGGACAGAGAGACAGAAGTAGACTTTCAGTGCCTTTCTTCATTTCTGAGCAATGGCAACTTCAGGCGATCCTTTCCTTTGTAAAATGTAGAAAAATTCCTTTAGTTTTAGAAGCTGATATATATGTATGTAGTTCGAACACTCGCTATATATTAGATATTTTATATATGTCATAAAATCTTGTCAAGTCTCCAAAATTCTCTCTGGTCCAAGTATCCTTACCCCTCACTTCTCAATTAAATTTTGTTTATTGTTCTTTGAAAACCACAAAAGCACAATTTAAATAATTACAGCAACAAATAAATAAACTTGACATTATCAAATGTCAAATGTCATGTTCCCACTGACACAAAGAGCAACCTCGTATTGCACTCACCCCTTGCTGCCAGCCTCAAAGCCAATTTTTCCATTCATTGAAGTGGAATTTAGCTAACATCTTTTTAAAAAGAAAAAACAGAAAGAAAGCAGAACCAAATTAGAAAACGCTCAACGGAGCAGGGTACAGAAAAAGAAGAGGGTGGAGAGGAGCGACCGCGATATTGAAAATTAATCTGCAAAGCCCACAAATGGCAACTCAAGTGTGAGACAATGGGAAGGGGGCTAGTGCCAAGGTCGGAGCGGGGGTTGGTGACATGAGGGTAACCGTACCGCTCAATTGGGGCAACACTGATAAAACGACTTTGATAAGCGCCGAGCAAATGTCAAATTTGGCAGCGAAATGTGGTCTACTTTCGGGCGGACCAGGGTTTGTGCTCCCCTACGCTACGCCGCAGCAGCGCGGCTTAAGCTTTTGCCGTAGCAACACTTGACTTTGGCCTTGCCAAGGACCTCGGCAACACACACACACACATACGCACTTCTGGGCGCTATCCGAGCCCGCTTCGCTTTGTTCGTGCGTGTCCTTTAACAGGCTGCCTGTCTGGAAGTGGGGCTTTCTAGCATACTTCGCTGTAGTTAATGCGATTTTTTCTTTTTGAAAAGGCACTGATCCTTCCGACTACCCTTCGCCCACATTTTCCATTCCCCCGCTCACTCGCCGCTTCTCTTATTTGTTTGGTGCGTTCAAGTGTTGGCATTGTGCGGCGTTTGGTTGCCATTGGATTTTGGCCAATGCCATTGTTAGTGCTACTATTTGTTGTTGATGCTGTTGTTGTTGCTGTTGTTCAGTTGCTTCTTGCTTTGTTTACCGTAGAGGGTATCTATTTTGGAAAAAATCTGAAAATCTTGATTTTTGATTTCGTGCGCTTTTGTGGCGTTGCTGTTGTAAATAAATCTGTGCAGCTTTTGTTTGTGTCGTGTTGTTGTTGTTTGAAATTGATAGCAATTTTTGTGTAATGCTAAAAATTGCAGGGTTTCTGCTGGACGATTTGTGGGCAGCAAACAGTGGGAAGGAATAGTTAGAGAGCAGGGGCTGGGTGGGAGCATTGTTTGTGATTTGACTGTAAGTTAATTTAATTTTGATTGTATTTTTTTTTGCTTTGATGGCAAGAGCACAAGACATCAGAAAGTCGAAAGGGGAGTGTGTAAGCAGCAACCTTAAATGAAATTTATTAAATCCGGTCATTTAAAAATATACTATACTACTTTTTCCAAACAATAGCTCTAGTAAAGATAGGGCCAGATAGAAGAAAGAAGTAGAGAAGCCACTGACAACGCTAGGCATTTCCAATTTGAGAAGGCGCACACGTAGCAGAGGCGGCTGGAGAGAAGCTCTGCGGCAAGCCGTAACCCGGCAACGGAAAACTATGGCCATTTAAGTAAGTAAATAAAAGTAGCTGTAAATCTGTGGAACTCCGAAGCTTTGGCAATGTAATTGTAATATTGTAATTTCTATAAATTTTTTTTTATTGAAACAACCTGTCCCTTGATTCACCTGAAGCGCATGCTTTGACTAATCCTCCCTAAAGGTTACTTTCAGAATCTCTAGTTGCGTTTCATTCTCTCACTGCTCTTCTGTGGAAAAAGTTCACTCCCTCGCCTTGTTGCAATGTCAATCGGCTTCCTCCCGATTGGTTATTGAACTGGTATTGATGGAAATCGATACCAAAGAGCACAAAGCATGGAGCAGGCGCAATGGGCAGTTCGGTTACTGGTATGCCTATCAGAGGTGGGAACAGACTGTAGCCCAACTGTCCATTTGCCACTAGGGCTAGAGTGCTTAAAGAGCATAAAATACGTGCTAATGTTAAAAAGTGGCATTGCCAATTTGAACAGACATGCATATGTACATATGTCTATGTGTGTGTGTATGCAGAAAGGTACACCTATACCAGCACGAAGAATGAAAGAAAGCAAACGCGAAATCACCATAAAACAAGAACTTTTAATCAAGCTGCAGGATGCAAGTCGGCGACTCTGAGTGGAACACGTACCAAAAACATATATCACCATGTCTTCTTCTTCTTCGTGCTGTTGTTGTTCACACAACACGCCAAAGTCTGGCAATAGCTGGAAAAAAGGAATTGACTGTGGAAAATATGAGCGCATACAGCTGAACCTTGACATCGCTCGGAAAAAATGGAAAATGGTGCAAACGAAATAAAATGCAAACTCAACTAAATTGCGCGCCATTTTTATAGCGCAACTGTAAGAGGGGGTATGGGTAGGGGTGTGGCAGCGACAAAGATAGAGGCAGCTGTAAGCTGGCTAATGTCGATTTTGTTGCAGTCGTAGCAAAAACCAAAAGAGTAGCAAAAGTTAAAAGCTAATAAAAATAGCAAAAAAAAGGACAAAATATCCCCTCACTTCCATTACCTTGCTTACCTTCTCGCACAGTTGGCAACACTGACACTCATGGCTTTATGTTCAATTTTTATAATGCATTTCCATTTTTTTTCCAGTTTACATGGCGCACATTTTTGTTGTTGCTGGCAACATTTTTTTTCTAGCATTTTATAAAAATGTTCGCTTTGCCTCTTGTCATTTTGGTGCCATCTTTATGGCATTTTTTCAAACATCAGCAAGTTATTCTCGTTTTACATGTACCTATATATAGATATGTCTACTAGTATGTGTGTTGCACACATGCATATGAGTTGTGATAAAAAATGGCGGAAATTGTTCATTTCGAATAGTGCGATTGCCAGCACAATTTAAATGAATTTTCCAGCTGGAAAAAATGAAGCGGTCTCGAAAAAGTGGTTGTGTGACTACATTACACTCTCTTCTTTCATAAAAAAGGCATTGAATATTTTTTTAATTGTCATTCTATGGTTCTTTAATTCTTTTTGTTGAGTTTTATTAACAGTGAGTTTTAATCTTAGGCCGGTCAAATTGTCCAATTATCTTTGCGAAGCGCGAGATCTTGGACAGCTCAACTTCCTTCAACTCAATATTTAAGATGATGTCTGTAGAGCGGCTGAGCCAGGCACTCTTTCAAAAACTAACCCAGTGGCTGTATCCTTTATATTGTCAAACTTTTACGCCAGATCTCTTAGTCACCCTGTAAAAACGAATTTCACATTTTTTATGCCGTTTTTTCTCTACTATTACAACACGTTGCTAGCCATTAGCAGCACACTCAGCACCAACTACACCAACATCCTCATCATCGTCATCCTCGTCGTTGTAGTCACATGTGGAAAAAGTGCGCGTTGAATTAAAAAACGTTGTGTTCGAGTTGAACTCCAAACTAATTCTACTTTATTCATTCTTTACATAAATTAACCAAAGCTTCTTCCAGTATCCATTGATGCGATGCTGCTGCGGCAATTCCAGGTAAGCTCTCTTGTTGTTTGTTGTGCAGCTGTTTCGTTTGTGCAGGTGCACCTTTCGTCAGCAGTTTTTGGTGGGAACGTATTTTTGGTGGGAACGTAACGTCACTCGTTAACTCCCCCCTTTGTTAGATGAATCGTCCCGATTCAAGGATGAGTAATAGTTTATCCTCTCCGTCAAATAAGCGATGTCCAATGGCATATGCTGAATTGGTTGTTTAATTGGTTGCAATGGAGTTTGGTTAAGATTTACCTCCACTTTGTTTTTCCTATTCTTCTTTAATTTCCACATTATTATACTTATTACGACCAATGATATTATTACTATTAAACTGTAATTAATTGTATTAGCTTTGTTAGCTTCGTATTTTAATTCTATTATTTGTTTAATATTTTCAATTTGATCAAAATGGAGTTCTTCCATAGATAAGTTTTTCATTATAGTTACATTAATTAATTTGATCGGATTAGGCAAGAGCTGAATATCCATAGGTTTCCTATGTTTGTAAAAAGTTTCCATTATTTTAACATCGCAATTTTCAAATCGGATTAAATAATTTCCATCAATAGTAAAGTTATTTGAATTGCAATTATGATAAACAGTTTGGTTCTTAGCATTGGTTACATATATATGATTAGTATCTAATTCAATTACATTGGTTTTATTATTTCTTACATAGTTGCAATGCATTTTTCCTTTAAATATATTTTCAATGCAATTATCTTCATATTTTTGTAATTCCTTCTTAAATTTAGTCTTTTTATAAGTTATTTCATTAATCGACAGTATTTCGTTTTCTTTGATATAAATTTCCAATTGTTTTACATTAGGTATGGGTTGTACATGGATGGTTTGATAAATTTCTTTACCAAATTGAGGTATCTTTACTAATATTATGATATCTTCGTTTTTAGTGACAATTACAATGTTTATTTCTTTGAGTTTTTCGAAAGTGATATTAAAGTTAATTATATCTTCATCCGTGATAATATCTCTACTTAACAAATTGTTTTGGCTAGTCATTATTATTTCTTTAATTCTAATTATATTTGTTTCAATATACATTAAATTTTCCAATAATTTATTCTCCCATTTTTCTTTTGATACAGCTTTAAGTTCTGCATTGATACTGTTCATATTATGTACTAATTCTTTATAATGGGTGTTTAAATTCTTAGTTATGGCTTCTATTTCAATGCTAAATTTTCCGTTAATATTCTGCTGTTTATTGATTTGTTCAATTGCATTATGTGCGTTTTGCGTATTAATACTTAATTTTCCTTCAATTTCTTCACGATCTTCTTCGTCCATAGTTCCATAAACATATTTAAGTGCAGTTCCCAAGAAATTAAATAATCCTCTCCTTTGTCTTTGGTGGTGTGGGGTTAGTGTATCAATTTGAATTCTAATATGCTTTAGTTTAGCAATTAATAAAGGGTTTGGTTCCTTTCCTGTCAAGATTAATTTTTCTAAGTCATTTACTTGAGCTCTGTATGTTGTTGTATTTATTATGTATGTTATTCTATCATATCTTTCAATTAGTTTGACTTCGTTTAGTTTTAGTAGTGAATAGCCGTTACCATGATTCAAATCTATTATTTCTATTTGGGCTGCGATTAAGGGTATTACCAATAAGGCTATGATGATCTGCATCGTTGTGTTTTACCTATAAAATTTAAGATTTTATATTATCCTTGTGAATAATTCTATTTTTACATTGGATCATAACTTTATTTCCTAAATCTTTTTTAATTGTTTGTTTTTTATATCTAGCTTTTATTTTTCCTTGGAATTTATTTCCTTTTTCATAAATTGTTTGATTTTCATCGAATGTTCTTAATTTACGGTTTTTATTTCTGTTATTAAGCATCTGTTTTTGTACTAGTCTTAATTTTTCGGGTACTTCATTGTGTTTTATTTTATTATATAAAATTTCAAAAGGTTTCTTTTCCGTTACTGAATGAATTGTTTGATTATATGATTGTGCCGCACGTACTATTATTTCGATATCATTTATTAATTCCAATTCTTCCTTTAGGCATTTTGCGATTTCGATTATAGTTGAATGAGCTCTTTCTATTTGTCCGTTTGTAGTTGAGTGTCTAGGGTCGCAATAATTTATTTTAATTTTCATTCTATCAGCAAGTGACCTAAATTGAGCTGAGCTAAATCCTGGTTCATTGTCGCATGTAATTATTTTTACCTCCGGAAAACTTTGTAAAGCTTCCAATACTTTTCCTGCTAAATTAGTTTTATCTTCTATATGTTTAATAATTAGAAATTTGGAATATGCATCCATTAACGTTAAAAATTTTAGATTTAATGCAAAAAATATATCTATATGTATTTGCTCTCCCTCCTTTTCCGGAATTAGAGCCTCTCCAATGGGTATACGTATGGGATGTCTATCATATTTATTTCTATTACAAATTTCACAACTTCTTATAAATTGTTTAAATTGTTTCTTCATCGATGGCCAATAGTAATCTTTATAAATCTGTTTTAGATTCTCTTTGTAACCCCTATGTGCTCTTGCGTGTGTTTGTCTAGTTATTTTTTCTTGATCTTCATCATTAATTACATCAATAGCCACTATATCTGTATGAAAAATTTTCTTTGCGATTCTGTTTCGTAAAATTCGTTTAACTTCATATAACTCTTCTAATGTGCAATTTATTCCTGTTAATAGATTTTTATCTATTCTTTCTGAAACTACCTTTTTTAAAAAATCTAAATCTTTATATCTTATGTGGTGTCTGGAAATATTAAAGGTTTTAGTTCTAAAATGTTCGTTACCATTTGATTTACTCAGCACAATTTGTTGTGGGAATGAGTTTAGTGGTTTACTTAAGGTTTTTATGTGAAAAATATCCAAGCTTGGAGCTGAATGCATTGTTTCTGCTAGATTATCCTCCTCGCTTTCTTCGTTATTTTCAGCATTATTTTCTTCTAAAATATTGTTGTTTAACAATTGTCTTGATAATGCATCTGCTACACAGTTAGTATTTCCGGGTTTATAAATCATTTTTGGAGCATATTCTTCTATAAGTGCATGCCAGCGTTTCATTTTAGCATTGGGGTTTCTCGCCGACACAGCGAAGGTCAGAGGTTGATGATCTGTGTGGATTTCCAAATCAGCAACTCCATACAGGTAATTCCTTAGACTTTTCAATGCCCAAACAATGGCATATAACTCTTTTTCGTTCGTAGCATAATTTTGTTCTGTTTTATTTAGTGTTTTCGAAATAAAAGTTATTGGTTTTTTATCTTGTGATAAGACGGCTCCTATTGCTTCGTTTGACGCATCTGTAGTTAATATAAACTTCTTACTGAAATCTGGTTGAGTAAGCTCAACCTGTTGCATCAATTCATTCTTTAACTTCTCCACTGATTTTAAAGCTTCATTATCTAATTCTATTATTACTTTCTTTGATTGGTTTTGTGATATCCTACCATTTTCTCCTTGTAAATATTTGGTTAATGGTTTAGTAATGTGTGCGTAATTTCGCACGAATTTTCTATAATATCCAGTCATTCCCAGAAAACTTCTTAATTGTCGTAAAGTTTTTGGTACCGGATATTCTTTGATGGTTTCTATCTTCTTTTCATCTGTCATTATTACATTATGGGCAACCTTATACCCCAAAAATTCAACATTAGTCTTGAAAAATTCTGATTTCTCAAGTGAAATTTTCATATTAGCTTCATGCAAAGTTTTTATTATTCTCTCTAAGTGATCATAGTGTTCGTCAGCATTGCTAGAATAGACTATGATATCGTCAATGTAAACATGACAAAATTTCCCTACGTATTGGCGAAGGATGTTATCCATGGCTCTCTGGAAAATTGAAGGTGCGTTCTTCAATCCGAAAGGCATTCGAACAAATTCATACTTGCCGTTATTAATTGAAAACGCAGTTTTCTCTATGTCTTTCTCTTCCATTAGTATTTGATGGAAGCCCGATTCTAAATCTATGGTGGAAAAGATTTTTGCTTTTCCTAAGTTCGACAATATCACATTGCAGTCTGGTATAGGATATTTGTCAGAGATCGTTATCTCATTTAATTTTTTATAGTCGATCACCATTCTCATTTTAGGTGATCCATCTTCATTTTTCCCTTTTTTTGGCACTACCCAAATGGGCGAGTTATAAGGGCTTCTACTTTCCCTAATTATATTTTCTTTTAACATTTTCTTAACTTCCTTATTTACAAATCCATTCGCAGATAAAGGATATGGGTATTGTTTACTCCATATTGGTTCATTTGTGGCTGTTCTTATTTCGGCTTTAACATCAGTTCTAAATGGTAAAGTTGTGTTTATATTCCCGTGAATTTTTAAAATTTTATTTTTTATTTCTTGTATTTTGTCTTTACTTTCATTTTGTATGTTATTTATTTGTCCTAATTCAATTTCACTAAGTGTATAAAATTTTTCTTTATAATTATTAGTTAAGAATGTGTTATCCTCAAAATTTAATTGTACTTTTGCTTTACTTAGTAAATTCATCCCTATCAGTATATCGCTTTGCAAATTATTAATTTCATAGAATCGTGTGAAATGATTGAAAATGTGTGCATTATAACAATGGGTAATAGTTGTATAACCATTTATCGTTTTTACGCGTTTTGCAATTTCTAATTGTTGTCTGTTAGGCAAAATGTTTGGTTTACAGTAGCAATTTGTTGCCCCTGTGTCTATCAATACTTTAAATTTCCTGTTTGTCCCTCGTAATTGTCTGAATATATAGGGAAGGGTATTGCTTTGTCTAAAAAAGCACTTTCTTGGATATTATTAATTCTTTGTTGTTTTTGTTGATGCTGGTGGCTATTCATAGATTCATGATTTCTTTTAGGGACTCTATTGAAATTTGTGTCGTTATTTTGGACAAATTGTTGTCTAAACTGATTTGACTTATGGAAGGTTGGTTGTCTAAATTGAGCAGTATTATCTACTTCCATTGGAGTTGGTTTGGATTGGTTTTGCCATCCGAAGGTTCTATTATTATTGTTACTATTAAGGTATTGTGGTCTTTGATTAAATCTCAAATTATTAAAATGTCGATTATTATTATCATTTTGTCCGAATATGGGCTTATATTGGCTAAAATTGTTATTATGTCTTCGTAGATTGTAAGTATTGGCAAATTGTATACGAATCTGATGGGATTCCATTTCTTGGGCTTTCGCTAAAGCATTTGGCAAATCTAACGGATTTAGTGACATTATTATATTATTAAGAGGTGCGTTAAGTCCTGTAATGAAAACTCTTAATGCATCAGCGCGATGTCTTTTATTATATTCTTTAGTGATTTCAGAATTATTCCCATAAGTCATTATAGTTTTGTTAATCATTAATGTTAGCTGGGAATTTACTTGGTTATAATAGTCAATTAAGTTCATGTTCATTTGTCTTATTAGATTTAATTCCTGCTCAAGGATATGCAGAGGTCTCTTGTCTGCATATGCGAAATCTAATCGGCTAATTATCGCGTCGAAATTGAGAACTGTTCCATGATTAGTTAACGTGTCGTTTGCTTCACTAGTTATTTTGTTTCTTAGAATTGTTAAGGCAGCAAAATATTTACGACTGCCCTTCGTATATAAAAGCATTGTATTGTTGGCAGCTTCTCGCCAACTAATATATCCTTTCCCATTGAACTCAGGAAGGGATTTTACTATATCTAAAGTTTCATTACAATCTATTCCTGCATTTATCGATTGTGGTTCGAACTCGGTCACCTTATTCACAGTTGTTAAATTTTGCATTTGTAATTTCAAATTTTCTATTTCTTGTTTCAAACTTTGTGTTTGTATTGAAATTAACTGAGCTAATGTTTCATCTGAATTTGTAGGCATTTTCACTTTCCTTATTTTTGTCACTTTTTACAGAAATAATAACTTAAATTTAAATTTACTTGACTCCCTTCAGCTGGAGGTATGATGATCTTTCCTGGATTTCCTTGTTGTGGGAGGACTTTGTTATGGATTATCGTCCTTTCTCTCTCCAGAATATCTAGGCTTACTTGATTGCTGATTTTCCGTACTTCTTCTAGGGATTTGTTTCACCAGTAAGTTGATTGTTGATAGTAGCAAAATTTTTCGACAGCAGGTTTTAAAGTTTTATATAACACTATCGCTTATTATTTCTCCTTTTATTTCTAAGGATACTTTTTAGTGCGATTTAGGGAAATTCCAAAGTGTTTGATTATAACTTTATTTTTATATAACACTATCGCTTATTATTTCTCCTTTTATTTCTAAGGATACTTTTTAGTGCGATTTCACACTTAGGGAAATTCCAAAGTGTTTGATTATAACTTTATTTTACTGCTGTCCCTGCTCGGGCGCCAATTAAAAAACGTTGTGTTCGAGTTGAACTCCAAACTAATTCTACTTTATTCATTCTTTACATAAATTAACCAAAGCTTCTTCCAGTATCCATTGATGCGATGCTGCTGCGGCAATTCCAGGTAAGCTCTCTTGTTGTTTGTTGTGCAGCTGTTTCGTTTGTGCAGGTGCACCTTTCGTCAGCAGTTTTTGGTGGGAACGTATTTTTGGTGGGAACGTAACGTCACTCGTTAACTCGTTGTGCAGTTTTTTAATTGACCAACGAATTTATTTGATTCGTTAGTTAGAAACGTTGCATATTTTTTCTCTTTTAGTTGTCAGACTTAAAAGGATATGCAGAACAGCTCTATGTTGCCTTTTAGTGAAAAGTCAAAAGTCATTTGGAAAGCATGCAATTTTAAGTACATAAAGGATATCTGCCAAGCTGCTTTAAAATTGTGTATCTAAAGCTTATGAATATATTAGAAACAACTCGCTATATTGTACACATGCCAGTTACACACACTGGAAGCTCATGTGCACCGCTTCCCCAAAGCATCGACAGCTCTACAAACCCTCGGAAAGCGCAAACTTTCCAACACAATGGCCAATGGACCACAAGCCGAAGTCTCGTATTGATGTGCACTTTATGTGCTCATCAGCAAAAAAAGGACATGCCTTTGTATGCTTGTCACATGCAGAGGGCGCCACACTGGTCATTAGGTCATTTATGCTGCTACGCACATACATTCACACACACACACACGCACATACCCTTAAGGCGCTATGAATAAACATATCAAGTAGATGAAACCACAAGCTGTTTTTATGGCAGCGACTGTGGTGAAGGCACGTGGCTAGAGGCTGATAGGGGAGGCCATAACTATGGACTACAAATACCAAATTTTAACTCAAGAAATTTTGCATTTTTTTATGAGAAGGGAAATCTCAAACAAAAAGTCGAAAAATAAAATTTAATCCTCTTTTAATTGTGCTTGTCAAAGTAAGCGCCTGACTACGCCACTGACATTGATATATGCCAGACACCAAATAGAGCTGTAGATGCCACATATTCGTAAGCAACTCAATATGCAGTGGAGCACAATCTTTAGGTCATTTTAACAAAAAAGTGCTTGATAAATTGATTTGATTTCATTTGCCGTTTGTTCATTTTGATCATAGCATATATATATATATTTTTTATAGCATAATGAAATGCAAAAATATTTCACAAACATTTTTGCTTTTAGCTTCCAAAAAGCATAGCTCTCTTTTTTGCTACACTGAGTGGCCCAGAATGCCATCGGACAAACCCACCCTCTTTATGGGCGCATAATTTGTATGGCTAGAAACGCTTGACCTTTATGCCAAACATCAGACCGATGTCTATTGTCTCTTTTTTTAATTAAAATTCATGAATGAAATATTATGGCTCAGGCATATTCTCGGTGTAACAAATTCAAAGGCAATATTTAGATATTTATTAAAATGTGCACCATTATTTTCATACAGAAAAAGAGTTCATTTATCTCTTGAGGTAGCCAAAGATATATCCTGTATTTCTGCAGCTTTCCGAACTGTTTGTTGTATTTAAGGCGTCAGTCATCCCATATTCCAGCGACCATGTTTAGAGCAAGCCTCATCGCATTCGCATTTGTTAGTTGGTAATTTGATAACCCGTTCTTAAACTACCACCAAAGGTCCTTGACTCGGCAGCGCATTAACGCCGTAACGCAATTAAACAAAAATAATGGCAGCATTAATTACAAAAATCCACTGGCATAAAAGCACAATCTCCTAACAACATCCAGCTATCCCTTGCCCTCAAGATCGCTGCAAGGCACTATTCCATATATGCTTAAAATTTGGCCTGGCTTTAATTATTTTTCGGCACATTTGAATTTTATTGCCATTTGGCAGTTTGTTACCAATGCAAAATGCGTAATGTGCAAATGCGCTGCCGAAAAAGGGTTCCATGTGCCCGCCTCCTACCGACCGCCTTGCGAGATTTATGCGCGCATATGTGACCTCTTTTCGAGACCCCCAGCTTAACCAGCCAGCAGCCACCACCGTCGGTCGGGCTAGTATCAAAAATCAATTAATGATAATAATTTTAAAATTAAATGCGAAACAATGGCGGAGAGTTGATGGGACGGTGGCTCGGGGGACGGTAGAGTTCCAAAAGGCGGGCAGCATGTGTGAAATTTAATGACTTTGAAAATATTTATGGATTTGGGGTTTCTCGAGCATTTGCTACTATTCCAGTTGCTATTGTTGTTTTAGCTGCTGTTGTTTCGCCATTAACAGAATATAAAGCAAGGATTGATATATGCAGAACATGAAGTCCTAACGCTCAATGCAAGGATTTAATTACATTTTAAAGAAAATTTATAGAACAAGTTTTCCGAGCATGCAAATTGGTAACGAAGAATTCGCATTTCTAAAGGGGTGCGTTCAGTATGTAAAGCGGAAACAAATAGAGACGGGAGGAGGGAGAGCTCAAAACTGAAAGGAACTACGCAATGGAACTATAAGTGAGTGTGGTAGATATTTTGACTCATTTCATCCAAGATTTTCTCAATCTCAGTAGAATGAACGTCTTTTAGATAGAGCTATGCTTGCTTAATCTTTAATTTTACAGTAATTTTCATAAGTAGGTAATTCTTGTCTTTTCTTAGTATTAATTTCTTTTGAACATCTTAGACTCGTTGCCATATTTAAGCTCATTCTCCAATGTTTACTCCCACTGCCGCTACTATTCTTTTTCCCCTCTACTTTCTTCCTTCTCGAAATCGGCAAATCCAGCAAATCCAATATTTTCATTAGCCAACTTCATTAAGGTCATTCAATATAGCCAAATAATAAATGCACTCTGACATTACGGCAGAGGCTCACATACACACGCACACATGCTCACAAGCATATAAGCAATTCCCTGCTATCAGTAGCATCATTATTCAAAGCGGGATTTGCGCAACTTCGCTATAGACCATGCCACACAGCCATTCTCTCATCCCTCACACGCTCGTACACATCAAAGACATTCTCACATATTCCGTGGCAGAGCCACACATTCCTTGAAGCTCTCCTGCCCCTTCTCGGCTTGCAGCAACTGCTCAAAAAGCGATTTTTCCTAAAACGAATTCATTTCGAGTAGAGCAGCATCAAATTCGTATCGAAATAGCGGCGAACTGACATTTATCTTGAGGCACCTTAATAACACACACTCGCACACTGACACTCTCGAAGTCTTTTCGACCTTTTCTAGCGCACAATTCAATCATTAATAAAGCTTTCCGGCGAGAACTTTGCCACTTCCTGTGTGTGTTTGTCGTGCGCTTTCTTAATATGCTCATGTGACTGCCAGCGCCTCTACACTACTGTTTTTGTTGCTTTATCCGGCAGCCAGGATAATAAATGCATTTTCGCACAAATAAATGCCTCACTCTCGGCAGCACTCCCCGTCTCTCTTCCAATCTCTGTCAGCGTCAACATAAGCAAATATTTTCAAGCATGCCTGCAAGTCTTCCCTCTGCTACTCCTCGTCCTTGCCACATTCTATCAATTTCTTTTGTCTACTGACTTACCTTGTGTGATGTGATAGTAAATCCGTGCTTTTCCGGCATTTCAAGCATGTGCGGCAAGTCTTTGAATAGACTTGAATTCGAAAGAAGACATAATCGAAAGCTCTGAAAAGAAGAAAAACTAAGGTCAGCTGAGGAAGTTTAAAATCATTAACAGGAATTTGTTCAAAGGCGAGTTTCTTATAGAAGTTATTCCAAATACATGCACCAATTTTTAAAAATCGAAGTATATCTTCGGTACCAATTATCTAACTTCTACGTTCTTTCCTGATTCTTCTCTCTTACATTTTTACCATTCTAAAATATCAATACGATATGAATTTGCATTGATTCGGCAGAGGTATTGATCTCTTCCTTCACTGTCAAAAGGCGATCCTTTCTTGCCATTTCATCGTAAATTTTTTCCTAGCTACTAGCTTCATTATTAGTGAGCTCTTTTCCAACCTTCTCAACAAACCCCTCATGACATATGTTTTGCCATCAAAACACACACACACACACACATACCCTAAACGCGCACTGCCGAAATTGCTTAGTCATAACGAAAGTACGGCGCAACAACTTTCTACGCTAATTACGACCGCAACTCAATTCTTATGCGATTAATGAATAAAGTAATTTCTTTAATTACCCACAAAAATATGCAATAAAATATTATTAATCGCCATTTTGCGCCGCCGGCATTGACGCTCACTCCGACTACGGCTGCGAGTACGGCGGCGGCTGATGATATGTGAATTTGACACGCCACACTTCGTCGTTGTTGTTGTTGCTGTTGTTTGCTTTATGCTGCAAATTGTTACATAAAATGTGTAAAAACAATTTCAAGTAATGAAATTTTCAGCGTTCAAGAAAATAGCAACAAATTAACGCCGCGTCGGTTTGCTTTTCCTTTGTTGGTTTTTTGTTTTTGTTGCTCTTGCAAATTGAGCCGTAACGTAATCGTTTAAACGTTGTTGTATTTGGACAGGTGTTTGGTCATTAGTGAAAGTTGCACGGTGTAGGAATTGCCTATATCATATGGGTATAAGTATATGAGTATAGGTATAAGTATACGAGTATTGTAGAGCTTCACACAGGCACTTATAAATGTGTAGATAGAGTCTCATCTGAAAGTTGGTTTTAAAGTGAAATGAATTTTATGGAATGATTTTTTTTTCTTACAATTAAGGATTAAAAATAATTACTTGCGTTTCCTCTTGTTTTCCTCTTTTAAACTTTCTTGCCCCTTTAAATTTTTAGGCTCGAACTTCATCAACTTCAGTTATCTCATCAATATTTCACTCAGAGGGGACCACTCACTCCCCACTGTTGTCCTACGTTGAACTTTGCATCCCGTCCGCTTCACCCCGCTGCGTTCTCACTTAATTAAAAGCGCCTTTGGTCTTAATTTTGTGGCATTTTCCGGTCATATACGGCGCTATGCCACGCTGTTGCATGCATACATGCATTATGTATATGTGTGCAAGTAGGAGCCTACAGGACAGCAGCCATATGCCGCTGCTTCGCCGAGAGTGAATCCCAAGCTGACAAAATTTTAATTGATTTATGTTTACATTTGGCGCGGCGGCATACGCGGCTTTCGCTGCTGCTGATATGCCACACATACACACACACATATACAATGACACACACACTCACATGCAGATGCACTTGCAGTGATATGATATCGCATCATATCAGCGTGTGGCATGTGCTGATTGCATGCAACTCAGTGGCCAGTTCCACATCATCATCAACATCAACAGAGTTCCATGCAGCCACCACGAACACGCTTACGGCTGCATTTTGTCCTGCCTGTTGTTGTTTTTGTTGGAGAGTAGCAGCGGATGGCTTGGGAACCGCTGCGTCGAACTGCGTATAGGTAATTGGAAATTTGCGCAGTCAAAATTGCAAATATTGCCAGCGGCGCAACGGCGGGTAATTATAACTCACACACACATGCAGACGATTTCTCATGCAGACACACTCGTAAAAATTTCTTAGTAGCAGCTATCGTTGATTGTCCTTTCAAATTGAATATTATTTTGTAAAAATTTAAAAATTGGCTAACTTAAAACTAATTTTAACTAACTTTAAATATATTTGTAACAGTATTTAAACATATATTTTCCATAAAATGTTAATTAAATGTTTACCAATTCTTAGTTATCCTTACTCATTTGCAACTAATTTTTAACTAATTTTCGACTAGGTTTGAATAAACCATTTTAGTCAGTAGTACCAACTTTTTGCTTTGTGTGTACATAATATACCATAGTGGCAAGTTCAGCAGGACATGTAGATCATCAATGAATTTTTTGTGCGTGTGTGTGTGCGAAATTGACAGCTGCTCCGACGCAATCTCGCTTCCGGCAACAGAATTGATATTTTCCAATAACTTGTTGGTTTGTTTATTTTGCTCTTTTCGATTTGTTTATTATTTACTTTTAATTTTGGCAGTGATTCTGCTTCCTTCACTTCGCTCTTTTGAGTTTCTTAAAATAGATTCAATGCTTTAGGCCTAATAATTTTTCTCCTACTGAATTTTCCTAAATTTTTCAATTTTTAGAGGAAGTTCTTTCATTTTCTCGAAGATTTGAGCCATTCTGAGATTATACATAGTATGTATATGTATATGTATATAACGTGCATAATTTCTTCATTCCACTTAAAAGTTTCAGTTTTGCATGCTACTACTTTTTTCTTCCCATTTTCTCAGTACACTTTCTCCTTAATAGTTACTCGCGTCTCGCTTCTTCTTCTTCTTTCCTCGCGCCTAATTCATGCAGATTTATTGCCACTGGCGATAGCACATAAATTTATCGTCCTCTTCTGCTTTGACTGCCATTAGAGCCGCAACACCCCCGCTCGTTACAGGCCACTCGCATATGAAAATGCATTAAAATTTTTGCCATTTTCACGCTCAGACCGCAGTCAGCCGCTCAGCTACAAATTTTTTAAGTGCCATTTGAACAGTTCAAAAAAGTGCCTAAACTTGGCTACTTTTCTAGCTGCGAAAGAGCAGCGGCAGTAGATAATTCAGCAATTGCGGCATTTCCTTAAACGATTTTCTTTTGAGAACAATTTCTTTACTTTTTCATTTGCTTTCTTTGAATCTGCTCTCTGCTCTCAAGTATCGCGCCATGGCATGAAAAATCAAACGGAAGCGGAAGTGTGCCGCGCTGCGTCACTGTGTGTGCATGTGTGT
Organism: Neria commutata; assembly: GCA_963457695.1. NCBI lineage: Eukaryota > Metazoa > Arthropoda > Insecta > Diptera > Micropezidae > Neria > Neria commutata. The sequence goes on from OY735249.1 coordinate 1,452,831, forward strand.
GTGTGTGTGTGGGTGGGTGTTTAAGTGCGTTCAATGCGACAGCCTTCAGGCATTTTTTCATTTACCAATTTTCTCATGTTTTTCACGATTCTTCTTTTCTTCGCTTCCACTCATTTTCCTTCTAATTTTTTGGTTGTTTTATACAAATATTTGTTGTGGTCGCTTGTGGCCAAAAGTTGTGGCGCTTCACTCGCCTCATGCAATTTCCGTTGGTACTTTACGGCGGTACTACTGCTTTCCTGTGTGTCCTTTTCCGTGCCGTTCCTTTTCCAACAATTTCTTGCCGCCGGTCACTTCAATCGCTTTTCGCCGTGGTGGCTATATTTAAAAACTCAGTTTGATAAAAATCAAGCGAAATGGGTATGCCTTTCCGGAGGCGTTGCAATGAGATAAGCAAATTTTTAATTAATTTTTTCTTGCTTCAGTCAACACTGCAGCGGAACAAGTATAATGCTCTGCTATCGAAATCTTTGAAGATTTCATCTGTTGGCAGCATGTAAAGAAAGCTAAGCAGAACTTTTCAGACAAACTTTTTGTGGAATTATTGGGAAGAGGTGAGAAAAATACCATACAATACCATTGAGTGGAAGAAAAATTACTTCAGAATACTGAGGAAAATCTAAAAACAACAATATTCAAAAATTCGGACTGCTAGAAAACTTGAAATAAATTGCTAAGAATGAACCAGCCTAAAATATTCAGATTTATAGAAAAAAGGAACTGATAGTCTGGGAGTATAGTAAAATACAATACTGAAATGAAATCTCAAGAAATATATTGGATTCCCAAAGAAAATGGCTTCATACCTTTGTAAGCTTTGCTTGCATAAAGATCCTTTAATACATGGAGAACTATCACAATAGGTCTTTTTTGCCACGCTGACTAGGGAGCTAGCTCCCTACTCCTAACACAATCTTTAGCTTGATCTTAGAGGCAATTCTAGGTTGAAACATCTGCTATTGTAGCAGACATAATGAGCTTTGATTTCAAATATATCGACATTCTCTAAGAGCCAACATATCTGTCTTTATAGCTACTCCCCCTATGACGCCTCCCCCGGCACGCATTAGCAAATTCCATTCGCACCAACGCATGCAATCACATTAAAAATTCCTTTTAATGTGCAATGAAATTGATGAGTTGGAAAACTGAAAATCTGCCACTGTTTCTGTTGTTGTTGCTGCAAATGCAATCATCAATGCGCGCATTGCCGGTTTATATTGACAGCAGCGTAATGGAGCTGGGCAGTATCACCGGAACGAGGTGAAAGAGCGTGGCACGGCCAGAACCAGGCAATTGCAACCAATAATAATGAATAATTGAAAATCCAATCAAACGGCAAATGAAAGTGACGCTGTGAAATGCCAAAGGACCAACGGAACCAACACAGGGACGAACGGACGGACGGACGGACAACCATCGAAGCAGTGAGCATGAGCAGCGATAAGCAGAGGCATGCATGGGGCTCTGGACTAAAGTGCGTTTGGGTCTAGTGAACTGCAATCAGCGCCAACACTTACACTTACACACACACACACGCACACATATAGATGACACCCCGGGGAGCCACATCAATTGCTGTTGAGCTGTTGCTGTTGCTGGCTGTAATAGGTGTTGGCAACATGGCATCGAACAGCAACATTTGAACGGATTGCCAGCTGCTCTGCCGCTGACGGCGCTGCCATCTCAAAAAAGCAGAGCATATCCTTTGATTGATTAATTTTTGCTTGACGAAGGAATAGCTTCAGGTTACCTTGCTTGGCTAAATGCATAGTTCAGGCATATATGCTGATGGATTTTTTCCACAGGAAAAGTATATATATATTATTTATTATATATGTAGGTATTATTTTGCTTATAAAATATAAACTACATATTCGCTTTTCTTATGATTTTCTTTTAGGTATGTTTTCTGCCGTTTCTTTAATAATAAAATAAAATTTAACTCAATAAACTTTAAAAAAAATTGTAGGTGGCAGCACTATTTTAGCATTGCGCTCGTTGTTGTTGTTGTTGTTGTGTTGGCAGTGGCTCGCATTAATTGGCAGTTAAATTGACTTTGAAATTTCCAAACGCTTCACACAGAAAATTCACTTTCAAAGTGTAAGGACCTGCTGCAGGAAAATCAAAGTCGAAAATTCAAATTAGCTTCCGCACACTTCGACAAAATCCAAAATGTAAACATGTTCGTTTTATAGATTGAAGTGTCGAGCAGAGGCTGGCATTACATGAACGCATTACAAGTGACCCATGCCCCGCACAGATTTCGGCATCCTTCACACGCGCCATTATGAGGCAACTACTCCTCCTCCTTGCACTTCCACGTTGGCAGCAAAATTGGTTTGTTTGCCTGCCACCGACACGGCGCAGCTCTCTCAATAATGAGACGCCGACTGACGCTCCAATAGGCAAACACATTTCCCAGCTGCAAATGCTCAATGCACACAAACATGCCCCCCTTCAACCCGCCTGGCGTTCATTGCTGCAGCCACACTGGGCAGTGCAAATTACATAGCCAACATTTGTAATGCTGGGGCAAGGGCGGCGGTTTATTACCTAGCGGTAGAGTGGGGCTCGTTTATTGTTTGCCATTTGATTGTTTCCTTGTTTGCTCAATGTTGGTCAAATGTTTATATTGGTATATTGCCTGTTGTCTCTCGTGTGCCAGGCCAGGCTATGTAAAGCCGAAGATTACAAGCTGTTTGTGGCCTGTGGAGCAACTGGCGTAAGTTGCTGCCGCCCTAAATTAGGCAATCTTCCAATAGAGGGGAAAGAGATGCCTGCGCATTTTATAAAAGTCGGGCCATGATATTCCTGCAATTTTAACAAAAATATTATATTAAAATGAGGTTTCATAATTAATGCTTCCGATATTCATAGCTCTAAGGCCCGCTGGCAATTATACCAATTAAATACTTTCAATTCTTAAAAATGGTTACGATCATATCAAGCCATACTTAGATCTTCAAAGACTTCTTGGTATGCTAGAAAAGTTGAAGGTTACTATCACTACAGCCCAAAATCTCCCTACACTCTGTACAGAAATAGAAATTTCGAAGTTCTTGGCAGTATAGACCAGTTCAGTCACAATTAAGCTAATAGAGTAGGGCAGACCGGGGTACAATTACAAACAGAACTTCTAAACGATATTTAAATATGTTGACCATCTTCTCAAATATTTGCCTTCAAACAAATTTTATGCACCCCGGTCTCCCCTACCTTTTGATTCAAACTGTAGCTCAATGCCAGCTGAGAGTCCGTAGGCGCATGCTCAATCCAAAAATTATACGAATAATTTGAACGGGCGGAGCAACTTCAGCACGCTTCTCCTATGAGCATCGATTACTGAGAATCGTATCGTCCCATCGCAGCCGAATCAATTAAACTCTACACGCTTATACTTGCACTAGTGCCAGACCCAGTCCCAATCCCAATCCCAAGTCAGTTGACAAAAATCAAATTACAGTAGTCAACTGCAACGCCATAAAATCAGGCTTATCTTTATGGTATATCTGGAAGACCGTAACATGATGCGGTCTGTCGGTCCAACGTGCGGTGGCTTGTGCCTCTCGCTATCACACTCGCAGGCACACATTTCTTGCGTGTGTGTCTGTCTGTCTGTCTCTCGGTCTCAGAAGAATCGAAGAACATGAGTTCCGAGAAGAGATTACTGCATTTGGTCGACTAGAGACAAGTCGTTCTGCCTTTTATTTTTGATATGAGCGCAACGCTTTTGAATCTTTTTCCTGCTTCCATTTTTTCAGCGTTCTTTTAGTGAATTTGTCTCATTGCCAGTTCCAGCTAAGCCTTCCAAGTTCAAGCTAAAGAGCCGCGATGCTTATCACTGCCGCAGCGTGTTGAAATTTGCCCACCAGCCAACGACAGCGCCAATAAGTATCTCAAGCTCGGCTTCGGCTTCGGATACTTGCTGCCGATGTTTACACTTTTGCTTTTGCCGCGCTGAGATGAGCTTGAACTTTTGCTGTGACGGCATATCGTCCAGTGGCCATCTTAATGGCCAGCATAGTTCCTTGCAGTAGCCGCCATCGACAGAGCTGCGCATGCTGTGGAATTGCTGTGGAGCGTGTAAAGAGTGTATATTATTGCAGTGCGCTCGGTTTATTGTTGATGCGAGTTGTTTAATGAAGACCAGCCCTTCAAAGTTGCTACTGTTTTCACTTTTTCTGAAAGCTGCAAATCTTGCTGGAAACGGAAAATTGCTTTGCCGTCGGTGAGGTTCAATAAATTTTAATTGAAAAATTAAAGATTTAAAATAATAAAAAAAAAAATTATAAAGGAACTCATGGCAATATAAACATGTGAAAGATTTAAATATTTTTTGAGATCAAATTTTCATATAAAGAATTTCAAGAATTGCGGTCATGAAAAGGACTGATATGTGCTCGACTGTCACAACGCCTTAAAGCCCAATTTCTTTGGATAAATATCGCAAAGGTTCCAGCTCTATTGAGAGACTCGAATTTTTTATACGACTTGTAAGACTTTTCGTGAAAAGATGATCGTGCGTTTGATGGTGTCAAAGTCTTGCGCTCCATATGCTCCTTTATGCGATATGCTGAAATGCCTGCTTTCGTGGGATGTCGAACTGTAATTGGCCTATTTTAGCACGAAACTTGCGCGTAGCCTTCCACATGCTACACAAAAACAATTACTCCTGGGTGGAAGCTCTGAACCAGCGCTGGCATACCATAAAAAGGGAATGATTAAAATGTTTTCTGGCTTTTTTCAACTATTTTTGGTGCTGGTTTTATTCTGATTTTAAATTTTGGCCTGCTGCCGAATGCAAGATGAATTACTAGCTCAATTGGAGCAGAACATTAAGCGAGCTCAATGCCAGTCGAAAATTGGCAGAAAGGCAACAACTCCGCCCCAGCCGCCAGTTCAGAATAGCGCAGTTGTATCTCAGGGGTGTGATTTTAATTTCATACACAAATGCACGCAATGTCGGGAATATGCAAAAATGGGCAAGTTGATGAGGAGCGGTGGGAGAGAAGGTGGAATGCCATCGCTCACACGAAGATTAATAACCGCGCCTGTGCAGGCAACAACAACAGCAAAAAGTGTGAGCAAGCAATCGACAGGATAAATGAAAAAATTGCGCTAGCACTTGCCAAGCATATAAACAGTAGTTCAACCGTCGAGGTTATGTTGAATTATTAAAATGCAAAAATTGATGAAAAAGTTATGAACGAAGCAGGCGAAGCGGCGAGTGCTGATGAAAAGGGACGCTGAGGAGCAGCAGAAGAGCAAATGTAGCAGAAGTAGCAACTTGTTAGACTTTTCTTATATGTTCCAATCAGCCTAAATAAGAAATAAATTCGAAATCTTATAAGACTGCTAAAGCGCCCTCTATGTCGTAGTAGTGAAGCCTTCGCAATTGGGCCTATGAGAAAAATTGTAGAGCTGGCAAAAAAGGAGCGTGTCTTTAGGCTTTTCAAAATCTGGGGGGTTTTCAAAATATCAAAATATGATTCCAAAATCGAATGAGCTCTGGGAAAAAATTTTGCATGCAAAAAATAAAACAATTTTCGGTGAATGATCATAGATAAGCCAATTGATCTTTATTGTAATTTTTTCTATTATTTCAAACTTCAAGCTATGAAAATTCATCATTGAAATCTCAATAATTGCTCGTTTGCCAGCTCTCTCTTCAAGCTGACACCAAAGTCACTGCAAATTCTATTTAACATATTTTTCTTTGTTAGATTTCCTAAAAAAAAAAATCTACAACAACATATTTCGATTTTGTGTGCATATTTGCAAGTGTTTTTCACCGGAAACTGGCTTTCCCGAGGCGACTTCCAGCAATGCGATGAAATGCTTTGCAGGCGCTGATACTCCCAGCCGCTTCAAGCTGACTGCCCCTTTGTAATGCATACCTGCGCATGGCAAAGCACAAAATTAATGACACTGCCAAATGCTTAAAAAAGTAGGAAAGAAATAAAGAAAGCAAAAATGTTACTTTTCACACGTGAAGCCGTCCAAACTGAGCCTGAGCCTAAGTAAGAGTATCCTACCACTGCCATTAGAAATTATGTAAGCAATTAACGGCAACGGGAATTGAGCCGTAAGTGCTTGAGGTGAGTGTGTGTGTGTGTGTGTGTGTGAGCGCGCCCAGTGCGCATGCGCAACATTCATCTTCGGTGAGGCACTCCTCCCTTTTCCCTCACACCGCAAGTGCAGCACAGCTGCTTAGCATACAATTGGCAATTGGACGCTTTTGAGACTGATGGCAACCTAGGCAACAAATAGAGTTGCAATGTGCTCACCCCCCTTAGTCTTGCCCTTCTTTCCCTAAAACAGCAACAAAAAGCACTAATGCATAGACAGCATGAGCTGTTGCTAGATTTGGTGGCAACAACATAAACAACAACAACTGAAAAGCGGCAGAGCCTGCAGCTTCACTGCAGCTGCGGCAGGCAGCAGAAAAAACTTGCAAAAAAGCAAAAAATTGCTAAAAACCTTCAAAAGGCTGCAAAAACAAAAGCGGCCGCTGCTGCACTCAGTGCCGTTTTCAACTCATTCAGAGGGGCCCGACAGCGACGACATGAGGCGCCTACCAAACCTGTGCAAGTATTATTTACTTCGTAATCAATAACTGATGCCATTACCATTACTTGTAACTGTAAACGAAATTTTTTGAATACGATTTCGAGTAATCATAATCAAATTTTCTTTAAAAATTTTTGTTTGATCAGTATTCGGACTGGTCATAATCAATCTTTCCTTGAAAATCAGGTTTTAATATTTTTAGTTTTATATAAACAACATAGACAACTAAGTATTGTCATTTCTCTTTGGCAAGTCAGTCCGAATAAAAACTATTCTTTCTAACATTCAAGCTGCCGAATAAACATAAACTCGTTTTATATAAACTTTAAAAATATTTTCATATAAAGTTTGATACCGACTTTTAGATAATTAAAATTTTTCTATTAAAATTTTTTTTAGTTCGGTTATACCAAAACAAAATCCTTTCTAAATCAAATGGCGCCCCTCGCTTAACACTCGGCCGCTGCCCAAAGGCACTTAAAGACGGCAATGGCTGCACTTGCAAAGTGCATTAAACGCCGCAAGCAACACATTGCTTGCACATCTTCTTCTACTTTTTCCTGCACTCTCAGCTGCCGCCTACTTGCCACAGCACTTGTGGCAAGTGCCATTCGGGGGCGGCGGCGACGGCAGCGACCGGGTTGGCAAAAAGTAATTTTTCTTAAGCTTGTTAGCAATTTTGGCCATGCTTTAAAAACTGCTTCGCTTTGCTCTGCTGCAAGTGGCATGCAAAGCGCACTTGCAGCATGCCAACTTGCCACAAGCAGGCGGCAAAGAAGCGCACAACAATAATAACAAAAGAGGAAGTGCATTGAAGCTGAGGTGTGAATGTCTGCTGCACACACAAGCTGACTTCTATATACATACAACACACACACACACACATTCTCCTTGTATGTTGCATGCAAATGCAGGAAGTCGCATTTGCCTCGGACAACGCTTGCTGTTGTTGCTTTTTGCCTTGCTGACTGGCTGCGTGCAATTGTGGCTTTTGCTGTTGCTGCTGCTGCCAATGTTGCTGGTTGGTATTGTTGTTGCTGTTGCTGCAGTGATGAATGCGTTGCTGCCTTGTGGCGTTGCTGTTGACTTTTTCATTCATTCATTCACGCGCGCCTCTTCACACACGCTTGCTCCCCCCCCTACCCCTTCCATCTCTACCAGCCTCTGCCACTCTTGCTCAGCCTTGTCTACTGCACACACACACACACACACAGACACAATTCATTAATTAAACTGCACTTAACTTCAACACCACATCATCATTAATATTAACGCTGATTGTGGTTGTTGTTGTTGTCGTTGTTGTTGTTATTGCTATGTTGTTGCAGCAACATTTTTGCTACAGCTCATTTGAAAGTGCTTGTTTGATGGGAAATTTCAAACAAAATGCAAAATTTCTATGCAAAATGGCCAAAATTTAAAAAGATGAAAAATCGGAGAGAAGAAAGCTTTATATTATAAACTTTCAAGACAGAGATTTTGAGGGATTGCTTTATAGTAGATATCAACGAATTTTTTTGAAATTCGTATTAACAATTTTTCATTTTTATTTAAAGTCCACGTCCCCCGAAACTATTTAATTTCATGCCTGCCTCTGAAGAAAAAACCAAGCCGCTGCTGCCACAAAAATCTTATCAGCAACAAGCCGGGCACAATCTAGCCACAAAGCTCAGCCTTTGTGTGGCCTGCGAGCAACTTATCTTCCAGCCATACGCCCCCGCCTACGCCGGGCTTAAGACAATGCAAGCCGCTCATAAAATACACCTACACAGACAATCAACAAGCAACAACAAACAATGGCCTCAAAACAAACACAGCCGCAATAAACTCGCAGCGTGGCAAACAACTTGACGGACGCGCGTCAAAACGCATGCGCAGCCGCAATGTTGCACTTGCAACAAGTCTTGCTGCTGCTGCAACATGTTCACTGCAATTGGTAAATAACGATTTTTAGATTTCATTGCTCAAACATAACAAAAATTTAAGCAAACAAAACCATTTTTAAGGCAAATGTCTTTGATTAGGCAATGACGGCGGAGAGATTGGGGAGTGAATACTCATACCCAGTATGGAAAGAGCTGATTCCAGCCACTATAGCTCTAAAATGCAAAGCTGTTGCTAAGAGTTCAGTCAAAGACATACTAAATATTATATATATAATAACATAAGTTCAAAATTTATATAGAAAGAATAAGTATGGACCCAAAGAATCCAAACAAAAAATTAATTAAAAAATTCGCTCGTTTGCGAAAACTTGAGGAGCGATAAAATTCATAGCAAACTGATTACAGTCGATGAAGGCACCAATATGAGGCTCCCTTATGAGTTAAAGGAACCAAAAAGAAGAAGAAGAAAGCCATCGTAGCAAAATCCTAACACAAACTGGAATAGCTATCCTTTTAGCTTGTTGTGCTTTGGATTCGAAAGTTGACTGACATACATTTTTTTGTTTATATTTAAGATTTCTGGTCTATATATAAGATTGCTTATATATAAGATTTAAGTGTCAAGTCTATGTGCTTTAATCTCGAATCAGAGAGGGCTCACTTGACATTCAATACTTTTAAATGTCTACATAAAAAATTCTCATGAAAATTTAAATTTCTACTCAGATGCAATATACAAGACCTCATATATAGTTTCTCCCGATGTGAACATTAGTAGGAATCGTCCTAGCATAACTTCTAGTGCTTCAAAGTGAGATTCAGACTGGTACATTATATTTTTCGAATAGTAATTGTAGATGTACATATAATGTTTGAGCGCCTAGTTCGTGCCTCAAAGAGTCGACTAGCTGATTCCCTTAGCTCACCGCCTACACCTCTGGCACTTACAATATTCCCTTCCAAATAAGATATTTACTTACATAGGTTTTACAAGCTGCCACAATATTTACCTGCAACTTGTGGCAAGTTAAGTGTAGCAAAGAGCGCCTTCTTTGTGTCGACCAGCCATTTCCGCAGCTTTGTTTGCTGAGGTTTGTGGCAGGCATTTATAGAGTGAATTTGGTTGTTGTTTGCACTTGTTGCAATTGCGTGGCAACTTATCATGGGAAGTGTTGGTGCAATAGGAATTAGCTGTAGATCTACCTACTAAATTAATTTTGCTGTGATCTAACCGACATCGATATGCTATATATACCTATATACAAAGAATACAGCTGCAACTTCTCAGAATTTCCTTTAAAACCTTCGAATTCCTTTTAAATTATTTTCCATGAAAAATTTAAAATTTTATTTTATGCTTTTTAATTGCCTTGCTTTGGCGTGCCAAACATACACATGCAAACAAATTGGCCAACAAATCAATACACTACCACATGCCACTCATTATCGGACGGACGCCTGCATGGACAGACAGACAGCACAGTTGGCTTCAAAGGCCGACTGCCAGCGAAGTCAGCCAGTCGAACAGCAATTTTGGTGCGCTTGTCAAAATCTTTGACAGCTGTGCCGCACTGCCAGCACACACACTCACACACTCACACGCGCTTTCTGGCAAGTCAAAAATATTTTTTAAATATCTGTTGGAAAAAACAGAATTGCCAGGCATTAATCAATATCATTTGATGTGCGGACTTGCAACATGTACGCATGCGCGCCAAACTTCTCACGCTCCTGCCGGACGCCGATGGCTGAACAGCGATCGCCGAACACCGAACGCCTCACACAGCTCAGCTGCCGCCTCGACTTCAAGTTCAGCCGGGCTGCAGACCAGTTACGCAGCATGAAGTCGTCACAGACGTTTAAAACTCCGCCAGCCAAACTCCCTCCGCTGCTCATGTCAGCTTACTTACTTGTGGCACTGCAGCAACTGACAGCCCAAGCAAAATGTCAGAATAACATGTTCAAATGTCAAACTTAACTGACAAACTATTAATTAGCAAATCAAAGAAATTTCGGAATTGCACAACTGCAAAAGAGCACAAAAGGGAAATAAATATATAGTTTCCAGAAGATCAATCAGAGGGCGTAGAACAATGCCAGAGAACGGTGCGAAAATGTGAAGGGAAGTGAAGAGCATACGAGCGACCGAAGATCTCGAATAGCCAAAGGATTTTAAAACCATATCTTATAACATTTATTCGTATAACTTTCCTTAGTCTCTGGGTCCTAGCATAGATAGGACTTCTTCCAGTTGGTGCCTCCACTCCATCTTCGGAGGCCAACTAAAGTAAGCGGTCGTTCATGCAGCAAAACTAAATGAAAGCTCCAAACGGTTGATAAAAATATTTCATCTGTAAATCAACTTAAAAAGCAGATCCTTCAGTTGCCTTTTAAAACATTATATCTAAGATACAACAATTAAAGTAACCAATCAAAAGTTGTCAATCACAAGCCATATGCGCTTCGCTTTAGTACGAGCAACAATCTTACCTTTGCGCTATGCCGGCCGCCATGCCTCCAGCTACATACCGCGCCAGCAACGTCTCTCTCCTTTGCCCTCCTGGCAACTCATGGCCATAGTGCCCATGTGAGAAATTATTCTAACGCAACTGTCAGCTTGCGTCGGGATTTGTATTTGCATTAAGAAGTTGCAACATTGCCTACTCTGACGGTCTTCCGTCTCTCCCGTCTCCTGCTGACTTGTGAAAATTATGTGAAATTGATCAATTTCAACGGATTCATAGTTGAGTTTACGTTTAATGCGAAATGTCTATCAAATCTCACAAGTGCCAGAAAAGGCAGCTTATTGCATAAGTGTCCGACAAAGTAACGTAGCATGAAGCTGCTCTTGTGGGGCAAAGGGGGCCCAAGTTGCCTTCAAGAAATTTTTAATTTGAAGTGAACTTGTGGGAGAGCAATTGAGCTGGGATCGATACTTTTTTTCTGTCCATATGCTGGGGGTCTAAAAACCTTTTGGGATGTGCCTTCAGCGGCTTTATTGTTGGCTTGGTGTCAGGTAATTAGTCAGAGGGCTTACAGGCGTAGGTTCTTAATACACGCCATTGTGAGTCATTTGAGCTCATTAACTGTTGCTCGTATAGCCACATACTGACGTTTTTGTCACAATTAGAGCTCTTTTCAAAAAACGTAAATCTTATAGGATCAATCTTTTTGTTTGGCATTTTAATAAATTTCCATAGTAGATTGTATCGTAAATTACTATTATTATTTCATTCCTTTGTACTTCAATATAGACACAAATACATTTCGAAATATTGACGTGTGTCCTTTGTCACTGTCTACAGAATATAGCTATCTTTTTCTCTTTCAGAACTTTACCGCTTCCCTCTGCAATGCACTTAGTATCCACGTCTCTGTCTCTTGACAAGCCATCACACTATGCAGAAAATTTGTAATTATGCAACCTGCTGTTATATGAAAATATTCATGGAAAGAAAGTTAATTTGAGTTTGTGAAAACTTGTAGAAAATTGTGAGAAATTCTACTTTTTTACTTTTTTCCAAGCCAATCTGCAAATTAATTGATTTTTTCGTATAATCCGCTTGCACTTCAACTTAACGTTCCTCGCGGCTGCCGCCTGTGACTGGACTGCGCCTGCGCTTGCCTCGGTGTCGCTTGTTAATCCTCTAAATTGCATAAATCAAGTTTGACAGGCAACAAATTGTCGCGTGTTTAGTGTCAGCGGGTGTGTCTGTGTGCGCCTGCGTACATGAGTCTGTGAGTGAGTGTGAAGATGGAGCTCGTTGCCTTGCATTTGCATATATCTTGGCATATGTCAATATGGGGCGACTCTCGGCGCACCTACGCCATATTGAGCGCTTACGAGTGCACATCGAAAAATTGGTAATATCTCTAAAACGCTCAAGATATATGCGAGAGCCTACCAAGGCTTGGGATTTCGAATTCCGACAGCTGCGCTTGCAGCAGAGGCAACTGAAGTTTCAAGATTATTTAACCAGTTTTTTCCTGCACACATGATCACTCCATACTTTTGCTTGTGTCGGCTACTCACCACTGATCTCTACAGACACACATGCAATTAAATATATATGTACTCGTAGCATTTATAGACCACTCAATAGCTGAAATTTTACGACTTGATTGCTGCCTACGCTCCCAGCTTTTAGCCAGCTTATGCATTAAAATCGGCTGACTGCAAATTGAATATCGTCGCCCATCCTTTTTGGCGCTTTTGCGCAGGCGTGCATTAATTTTATAATCCTTTTTTGCTCATTCACGTATTTGCAATTCATTGATTTATCGCTGCCAGATTAAATTTATGCAACCTTTTTTTCCACCATTGCCAGAAAGCTACGAATGGTCTGTGTGTAGAGCGGGAGGGGACAGAGACAGTCACAGCAGGCAAAAAGTTGCCAACTTGATCATTTTCGATTTATTGACGGCCTTTAGAGAATTTATTGAGCGATGCAGCTGCAAGACAGCGAATATTGATGACTCAACTTGGGGCAGAGTGTCGTTAATATAAGTCAACTTTAACTGCAATTAAACAAGAAAGCTTTTATATGATGATGATTATTTTTATTTTGAAAAAACTCAGCAGATATTTCTATTATTTATTAATTTATTTTTACTTATGTATGTACTAAACAAATATATTTCTTTTATTTTTCAGATCATTCGAAAAGTATGCCACACTCTCGTGAATGAATTCTCTGTTTTATATGAGTGAACTATAAAAGTGAGCAGAGAGCAATCTTGAAAATCTTTTTCCAGACCCGAAAAAAGCTGTATGCAGTCTTGAGCTGCTTTTAAGAGCCTTCCTCCAAATAGCAAGCAACTAATTAGCCGCTTTCTCAGGCTCATTTCTGGCTACTGATAATTTTTCAGTCTTTATTAGTTTCTTCGTCGAAGGAAAACAAGAAAAGTGCCATAAAAAAGCGACAGCTCGACATAACTATCAGCTATGCATATCGTATATAAAATATGAAACCAAACCCGGCCAGCCAACTTTCTTCCACACAATATGGCCGCCCATAATAACCCGTAAGTTATTACGTGTTAATACTTTAATGCAAAAATCAGTTATAGTCCAAAGCCGTAACAATACTCGTACACTCGTATACGCCGACAGCCAGGCAGACACGACACCCAACCAAAGCGAGCAGCGCGCAATTAAACAGAAAAATTGTCATAAAACTGGGAACAAAAATGAAATATATATTCTCCGGGCATTACTCAAGCGCAGCTCATGCGAGTATATGTATGTATGTAAGTCGGCCTGCGCAACGTACCTCGGAAGGGGCAGGGTCGGGGGCAGCGGAAAAGCAACGGCTTGTAAACTGCGGCCACTTACCGAACATTTCCGTTTAAGTTCAGTTTTAATATGCCCCTTCAGCGCGGCAGTTGAAATAATTTTTATTATTACTATTAAAACAACTGCAAGATGCGTCTGCCCCGCCTCAGCTCCGCCGCAGCCCATCGAAAGCAACCCGTCGGTCAACCAAAAAATCTCATATTCCCACAGTAAATTTCTTCTTTCTACGAAAACAATAATTTTCATACACCGACTTACAAGCAGAAACACACACACACTCACACTTGCTCACACTCAAAGGTTAAGGTATAGATAGATGCGTGTATATGAAAAATCAAAAACCACACGAAATTATAAAAAGGAAGGAAGTGTTGTGTGTTAACACCATCGCCGGGCTGAGTACACTCGAAGAAAATTAGTGTGGGTATTTAAAATACTATGTTATACTTACTAGAGTAGTATAGAATATAGAAAAGATGGGATAAGTTAGTAAAGCTTTGGATAGGACGGTTAGATAGAAATACGAAACGATACAATAACATAGGATAGTGACATACTAAATAGTATAGCTAAGAATATTATACGCCAGATTTTAAAAGAAGAAGAGAGTTCCCAAAGCGAGGCTAACTCAGCCTAGGAGTTTCATTGGAATATGAAAGTTTCTAACGAATTTTAATAGAGAAATGACTACCAGTTTTGAGGCCTTATCCAGCCCAGCAAACCTTGAAGCTTCCAGGCAACTTAGCGAGATCAAGAGTTGGCGGGAAAAGTAGACTATCGATTTGTTGAAAATCTGAAGGGGGTGTGACCCCTCAATTTAAGATCAAAAGCAGATCAGCATACAAGCTGGGATACGAAGCATACAAGTATAAACTATTGTCTAAATATTTATTTAGAAGAGAATTACAATTATAAATAATTATAAAACTACGGAAGCAGCACTAGCTACAGGGGCTTTCGGCTAAGTAATATAATATTTGGAACAACATATAATAATCATAATATTATTTCTGAGATATGAAATTGGTTAAATCTTCAGCAATGATTCATGAATGAGGGCTGTTTCAGAAATGTTGCGGCCGCTTTGAAAGATTGGATAGCTTCTCATAAGATGTGTGGCCCTTCTTTATTTCTCTCAACAGCTATTACAAGTCTCTCAACCGTCTTTCTCGATTTTTCACTCTAATTTCTCTGCGTGTAGCTGCAAGTGTATGCCATTAAATTTATTGTCATTACGAAATTATTATTTCGTTTTAATATTAAACTCTTTTTCTTCGTCGTCTTTGCTGTAGTTGCTGCTTCTTTTTTCACCTGACTTGGCTCACCGCTAACATGGCTACTGTAAAAATGTGTAGAAATGGCCGAAATGTGTGTGTGTGTGCGAGTGTGTGTGAGTGCAGACATGGCCATGCCGTGCTCTGATATGGTGTGGTATGGTGCTTTAGTAAGCGACACTTATGAGCTGTCAAAATCCAAACCAGTTGGCCATACCAAGAAGCGAAGTGGTCAGTTGCTTCCGAGCCGCACACTCTCGTCTATGTGCTAATAATAATTATTGCCATGGCCATAAAATTATTGTTATTATTGCATGTGTGTGTGTGTGTTTGTGTGTACTGCTGGCATAAGTGAGCCGCTTTTCAGCCGATTCATAACTAACTTCAAAATTCACATGCTAATTACACTCTCACACACTCAGAGCCAGCCCGATTTTTTATGGCCAACATGTGTTTTCTTTAATGTAGCCACAAAATTAACGAAAAAAGGAATTGTTGGCTTTAAAAAATGTTTAAATTTCTATGAAATTCATAATTGCAGACGCACTCATAACTCTGAGCGGCTCTTCGTTTGTTTTTTTTTTTTGATTTGGTTTACATTTTTTTATATTAATTTGTTAGCTGATTTATTTGCCTAACTGTAGCTGGCTTCCTCTGAACGAAAATTATTGTTGAATGAATTTCAACTTGGCTAATTAATTGTGCTTGTAATTTCAATGTTAGCTCTTGGCTACCAACATTGTGTAAACGTGTATGAGTGTGTGTGCATTTTAACATAATTCATAAGAAATTTGCCAGCTTTACTGAATGAAAGCGTTTTTTCTTTGTCTTGGACTCCAGTTCGGCACTCATGAATGAAGCAGTTTATGTAGTTTTAAAGTGCTACCAGTTTTCGAGCGAGCATTCTTTTATCTGTAAATTAATTGGTTTAATCAACTTGGACGGGTTGTTAACATTTCCGCAACATAAGTTCTGCCAGTGAGCCAATAATTTAGACTACATGTGGTCCCTGGCCAGAAACCGGAAGTGCTTAATTGTTAACTGTAACCTTCTGCAATGTTTTTCAAAATCTTTAATAGCTAACGTTCTTGCATTTCGAAATAATTGGAATCAATTTCTTGCTTGGACCTTAAAGCTACAGATCCCATAAGAATGCGCTCTTCTGAATCAGCAGCTCAACAAGGTACGCTTAAACGATTTTGCTAGCTTTATTCTGGCATTAAAGTCACAATTGATTGCTACTTTCTATAATAAAAAAATTTGATTTTCGTCAATTCTTTGGTATCCAAATACCACTAAAATCTTAAAGGAGATATCTCAGTTTGAGAAATATTTCCAGGTTTGCTCATTTTCTATGGTTTTAATCAGCTGAAGAGCATTTAAGAAGCATCTATACTTACAATAAAATGAGCTGAAAATCATCTTTAAATTGTCTATGAAAAATTTGTTAGTGTGGTTGGTTTTCTAAGAATCAAATCGTCTTAACAACATTTTTTAGGCATGCAAAATCACATTCAACCTCAATACGTCCTTCTGTAACCCTCTGCCACAACAAAACAATCTACTACTTCTCATTGGCTCCAATGGCTCAAAGAAACTTCGAACCATTGCAAGATAAATTTTTAAGAAACCAACCGCCCAACTGCCTGCAAGTGAACCCAAAAGAAGGCGTTTTCGCATACGTCAATCAATCAGTAGCGTACCAACAATTCAGCCAGAACGTTGTTGCCTTTACGATTTGGCAGCACTGACTGCAAATGGCAGCTGACAGTCAGACAGACCGAAAGACAGACAGACAGACAGACAGACAGCCATACAGTCGAAGAGCAGCGACAGACAATCACACAGAGCCAGACATTTCGAAGTATGGCTGAACTCGCCGCCGAAACAACAACACAAAATGACAGCAACAACAGCAACAACAACCACAACAAAAGATACGCTGTAATCGATCGCGGCGCAAATCGCTGCCAACCGAACTCATGCGCCAACTTAATAACTGCTTTCCTGCTGCCACCGATCGCGATCGCGAATTGAGTCTGTGCCCAAAGTGCATTAATAGCACCACAGCACTCGCCCCTCCCCCAGCAGCACACAATTTTAAAGCAGCAAAGTGTTGCAAGTTGCGTGCAACTGTTGCTGCTGCTGAGGTAGTAACGCGGCGCGCTTCAAGATCACGCAATTTACAGATCCACACACATCTGCCAGGCTGCCGCCGATCCTGCGCCTGCTCTCCAGTCTCCTGACGCCTCTCACTGACTGACTGACTGGCCTCCGACGCCAACAGCATTGGAAGCCAATAATCAAATGTCAGTCAGAAGACTTCACCGCTTGCTCCACAGCCCACTTGATAGCCGGCTCAACCATGGACCCCCGTTCAGCTCACTCTCCTCTCACGATTATCAGCGATCGTTTGTGCGAAACCTTTCAGCAATGTCTATGCATTTCGATCTGCCTATCTGTCTGTCTGTCGGTTCATCCGTCCGCCCGTCCTTCCTTCCTTCTTTTCTTCTTTACATATACTCATACTTCCCTCCTCGATTCGCACATTCCCGACCCACTTGTTTATTTCGTGCATCTGTCATTCATACGCCTGACTTCATTCGTGATGGGCTTTTGCTGTCGCTCGAATTTTTGTATTTCTTCGCATTTAAATTTCGCATTTGAATTGGCGCAGTTGTTGGTCTTCTCCGTCGCTCGAACGCTTTTTTGATCTGTCAGTTGTTTGAACGCAACTTTGACGTTTTCCATTTATGCATGCGCAGCGCTTTAAGCTCTGGTGTCTTCTTTGCTCAAAGTCTTGGGAAAATGGTTCAAAAGACAATGCTTAGAAATTGAAATATTGAAGTTTTCATTTAGCTAGAAAAAGCTTGTTTAATCTATAATTTTTTTACTTAGCTACATAAATTTTTTTATATTGAAAATGAAGGCATCTATTCTCAATCCCTACAGAACAAAAAGTTGATTAGTCAGAAGCAGTCGAAGATGTTTTAAGAGGTCTCAGATGCTCTGGTTTTGAGCCCGAAGGCACTTCATATGTCTTTAAGGTGCTATGGTTCCGAGTCTCAAGTCTAACGTTTTCTATACTGATTACAGAAATTATAGTCCGAAGAAGCCGAAAGTTATTAAGTCTTCCATTATGTGCACAGACTAATTGGTTTTCATACAGATTTAAAAAAGGTTTATAACTTTTATAGCTTGAGCTCAATGTTATGTCTATGTTTTTCCCTTATCCGGTTCAATTCTTCACTTCTTTTCAATATTCCTCACACAATTCGACACAATTTTAATTGTCAATAAACATTGTCCGCTCAACACAATTGGCGTGTATAGCCAGCAGCCAATATTGTTAACAATTCAATAGGTAAACAAATCAATTAACATGTAAATGCCCCACCTCCCTGCTGCATAAAGATACTCGTACACAATAGAATTGAAAGCGCATTAAAAATTGAATTGTCACGAAATGCCGCGCATACCGAAAGTCACAACTCATTAATCAAATGTCACAGGCGAGCAATAAAATACGGTTCAATAACAATAAAGTGCGCTTTCGTATGCCAAAAGTGTTGTCAACCATTTCCAAATTGACATTTAGCTGTCATTTTCATGCGCGGCACATCGAAGCGATCAAAAAGTTAGGCTCTGAGCGTTTTTCGCTCTATGGCGGCGATTTGTGTTTGAAACTCGCACTCGATCGACACCCTGTACCCCGCTGACATGCGATTTATCGTTGCCACAAATGCATAAAATCATTAAAGTTGCCAAAGCGAACAAATAAAATATCGAACCTGATTTCTGGCGATATTTGCATGCAAAGCGATTGTTTATCGCCTTACAATAAATAAAGCATTGAGTGCGATCGAAACGCAAGCAAGTGATATCGAATCGGAATCGTATTGAATTTCATATGAGGCGGCTCTCAAAAGCGTTCGTTTCGAATTTTACTTATTTTTATGTCTTTCGAAGTTGGTAAAAACGCTGGCGGAATTTTAAGTGCACGCCTGGAAATGGGAGTACGCGCCAGCGTAATTGCTGCCGATTAACAGGCTTGTGTAAATGCTGGGAAAATGCAAAAAACCCAAAGCGAAATGTTTAAACGCTACGCAGAAGTGAGCTCCCAGCAGGTTCACACTGATTGATATGGCAGGTAAGTGGTCGTCGTGGACGTATCTACCAACAATAAGTCACCTTGAACTTGCTCGCAAAGCCTTCGAACTGTCAGTTCACATTGATTGACAGTTTTGTGACTTTTGCTTTTCAAATGCGTCATTGCGTTGTTGAAACGCGAGTAAAAATTCCCACGTCGAAGTGGAGTAAAGTCAGCATTTGGCAAAATTATAGGGATAAAAGTATGCTTCAGTTGGAAAATTTTAAAAACTGCCAATTTGCCTACCAATTCTGGCCTAATCATAAATACAATTTTGGCATCGATTTTTTTGGGGTTTTGTTGGAAAAGGTTGAGCTCGGTTGCACTGGCTGGCTCTAAATAGACCACACAAAACACTGAGACCCTGACATCTTAGCACTACAAGTTGACCAGTCCATCTGAAAGAGTCTGAGAAGTAGTAATAGTGAAGTATTAGGGTTGCCTATTTCAGGAGCAGAGATCTAGTCTCCCCCTATCACCGCGGGCAGACTTTGATAATTTGTTAAAATACTAGAGTTTCTGTTGGCACAAGAATTTATTCCCTATGTTTTAATTTCCAGAAAGTCCTTATGAACCATGAACCTTCAGGTTGCTCCGCTTCCACACACAGCCTTCCCAAACTCTTTACGCGCCCATTCTTAAGAGAAATCATCGATCAGTTGAAATTAATAAAGCGTTCAATAAAGAAATCTCCCTTTCTCTTTCTCCCGCCTTTTAAGCCCACTCTGCCACTTGGTGCCCCACTTGCAACCCACACAGAAGATGAATTTAATAAGAAGTGGGCAAAGCGGCCGGCTACCTCATAAAATCGAGCGCAAACAATCGATCAATCACAATTTGACAAGTGTTGCTGCCGCTTCTGAGCAATGCTGCCAACCTACAGCCCAATAATGCAAAGAAACTTCACAACAATTACACAGCAACATTTTTCCATGGCTGCGGACGATGTGCGCCAGCGATTTTTTAATCGATAAACGAAACAACAATAACAACAACAAGTAGCAGCAATAATTTCCAAAGAATGAGCACATATCAAAGCCTGTCAGCAGAGCAAATTTTCTTTTTAATCAATTAAGCAAACAATATGAAAAGATTTCGAAAAAAAATTCAAAAATGAAGAGAACAAAATAAGCATAAAAGAACGAGATAAAAATCGCGAATTATGCATTTTTATTGAATTGTGCTGGCAGATAAGCGCGGCAGCACTCGAGCGGACGCTCTTAGCCACGGTAAGTGAAGCAGCACCAGCAGCAGCGTCAAGAAGAATCAGAAGCTGCTACCGCTCAAATCTGCCAGACAGTTTGTCTGTCAAATTGACATTTAGTATTGTCAGGCGGCAAGCGAAGAGTACACTCACTGCAGTGCTCGTGCCTCGCTATGGAAGAACCAGCAGGGTAGTGCTGCCAAGTGACGAAACTTTAAAGTATTCAATAGGACTAGTTTTTTATTCAACTGGCTACCTTAAAACACTCGTTACTTTTTTCTTTGATACCATTGAAGGAAATTGATTGACCTATTTTTTTTCTTAATTAATAATGCTTAGACTAAAGCGTGGGATCACGTTCGACATATAATTTTTGCTTTCATTTTTTCCCTCTGTTCAGAGAATTCTTGATAACGAATTTTATGCGCGAATCACCGAATAAAAATTCTAAAAGCTAGGTCGACTTCGAGAATTTTATCCAAATTCAAATGTAAATTTGTTCCAATGTTAGATAATACCATACATATCTTTTATATTATGATATGTGTTAGCCACTTTGTAAATATATTGCATCACACCGGGTACTCGAATCCTTTGCATCACTAGAGGCAGCTTAGTGGCAGAGTAGAGTGCAACGCTGGGCATGTGTAAACAAATTTACATGAGCCGACTGTGACTCCATCTGCGGAGGGCTCACAGCCCACGTTGATGATTGCTCAGTCAATGCACAATGAGTTGGCAATATTTTGTTGCTGTTGCTGCTGTTGATGGCAACAGATAAATGAGGCACACCAACTCTGAGTCAGTGCCTCATTAAATAATGCCGATGACTTGACAATTTCAATTTTCATAAAGTGTTTTTAAAACGAGTGTAATCCTTAAAACTGGCTGCCAGCCTGGCCTGGTCTGGCCTGGCGGCGGAGCTGTTGACTGCTGCTCTTCTCTACGGTGTTGCAGAGGAGCTACTTCTCTGCGCATTTGGATAATCTGCATTTGCGCAAAAGTGACACTTGTAAGATTCGCGCCTGTTGATGCGCCAAAGCAAGCCACTTGAAGTTGGCGGCGATTGAAGTTGCTTGCTGCCTGTTGCCTTGTTAGGGCTAAATCAAAGGCAAAAGGACCCACAGACAAGCAACAAGAAGAACTGTCATAAGAAAAGCATGAAGTGCGCAACTTAAAGAAGAAAAAGACGGAATTATCTGCAAAAACCAGTAGCAACAGGTTGAATGGAGTGCGGGAACTTGTTGCTGTGACTGTGCCAGTTGTTGTTGCTATGGCTGCTCTTTGCTGGCTAGCAAAAACAAGTTGCTGACTTGACTCATAATTGCTGCCATGTAAGCCAGCTGATAATTTGTTAAATGTCAAATTCATATTAATTCGAATTTGCAAATTATGCTGGGGCTTGAAGGAGCGCAGGGAAACAGAGAACATTGTCATCAATAATGACTAGAAAAGTAAATTGAGATGTAAGAGAATGCACGTGTTTATAGAACGAAGGAGCAGAGATGCACACATGGTCACATGGTAGAGAGGAAAAGCAGGAGTGGTTTGAAATAAGCCTAAAAAAAAATCGTGAGAAAATAGAGAAAAGAGCTTTGTCTTCTTTCTATTAATACTTTTTATAAATAGTGAAATGTGTTGGGAATTATTCTAAATCAAATTAAATTTTTCAAAAGTCGGACGAGCCGACTTCCGATACCTTCTAAGGGGCCAGAATTTGGTACTGCCATCACTTCGAAGTATCTGAAATGTTCACAGCGTTTCACAAGCGTTTCTAACATAATTCAAGAACCTATCTAAAACCACATAAAGTCACCTCCCAGTGCTGCTCAGAGCTTTCGCCATTTAATAAAGAACTCGCTGCCCTTTTTCTTCCCTACCAGAAGAAGCCATGTTGTAATTATTGGCAATTAATATTGTAAGTACATCTGCTTTTTGCCCTCATGCGGCCTCCTAAACCTTGGCATAAGCCAGCTCCCAATCATTAAGGCAGAAGAATAAATAAATACAAGCAGAAGAAGTAGAAGAAGGGGCGTTGCTGCAAAACAATTGCACAACAATAATTTTTTAACTGCCGGCAGAGCAAACAGCCACAAGCAACAACAAAAAAGTTGCCTGCAACAGCAAAGAAACTGCAGCGCTGCAATGACTTTTGTCGCCGACGCGTTGATAAATGATGAAGCTTGTAGCCGTGGCTAAAAGCGATGGAGCAGCGAAAAGAGATAGAACTGTATAAAGGGGTGAGGAAGAGTTAGCGACGGCGAGAAAATGAAGGCAGGCATGCGCAAAGATTTGTCATAATTGATAAGCGCGCTATGACGACAACGACACGACATGACGACAATTGCTGTTGCTGTTGCTGTTGTTGGTGTTGGTGTTGTTGCTGCTGCTGGTGAGTGTTATAGCAAGAGGGTGATTGTCTACGCAGGCACACCGAACTCCATTGCATGGCACGCATGCGCGCTGGTTTTTCAATAATAACAGCCACGATCGCACAAATCAGCAGCAACACGCTAGAGATGTGTGATATATCGATAAACAACAATGCAATGGGAAAAAATTCTTGAATTCAATTTTGGTTCCAATAAGCTTAGCATTTTTAATAAAAATTTGTTTGCTGTCTGAATTCGAATAACGAACATTCTCAAATTGTAAAATGTATCAATAAAAATCCGATTTTGAAAGACCTAAAAAACTTACAGCATAATATATAATATTGACGTTTTCAAAATGCCACCGACAAGGGTTTCAAAAATGCCACCGTAAAAAAAGTTTATAATTATTTTACTATCGATATGTCTGATTATAAATATCGATTTTTTTCCCTCAACCAAAATTAATGCCAAATTCAAGCCTCCACATTAACGAATTTTTATTGTTATTTATTATCGATATTTTGGTATAAATCGCCCATTCCAACTGCACTTGAGCCAGAAATCAGAAATGCTCGCAACTGCAACACGCGGCAATGACAGCGCGACAAAAAAGCTCGGCCTGGCATTTGCCAATCGTGAGAACCAATTGCCAAGAGGCGGGCAGAGCAGGGCGGACTATTAAAATCAACATGGCAGCGTGCTGGCATTTTTCCCTTCAGTGCCTTGTAATGACATCTGCGCGTCGCTGCCCCCTCTACCCGCCGCTGCACTCGACTGCACGCACCAATAATGATGATTGCTTTCTATGCCAGAGCACAGCAACTGCTGCCACAAGCGGCGCGGCAATATCGAATGTCGTTGCCACATAAAAATCACTGGCAATCAGCGTGATCAGCGGCAAGCAACTTCTGTTGACGACATTGTTCGCATTGCATTGACAGCAGGCAACAACTAAAAGCGATAATTACTGCGCATGCGCAGCGCCGATCGCGGCCAGATCAGTGCGGCTTGTGCGCTCACAGCTCAAGTGTTGCCGAGCATGTTGCAACTGTTGCGCTCGCCGTTGCCAATGCAATTTCAATAATTTTATCTGCGTTGATATGCTGCCGAGATTCGATTGGTGCTGGCGGTGACAGATCAAAGCTCGGATCTGCGAAGCGGCAAGATCAGTCGCGCGAGCAAACATCATCAGAAGCTTGCTTCAATCTCTGCCATCCATCTCTCTTCTTCTTCCTCATCTTGTTTGTGCTCCAGATGGTTTATTTGTCGCTGCGAAGCCGCCGTGCCACAGCTGCCTTTCGATTGCCGCTTTAAAAGCCAATTATTCGCTTAAATATTTCGCATGCCATTTGCGCTCAGCTGAGGTTTTGTGTATTGATTTGCTTAAAATGTCTGCACTTGTTTCCGCTGTGCCCAGATTGAATCCACTTGCCAGAGTCTCGCCAGTTCGGCACTAGCGCTCTTTCAAATATTCGACTGCGTTTGAGGTGACTTCAACAGGTTCACAGGAAATTTTTGTCCCACGGGCAATTCGTGAGTGTCCAACAAAAGCGTGTGACTTTGCGTAAGCATTTTTCGGCAATTTTTTCGGCTTAGATATTTCCGCTGCAAGATGAAGGAACTACAGGCTTAGTTGAACGAACTTCGATAAAATCTGTTGATCTAGGTCAGTGCTGACAAATTTTATTTTAACGCAATAGCAAAGGAACAATTTTGTTGAGATGAGTTGATGTAAATCAGTTTGTACTACTAGGAAAATTATCTGTGCCAGGAATGGGCGAAAGTATAGATAATTTTGAAATACCGAATGATTACTTTATAGAAAACTTAGATAGAAAATATTAGCATAGATATATCAACCTATATCTTTCTCTACTGCAATGCTTCTAGAAAGCATGGGTGAACTCCCTAAACAGTAAAAAAAATTTCAGGGTGAAAGAGAATCATCAACTGAAATTCTAAAATTTTTTCTATTTGGATGATTTTGTAAAAGATTTGCCGTATTGCTATGATTTACATATGTATGTATATCAGGCTCTTAGCCGGAATCATAATCTACCCCAACTTAACTCTCATGGCTTTCCATTGACATTCTTCAAATTTATTACTATCTAAGATAAATCGAAAACTATGTCAATGCCAAGTCATATTTTACATGACCTTCTTTATTTTTACGTACAGTCGCCTGCTCGCATCCTTAATCTTAATCACTTGTCAGCCACTTGCATCGATACGCGGAATTGTCAATCTAAATTTAGCTCTTTTATTTGCCGCTGTCAACGAACGCTGTAAATCCTTTAAGTCCTTCGCTACAAGAGCGATTTTCAAAAACTTCACCTCGCGCGCCTTTTTGCTCTTCGCCATTCTAAACCCGGCCTGCTTGGCCAGCGAACTCTGCTTCTTTGCATCGACACTGCCAAAGCGAGTTAATCGAGCAAAATAAACCGATTCCATATGCTCGAATTAGCTCGAACACGTTGCATTACACGGATAGATTGTGTCCTTGCTGTCTGAAGCTGTCTTTTGGGAATTCTTCGCGTGCGTATCTTTTTTTTGCAAATATTTTGCAGATGCTGCAAAAAAGGGATGAATGAATACTTGCGCAATCTTTTGTCAAAGGATTACCCGCGCTTGATGTGGAAAACATGCTGGAATGAGGGCGGGTTAGTATATGGAGCGCAATGAAGTGTGAGGAATGCCGGAAAGTTGTCAATCTTTGACATATTTAGTTGAGCTGCATTACATGACGATACGTGGTCTCCATTACACGGCACAAATGCACCGCAAGTGCTGGGATTCGGTGAATTGATATGGGATTAGGCTTTTGCCTTAGAATTAGAGTTAGTGTTGAGGCGTTCAGAAGATCCTTATAAAGCGCGGATCTTGTGAAATCACGAATACACTAGTCAATAGGCAATATTTTTTAACAAAATTGTGTTGATCGGCGGAGTATTGACGAATCTATATCTGGACTACTCGTATTTGAATGCTTTGTTAAAGAATATATACGCATATGTTATGCAAAACTGAATAGCTATAGCGATTGACAGAGTTGTAAGAAGTACGTAATATTTTTAAAAGTCGATGCACTTTTGTTGTAAAATATATTTTTACTGTTAAGTTTGAGACTCATTTGGGGAGTTCAAAGTTCTGTGCTATCTAGTGTGCTTTCCTTGCCGCCTGCTAAATTAAACCCACTTTGCCATCTGGCAACGTTTTTATACCCTACACCTATGGTAATAGGGTATAATAACTTTGTGCCAAAATTGTAACGCATTAAAGGAGCCTTCCTAGGTATAGACATAAGTATATAGAAATGATCAGAAACACTTTCTCTTTTCATTTCCGGTTGTCCGTCTGTCCGTCTGTCCGTCCGTCTGTCTGTCTGTCTGTCTGCGTGTACGCAAAAAAAAGAAAGAAGGAGTTGTCCGATTTGGACCAAATTTGGTACACAGTGACAGTGAACCTTGGGTTAGGTAAAGTGTTAAAATTATTCAAATCGGTCGAAGGATACGCCCCCAATGGACCTATAAGTCCCTCTACCTCGGGTTTTTTGCGATCAAATTACTGTAATTTGTCTAATTAATCATTGAAAACAATAATACTTGGTATTCAAGTTAAGGGGGCGGTTATCTATGTCATACGAAAAAATGGGCGTGGTCCGCCCACTATATAGGCGGCAAACTTTTTCCGGTAAAATGGCTCCCAATTGACTAGTTACGAATATAAATGAATGAAATTCGGTTCCCAAGTTGATATATAGGTCTTAGATGCCATAGAAGAAAATGGGCGTGGTGCGCCCACTATATAGGCGATAAACGAAAAACCCTATTAACTTCCATAATATATACACCAGAGCGTGTAGATTTGGTTACTTCGTTCCTGGTAGGCATATCTTTTAATTCTCCAAAAATGGGCGTGGTCCGCCCACCATGGGGGCAGTAAAATAAATATACCGATAACATTTGTTGTACACCTGCCAGAGCATCAATATTTGGCATGTATAGTCCTATTAGGTATATCTTGTAGTCTGCCAAAAATGGGCGTGGTCCGCCCACTATGTGGGTTGTAAATCAAATGCACCCACAATTTCAGTGAATTATCACCCTACTTGGGAACATGGTGTAGGGTATTACTCTGTCGGTGAAACCCGACTGATACTTCCTTACTTGTTTGTTGTTGCTTTGCACGCAAACAAGAAATATCACTAGCTGAAAAAATTGACATGCGTTGGATCGTGTTTTTCTTTCGCCATAAGCTGGCATTTCTCATCAGTAGTTTTATTCGCGAAAATGGAAACATTTTGAGCAAATTTTTTTGAATTCTCAGAGAATAATCACACACTACTTTCATTTCGATGGAATTTTGCTTTTTGCGAGAGTAATAAATCCTTAATAATCGCTTTAGCAAACACTTGTAATGCGATTGTGGCAAATTAAGATTGGTCCACGAAACAGGGGCGCTCAGAGTTTTATTATACCCTACACCTATGGTAATAGGGTATAATAACTTTGTGCCAAAATTGTAACGCATTAAAGGAGCCTTCCTAGGTATAGACATAAGTATATAGAAATGATCAGAAACACTTTCTCTTTTCATTTCCGGTTGTCCGTCTGTCCGTCTGTCCGTCTGTCCGTCCGTCTGTCCGTCCGTCTGTCTGTCTGTCTGCGTGTATGCAAAAAAAAGAAAGAAGGAGTTGTCCGATTTGGACCAAATTTGGTACACAGTTACAGTGAACTTCGGGTTAGGTAAAGTGTTAAAATTATTCAAATTACCCGAAGGACACGCCCACAACGGGTCTTTAAGTCCCACTACCTCGGATTTTTTTCGGTAAAATGGCTATAATTTGTGTAATTACTCATGGAAAAGAATAATACTTGGTATTCAAGTTAAGAGGTAGGTCTTCTATATCTCAAGAAAAAATGGGCGTGGTCCGCCCACTATATAGCCGGCAAAATTTTTTCGGTAAAATGGCTCCCAATTGACTAGTTACGAATATAAATGAATGAAATTCGGTTCCCAAGTTGATATATAGGTCTTAGATGCCATACAAGAAAATGGGCGTGGTCCGCCCACTATATAGGCGATAAACAAAAAATCCTCTTAACTTCCATTATATATACACCAGAGTGTCCAGCTTTGGTTACATCGTTCCTGGTAGGAATATCTTTTAATTCTCCAGAAATGGGCGTGGTCCGCCCACCATGGGGGCAGTAAAATAAATATGCCGATAACATCTGGTGTACACCTGTCAGAGCATCAATATTTGGCATGTATAGTCCTATTAGGTATATCTTGTAGTCTGCCAAAAATGGGCGTGGTCCGCTCACTATGTAGATTGTAAATCAAATACGCCCACAATTTCAGTGAATTATCACCCCACTTGGGAACATGGTGTAGGGTATTACTCTGTCGGTGAAACCCGACTGATTGCTTCCTTACTTGTTTTACTATCGTGCTGAAGTTGCCAGATGGGAAATTTAGAAGGAAACTGTGAATACCCCAATTATAACTGGATTTTTCGTGCCGACCCTCAACTTTTTTGCAAAAAAATATTCAGAAGTACGCCTTGGCGACTAGTTTAAAGCCAAAATCGCAAAAATGATGTAAACGAGTACTTGTTCGAATCTAGCAATGATCCATGCCTTGATCGCTCGTACCCATAGCCCTCTTCATAGCTTAACTTATAACATCCCCCCTATCCCTTCGTTTGGGAGCGACAGCGGCGCATTGTGCTGCCACTGCTGCTGGCACAATATCACTTAATTAAATGTCAACATGTTCGACTACGCTCGACGGGGAAGACAACGAAGATTATGTTGGCGCGAAGTTAACTTATTAAAGAGCGCGAAAGCAACACGCTAAAAAAAGTTCACTGATCTCGGCACGCAGCAATGACGAGGCTTGTTGCCGTCGCAGTGGCAACACTTTTGCCGGGCAGCAGCAACAGCAGCAGCGGTGTCGGCAACTGTCGATCGTTTATCGCTGATACATATTTTTCGATATGTTGCTGTTGCCTGTTGCTGTCGCTTATTAAGAAACCGCAGAAAATGACATGCGCGCATGCGCATCTCACACACACACAAACACCCACACACGTGCACGCATACAGACTAAAAAGATTATTAATTGCATATGAAAATGCAATAAGCGTATGCCGCAAGTGTGTGAGAGGGCGTGCGAGTGGCTGCTGGCTGAGGGGCAGGCGGGCAGACAAGAAATGTAGCAGACGCAGTCGACATGCCACATGTGGCAGCAGGCCCTTGCCAAAGTGGCTGCACAGACATCCAATATCAGCGCTGCCAAACTAAGTTTTGAATACTCTACCTCAATGGCAAAAATTTGGGAATTCTCCAGCGAAATTTTTAAAAATTTTTTAAAATAGCAAAATTATTAGAATAAAGTGAGTAATTTCATATGAAAGTTGCATAACTCTTGTTTCAATCTAATATTTTTGATCTGATCATTTTTGATAAAAAGCAAGTTCCGCAACACCTCTCAAAATTTTTACCTGAATCAATTTTAGAATTTGAATGAATGAATTTAGAATTTGACTTTATATGATTTCTTTTTTAGATTTTTCAATTCATATACATATGCTGAATTGTGAAAATAGATAAGAATGAAACAGAAAATATTGAAAAATGCCCTTTATTTATTCCCATAAAGTTGGTATGCCTGTAAATGACATCCCTGACGCAGTTGCGCACGCAACGAGCGACAAGCTGACTGCGCCTCGATCGGACGGACTCACTGGGAGCCTCAGTCTCGTCGCCGAGGGACGCTGCACACGCCACTCAGCCTTTTGATGCCTTTGACATCGTGCAATATGCGTTGATTTTTTTATGGCCTTCAAAATTGAAGTTTTTACTGATCTGCCGCGGCTGATAATAATTATTTCAATGTGTGGCAAGATCTGCTCCGTTCTTGCATTGCTCCTGCGCTGCTTTTTTATTCACTTCAGTTTACAGTTTCATAAATTGAATTTCTAAGAAGTGCAGCGCAGAAATCAAGGGCGGCACATCATCATCATCGGCTCGCGGCACTTGGGGCCGTATAAATAATTGAGAGGCGCGCGTTGCAAGCTTCATTTGTAAGTACGAATATTGATAATTTCAATTAAGATCTTTAATTGCCTTATATCCGCTCGCCAGCAATGGGGGGATTTGCTTAATGCTTAAACTAGGGGTAGGGAGGGTGGCCAACTAGGCAGACTGCCATATACAGGGAGCAGTACTTCACATGCTTCCAACTCAACTTCAATGATGCACTACTATAAATTCAATGGGGTTCAGCTACATAAAATTTAAAGAAAATTGTTAGCTTCTAAAATGGAAAGATTAATTTTGTCAAAGCTTCTGGAATTTGCAAATTTCATAAAATTTATAAGTCAAAGCTTTTTATACATAAGAGCTCTAAAAATCGTTGGCTCCTTAGACGATAATATCACACTCGTGCTAGTATTTCCGAAAAATTATTTTGGTTAAAATTTTAGGTTGACTTTAAATGGCTTTAAAAAAATAAAAATTTGCTAGTCCAACAGCTAAATTCTGATGAGTCACAATGGAAAATATAATGATTCTTTTTTCTATCAATAAGAGTTGTTGAAGTAGCAATCAATTGTGATTCAATCGTCAGAACAGGACAAATGCTACAGTGAAATACTTTACAAATGAATTTAAGTCTCTCTGAGTATGCTCAAAATTCTGAAATAAAGAAATCGCTTTTGACAACATTTTCTGTAACTTCAGCAATTTTTTAGTTATTGTAACTAAAAGTTTTTTTTAATTGTTATGAAATCAATTCAATCTACGTAGTATTTTCAGCAAAACTTTCAACGACGTTTCATTTAACTTCAGCCACCCCATCATCAAACTGCTCATCATCATCGTTGCCATCATTTAAGCCTTCTAAGCAACTTCACATGCTCACTCTCCAATTGTCCAACTCTTTGCCGAGTGTCGTCTAAGTATCTATCTGTGTGCACATCACCATGATTTGGCTCACAAATGCGCGTATCGCATATCGCACCTGATGTGTGTGGCTGCTCTAGCTGCCTGCCGCCTCAGTGCCTCACAAATTGCGGCGCTGTACTCAGCCATTCGTATAATTGTCGATGCGTTAAGGTAATTGTACACCCTACCCTCAGCAGTGCCTGTTCCTCCGCCCCATACGCTCGGCTTCAGCGTACTCGTATTGTGTGCGCCTTAGCCAAGCCACTTCCACCATTTCAATTGCCAACAATTTCCACTCGCAATGTTGGCAATATTCAATTGCATTTATTAGAAATGCGTTGCTGTTGCTTGGCAATTGCGATGCAAAGGCTTTAAGCTGTAATTTTACGGTGTTTGACTGATTTGCTAGATTGAATTTCAATGCTTTTGTTGCAGATAAAAGCAAGAATTAAACTGTGATATACTATAAGCTATGTTCAGTTCCATAAGCATTTTGACAGCTTTGAATTGTTCTCAAAGAAATATTCTCAAATTACTCAACATGAACTCTCAACAAAGTTGAGGTCTTATATAGAAAAATTAACATAAAGAAACTGATTCACAACTCGAAAGCAACTACAAGCAAAATTTTTTAGCAACATTTCCAGATCAGACCAAAGATCAGATTCATAAACTGAAAAACTATATTCCTAACGAATTACTGACTAAATTTTTAAGCATTGATCGAGACTCATTTGAACGATGGTTCCAGAAAGCGAGTCACTTTTGTTCGAAATTTGCCTCTGGTCTTTTCTAAAATTACTTATGTATGTAAAATATTCAGCGACCATTGAGCCCACGCCCACGACAAACTCTGAAACCTCATAAGCTTAGCTTCTCCATCGCTCTCTACCAAAATGTTAATGTGTTTTCTAGTCAACCGGCGTTGACAGGTGACCAGTTTTATGACTTACGACTGTAAGCTATAAAATATTGAATGCAGATCTTTTCTGTAAATTTCGTTTATTTAAATAGAGACATAAACATTTTAAATGTCAACGAAAGACCAACTTCAACTACAACAAGCAAAATAAGTAGCCCACCAGCCATGAATATTTATGGCCCAGTGGCCGGAGCACATGCTGCGTTTTTATGGCATACAGAGGCAAGCTAACTATTTTCTAGATATGAGCACAAAAGAATAGTAATAAGAAAAGGTCATAAAATTAGTAAGATGCCAGGAAAACAATGAAAGAAAACTGGCAGCAAAAATATCAGTAGTCAAGAAGGAAGTAGAGCAGTTGCAGGCAGAGAGAATTGATGGCAAGCTGAAGCCTATGAGCGCTGGCAGCAAGAATCAATGGCAAGGATAATTGAATCCTTTGCCAATTTTATGATGTCATAAAGGCACATAAAACTATTGCGACAGGACAATGGAAATATTGTAGAAGGGTCTATGATGGCAGATTGGTTGGAATGTGAGTGTTAATTGCTGAGGCAGCGCTGGCGACTGTCTTGAAATATGACTTAAGATGTCTATCAGCTGGAGGAGGTCGGTAGTAGAAGGAAGGCAGTACTTAGTCCTCTCAAGTCGGAAGAAAGTGTCTTATCAGATGTTAAGGCTATCTGTAAAGGCTTGGCAGCCACAGCAGACGTTGTTGTTGGTTCCAATCGGGCAACAAACATTGCCTATCAATGCTACTTTTTTTTCTTAATGGCAGCTACCACTGCCATTTCTCTTTTATGTGTGTAAGAAAATAAGTGAAATGCTATCTGCTTCAGATTTTTATGGCTCTACGGCGCTGATATGCATCTACGCTGCAGCCAAGCTTCCAGCCAGCGTTGCCAATAAAAATTCGAACATGCCAGTTTTATTCGTTTGTAGTCACGCTAGTAGATATTTTATTTGACTTTTTTGTTGAATTTTTTTCTTGTTTTTGAAGATTTATTTCTTTATTTAACGCCACGCTCATTGCTCCCACTGTCTGAGTGTCTGTTTCCTCTGCTCCGTTCACTCCTCAGTCGTTCGTTGGCAGCATTGTCAAAATGTTTCTTTATTACCAGGAAATTTATATATTATATTTTATTGTTTGCTGACTTTTGGTGAAACGCGGGAAACACAGCGCTGCGTTGCACTTGCGCGTTTATTAATTTTATGTGCTTTTTATCGAGTTGAAATCATCTCGAAAAATTGGTCTGAGAATTTTTTCTGAAAGTCGTTGGTTATAAATCTGAGAGAAGTATACGTTTTAAACACTGAAAATATTTGCAATTACTCTTTTTTTGGCTGAAAACATCGACGACCCCACTCAAGACTCTGAAGATCCAGTTCTAAGGAGAGGATTTAAAGTCTTTCGATTTTATACAAGATTACTAATGAAGGATATTTCATTTGAGAAATTTGAGAGAGATTTGTTTTTATAATTTCGGACAAGGTGCACGAAGCTATACGAACTTTAAAAGAATACATATGTCGAGTTCAACTCTCTACAAACTTTTATATCATCTTTAATCAGCTGAGCTTCTTTTAGTTTGAAGCTATCTATATATCGAAAATAAAGGTTTATAAGCTGTCCATTTTATTAAATATTTTATTAAGTACGAGTGCCACATCATACGGAGAATAACAACTGAATTGGAATTTAAAAATTGAATTAAAAGCCACATTATTGTTAGCGGTATGGTAAAGGGTAATTTGTTAGAGTGGTTTTAAGGAATAAGATATGTATATTGAGTGACCTTGCTTAAGACTTTCCTATTTGCTTGTGAAGTTTTGTCTAAATCGGGGAAGTCATATACGTAGGTCCTCACAGAACTATCTGTGTATGTAAATTACTCCTTTGGTGGAAGGCGAAAATTAAAGTAACGACTCCCTTCTCTCCTCATGGACCCCAAATTTTTTACATACATTTGAGGTGTGCCACGCCACCTTGTCCCATGACCCTAAATCTAAATACATATATAAAACCCAAATTCTGTAAAAATGTTTACGTGAATGCATGACTAAATACTAACAGAATACAAAATTTTTATGTTGTATGACTTGTAGGTTTAAAGGTATACCAAATCAAATATTTAAGTTGTATGAGCGGTGCCACGCCCCTTGTCCAATGCCCGTCCCATTTTCCGAGTTGAAGGATACGGGCATGTAGTAAGTTCGTATCGTGTTTCATTTATGTGTGGTGTATTGTTCTAAAGTTATACCCAAATGTATAGTTGATTGATAAGTGCCACGCCCCTTGTCCTACGCCCATAAAATATTACCCGTGGGACGAAGCATCCAAGAGGGGCCTGCATACGGAATTTCAATGCTGCTTGACTTGTAGTTTTAAAGATATGCCAAATCAAATATTTAAGTTGTATAAGGAGTGCCACTCCCCCTTGTCCCACGCCCCTCAATTTTTTTCAGCAAGAGGGCACGACTAATTACTAACAGAATAGAGAATTTTAATGTTGTATGGCATGTAGTTTTAAAGATATGCCAAATCAAATATTTAAGTTGTATGGGAGGTGCCACGCCCTCTTGATGAATCGAAAAATTTTATATACAGTCGCCTTCCTTTGGTCTTCAACAATATTGGTATAAAGTTTGGCTGAAATCGGTCAACGCGTGTAGCTTTGTATAGCCGGAGAGACAAACAGACAAACAGACAAACAAACATTCATTTTTATATATTAGACATGTAATAAATCATTCATTGGTATATAAATCTTTTTTAAAATTCACATGAAGTTAATAGAAACGTTTTTTGACTGATATAATATTTAAATAATTTATTACCAATTATATGCTCTCAATCGATGACTTACTTTTCGATGTATTGTACACATATCAAGGAATCGTGTTTCTATTGTGATCGCATGTCACACTTTCTTATCCACTGTCAAATCGATAACTTTTTCCGCAACATCATTTAATTGTATTTTTTGACTCCTATGCCAGGCCTTTCCTAATGTCTAATCCTTGCAATTTATTGGCAAAAATATAACTCCTCTCTTCTCGAACCTTCAGCTGAAGTGCCATAAATTTGCATTTATTTTCGTAATTGCCGTGCCCCGCATACATCTTGCCAATGTCATTTACACTTTCATAGGCATTAATTACAACTGATCGTGTCTGCTCGCTCCTGCCCACCAGCGCACCATCGCACACCTCCACTGCTGCTCTCACGCTCTGCTCACGCGCCGCAAAAGACAAGTTGACGTCTGTCACTTTGGCATGGTGTGCGTCTATTCCGCCCGCCTACGTGTGCGTAACACTCGTTGCACTTCGTGCGTTTTCGGCTGTAATGCCAAATGCAATGCTGCGTGCGATCACACTCCCTCTCTCTCTCACACATACACATACACAGAGGCAAGCAGCCTGTGGTGTTGTCCAACTGTCATGGTCGATATTGCGTTGACACTAAATTTGCATTAAAATGTAATTTTGCTCGCATGCGAGAAGACGTAATGCATCTTCGCGCGCTGATCGCGCTAGCAGCACCGTTGCCTCCCCTCCAGCCCTTGTCCATAGGCGGCATTCTGCGATGTTGTTGTCTATTGGGCCTGGCATTAGTCATGTGGCAAGCGCTTGGCACAGACAAGTTAACGCATGCTTACATTTTATTTTTCTTCATTAAAATAATTAGTCAAAATTTGTGTTTGTGTGTGTATGTGTGTGCCGAAAGTGGCATGCAAAAAAATGTTTTGAAAAATAATGACAAAAAATGTAGCAAGCGAAAAATCATTGCTGACAGATAAAACGACAGCAACAACAAGCAGCTTCGAACAACGCAAAATAATGCGCTAAATGCTGTCGGTGTAGCGAACATCCCTCGATCGCACTTCTCAGCCTAACCCCCTCAACAGTCCTTCCTTCGCCTGCCTACCCTCGCCCGCCCATTACTCCACTGCACAGCGATCTACAGCGAACTGCACTCCGACTCATCTGCGGCTGGCAAAAAGTGCGGAATTTAGTTTTATCGCCTACGCGAACCGCCACAAGCCGCCAACCAGGCGAACACCGTGCAACGCCGCAGCACGTCCTCAGCGACACCAACAAATAAACGCCCACTTGGCGCAATTTTCCTGAACACACACAAAACATTTTCACTTTTCAGTGGCGATCGCGTACCGATCTTCCGCTAAATGTGTTCTCCTTTTTTTGCTTTTAGCCAATTTCGTTGTTATTAATTTATGACTATGTCTCTCTTGTTGCCTGGCTGCAATTTGCCCTGTTTGCCACTTGTTTGTGTGTGCGTGCGGCGCATAAAATTGTCAACGGACTTGTCACTCCTCTGACAAGCAGCTATTTTCTAATTGATATATGAAGATCGCATGCCGTGCTGCCCCTGCACTTTACGATCGCTCCT
Organism: Neria commutata; assembly: GCA_963457695.1. Lineage (NCBI taxonomy): Eukaryota > Metazoa > Arthropoda > Insecta > Diptera > Micropezidae > Neria > Neria commutata. The sequence goes on from OY735249.1 coordinate 1,488,877, forward strand.
CTTTTCTGCTTTTCTCCGGGGCTTGCAGCTTGCCATAAGTTCATTAAAATTTGCATTTGTTTGCCATGTGCAAAGTTCAAAGGAATTCAATTTTATGGCATGATTAATGCCTGCACTCGTCAAGAGTCAAAAATTGCCACCACTGATCGCGTAACATGATCATTACGAGTGACACTCTGAAACTATAAACAATCAAATTTGAGTTAAAATCAAACCAAGAGTCACATTTAGACAAAACATAAAAGCAACGAAATATCAATTGATCTTGTATCTAACTGAAGATCAGTTAAAAGATTTAAGAGAATAGCGCAAATTCTTTTAAGACTGAATTGATCTAAATGCATGCAAAAGAAGTTCGTTTTTAAATGTTTCTTTTTATGAGAACTTATAATGCCAAAAGATTTGTAGAAACGATCTGCACTCAAAGGCTCTGAAGCCACTAAAAATGCCACTGATCGTACCCCAAATAATTTGTGAAAATTCACCATATGACAATGATATGTTTTCTTCAATGCTCCCGAGTTTTATATTATTTAATCCAGCATACTGCAACGAACTGCTGAGAAAAATAGCAAAGCACTGATCGTGCTTTGGCTTCATCTATCACGTACAGTTATATATCATACCTTAATAACCTACTACCAGCGACTACCAATAAATCAAGCCCCTGTGCTAAATAGCTGTGGAAAGCCGACCTCATTATTGTCATATTTTCATTTTTACAATTTCATACTTGCCGCAACCGCTGATACTCACCGATCTTCGACTGTGTGCATGCGCTTTCCAGTTTATACACACCGCACTTGGCAGCTTGCTGCAGCTATCCAACGTCAGTAGCTGCCGCATATCTGCACAAATAATATCTACTAAAAATGTATGAAAAGCAGCGGGAGGCGTTCACAGGCTGCCCCTGCATATTCATATTTCTGTTGCATGTCGCTTTGGCAGCAACAGTTTTATATTATGCTGCTGCAGCCTTTGTATTCGTGTTGGCAACACACTCGACAGTCCGAGTTGCATTCACAGATTTATCAATTAAAATCTCAGTCATGAAGTCGCATAAACATTTTCGAGTCACTGACTCGACTCGGCTCAATAATTTTACATGAAAGAGTTAATAAGGAACTGCGAGCTGGCAGATGGGAGTGTTGGCAGCGCAGCAACTGAAGTGTAGCTAATTTTTGAGGAATTTGCGAGTTGCAAGCGTAGTTGCTTGGAGGCAGTCGCAAGGGCGTGAGCTAATGAAGCGTTAAATGAGGCAATAATAAAAACAAGTAAGGAAGCAATCAGTCGGGTTTCACCGACAGAGTAATACCCTACACCAAATTCCCAAGTGGTGTGATTTCACTGAAATTGTGGGTACATTTGATTTACAACCTACAGAGTTGGCGGACCACGCCCATTTTTGGCAGACTACAACATATACCTAATAGGACTATACATGCCAAATATTGATGCTCTGACAGGTGTACAACAGATGTTATCGGCATATTTATTTTACTGCCCCCATGGTGGGCGGACCACGCCCATTTCTGGAGAATTAAAAGATATTCCTACCAGGAACGAAGTAACCAATTCTGGACGCTCTGGTGTATATATTATGGAAGTTAAGATGATTTTTCGTTTATCGCCTATATAGTGGGCGGACCACACCCATTTTCTTGTATGGCATCTAAGACCTATACATCAACTTGGGAACCGAATTTCATTCATTTATATTCGTAACTAGTCAATTGGGAGCAATTTTACCGGAAAATTGTTGCCGCCTATACAGTGGGCGGACCACGCCCATTTTTTGGTATTTTGCAGAGGCTCCACACCTAACCATAAATACCAAGTATTATTCTTTTGAATGAGTAATTAGACAATTTAGAGCAATTTAATCGAAAAAAACCCGAGGTAGTGGGACTTACAGGCCCATTGTAGGCGTGTCCTTCGACCGATTTAACTAATTTTAACACTTTACCTAACTCGAGGTTTACTGCGACTGTGTACCAAATTTGGTTCAAATCGGACAACTCCTTCTTTCTATTTTTCCCGAACACGCAGACGGACAGACAGACAGACAGACAGACAGACAGACAGACAGACAGACGGACAGACGGACAGACGGACAGACGGACAACCGGAAATCAATAGAGAAAGTGTTTCTGATCATTTCTATATACTTATGTCTATACCTAGGAAGGCTCCTTTAATGCGTTACAATTTTGGCACAAAGTTATTATACCCTACTAGCTGTCCCGGCAAACGTTGTTCTGCCTAATATAATTATTTTATTCCAAGATTTGTTTTGAAATGTGTTTCAATGTATTTCAGGAAGAATATGCTTTCGTGAATATTTCTACCCCGACAACAGCTATCGGGTTAAAATTTTGTCGACCACTTTCTGTCGACCACTTTCTGTCGACTTTAGTATTATATGGTGTGAATTTGAGCCAGATCGGTCCATAAATAAGAATTTTCGAAAAACCGCCACCGTGGCAACACTTAGGAAGGTCTAACATGGAAAAAAACCATTCAGAGCACCACACGAACATATGTTGTGAGTATAAGGTCGATCGCTTCTGTGGTTCAGCCGTGATGCTGCGACATACATACGCACAAACGTTTTTATATATTAAGATTACCATAGGTGTAGGGTATAAATAGTCTATTGAATTTGTTACTGATCACTGCAATGCCACTGATCGTGTTAGAATGAAGAGCAACACCAACTTTTAAAAGAACAGCATTTAACAGCTTAACACTTTCTGTTCCCTGATCTTCTTCCAAGTCACAACTGCTTGCTGCTGATCTTCATAAATCTCAGGAGGTACGATCATAAGCCCAACTCTATTTTATTTAATAAAATATTCCAAAAATGACCTCCTGCACTTTGTCAACAATCAATAGCAACACCTACTGCTTGTTCCCTTTAACAGTCTCCGCTCGCTTCGCAGTACCCAGAGGCGCATGCAAGCGAACAATTTGTACACGATCAGCATGATCACCAACACGCTGTGTTTCGGCAGCCTCAGCAGTTCCATTGGCACGAGTACCGCCAACTGCGGATCAGAGCCATGTTGCTGTCGAAACACAGAAATTTGTGAACAACTTGGCACAATCGACTCGAACAAAGGAGATCCTCCCCTCCTTCCCCTCCCTATCACACTAAAGGGGTTCACTGAGTTTATCAGTACACCGCGATCAATACATCAATATGGTCAATAAAGTCAGCAATGCGCGCGCCACATGACAAATTCAAATGCCTGGCAGCCTGCTGTTGCTGCTCGCTGCTCGTGCCTGTTATCTGTGTTGCATGTGCATGTTGCATGTGTGGCATGTTGGCAGCATGAGGCAGCCCGGCAATGAAATTTAAGTCGACTGTTGCTGCTTGAATTTTTCGTGTTGCTGTTTGTTGTTGTGCGAAGAGCTTTTAATTTATTTTGTGTTGGCAGCATTGTTTGGGCCTTAGCAAAAGTGCTGCTGCCGTTGTTTTGCAGTTGAAGCTTGTTGCTGCTCTTTCCTGTCGCAATTTGTGCGCTGATCGCAAATTTCTTGCTTGCTTCCATGCTTCCTGGCATAACATGCACCGAGCTGCACATGCTTAACTCAGATCAATGCTGCCAACTTTGGGCTGCAACAACAAAAACAACAAATGCAAAACTCACTGCACTACGCTGCTATTGCTTGCCATATGCTGTATGCACTGTGCCGTCTATAGCTCAGGGCCCCTATAAGCCCCAACTTATGGTGATCCTATTAGAGAGCCGCCCTTCAGAGCATCACAAAAATATATTCGCTTATATTTGAACTGTTCTTTTGTTTATTTATGCAAGGTTTCTTTTTCTAATTTTCATGATTTAAAATATTATTCCTTTAATTTACTTTTATTTTTCGCCAAGGCTAATAAACATTTGAAGGTATCAGAATTAGAGATTTTAATCTCAAACGTGTTATTAAAAAATATTGGAAATATAATAATTTTGTCCCGAACCATTTTCCCATTATTTTCTACAGGGAGAGCAAAGTTAATTTGAATATTTCCATTGACTTTATTTTGAAATACAAACAGTTCCGGATGTCAGAAATGGTTTTCTTAATTTCATTAGTATAAAAAAAGTTGTTTTGAAGAGTTTTCTGTAGAAAACTTTAATAAGGAATCCCTAATTTATGGCCCGGGTACCTGAGCACGACACTGGCTTCGCCTGCTCCTTTCCCTTCGCTTGCTTGAAGTACTGTTCCTCCTTTTGAGGGCTACAAATTGCGGATCACGCTTTTTGTGTTGTACATGCAAATTCATGGCTACTGTTGTGGCCATATACTTCGTTTCTGCGCTGGCTTCTTGTGGCTGGAGCTACTCGTATAGGAATGTATCGAATTCCCCGTTCGAGCCTCGCCAGTGTTCGCACAACAAGTGGGACTGGAATACCCATGCAATCTCTGCTCATTCTCTGCTCATGCCCGCGCGAGTGTGTCAAATTGTAGCAACAGTCAAGTGACAGTTTACAAGGCTCTATGCCACAGTGACATGCCAGGATGGTTGGTCACTGCAATGGCGCCCAAAAGATGTTTTTCTCTCTGTGAGTAAAAATTCGTATAGCCTTCAGGAATTCTCACAGGAACTGCAAGCCATTAATTATGCTTACTCAAGCTTTGCTCTTGAGACGCACTGCAGATTGTCATTTTGACAATTTAATTATCAAATTGAGAAATGCGCGACGCAATAAGTGACTTCATTCTGTCAAAATCAAAACGAAATTCATCAAAGTCAATGCAAATTTGTTATTTGTATTATTTTCTTTAGCGTCGAAATGAGTGTAAAGTGCATTAAACTGTAGATGCATGTGGAAACAGGGTGCTTTCAAAAGAATTCCGAAATTATAAAGCACCTTAATTTCCCGAAATCAAGCACTGGTTGGATGAGCAAACATCTTTACTTTCATACATCTTATGTTTTCGTGCCCATATACTAGCAAAATCTGTATTAAGATATTCGAAAAAAAGCAAGCTTTTTTGCATTGGTAGGATAGTATCTTCCTTCTTCTTTTCTCCTTTTCCCTTCTACTCTTCCTTTAAACCTTTCTTCCTTCCTTCCTTTCTTCCTCTCTTTCTTTCTTCCTTCCTATCTCCCTTTCTTCCTTTCTTTCAATCTTCCTTTCTGCATTATTCTGTCCCTCCTTCTATGATTTCTACCATTGCCAAAATTTCAGTACATCAATCGACACGTCTCTCACTCGCTCCCTCTCTTTCTTGACTCACATGACCAAATTCCTTTCGCGGCAGCACTCAATCACAAACGATCCCCGAGAAAACGCCCTGTTCACCAAAATCTCTCCCTCTGATCTGCGGCACGTTTCGTATTCAACAAATTTTATTAGTAATTTTAATTTGTTGCTTAAAAGGTGGAACAGCTACCCGCCCTTCGCCTCTGCCACCCCGTCAACCCCAATTCGCCCAGTCACAGCAAATCGCTTATTTTAAGCACATTTACATACGCCATACGTCGGTCTCTTTGATCTTGGCGCATTGATTTGCCTCCGTCCGTCCGTCTGTCTGTGTGTGTGTCGGCTTGTCTATATATAATCTTCAAATTCGGTACGTTGTCGTTGTTGTTTTCTCTTATTCGTTTGTAAACAAACGATGAGCTGTCAGCGCGCATGCGCGTCACCAGCAACAACAACAGCATTGAGCACCATCAATATCATCAACGCCACCAAATCATCATGATCAACACAACAGCAATATCAACAGCAACAATAACAACAACAACAACAGCTTGAGCGTTGATCGTGCTGCTGATCCGACGAGAATTCTGTTCCGCCGTCGCTCTTGCCAAAAGCCGCAATAAAAGTTTCCATCATTTTACGTTCCGCGCTGGCTTTTTGCACGTTAAACGGCATTTAAGCAATCTTTCTTTTACTTCTCCTTGCTTTGTTTGTATCTTACATTTAAATGGCGTATTTTATGTTATATTATGTATTTATTTATACTTTATATATCTGCCTTTATTTGATCTTTGCAGCTGTTGCATTGGCGTGGCTAAGAACTTGGCACTAAGGGAACCAACGTTGAAAGTGTAAACTGATTCGTAGAAAACGTCTATAGAACTTGATATATTCTTTAAAGAAAACTAGGTAAATGTTTTCACAAGTCTATGATAAGCTTTATAATCTGCATTAGCTTTCTATCTTTACTCATGGAACCTAAGTTGAAACACTTGAAACCCATCTATATATTATATTATGGGGCATGCTGTTCCCCCGACCCCCTTTCCTGCACACCATGTCGAAGTCTTCTTGTGTGATTTTTGCCGCCGCGCCACGGTATGGTGTGCTTTTATTAGTGACAGATCAATCTGTCAAACTTTTAATGGGATTTTTTCCTTTGGGACTTCGCCTGTTCAGAGTTCATTTCGCCTTTGCCTGTGTGCGAAGTGTTCAGTTTATAAAGCTCGCAATGCGATTTGCATGTGTAAGGAAATTTGTCATACTTGGGACGCAGCCCACCACACTATCGACTGGGCAACCACAACACCACATCACGTTCGGCAATGCTTTCTTTAAAAAAATCTTTGGTAGGGAGTATCACCGAACTTACTATAAATTTATGTATTTTGTTTAATTTTCTTATCGCAATTTTTCGCGCTTCATCTCTACAGTTTCGGGTTAATTTCTGCTGAACTTTGATTGGAATTTTGGCTTTTACGCACATGAAATTGTGTGTGTGTTTCTGTGGGGGTGAGGGAGGTATTCAAATTGTCTTCAACGGTTGCAAGAGCATTTTGGTATGCTTGTAGCTTCATAATGAGTCACTCTTGTTAACTGTTGCTTGTTTCGATATTGAGTTTTAAATTTAATGAAGTGCCTTGCAAGCACACCATAAACTATTAACCCTCTGCTGTTGTCCAACGAGCTGACAGCAAAATGCCACCATTCAAATTGACATAAATTTACGAGTGCGCTCGCACTTCCACGAAAACTGTCACTCACTTTTGGGAAATTTTCAGCAGAAGCTATATAAAATTTAAAGAAAAAATTACATTGAACCGTCGACAGGACAAACACTCGGCTAACTGGCGGATTATTGCACCGACGGACAGACAGAGGCACGGATGTGGGTACCTGCAGAGTAGCGTGCAACTTCAAACGGGAGCAATTAAAAATTGCTACGCTTATTGCTTATCTAAGCCAGGAAAAGAAGCAGCAGCGAGCAGAGACATTCGAGAGCAACTGAACGCTTGGCAGAGGCGTAGTAAGGAATTACTTTTAGAGGTTCATAAAGGGCTGTGATGGCTCTGGTAGTTATCTCTTTAGAGAGCTGATGCATGGCTTTCGTCGAAATCAAAGATTCCAGGTTACCGCACTGGACAGTCAATTCAAAGGAATAGTAGTCCTTGGCCATTTTTCTCAATATTTTATGCACCTATTTTCGAGCGCTGATCGGGGCTTAATTGAATGCTTTGATTTTCTCTCTCTCTCCCAGTTTTAAATTTTGATTCGGGTGATATAGTATAGTATAAGAAAATATAGTATAAGAAATTGGTTGTATGCCTTGCATTTCATTTAATGGTTTTTCAAGATTTTTAATTATTCCTTGAAGTGCTGAGGTAGCTCATAATTTCGCTTAACCTCCCTCCCTCAGTCTACAGCTCTGCTTTATGTCAACTTATGTCAAACAAGCCGCCTGCTTTTGGAACATTCAAGCAACGATCACTGCAGCAAAAACAATGTGCAAAGGTGTCTCCGCCTTACTACCACCACCTCGACACCAGCCAAAGAGGAAAAATCACATAAAAATCAGCCATACATAAACGATATGGTACCTACTGGCACGTACATATATACATATATTGTCTGTATGTGTGTGTGTATCGCATAATATCACAATTTTTAAAACGCATGCGAATTATTCTTAGAATCGAAAAAAATACATGATATGCTTTAGGATAGGGTCTGATCTTTGGCTCTCGCTCAGCGCCTGCGCGACCAGCACGTACGATATGCCTTTGACGGTCTCTGCTTGTATTTTTATATAGTTTCATTTAATTCAATTCAATTCATTTGATTTCACTGTAAGCGCCGAAAGCCAGCGTCTCACAACAACAGCAACAACAACAACAAACAGTCATAAAAATTAGTTTTCAACCAAAATTCAAGATTTCTTGTGTAGATTTCCAGCGGCAGTTTCCTCAGCTGCTTCAGCTCCACTGTCATTTTTTGGTGTTAAAACTTGGCCAAGTTAAGACCGAGGTACATTAATGGTTTTCGTAGATTTGTCAGTGGCGATCTGTTGCTGATAGCGCACACGACGGCGGTCACTTTTGATCTGCTGCCGCATTGAACCGCAAAATGTTGTTCAATGCGAATGGGAAACGGAAGTGGTACATTTATATGCGGCGGCAATGTCATGGACGAGTTGATGAAATGGCAACCATTCGAGATTTCCACACATCCCGCAGCGAGCTCAATGGGTGGTTTCTGCTGTGGGAAGCAGAGCAAATTTGGTTCGAAGCATGGCTTAGCATGCGAAATGAATGGAAGAAAGTAAACTACAGTCTGAGTGAGATGACGCTGAAGTTTGAGAAAAAAAATTATGCGAAAAAGTGGTGATATCATTGCGGCAGCTTCTAACTACCACTTTCACTCGAAGCTTAATTCGCAGTGGCTCAATGTGCGAGGAATCCAAAGTTAAGCACTGGCAGATACAAAAGAATATCAAAGGAGCACCTTTCTTTTTAATTCTTTCTTCGTGCGGCGATGAATTGGAAAATTTTCGAGAGTATTCTTAACCTTGATAAAGCTTCCCAAAAAGATTCTCAGAAAGTAGAACACATACTTTCGCGTTACTCTTCTGCACATCAAAACCTTTTTTCAACATGATTTGTAGTCACTTAAAATGGAACTAAGCTGATGTGGAATCGAACCCGGAAACCTTCAGACTTAATTAAAAGATTTTCACTCCACAAAATATCGCAGAGATATTGGAGCAATTTATAGACATTTTCATGCTCATATCTATTTCACCATATTATATACATTTACTTAGTTTTTTTTTTACTTTTTAGCAGCATCGACAGTGCAATTAACGTTGCCAATTAAATTTCATTTAATTCGAGGGCAAGCAGCGATAATTTTAACATTAAATTTGTCGCATGCGATATGTCAGATGGCGCTATTTATGCATGCAATGCACGCCACAATAAAAAGGAGCTGCAGCTGCGGTGCGGTGCTCGAGAAGAAGGGCGCGGAAACAGCAACGCGTCAGCCACATAAAAATGTCATATGCGCATGCGCTGCGGCGCGAACGGCCGGTGGACTCGCCACACTTGCAGCCAGACTGTGTGACTTTTGTGAGACGGACAGGCGGACAAACGGGCCGACGGACAGATGCACGAAGGAACGAGCGGACGGACGGACGGACGCACAAAGAAGCGCGGCCTTTCTTGTCGCGCGCAAAAGAATCATAATCATCATCACGAGCAGCAACTTCAGCTGCCAACAACAGCAACAACAATAACAACAAACAGTCAAGCGCGTACGCTGTGTCAAAAAATGAACGATTTGTGGATTTTAGATTGAAATCGCAGCAAAAACCGCCAAGAAATTGCCTATGCGCATGCGCACAAGCCGCGCTGCGTTGAGCCGCTTTTTAGCGGCGGCAGCTGGCCGCAGCAAGTCGCACGGCTCTGACGGCTCTGTTGTGATTTGTCAAAATTGTTACGATCGCAACGCGCCGCGATCGCGCTGGCCTGATATTGGCCGAGCTTCGGCGGCATTGGCTTTGTGCTCTTTGGGGTCGATATCAAAAAATTATTGAATGTCTTGATTTCGATGGGCCTCATGTGAACTTTAAATATGTAAATTTTTTAAACTTGAAATCATTGGCAATTATATTTTGCTTGAATTGCAGTGAGATCTACATTTTGTTAAGATGTTCCTAGAAATTGTATATTTAATTAATGTATAATAATATTGCCTTATTAGTCTATCGGCTTAATATCGTAATTTATTGAATGTTTCGAGCGAGAGACTGAAAATTGAAAATATGTTAATTTTTTGAGCCAAAGTTGTTGATTTTCCAGCGCTGCTTTCAGATTCAAAGATCAACTGATCTACAACTTCCAACCTTTCCTTAGAAATTGTTCATCATTAATTTTTGGTAAGCTTTGTATTTTTGGGTTTGTATTTTTAAATGGCTTATCAAGTTTTTCGGCAACTTGTCATCGCCGCCGTTTTACGCAGAACTTGCTCTCGCTTTCGTTGGAACATGTTGCACTTGGCGGCCGTTGCATATGCCACGGCATGGCGCCAATAAGGGAACAAACAGGCAATTTTATTGCTGCGTACACAAACAAATTATTTGATAAGCAACGCGCTTGTTAACAAGAAGAAACGCTCGTCAGAGAAGCAGTCGCATCTTGTTGACATGTAAATGAGCCTGTCATTATTTTATCTGAAAAAGCGAAGAACCTCACAATCAGTTCCATGAACTTGTGGGCAAGCGAACGCCAATGCGCTATTTGAATTTGTCTTAATGCCTTTGACATTATTGACGTGAAATGAATTGTCAGGTAGAAAATGTCTTTAAAATGCAGTAATCACGTAAAAGAGAGGGGAGAGAGAGAGAGAGAGAGATCTTAATGGACGGATTACAGTAGAGATTGTTGGTATATTCCGAAGTTTTAAACTGAAGTTAGTCAAGTTAGACCATGACTAAATGTTTCTATGGAGAGTGAGTTAGAACTTCAGATCGCCACTATAGCAGAAAAGTAGAATCCCAAAAATTATTATATTGCCGATCGCGCAGCTGTTGCGGTTAGTATGTATTAACGAAAACTTGAATATAGGAATTGAAAGATCCTTCTTCTCCTAAAAGAAAACAGCTCTACGTTAATTGGATATGACGGCAATATAGAACAAAGCAAGAGCCCAACGATAAACTTTAAATAACCCAAGTGATCGTGGCTTGAAATTTATATCATAGTCCGCCTGATTTGGGATTCGAGTGATGATTGCAGCAATTCGGATATCTCCAAATAAATGCCAACTCTTAGGTCAAGCACAAACATTCCCAGCTATGCACAATTGGCCTACGTAAAAGCGCATATGTACATACGGACAACTGAGAAATCTAAGCTGGCCAAAATGGCATGCTACCACCTCAACAAGGCAAACTATCAATGCTGCCTGAAATTAATGTGCTACAAAAGGCTTTTATCGATTTCGCTGCAGTCTGCCATGGCAGATTGTCCTGGTGTACGAGTACTGCGCGCAAGATTTCGTAGACAAGATGAACATGGCGAAGATGCGATGATGCAAACAGCTTAGCACTTGCCAATATGCGCAATATGGGAACTCCTACTGTGGTCACCGGAGCACGTAGGCAAGGACTGCAGCAGGCTGAGGGAAACATGTGACATGGCACTTGGAACGCCTGAGACTTGGAAATGTGTGAGGTACACATGCGCAAAGGATGCGATCAGGCTCTCTACAGTCTTAACAATTATTGCATTTTGCTGTTGTACAATGGCAAAGTGTTTAGCTGCAACTGCTGCTGTGATGTTGCGATTAAATGTTAGGCAGTTTTGCTATTTGTTGCTGTCGTTTGTGATAAATTTTGCGCGATGAAAGGTGTGACGTTGACAGTGTACATGCGCAGCAATGGAACTCTGACAATTGAAGCTGTTAGCCGTGTCAGATTAGAAGTTCAGCCAGCAGCAATAGAGACTGATCAAGTGAGCATCCATTGAAGATCAACTGATTCAGTTTTAAAGTCACTTGGATATTCGAAACTGAGCATTGAAACTGTATAAATAGGCTTAGAAATTAACTGACTATTTAAAAATTTGAAAATGAGGATTAACGAGAATCTACTGTTTTTGTGCTGAACAAAATTTATACATAGTTGTGCCCATCTTAACAAAAATTCCTCAAAATTTCTGTAGAAGAAATTGAAAATAACAGCTGATCAAGTGAGAATCATCTACCGATCTCTTAATATAAAGTAAAAAAAAATTGCATTTCAAACTGATCATTGAAGCTGTAGAGTTTTTAAATCATTGCATTTCAAAGCTTAGAACGCAATTGATATTGTTTAACTAGTGAGGATCAGCTGAAGATCAACTGATCCACTATTGAAATAAATAATTTTAACCTTTTTAACTGAGACTAGACAAATTTACTCACCAACTTGAAGGTGGCAAGTTGACAAATTCTGTGTAATAGTGTGAAATATTAAGCTCGTCTTAATTCAAATCTTTTGATCTGCGCACGATCAACGCATGCCACTGTTGCGACTCAGCTACTTCGGCCAATTTCAACGAAATACAAATTCAAAGCATTCAAATTAAAATTCTTAATAAATTAGCTTGAAGGAGAATTCCAAGCAAATCATTGCAACAGCATCTTGCAGCAATGCTCAACACTTGGCACATGTATGTGTGTGTGTGTGTGTGTGTACGTGCTGCATTGCAGCTGCAAATAAATCAAATTTTGATGTATTAGGGGACCACCTAACTAAAAACCAAATCACAGAAAAACATCAACCGAAATTAACAAAGGCAGCAACAACAGCAGCAAGTAACCGCAACAGCAGCGCAACAACCCAAAACAGCAACAACAACAACAACAAACAAACCACAACCAACAACAGACACATGCAACAGGCAGCATTTTCAGGTGCGCTAACAGCAGCAACTAAGGCCGGCGGCCAGCGGTCGGCGACGACGCGGGCAACCTGCTGTGTTTGCGGTGTTAAATGTGTGCAACATGCCAACAAACGTGTGCGCCCCTTTCTCCGCTCCGTGGCTCGATCTTCCAGCAATTTCAGCTAATTCGTAATTTGAGCCGAGCTCGTAAGTCATCGTGATGCTTCTCTGTCCGTCCAGAAGAAAGAAATTCCCTTTGTTTAAGGCGTTTTTTTTTGGCGGTATTGATATCAAATCGATTCAAGGCACTCTCAACTTAGTCAATACACTGAAAAAGTTAAGACCACTCAAACCGAAATTTTTTGCCTAGCTTATTACGATATATGGAATGGTCCACAAAATATCGAGCTTTGAGTGAAAAGTTTTAATAAAGAGAATTCTTCTACTTAAAGTAAAAAATGCAACAGGACCAGAAAAATATTCTCCATCGAATATGAAAATGTTCAACTCATAAAAGTTATTTCTATGTGCAATGCAGAAAATCGCAAGCGTTGAAAAAATTCCAAAATTATAATGACTCAACAACCTGAACATCGCAATATTAAAAAGTCATAGAACAGCCTGAGGTGGAAAGTCAATAAACTTCAAAAAATTAAACAAGCTCGAAGATCTAAATTTTTAAAAGATTTTAAACACTGAAGATTAAAAAAAATTTAAGTTCTTTAAATTTTTGGAATTTCAAAAACCTTTAACTCACAATAAGTCATGATTTCAACAAATAAAACTCAAGAGAAGTAAAGAACTATACATTACAAAAATTATAACGCCCGTCCCTGCTCTTCTTCCCAAGCCCAGACTCCTTTATTCCACTTCTCCACAAATTTTCTCTAACTGCATTTAAAACTGCAGTACTCACAGGTAAAGGACCTCATTACTCACAGACATGCACTCACTTCCCAAAAAATTCGAGAAATTCCCAAAAACCAGAACATTCCACACACACGCAAATGATAGTGAAAGTAAAGAAAGGCATGATTACAAAAGGAAGGCGCACATAGCGTAGAAAAAATGCGAGCCATCGATATAGAACAGCGATGAACAACAACAATAACAGCATTTACAGTTGTTTGACAAGCCACTACAAATTAAATGGCCAATACAAACACATTCACTCATGCCACTCACACAGACCCCACCACGATCCATGATCCTCAATCGATTTGGGCTGCTCTGTATGCAAGAAGCAACAATGGACATTTTGACTTATTACCGTGTATTTGTCAACATTGGACATGCTTTCGAAAACCCAAAATCAAAATCGAAAACAAAAAACCAAACAAGAACTACAATACAAATGCACTGCCTGAAACCATAAATCTGTACAAATGATCGCCACAAAGAGAATGAGCAGAGCGCAGAGCCGAACTGGCCAGTTGATCTCTCGTGGTGGAACGCCAAGCAGAGCGTTGGCCGGGCAACAGATTCTAATGAGTTCCGTGGCAAATGTGGCACCAACGACTTCAAACTCGTCGACGATCGAGCTGCCTTCGATCAGCGGCACGATCACTTCTGTTGCCGATCTGAGCCAAGCGAGACAGCTACAGGTACATAATTCCCTGGCTGCTTCTACGAAGCGACTGCCTGTGCTGCTGATCAGAGCGATCGCAGCGATCGTCGTACGCTGATCAGTGATCGTACACGAATGCATACGCTTCTTGCATGCGTAATTAATCGATTGTCATTGCTAATAAGATTTAGGAGGGCATTAAAGTGTGTGTTAACAATTTTTCATATTTGCTGGGAAGATCTCTGCTTGGTTGTCCCAGTGATTGAGAATTGAGAATTTTCTGTAAAAGTGTGGAGGAGAAAATAATTTTTTTTGCTGAAAAATATTTTCAGGGGTATTACAGTAAGAGAGAAATATAAATTTTCAGAAATAGTGTGAGAATAGTTGGAAGGCAGTTGATTTAAAAGCAAAACTTTTAAGGAATTTTCGGAGAATGTTTCTTTTTAAGGGGAGAAGAGATTTCGAAAGGCAGTTGGGAGCTTATTTTGAGGAAGTTGTAATATAATAAAAAATTCGAAGAAGTTTAAGCCTTGCAAAAAAATTGAGAGTTGAAAGGTTGAAAGAAAATTGTTAATTATGAATTTTCAACAAAAATTTGTTGTATGTCAAGAGAGTTTTTTAGTGAAGTACATATGTATAGAAAATTCCAAAGCACATTAAACTAACCACTTTTCCGCTTGAATTCCGAAAAACCGTTCCCACTTCCCAAGCACTTCTCTCCACAATAAAGCCTCTCAAATTTTTATTTATTTTGCATTAAATTGCATTTTTAAGCCAAATAAACCAGAGCAAAAGACACGCTAACACGTGAAGGGAAAAAGGGGAAAGAAGGACAGACAGCTTAAGGCGACACAATGACCTCGCTGCCTGGTACTTCGGTGCTTCGATTATTGCTTGTTTCATTGCTGGTATCGGTGTGCTTGGAAAGAGGGGTGGAGCTGCTGACTACTTTACGCTCCATATGTCACGTGCGTCATGCGGCCTGCCGGTATGCCACACGCTCATGCACCCCATTTACCAACCCTCCTCCATGGTGCTCGTAGCCTTTATGGCACAATTTTAAACTGCAGAATAAAATTCATTGAAAAATGTTATGCAACATAAATTTTCCGGTCGGATTTGCTGATTTCTTGCTCATTTTCTTTTTCAATTTTCCCCAAAAGAACGCTGCCTGCCACATATCCTTACACAGCCGCAGAGCATGTCCTTACAGCTTTTGTGTCTGGCTTTTATGGCATTTTGATTTGCCATCTTCGGGCGCGACAGCGGCTCAGCAATCAAAAATTGAATGAAATTGAAATTGTGTGCCCGTTTGTCCTTGTGTCCTTTTGGGCTAGGAAGGGCGGTCGTGGCTACTATATTGCAACAAAAACAACTTGTTCGTTTGGTTGTATGCTTGTAGTGGGTTGTTATGCCCTAATAAGGCATAATTTATTTAGCAATTGAGCCATAAAGAAAAGGCATCAATGCTGATTTTCAGGTACATTGAATCGCATTGAAAATTCAGCAGGGATTTCGCCTGTGAGCGATTTTAAAAAGGAAGTGAAGGAAAAGGACCGCAGAACCAATTTGGAATGGCAAGTTAGTAAAATTCTAAATTTCTCGATTTAGAAAGCAAACAACATATGCGAAACCACAACTTCTTGAGAATTTTATGACAATATGAATTTTTAGAGAAAATTTCTAATGTAGCTTTTTTGATTCAGGCTCTTTGTCAGAGAAGGAACTTTAATAGATCAAAAGAAGTGATTAGGTCTAAGAAGCTTTGTGGAAAGCACTCGTAGGCCCATTGAGCAATACTTCTTATATTTTTGAGTTTGTATATTATATACATCGATCTTTACATATGGTTCCCTTGGATACAATTTTTACTGCCAATAATTGTCAGAAACAGTCACAGCACGGAAAAAGTTTTGCTGTAATTTTTATCTCTTCAATTTTAACAGCTGCTCCTCTAAATTGTGCTCCTTTTCGAAGGAAGCTAGCCTATCGCTAACCCGATTGCAGGCACATCACAAAAATGCGCTGCAGCTGAGACGCCTTTCCTATCAATTTGACATTTATGGCCAAATTAGAAGCCTAGAGGAGTAATATAAACGTAAAGGCAATAATGAAAGACCTTTTGTAAAATTTTGCGCGATAAAAAATATGCACATAAAATTATTTATGCCAAGAAATAAGAAGTATAAAACCAAATTTATTTGAGAAAAAAGACTAGCAGTGAAGTACAATGACAAGACAATGCTTTACCCCTCTGCTCCGCCAGGCATTTTTCCTTTATAGCGCTGGCAATTAACATCAACTAAAAGTAAAAATAAAATGCAAATTGAAACTGAAACTGAAGCAAAAATACACACGCAACAAATTGCAGCTCATATGCGACGCAGTTGGGACGTAGCCTCTTCGGAAAACACGAAAAAGGATGCGCCGTCAGCGATACTCGTGCACGCGAATTACAGTGCGAGCGTGAAATTGAGTGGTGTGAGTGTGTGTCTGTGTCGTTTGACTGTTCACTGTTGACAGTTTGCAGTAATGCCGCGCAGTAATGAAAATTGAAAAATTTCCAAACGATAAAATTTTAGAATGTGCCAAAAAGCTTGCCAGCAGCGAAAAGAGCAGCAGTCAAATGCAGTGCTGTCTTTGTCTATGAACTGACAAGGACGCAGGGTGAGGGCGCACTACACTAGAGAGCTGCCAAAGTCGCTGGAACTAGCAAAACAAAAACCATAGTTTTTTTTTCAAAATAGTTCGAGTTACGATTCAACAATTTGTATCCTTTGATATTTTTGTATGCAAAAATTACTATTGCAATGTCAAAATAGTTGTGACTTTAATAAGAAATATTTTCACTTCATACAGATGTAAATAGTTAAACAAAAACTTAAAATATGTAAATATATTGTAAGAACTTAAATTAATTCAACTTTAAAAAATAACATACATAATTATACGAGTTTATGTTTATTCGGCAGCTTGAATGTTAGAAAGAATAGTTTTTATTCGGACTGACTTGCCAAAGAGAAATGACAATACTTAGTTGTCTATTTCTGTTCTGAAACAAAGCAATTTTAAGTGTACAACAACAAAGAATTAGAATTATTGCTCACATGGGCAGGTCATATAGCTATTTCGGTTTTTGCCAGAAAACCTCATCAGTGACTTTTAATGTGAATTCTAATGATTTCTAAACGACTAATTACTCGAAATAGAAGCATTAATGGTAAAGTCTGTGAAACGTAGGAGTTGAACCATGAACCTATGACGTAGTAAGCGAATGCGCTAACCATCACACCATCGGACTGGACGACTCTGCGCTGGCAAACATCACAGTTACCTGCTGTCTATATCAAACGCATAGTGTTTGTTGTTATTGTACACTGTCTAATGCAATTGTTTTTGCCTTACTTGAGAGCTCCATCGGAGCACATACTTGAGGCAAATGAATGTATCAGTTTTTGTTTCTGTAAGAACATTTCTTCGTTTTTACATTATGTTTACTTTCTGATTTGGGTGTGTCCTCCCTATCATATTATACGTAACTTATTATAGGTAACTGTGATGTTTGCCAGCGCAGAGTCGTCCAGTCCGATGGTGTGATGGTTAGCGCATTCGCTTACTACGTCATAGGTTCATGGTTCAACTCCTACGTTTCACAGACTTTACCATTAATGCTTCTATTTCGAGTAATTAGTCGTTTAGAAATCATTAGAATTCACATTAAAAGTCACTGATGAGGTTTTCTGGCAAAAACCGAAATAGCTATATGACCTGCCCATGTGAGCAATAATTCTAATTCTTTGTTGTTGTACACTTAAAATTGCTTTGTTTCAGAACAGAAATAGACAACTAAGTATTGTCATTTCTCTTAGGCAAGTCAGTCCGAATAAAAACTATTCTTAATAACATACATATCTAACCACTATTTGGAATTTTAATACATTCATTTTTTTACTAGAAAAATTTAAGCGAAAACCTTATGAAATTTTTGAAAATTTTGGAAATAATCTATGAAATTAACTGTCCTACAATTGCTCCAAAACATTGTCTATTTAAAATTTTATTTATTCCAAAATTTCTGATACACAATTTTGAGATTTATATATTTTGTAAAGCACCACAAAAAGTGCCTGCAAGCATCAAGAACGGCACTGAACAAAGACAGACGCTGAAGACAGCTACCAATATTTGAAATGGCAACAAAGCCAAAAAGCGGCAGTCGCGAGTGTACGTTTGTCTGTGTGCGGTGTTGAATACAAGAAAATGCAATTAAAATATTTGTCTTTACACACACACATAGACGCACTTTTACTTACATTTACAAAAAAGCATAAAATAACATATGCACACACACACTCACAGAGGAAAGCGTCAAAGCGCAAGGACTGGCAAGGATAGGCTTATGCCTGCCAGCAAGTGAGACGCGCCAAAGACGTAATTGACGTCATGTCGCCGCAGTCGTTTGAATGTGGCTAAAGCTTTGAGTGGTTTTCGAAAAATGCGCAGCCAAGTGAATTTTAAAGAAAAGAAATTTAATTGGACGAGAAAAACCGGCTGCTCTTAAAGAAGGTCCTGAATGTGGTCGTACATTTAAGTTTAGTTGCTTAACTTTTGCTCCTGAATGTTTCTCTTTTGAAACTTGAAATTTGAAGGCCATTGGGCCCTTATCTATTGCCCACTTACTGAACGCCAACTACTGCCAACAACTTACTCAAACTGTTAAGGCTCCTTGCTCTCTTTTCTTTAAAAAATTTAAAGCCCACCCCTTTAGTGCCTTTTTAATTCCTTTCAAGTCAGCATATTCAAAATATATCATTTACAATTCCGCGCACTTTCACACGCTCTTTTGACACGATCATCCCAGCTGCGCTCGACACATGATCACAACGACTTCGAACACGATCACTACTACTTCCTTCAGCTGCCAAGTGTCACTTTTAATTAAGACTGCCCGCTTCCAACTACACAGTCCCCTTTGGTGACCGCATGCCACTTGCTTATTAATTGAACGAACGCCAGGCGCATTGCTGCCTGCCATAATTGATCCTCAGGCTCTTAAAATAATGATCGCCGCTGATCTCTACGCAAACAAGGCAACAACACAAAAAAAGCAGAAGCTACTGCCACTGTACTTACGACAGTATTGGCGGCTGTAAATTAATAAGAATTCTGCATTTTTATGATGCCGTCTATGCTTGGCCTGTAATAAGGCTGAGCAACCGATCGTGCTGCGATCATATCAATTTAATAGCCGCCGCCATTGCCGCCACAATTACGCTTAATAATGAATTGTCATTACTCATAAATGATATTGAGTTATGGCATTTTGACTGCTATAATAAGAAAATATTTTAATGATAAAGACTTCTTTGGAAGTAAAAGCCAAAGAGCAGATAAAGGATTTCTGGGAATAAAAGCCAGACTGTAATGAGTCACTAATACCGCCATCGATTAGAAGATATGCCTCTTTATTCGTTCATTTCAGAAATAATTAAGATGGCGAAATGATATTTGAAGTTCAAGAAAACAGAATTTTATATAAAACAATGTTTATCAATTTTTGTGTCATCTTTGGAGTCTTCCAGTTCTTAAGAGACAACAGCTAAAGAAGTTCACTAGAAACTCTCGCATTCGAACAGATTACGCTTACCAGAATTCGAAAAACGAATCTCCATCTGGCAGCTATGCAGGGTTTATGCCAAAAAAAATTTTAGAAATCATTCGTTCCAGAATACTTTAAGCTCCTTAAAACGGCACTTGTTTTGATTCCATTCGAAAAGTCTTACCAACTCAGCACAAATTTCCAAAAGCACAAAACAGTTCGTGTCTGCTTTTCTGGCACTGCTCTTGCCACCTTCCTGGAATTTTCTGTTCAATTGATAGCCACGCTCACGAGCTATTGGCCACCGGGCGGGCTCTCTGGCAGCTACAAGGACATTGTCATCAATAAACCATTATTATGCTTTGCTATGATTCTATTGAATAGCTTCTGCGTCCACTGCTACCACACAGCTTTGCTCTGTTCTGGTCTGCTCTGCTCCATAGGCACGAAAATCTGTTTGCCGATCAGTTGCTGCGATCGCGCCTAAGAAAAGGCTCGTGTTACACGACCACATCATAATCGCTGGCACCACGCACACATACACTGATGCGCGTACAATGGCAGGGGGTCAACACCAGCACACAATGGCTGGGCAATTTGTAGCAACTGTCAAAATTGTGTAGTGCTTTACTGGCGGCCCCAGCAGCAACAACAGCAACAACAAGACGATCGTAGCGATCGCATGCAGTGCTGATCGCGGCTGTTTGGCCCAACGTCATTGCCCACCAGCTGTGTGTGTGCTGCCCACAATTGGTATGAGGAGGCCCAAGATGCTGCTTATTACGGCCATTTAGCCACTGGTTTTGATTTGGTTTTCAAAAAGGCCTACAGCCACCACCACAATAGCAACAACAACAAAGAGACACACCATGTCTGCCTGCGGTAGACAAATGTCATTTGTAAACATTGACTATTGAGGCTGTCACGATCATTATCGCATCATCTTTTTCCTTTTTTGCCATAGCCCGCGGCTTTTGGCCAGCTTTCTTGCATTTAACCGCATAAATTCCAAAGCGTGCCACTGTTGTACATAGCTGCCATTCTGAGGCGCGTAAAAGGATACCCCCAATGCGCATAACGCTGCGGTTGGTCCTGCGAAATGGGGTGTTAGGACTGCTAAATTAATAGTTGTAATGAGTGAATTATGCGATCTGTTAAATAGGGTCCACATATGCCAGCTGAACAGAAGCGTGCGGTTATGGAGGCGATCTATGAGGGGCTGAGGCTTTTATTTGCACACTGCGAACGATCGATCGAGCTGCAATTTCAAGCAATGCGCTATAAAGCTATATCTAATATCGAAGCAAACTGAATTTATAGCAAGTAGATTAAACGATATTACCCCTCAACCTCACTAAAATTTTTGTTCATCAAGACATTCTCCTTCACCTGCCATCCCTCAGACGAACAGAACAGTAACATAAAAGTATAATCATCAACCGATATTGAGATATTGAGAACCGATATTGCCACTGATCAACCGCTCACAATTTCTAAGAAACTTCGCTAATATACCACTTATAGAAGCTATAGACGTTTAACTAATTGATGTTCAAAGAAGATAACATTAGTTGATTCCACGCTGAAAGTCTTTCAACTTTTGCTGCTTTTAGATTGTTCAGCGCGATCACCACACCAAGATCGTCGATTTATTTTTTCTTTAGCACTGCGCATCGTCACCGCTCCAACTCCTCCTGCCCGCACTGCTTTCTTTCGTTTATTTTGTGGCCAATGTGCTCTGCTTTTGCGGCGAGATGCAATTTTTTAAGCATGCTTAAAATCTGCCGCTAGTGATCTTCTGCATGGCCTTCTTCTGCCAGGCTTAAAACATTTCTGCACAAGATCAATTGCAGGTGATTTGTTTAGCTGTCGAAATCGTCGTCTTATCGTAACTCATTACGAGATTTATTTTGTTCAGCAAATTCAGAAGGTGTGATTTGTCTTTGTAGCGCATTTGCATAAGCAGGCGCAAGAGGTGGCGCAGGCGCAGGAGTAGCAGCACACGATCACCAACGCAGCCACGCGCTCCACACTGATCGCCTGCAACGCCAAGGTTTATGTGCTCCCGCGCGGCATGTAACTCATACACCAGCCGAGCTATAGTTCAATAAATTCTCGCCGCAGTTCGCATGCGACGATCGCAGTCGCCGTTCGACCGATCTTCTGCCGATCTGCAGTGCGCCGCTTTGAGACGCTGTAGTCTGCCGCGTGTTTGGGCAGTGGAAGCGATAATGTGATTTATGCTGTCCATTAATCTGGTAATTCATTTATACTCACATACAACAAGCGCAACAACAACAGCAACAAGTATGTGTGGCATGAACAGTCACTCTCTGCTCTGAAGATTCAGGCATATACGGGCGCTGGCTCTGGCTTGACTTGACTTGCATCGATTGCAATTCGACTGCTGTTCATCTGCTGCCCAGGGTGGCGGCGTCTAGTATTACCCTGCAACCGCTGAGGTATCGTAGTGACTGCCTTTAAGCGGCTTTCGAGCTTGGAGCGATCGTTGTCGCGGTTATTAATAAAACATTCATTACGCTCAGTGTCGCCTGCAGAGGGACGAGGGTGGCGCAGTCTTTGCACTGAACACGAATGAGCCGACGTTGTTGGTGGTCAACGTGTGCTTGTACGCAGAGACGTAGGCTATCGATCTTGCTGAGCACTGGCAAAAGCTAAGGTGGCTATAGTGAAAAGGGCAAAAGGATAAGCTAATGGCTTGCATAAGACAAGAGATTTCGGAACCAATAGAAGCACACAATACGATGTGAAGGATCGATTGGAAAGAAATCTCAAAAGAATGTTATAAATGAATCTACGTTTAATTAAAGTGCACAAAAACGCTAAAAAACTTGTTTGGTCAAATTAAGATAAATCAATATTGATAAGATCACTAAAACGATTTACCAAAACTTTGCAGAAGATCAACAGTACCGTTAAGAACATGGAACAGAGGAAAATAACAACGAATTAAGGATCCTGTGGCAGATCATTACGATAGTAAGAATTGGTAAGAAAACAGAAACGTCATCAGTTAGCTCCAAAAATGCTGAGATTCAAAAGATTGAGAAAAATTTCTTTGTAGTCCATAGGCAAATAAGCCAAGGCTTCGCAGCGTTCCGCTAATACTTCCTTCCTGACATGTCTGTGCTTTTCCGGAATATTCAAATGCCACTGCCGTGGGAATTATTAAAGATCATTAATAATCGGCAGCGACAGCCTGATTACTTAATTAAATTCGCAGACAAATTGTACAAGGCGATTGCGTCACAGTCCATTTTGATTAATTGTGCGGCCACGTTCTTGGTGCGTCCAGAAATGCCATTCAATTAGCCTACCTACAAAGCAGATCAACTCGCAAGACACACACGCATGTAGCATATGCCACAGCGGCGGTCGGTGCATGCAACAGACCAGCAGCAGCACATCAAATACACGCTGTCAAATGCAGGCTGAAGACGCGGCAGGAGCAGTCGGAGCTGAAAAAGGGAAGAAAAATGAAGAAATCACAGCACGCCATAATCTATCACCTGTCAGCAGCTGTCATTCAAGCGTCACACTTGCCATTGGCAGCAGCAACACTGCCTGCTGGCAACATGTGGCATGCCACGGCAAAATCGAATTGCACATATCGACGACACGACCGACGGAGCGGAGCGGAGCGGAAGCAAGAAGAAGACAGCGGAGCGAAAGATTTTTTGACAGTACTCGTACACGCAATTACGGCGGCCGTGCCACTTTTGACAGTCATTAATCATGCGATTAGTTAAGTGAGTGTGTTGCGCCTTCGCGGCGGGTGAGAGTGCGAGTGATAGTGCGAGTGCAAGAGAGCAGAGAAGAGTGCAGTGCGTGCCTTACGGTTTCACGCAATCGAGTTTTGACGTTTGAATGCATGATTGCATTTCTCAATTTGACAAGTTTTGGTCTTGGGCCAGGGCTGAGCGGACGGACGACTGCATGTGTTCATTAGCGTGTTGCACTGTACGAGATAGAGCGAGCGAGCAAGAGAAGTGCAAGCAAGTTAGCAGCAAAAGTGCCTGGTCAATGGCGCAGCGGCAAGTGACAAGGCGGGAATATGCTGTCAAAATAATTACATGCGCTATTGGCAAAGCAGCCGAAGCAGTGCAGAGAAATGACGCTTGTCGTTGGCGGAAAATGAGGCAGGAAGTTGTCAACAATTACTCTCGGTTATTCGATCAAAATCACAGCCAACTTTTTGGCCCATAAAATGGATTGGATTTATACATTTTATGCAATCATTTCGCATATAGAAATATGTACATATCTACGAAATTTAAAGTTGTGTATATAATACTTATCTGTGATATGAAACCTAATAAACTAAATTTTATAGCATGCTATACAAATGTTCGCTACTTCATAAAAATGAGATTAGCCCTGAGTGACTTCTGCCATACCTCCTACAAATCGTTAGAGCTTGACATGCGTAGTTCACAGCAGCAAGAATCCATTGCAGCGCCTTTGAAGTGACCAACTGCTCCACTGCGCATGCATCCATCCAATCCAGAAATGGCCACATTAAACATTTCATGCTTGCAGCTTAGCCGCAAAAATGTGACGAATGCGCAGAACCGAGAATGTCACGTGATTGAATGCCATCAACAAAAACAACAGCAACAACAACAACAACCACATAATGCCATAATATCGGCCACAAAACTGGTAATCATCAACAGCCACAAAACGCGTCAACATCATCATAAAAGGCCACTTTTAAAGATAATTCTCAAGCGATTCATTCGTGGTCAAAAGCAAAGCAGGCATACTTTTGTGACCACAGCGAATTTATTTATTTTTGCGCCAGAGCTTATTTTTATAGCAATTTTTACTATAAACAATTTGCTGCGGTGCTTCACTGCACAACAACAACATCAACAGCAAGAACAACAACATAGGCAGCATTTGATGGCAACGTGTTCATTTGGCCGCAAAACCCTTTAAAAGCTTTTGTCTCCGTTTTTGCTGTACAATTTGCATTTCGATTCGATTGAATTCGAAGTGGTTGTATTTTTCTTATATTTTTGTTGTTGTTGTTGTTATTGTTGTTCCCTTTGTTGGTTTTGCGGCATGTAGACGCGTGTCCGCCGACACTCATTCGTGATTTTCTTGGCAAAACGGCAAAAATACCTTAATTCCACTTCTAGGAAACTTGGCCAAATTCGTTCCAACCAACAACAACAACAAGCAGCCTTTTTACGCGCTGCCTGGCCGGCCGACTGGCCTGGCAGCCACTTCACCCAGTTCACGTACGCGACACGATCACTGGCAGTCAGAATGCCGCCACGGCATACTTCAGTCACTTGCTGTATTTTTATTGATTTGACTATGAATAATTTTAGCGGTTTTCGTTGCAGCGGCTCTTTTAGCGGCGGTTTTGTGACAAATCAATTGTTGCTGCTTGCGGCTCGGAACGTGTTCACACGATCGCAATCACGTTTCGTGCCAAGTGTGGCCGATCGCGGCCAATTCTTTGACGGGCGGGTGGCTGCATTGATGTGCTGTTGACTTTGGCATTTGCTGTTGTTTTTGTTGGTGTTGTTGTTGCAACGCTTGAGTCGGCCTGTGGCATTATTTGGAAAAATGGATTTTGCTTGCATAGCAAATTCGATTGAAATCGAATTTTATGCACGCCTCATGGAAGTCTTGTCCAGCTGATCTTTGATCTCTTTTGATTTTGTGCAGATTTTGGTGGCAAGTTGTTTCCTCAGTTGGTGTGCCAATGCCTCAAGCTGCTCTAAGCTGCAGAGCGATAGCAAGGTGATGCCTTATAGCATTAGCACTCTTTAAGCTTTAGCTGCTATTTTCAGTAAAAGAAGAAGAGGTCGGAAATTTGTATTAAAAAATGCATATAAAGTAGATATGTTTATAAAGACAGAATTTTTTTAAATTTTCCTGCATAATAACACAATGTTGCCATTGCAATAATTTTCGCCACAGCTAAATATAGTCAAAAGGCCTATTGTGGCAAGGCCATTGTGACTCTCTAAGGACCATTGCAACCAGCCTGCAACAACAGAAATACAGCATTCCATCCAATTCGATTGCATTTTACCAACAAGTGATTTTCTATTTTCCAAAATATGTACATTTAATTGCATTTTCAATTTTATTTTTCCTTGCACAAGAAAAAGCAAGAAAAACGATTCCCGAAAAACTATTTTCAACACATTTTCACGGATAATGAAAAAAATGCGTTTTTGTCGGCTTTTAACAAATCTTTACGATTTGTCATTAAAACTGCACGGCATGGCAGACGGCGAAGACGAGTGCAGTGCAAGGAGCGGCAAGAATGAGGGCACAGGAGGCAACATGCAAGAGATGTGCACGGCTTATGGCGGTTTATCGCCGGCGGTAAATCGGAAGTTTAATGGGTTAATGACGAGATCACACACAGATGCACACTTCGAGCACATTGAGACCCCTTCGACAAAAACAACAAACATTAACGAAAAATCTGTGTCTATGAGTGTGTGTGTGTCTGTGTGTAGTAAACATGGGAGGTAAAACCGAAAAGTAAATACCAGAAGCCTACGTAATCGGGACCACCTTGGTGCCAAATGCCAGCCGAGATTATTTTTACTCTACATACGGAACGTGCCGACTATGAAGTGCGCACGTCCGTCCAACAAGCGCTCATGCGTCACTCCTGTCTCTCCTCACCGACCGTTCGTCCGCCCGTCCGCCGGTTTAGTTGGCAGCAAGTGCAGCAGCAACACGCCATTTATCTATTATGGCCTTTAAACTATTAAATCTAAAGACAAGCGTAAAAATATTTCAAACAAGCAACGACGGCGCAAAAGCAACAACAACACCAATGAAAATGTTTAAATATTATTGTAAAATTAAATGCAACACTGATTTTTATTAACCATCAAGCGGCAGGCAGCGCGGCGGTAGTCGTCGAAAATTGTTTGTATATTTTGAGGTCTTTTGAAATATTTTCCAACGACTTGATTTTACGGCACATAGTCACACACTCACCCACACACACACAAAGGGACAGGAACAGCGAGAAAAAACAAGGATCGTTACAGACTTGAAGGGCGCTTTACATGTGAGCGAGAGGGGCAGTTGAAGGACGCAGCTGGCGGGAGGGGTTGCGCCTACAGAGGAAGGACTAAGTTGAGAAGGAACTGGTAACGTTTGGAGAGGAGCGCTTGGAGATAAGCCTTACGTCTAGTCGAATCCGGTAAGGCGTTGCTATTGACCAATTAATAAGAAGAAGAGCGGTGTATAAGAAGAAAACAGATGCGTAATAATAAAGCAGGCAATAACAAGTTATTCCATATTCAAGCTTTTATAAGATTCGAAATAAATCGATGGCAGAGACCCAGAAAGTAAAATTACAGTTTTTCAAAATATGCAATCGGAATGAATCTCAAAACTTTGCTTGCACCACTTCTGCAATTAACTAAGGGTGCTTTACTTTTCCAACTACAGGCGCGTGTTTCAGCTATGACTAAGATGCTGATCACTTTGACATGTGAAGTGCAAAATTTAAGTGCTCAAATCTTTCTGCAGTGCCGCTACAAAAATTGGAAGAGCCTGCTACAGGGTGGTCCATGCTACAAAGGCCAGACGCCGATGACGCCAATGATGAGTAATTGAGTAGTAATGCCACAATTTTGCGCATATTAATGCCACACACACACAAACAAGCAACAACAACAACAAAAGCAAACAAACAAACAAACAATTTCATCAAAATCAATTTGCCGGTCGGGAAAATGGAATGGGCATAAATGAAAAACCGCAAAATATCGAAACGTGATCGATTTGCGCCGACAAAGAGTGGAGCGGAGTAAGAAGAGAGTCATTTGCATAAGACCCGTCCACAATGGTTCTGCTGAGTAGCTTGACGCGGCATGTAGCCGCAGGGGGGTAGTCAAGCGATTTAGCAATGGGAATGGCAGATCAAAAGAGAGAGCAGCTTTGAGTGCTGAGAATTATGAGCTGGAGACCAAGGAGCAAACTTGAAAGTCATGTTTTCTGTATTTCTAGTATTCTGAAATCTTTCACTACACTTGTTTAGATGTTTTACTTGACTAAATCAGCTCTAATTGGAGCTCAAGACTTTGTGCAGGGAATTTCGATCTATCATATAAGACAATATACTATGGATATCAACTTTGACAGACAGACATCTGCGAATCAACGTCTATATAAATATCGCTAACCAACTCGATCGTAGCAGGGGCGCCTGGAGAGAAGCCATACGTCAGGTCGTAGCCCGGTGTCGGGTTGTTCTGACCAATTGAGTAAGCAAATATGTAAGCCACTCATATGCCATACTTTTCAGGAATATGGCTAAGAATTTTCTTAAAATTTAGTGCTCACCCGAGAAAATTATATAGAATCAGACTTTTTAATGTGCTTCAAAAATGTGGCTTCTGGAAATAAATTCTAAATGGAAATGCAACAAATCTCTTTTTCCGAGCTATGAAGTCACTGCACTAGATTTTTCATAATTCTCGCAAATCTACTCGTATCATCCAAATGCTCCCTGCGGTACGTGCCTGTAGCAGACCATCTTCGGCTTCAAGACTTCAGCTCAGTGCAACCCAGCCACAACCCAGCCCTTTTCGAACTGGGAGCTGGGCAATTGCAAGCGCAAGAAAATAAAGCAAACAAAAGCAAATTAACTCAAATAAAGTAATCAATTTTTGTATTGCAGCAACAACAACATCAGCAGCAGCAACGAATTACTACTGCAATGCTTGCTCCGGCAGCAGCAGTGAAGAGCGGCAATTTCGAAAATTGAAAATTGCAAAGAAATTGCAATATAATAAAAGCGCTTAAATGAAAATGTTTAGCGGTGAGTTATGAGTATGAAAGCTTGTGCTGTTTGTTGGTGGTCAGAAATGCATGAATGGCAATGCCGTGCTTGTATGTAACTGTGATTCGGTTGCTTGAGTTACTCAATTCCCTTGCCACAAATTAAGGCAAGCAATATAATTGGGCTGCAATTTTTTACGCGTTGCGGAAAAAAGAGCTTTGGGCGCCAGGAATATAAAAAGTTGTTAAGCTTGCATGAGTAAATTGTAGATGATCCTGCGGCGGCATAATTGTGGCACGTATGCGTAATTTCAGTAGCAATGTTTTGAGAGAATAATTCCGTGCTTACTATTTATAAAAGAAAAAAAGATTGCTCTTGAAGACTTGTAAGCCTTATCCAGGAGCTAAAAATATTATGGTCATCCTGTCAAGAAAGGATGCGAGGTCTGACTTATATTAAATTAACTCTCTTCTGATATATCTTCCTATGGATTTAAACAAAATTGCTAACCTTCAAAGTCAAGGTATCAATTTCATTATAATCAGCTGCAAAATTTTCCTCAATCGATTTTTACCCATCCCCTATACTTTTTCAAATAATATATCCAACTACTAGTCTTTTCTATATCTGCTCTCATTTCTAAAATCGTGGCCTGCTCTTCGCCCAACATCATCACTCCTTCCAAAAAGTGTGCTCCAAGTGACTTAGCAACTTGTAAGCAATTTCCTATAGCGCTTTGTGGTTACGCATCGCTGAAGCCGCGACTCCTTCAGCGCACACCCGCTACACCAAACGCTGCCGCGTTGCCAGTTGCGGAGTAGGCGATATCTTAGAGCCATCAGTGGCCATTAAATACAGCTCACCTTCGAGAGGTGCCAAGCAGAGTCGAACTCACTAATTCCCCCTCGCTGGCTTCGGCGCCTGCGATTGGTCTTCGAACGCCTCGCACAATAGACGCGAGTTTTATGACCTCTCTCGCTCTTTCTTTTGCGCTGATCTTTCTAGCGTGAGTGATTTTTGGTAGCTTCAGTGGTAGCGGCTGGTTCAGCTTGGTTGCCTCCACTACCAACTTTTGGCGCAGTTTACATGACAATTTCGTGGCACTTCTTCTGTTTTTTTTTCACTTTGTAGACAAATTTCATTTCATTGTGTATGTCTTCTTCCTATCATGTCACAAGCAATTGCCCTTGTTAAATAAATAAATAAATAATACCAAAAACTTGAAAAAAGCACAAAAATTAAAACCATATTAACTTGCACTAACGATTTTCCTACCTTACTTTCTTGCAACCTTTTTCAAAACGATTAACAAAATTTTTCTCAGATTTCGGTAATTTGTTTTTCGAAAAATTTTGCTCAAGCATGAAGTTTAAATAAACGTTAGTACAGTCAAACTCGAAAGCGACCACTGGGCGAAGAAGAGGCTATGCGGAAAAATTAGAGCGTGTTAAGAAAATATTATTGGAGAGTTTCAGAAATTTACATAATTTCAAAATAACTTTTATGCTGCAATTTTGAATAAATAAAAAGATCAAATTAGAGTTAAGCAGAGGAGAAAAGAAATTAATGAAATTATAGTGCCCGAAAAAATAATAGGTGCAAAAATTTATAAAAATAATCAACTATGGCTTTTGTGACTCTCGCCAGAATAGTTCCATAAAAATGATACTTTAACCAAGTCTCTTTTGCAAATTCATTCAAATGAAGAGCAGTTGGAAAAATTAACTTGTTGCCCCCTCCGCAATTGCAAGATTCCGATCGCCGCTGTTTAAGCCGCCTGCAGCAGCGCGTTAAATAAGACAATGCATTCGCGCTATAAATTCAGCTTTCCAGCGCTCTGTGGCGAAAATCTTCTGCTACTTCTATTCCTGCTATTTAACATATAAATTAACTTTTTAACGCCTGAATGAAATTTAAAGAAACCAGCTTCGCTGCTCCAGCTCGCCCGCCACTTTTCTATGACTTTCCTGCTGCATTTTCTTTCTTTTAAGCGCTAACAAATTGAGAGAGGGTAATGTGCTCACCTGCAACAAACGAATGGCGCTGCTTAAGTCCGACAATTTGTTCTTTGGTCTCGCTTGAGTCCACCTGCGGCAGAATGGAGTGAGCGTACTTTTTCGGAAAACTAAAAGAAAAGCAAAAGAATAGAATACAGTGGAAAGAGAGGTACAGAAATAACTCGTCTGCTTCAGCTATTTAGTTTAGGAATGACCTACAATATTATTTCAGTACTATTGCTTCGAGATTCTTATTTTGATTTGACGCAATATTGCCTTATAGAATATATTTTCAAAATACGAAAGTCCAAAAACAAGCTACCATATTTAGAAACCTTCTTTGAACAAAAAAGGTCGCTGTTAGCTTTTATTTCCAGCTGTAGCTACTTTTTTGACAGCCTTCATGTGCTTTTGCGCCCACCGTGCGCGCTGCTAATCAAATGTGAAAAATCAAAGTAAGCTATTCCACCCCTCCACACTCTCCACGAATGCCCGCAATACGTATGCAAATCCGCAGTAGTTCACTAGACACAATAGAGGCCCCCACTGGCTGCACTGCCCCTTCCTCCATGCTTCCCTGCAGCATGCCACTGTCACCAACAGCGCCTTTTCAATGCAAATCAGCGCGGAAAAGGCGCAATCGAGGCGAATTTTATGTGATTTTTTCAAACATTTTCGCAAAAAGGGGGGCAGAGCAAGAAATGGAGCAGTAGAAGGTAGCACACGATCTATTCGCCACACGAGAACTCAGCTGCCGTGGCAGTGCGATTACTCCTAAACATGTGTGACCCTGCATGTGTGTGAGTGTGTGTATTCATACAGGTTGTATGGTTGTATTTGTAGTTGGTGGTGTGTAACAGGAGACATGCTCTACTGAACATGAGGTTCGATTAAATGTTAATGTTGGTTAACTTTGGGGTTTTTTCTACGGCGTCTTTTGCAGTTTTTTTCTACTTTTTTCCCGTTTTTGTTGTTTTGTTATTGTATTTGTAAATTTTTTTTGGTTTTCTTCAGCTAGGCCAAAGGTAAAACAATTCACACATCAAGCTATAAAGTCGTTAGCTTGTGCACCTAGCTGCTTGCTACACTCAAAAGTGAATGTTAGTACCAATTTCATTTACTGAAAAAATTGAGCGTTATTCCGACGAGAGTCACAAAAGTTGCAAATCCATGTTTTGTATCAATTGTTGATATTTCCTACAGCAAACTAATAATCAAAGTGGCAATCAGAAGGCCAGAATAGCTCTCTAGTCCTACTGCTGTGATATATGAGCCGTCAATATGCGCTTTTTCGACAAAGTACCTATTTGACTAACTTACGTCAGGTTGTAACTAGAGCCCGACCGAACCCGAAATTTTGGCCGAGACCGAACTTCGGCCTAATTTTTATTGTTCGGCCGAGGCCGAACCTTTCGAATATACATATATGTAGAAGTCTTTACTGACTTTCTTTATTGAAATGTTAAAAATAGTTGTATTTACAAAGTTTGTTAATCATTATTATATTACATTGCTCGCAGAGCATGACTTGTCACATTGACTTCGGTTCTCAGACTCTAATGACGCTCGTCAGTTTCGTCCTCGTGTGTCCAAGTTTTAGCTTGTGTTCAGTTTTTGTTGCGTTCGTTCGTTCAGTTGGTCACGGTTGTATTTGGTCAGTACGTTTGTTCACTCCGGGTTGCCCTATGTCCATTTTCCATTCCCACATTCGGCCGTCCTGATTGGTCATTCGACCCGAATGATTGGTCCAATGGTTTAATGAACTCTTTTATTGTGGTCGTCTTGTTGGGTCCCTCGTGTTCACCTATTTTTACAACCTCATATCTCCCGTGCTTCAACCCGGCAGTTACCTTATACGGCCCAAGATATTTTGGTTTCAGTTTTAAACTCTGCCCGAATTGGGTTCTTTTGGTTGCGACTAAATCGTTAACTTTATATTTTGTTTCTTGTTTCCTCCTCTTTTTAATACCTTTGCGATTTTTCTCTTGAACCTTTGAAATATATTCACGCGCGTCTTTCCTCACTTGCTTTGCATTAGTAATGATGCACTCAACGCATCCTTTACCCACCCTTTCTACTTTCGCATTCAAATCAGGGATATCATAATATTTGTTAAGTAAGTCCTTAGTTTGCTGGGCTGCAAAATGCCCTTGCTGATGCGCCAACTTAATGATGTCATCTCCCATTACTGATGGCACTACTAACAGTTCCTTATCGGGATCTTTATAGAGCACATCTGGCTTTTGGGAGAAATCCGCATGTTTATCCGTCTCTAAAACTTTCTTCACTGCCTGTGGTTCAATATCTTTGATTAAACACAATGCCTCGAATTCGAGCAACTGCAGATTTTCGTCTGCAACAGCTGAGTTAGCGCCCTGCTTTCGTCTGAATTCCGCACTGCCTTCTCTCAAAAGTATATCAACGTCTTTAAGCACATTGTTTCCTAAAATTGCCGCATAAGGGATATCACATTCCCGCACAATATGAAACGTTACGTTCAACACCGCATCGTCAAGAGAAGTAATGGCATCAAAACTACCCATTGTCATTACTACGCCTTTGCCAACGCCTACCAACTCAAACTTTTCCTCTGACAATTCCGAACTACCCAAATTCATAAATGTATCGTACCTCATTATACAAAAATTAGAACCCGTGTCCACTAAAGCACTGATCGTCACATTATTTATAGTTGCATCAGCGAAGATCATTCTCTCTTTATCTCTCTTAACCGCCTGCGCGCGGCTGTCTACTAATGCGTTAATACGTTCGGGCTTTACTTCCTTCCCTTCGTCTTGTCTACCTTTACATTGGTACGCGTAATGTCCCTTTTCTTTACATTTAAAGCATGTAACACCATTACCATCACTACGACAATCCTTCGCTAAATGACCTGCTTTGTCACATTTGTAACATTTTTTCTGTACATCTTGTTGTTGGCAATTACTATTGCTCGCAAATCCTTCAGGCATGCTTGACTTATTTTGCGATATGTAAGCGCCTTTGATTTTTTCATAAATAGGTATTTGCCCTTTCAACTCTCGAAGGGTTCCTGCTTGGTATAAAATAGTTTTATTTGCTCTCGTATCGGGAATACCTTCTACAAAGTATTCAATAATACTTTGCTCATCGAGTGCTATTGCCTTTCCTATTTCTATTAAAACATATAAATATTCTTGCAGCGTTTCTCTCTGCTGCTTACGTCGACCTCTGAGTACCCGGTGCACTTCTGATGCGCACAATTGTTTTCCAAACTCCTCAATTAAAGCACATTTCAATGCGCTCCAACTTCGTACACCAACCAACCCTCTCACAAAAAGCTTTGCGGCTCCTTTCAAAAGTTGCTTAGCGTACACATACTTTTGTAGATTATTCCAACCCACTGTCTCAGCGATGTCTTCAAATTCCGAAACCCACTGATTGACGTCATGCGAATCGTTACCAGAAAATGAGGCAACGCTATCCTCTACATCACGTAAAGTAAATGCAACTCTTTCACTTCTTGGTTCCCCTATACCGCCTACAGCAGCGTCGGCGTATTCTGAGTTTGTCGATTCTATATCCACTGGTTCGTGATCACTTTCCTCCCTTTCTTCTAACCCAAAGTGGTGCAACAATCTTTTCTGTAAGTCTATCTTGGCTCCCGTAATATGTAAATTTAACTCCCTCAATTTCTTCTTCAGCTGCTCTACATTCATGTTCTGTATTGTGTCGGCGTCCATTTTACAGTTTCTTAATATTAAGTATATGAATATTAGGTTTAAATATAGAATTGAATATTAATAATAGGTATTAACGTTAATAAAAGTATTAAGTTTGACAAAATTTAATATACAAAATTAAATTTCCTTGCTCACGCTTTCCGAATACTTGCGGTTGCAGTTCTCTTCACTTCGGCTCTGATATATTTCTCGCTACACTCTCTGCAGATAATCTGCGTACTTGCTGTTATGCTTTAAATATAAGCTCTGCTACTTGCAATTCTGCTTCTTCTTCTCTGCTTTTGTTGTTCTGCTTCTTGCCTGAACTTTTGGCTCTGCTACACTCACTGCAGCAAATCTGCCTTCTGCTCCTCTGCTTTCAATTTCGGTTCTGCTTTCTGTTGCTTGCCTGAACTTTCGGCTCTGCCACACTCACTGCAGCAAATCTGCTTACTTGCTGTTCTGCTTGCAACGTAGTCTCCTCTACACTCACTGTAGAAGTTCTGCTGTTCTGCTCTGAAGTTCGGCTCTGCTACACTCACTGTAGTAGATCTGCCATCTGCTGCTTGCTGGAACTTTCGGCTCTGCTACACTCACTGTAGCAAATCTGCTTACTTGCTGTTCTGCTTGCAACGTAGTCTCCTCTACACTCACTGTAGAAGTTCTGCTGTTCTGCTCTGAATTTCGGCTCTGCTACACTCACTGTAGTAGATCTGCCCTCTGCTGCTTGCTGGAACTTTCGGCTCTGCTACACTCACTGTAGCAAATCTGCTTACTTGCTGTTCTGCTTGCAACGTAGTCTCCTCTACACTTACTGTAGAAGTTCTGCTGTTCTGCTCTGAATTTCGGCTCTGCTACACTCACTGTAGTAGATCTGCCATCTGCTGCTTGCTGGAACTTTCGGCTCTGCTACGCTCACTGTAGCAAATCTGCTTACTTGCTGTTCTGCTTGCAACGTAGTCTCCTCTACACTCACTGTAGAAGTTCTGCTTTTAATTTCGGCTCTGCTACACTCACTGTAGTAGATCTGCCATCTGCTGCTCCGCTTTCAATTTCGGCTCTGCTACACTCACTGTAGTAGATCTGCCACCTGCTGCTCTCTTAAAATTTCATCAGTTGTCTCTCCTTCATTTCCTCTATTCCAAATTCAAAAGTTTTAACGAACTTTCTGGAATGAACTAGACTCCATGAACATAACGGACGCTCGATTGTTGACTGTACTGAATTCTTGAAACATAACGGAATATTCGGAGACTGTACCTTCTGTACATTCCAAACTCAGATTTTACCACTTTATTATATTCGAGCATCAACTAAAGTTTTAACATTTTACATACATAGCTCGTTTTAAACTGTCTCACTGTGGAAGGGCTACTGCGCACCTGCGTACTACGCATCTAAAGTATGCGAAACTTTAATCACTGCGTAACTTTTCCATTGCGCACTACGCATATATATTTATATGCACATTACTGTTTTCGCGAAACGTTCTCAACTGCGCACTTTAAATTAAACTTGCATTAAATTTCACTTCCACTACTTCCATGTTTCTCAGGCTCGATCCCGGCCGAGTCCCCACTTGTAGAAGTCTTTACTGACTTTCTTTATTGAAATGTTAAAAATAGTTGTATTTACAAAGTTTGTTAATCATTATTATATTACATTGCTCGCAGAGCATGACTTGTCACATTGACTTCGGTTCTCAGACTCTAATGACGCTCGTCAGTTTCGTCCTCGTGTGTCCAAGTTTTAGCTTGTGTTCAGTTTTTGTTGCGTTCGTTCGTTCAGTTGGTCACGGTTGTATTTGGTCAGTACGTTTGTTCACTCCGGGTTGCCCTATGTCCATTTTCCATTCCCACATATATGCAAAAAAAGAAAAAGAATTTCAACGAAAAAAAAATTTATACATTTTTAGGAAAAAAACATTTTTTTATAAAAGACAATTCATTTGGGGTATAAATACCTACATTAAGCATCTGATTTATGAAAAATTAATAAAAAGTATTATTAAAAAATTTAAATTTTGTTTAAAACTATACAATTTAATCCTCAACTGTTCGGCTAAATACTCGGCCTTTTGTAGCCGAGACCGAACCGAGACCGAACCCGAACCTTTTGGCCGAACTGTTCGGTAACCGAAACCGAGACCGAGCGTTCGGTCGGGCTCTAGTTGTAACCCATTAACTGCATGTTACTGATCAGTGAAGAAGAAGAAGACTTGGCTTACTAATATTTCAACATTTTCAAACCTTTCTACTAACAACCTGCGTTGAGTGTTGCCCCTCTTTTTTGTTCTGTTTTTCTTTTAACATAATTTAATTTGAAGTTTTGGCATAGCGAAGTAGTTCAGCTGAAGTTGAAAACTGTGGCGATGACTCCGCCGATCGCCCCAGTACCGCCTCAGACTGAAGTTGAAGTGAGGGCGCGCGCAGGTGTTTGCGCCCCGCGGCCGTCAAGTGAGTCGAGTCCAACCGACTCGCGTCGCGTCACCTCGAGTCATTGTGTTTGTCTTTTGCACTTCACTTCACTTGGCAGCGCTTGGATGCTTCGGCGGGGTGCGCGCGGCTGCTCGGCGTTGCGGCTGACTGCTGCCACTGTTGCCACCGCCGTGCACTGCGGCTTATTAAAGTGCGATTTGTTTAATGATTTTTACAACAATTTTTCTTTAAGCTTTGCGCGCGCTTTCCTTACTTCAACTGCGCGCTGTTTGCCTTTTGTATGAATTTCTTTTCAAATTACAGGCGAAGGCATCTTGAGTTTCAAATTAATTGTTTTATTATGCAAAAAGACGCACACACAATCACACATTCACACACACACACACGCAGTTGAAATGTGGAATTGCATTCGCACTCTTGGCCGCTCGTAATGAAATGAGCTGATTACTAACGCGGCGGCTGCTTCTTCTATTTTTTTTGGAACTCTTTTCGGTGATTTAAGCTTGAATTTGAAATTTAGCGCTTAATTAATGGGTTAATTAGGAGCCGCTTCCTGCCTACGAAATTCATAGTTACTACACTGACATTTACTCACACACACACACACACACACACTCAGGCATATGCAATTGTTTATTCGAAAATTACAAAATTACAGTTTCGCAATACGAAATTTGCATTTATTACCGTTAGCTCTCATTGCGCATGAGCCAACAAAATTAAGTAAACATTTTCAGTAATTTGTAGTTTTTATTAGTTTACATTGCTACTTTTAATTTGTAGCATTTTTTTCTGATTTCCATTCCTTTTTTATAATTATTTTATCTGCTTTACTTAAGCTGATCCTTCTCTGACTGAACGCTCTTTAAATTCTCTTTTTCTCTGGCGGTATCCCTCAAGTCGCGGCCAATTCTTGATCACTTCCTTCTCAAATCTCAAAACTGTTTTTTACTATATGTACTTTTTCTTCCATTGCCGATCACTATCTTCAAATTCCAAACCTTTAATAGCAAATATTTTTACCATTTCGCACCATTTTCCGTCTAATCGATAGTCCTAGTCATGATCCTATTCATCAGACCTACTACTAAATTAATATATAATTTAAATATTGAATCTTAAAATTCGAGCTTTAAGACTCCACTAAAAACTGCCTTCAATATTGTTAATTGCTATCTCTTTCACTCGAAAAACCCACACAGCAGTTCTCTTCAAATGCGCCTTCAGTTTCCCAGCTCGCTGAGTTTTTGCTATAATTTCCTTCAACTTTATTTGCACCATTTTAAAGGGAAAATATTTTTGCGATTTCAATGCAGAATGGAAATTGTTTACCTAGAATTTTCTTCAATCTCACATGCACAAATCAAGCAAGTGGTGAATTTATGCCTTCCTGCATAATAAGCAGCTCCGATGCCTCTAGCTGTCTCGCCTCTTAGCCCGGCCCCATTACAAATACACACAAAGCAATGGCGTTTGGAAAAG
Organism: Neria commutata; assembly: GCA_963457695.1. Classification (NCBI taxonomy): domain Eukaryota; kingdom Metazoa; phylum Arthropoda; class Insecta; order Diptera; family Micropezidae; genus Neria; species Neria commutata. Next base: position 1,527,089 of record OY735249.1, read on the forward strand.
CTGGAACGCTGCCGAGGTGGCGCACTCTGGTGATGGCGAAGAAGAAATGAAGTGTTGCAATAAGCCAGGCCCACAATGCGGCACTCTGGCCTGAAGGGGAAGCATACCAGCGGCCTGTAGACTTGGCAGCTTCACCATCATGGTAATTAATAATAATAGAAATATGCACATGCTATGTATATATGTATGTGTGTTTATGCATATGTGAAAGAAAAACGATAAGTGCAGAAAATAATTGCAAATTGAATTTATAATTTACAAAAAATTTATAAAAAGGGAAAAAAGATGTAACAGATGTAACAGAACCAGACAAAAGCGCTGTAGCAGAAAGAAGAAGCACTGACGCGTAGCAGCATGAAGACGATTCATTCAAACAGGAAGGGAAATGAAGGGCTCAGAGCAGCGCCCACTGAAGGGTCGTCTTAAATCGGCTTTCATGGTGAGCACTGGCTAAAAGATTTTTTTATTTATTTCCTCCCTAAAGGCTGTTGCCATCTGATTTAGTTTGAGTTATTGAAAATTCAAGTGATAGAATTTCGAATTATGGAAGTTCGACGGTATTTCTAATACATATTCAATTTTGTTCCTGATATCTGTTCCTTTTTTAAATAACTTTAAATGTTCGAGTCAAAAGGTAAAATATTTAAATTCTATAGCTCAATTAAATCTCAGCTTTTCTAACGAAAGTATTTCAATCAATATTCAAATAAAGAATTTTCAGCTTCAAAGCTCAGAAAACAAAAATCTATTCGAATTTTCGCAAATAGAACACTAAACTAAAAATTTTATAGCCACGATTTCTCTAAAATTTTCGCGAATTCTCTTTTCTCAGCTCAGTTGCCAAACTCAACTGTTCTCTATTTCTAGTTTGACCAATCAATAAGCAAACCCATATGACTTTTTTTACGTCTAGCAGGCATACATACTAACACGCACACACTATCAGCACACACACACACACAGCCATTAACACGTCAACGCGAAATAGTAATGGCCCCCCAAAGAAAGCGTCTCCAACAACGACAATAAAAAATCCCACTCTCCGCCGCCTCCTGCCTGCTGCCTTTGGTCGATGCCTGCTGCCTAAGCTAGCAATAATCATAATTTGTATATGCTGTCATCCGCTTTTTTGTTGTCTCTTTTCTCTCTTATAATTTGCGTCGCCTTTTGCCGCTTTGCTGCCTTCCAAACTGGCAGCCTGGCAGCCAAGCCCCAAGTTCTCTTTCTGCGCAGAAATCTCACACGATCAACATTTTTGATTGGTTCAAGTTGAATTTTTAACGAGCTCTGATTTTTTTTCCACTACTACTACTACTACTAACACTATGAACAACAACAACAACAACAACAACAATATTTACTATCTTGCGTTGTTATTATAATTATTTTTTATTTGTTTCTATAATAACTCACCTATACAGGCGCACAATTAAGTTTACATCATGGCGTCTCCGTCTCAGTCGGCAAGAAGCAAAGTTTGCGAGTTTAACACATGAGCGACTGCGACTGCGCCTGCGTCAACGAACAGCCCACTGGCAGACACGTAGCTGAGCATGGCAGACATAAGGGAGTGCTGTCGAAAATTGAGTCGATAAAAAATTAACGACTAATTGCAATACGATGAGATCTGGTTAACGATCGGCTGAAGAGATCATTTTCATTGAAACTCAAAAAGTGATCGAAAGTTGTCTTAAATTTTTTTTACATAAGTAGTTCAACAGAAATATAGATTCTTTATTTCTAAGACCATCAAAAAAAACTTAAAATCACTTGACTTACAATATCAAATCTGCTATATTTTTAGTTCCATTTTATAAGACACTCAGTTAATGAACCAACTCTTGACTGAATCCAATTCTCTTGATGCCAAGCTGAAGCTTTGATTTCTTACCCTTCTTTACTTTTCTAAATTACCTTCTTAAAATAAATGCCGAAATAGACCTTTTAGGCGGCGATGGCTAGGCTAGACTAGATTCCTACTCCAAGCACAATCTTTTAAGAAATAATATTTTCGAAGGGCCTGCACTAATATTCCATTCCCTACAGTGCCCCTTCGAGTTGCTCCCTGCTGTTTAAGCTCTATTCTGAGACGGCGTTTTTCGCGCAGCGCTGCACGCACGAATGAGGGAACTAACGATGGCTCAAACGTGACTTTGATGCTTGCTTTCAGATTAGCTGCATACTTGAATAAGGCGTATGTATAAAAAAGCATATAGAAGTGCAAAATTTAGATATATGTATGTATAAAGTTTCAGCATACTTTTGAATAGAAACCCAATGAAGAGTTGTGCAATAGTTCGAACAAGTTCCAATGAGTTTTGTGACTTGTTTGAGACGAGATCCAATATCGATATAAGCTAAAAAATTACATGATATATACAGCTCACTGAAAATTCCAGTTGAACAAAAATAAGTATGTGTCTCTCTTCGAGATTGCAGCTGACATCTCTAAGAGCTGATCACGCTCTAAGATTTCATCCTTATTCATACAGAAATAAATATTCTTTTCGATACAATTCTATCATGTATTACTTCGGTTCTTGAAAATTCAAGCTTGTAAAGTGACTTGAATACCTTTACATTCTATTCAAAATGTAGCGATAACGAGGCAAGATTGTCAATTTCCAAAAGGGTCAGCTGGCAAAAATGTCTCACAACTCAATTTTATCAATAGGCTGATAGTGACAATTTTCGATCGGAAAGTAATATTTTTTGTCACACCACGCTTTGTATTTTTTTCAAACAGAAATATCGCTTGTCATGTCCACTATCACCCTCACTGTTCTTCCTTGCTTTCTCATTGCCTTACCTTTCTCCTCATGTCATCTACTGTCCAATTGCTTAATTACATGTCATTGCCGCCAGAACTCAACTGAACCACGCACCTGTAGCACCCTGTTATTTTTTTTGTTGCCCTACAAATACCCGCACTATTAACATTGATGATTTACAAAAGTGCGGCTGCTAGACTCGCGCCCTTATGCTGGCTTCCCTACGCCGCATAGCAACAAAGGATCGCTCTACTACGCTCTGCCGATCGCTGCTGACATTTCCATCGGCATTTTAATTGAAATGGAATGGTGTTTGACGTTTGCGCTTGATTGATTTAGCGCGCGCGATACTTCCTTATATTTTTCTGTGTGTGTGTCTGCCCATGAGTGCAACCTGTTTGCTTCCCTCTTCCCTATGATCCTGTTGCTTGTTCCCTGTGTCTCGGCATAAAGCCTGAGGGCTTAGTGTAACTGTTTTAATGTGCACCGCGTGTGTGAGTCTTTTTTCCCGCGGCTACCGCTTTTTTTTCCGGCCACATTGCAGTTACACCTGTCCTACCCTAGTCTGAGTTGTCCTCTGCCCACTGCGCTGCAATCCAATCGAAAAATGCACCGGTCGTTCGTCAGTCAGCTGATCGGTATGTGGCGATCTTGGCCGTTAATCTTTTTGCTGCATTGGCGCAGTTAATTGGTTGTAAAAATGTTCAGCATTTGCATAAAAAAGTAAAAATGACTTGGTGCTTGTTAAAAATATTGCTATTAAATTGAAGTAGAGAACTTCGATGACTGGTGAATTGAACTGTTGGGCTTTTCCTATCATAGACACATATAAAAATATGAGTTCATTACCTAATATAAATTTTTAGATTATTTTCTACATGCAGGTCCTGCAATGCTTGTCAAAAAAATTACTATAACATCGAAGCAAAGAAAATTAAGAATTGGAGTATTGGTCAGAAAGCTCTTAGCTGCATGATCACCTTTGTCTCACTTTTCTTCTATATATATAATTCTGCCTTATATGGGCTTGATATAATTGTCAAAAATGTGCAAATCACAAAAAGTTTAGATAAGAATTAGATTGTTAAGTTCAAGCAAGAGGTCATTTTGTTACGATCACAACTGATCGCGCAACAAGTAGAATATTTTAAAAATTTCACTCGTTCCTCGGCCGGGCACTTCAGTTCCTTTCAAATTTGCCGTTTGGCAAATGTTTCAGCGCGGAGTGAAAGATAAAATATAAGAAAAAACTGAATTTTCATGATCAGCGACCCTCAGAGATCTGGCTTGTTTACAGCTCAATGTTATGCACTCATTTTGGCCATAAAATTCACTCACTCAACGCATTTGGCCTCATTTTCATGTCATTACCTCAGACCATTACCAACTTTTGCACTGAGCCACTCATCGCAACTGCACGACCCCCCGGCCCCTCTTTTGCCAACAGACACTAATGTGTGATATGCAATGTACCAAAACCGAGAAATAAAACACACAAACCGACACCACAATTGAATTATTTTGCGTTTTGGTAGATTGCCTTGCAACACATTTTTTTTCTTTATTTATTGTGTTTGTGAGTGTGTGTGCGTGTGTGTGTGTATATGTTTGTGTGAGTGCCTGGTGCTCTGACCCCCTATTAACGACTTTCAAATGCAAATTGAATGGAATCACCCTTTATGTCGAGCACGATGTGCATAGTTTTATTGGTTCCATTCGATGATCATTCGAGTTTTGTAAGGCAAAAGCCGTACTTTTTTGTTTTGTTTCATTTTCGAAGCCTGCAACGAGCGGAAGACCTTTGTTGATTGACTTCAATGGTTCGTCAGTTTGCCCAACGGTCCGTCAGCTTGTCCGTCCGTCCATCTGTCCGTCTGTCTGTGCATTGGCCTGTTGCCTGTACGCATTTGTGCGCCTGGCGTACTTAGCATAGAGTGACACCATTAACGCCACATTGTTGGCCAACGATCGTTGCTACCAACACCGACACCAACCGCCACCAGCAACCGCCGCCAACATCCGGTCTCAGCGTGCATTTGGCTTCGCGGTCTCACCTGTTGTGGGTCTTGTACTCTCACTTGCGCTACTTTCCGTACGTTGATTGATTTCGTTTGGAAATTTTTCCTTGCGCCAGTGACGGACGCTTTATTGCCGCCACGAGTGCGCGGCGGTGTGAAATTTCACACCGATTTGCTTAAATGATTTTCTCCCTATTGTGCGCTGAAACGGTGCAGATGTATAATGTATTGAGCTGTTGTAAAAATGCCCGAAGCACGCGTAAAATTCGAAACTTTACTTTTACTTAAATTAAAGCAGAGAGATCTTGCTAACAGAGCTTTAAATCTATTCGATAACTTGTTCAAGTCACTGTAGTTCTTTCAAGCCCCGATTGGTTCCCAGAAGACTGTATCCCTACTCCAAAAACAGTCTAATCGAAATGTTATATAACTATTTATAAAGAAGCACTAGTAGACTTTGGTTATGATCTCTCAAGATCCTTTTTGGCTATCACTTCTACGAAGCGGAGGAGAAATAAAAATCTGAGCATACAAGCGAAAATTTGCTTACATTTAATTACATTTTTTTATTTCTAAGTCCTGCTTAAAATTCCCAAAGCAAGATTTGCAGAAGTTTCTTGCACTCTTTCACCACCAACACCCCTCCTCTCTGCCACTCACGCTTTTCACTCAATTAGCATGCTTTCTCGCATGCCAACAACTCGAAGTCCCGGCATATTCGAAGGCAAACCACAAAAAGGCCAAAACGAACCGAACGCCACAAATGATGGGCAATAAATAAACTTGCGAACGTTACTCAATTATTCAATATCGGAATTGACCCTCTTCGGGCATCGATAAATGACCGCAGAGCACCCCTTCTGGCCAGACAAGCACGCACGCAAGCGTTCGGCACGGCTGGCCTCTTCCTTGGAACTGAGCTCGACGCGACTTCACGCTTCGTTGCCCAAATGCATTCGCATTGACTGAATAGTTTCGGCATTGAAAATTCCTAAAGATTATTTTGCACTGATAACGCTAAAATGCCGCAAATATGCTGGCAATGTTGTTGCTGCTGCTGCTGCTGGTTGGTCTGCCCGGGCTGCCCGCCAACTGACATGACATGTTGCATGTGAATGTTGTTGCTTTTTCGCTTGTTGTCTGTGGTCAATTCGCGCAACGAATTCACTTCGACCGACATTAATAATATCGAAGGCACTAATTGAGGTTATGTCGCAGGGAAATAGTGGCTCGTGGAAAAGGGGTGCGCAGCTAGGAGCATAGGGGCAGCAATGCCTCAATTGAACACGCCACAAGCGGGCAGCGGCCGATCACTTGCCACATACTGTGTAGACATTGAAATGCTCATAATTTAAAAGCAAGTAATTTTTCCTGAAGAAAACTCAAAGAAACGTTTTTTCTGCTGGTCAGGTCAATGTCATCATTTACATCATTAACGCATTCACCTGTCAAAGGTGTTTGCCTCTGCTCCTGCCTGCAGCTGCAGCTGTGTAAAATTGTAAAAATATATAATTTTTTGTTGCCCAACATCACAAAAGATACAAATAATATTTTTATATTTCAGGCGGCTGCCACTGGCGCATAGCAACAACAACAACAGCACGTGCTACTGTAGCGTCAGCAAGCGTTACACAACATCATTGAGGATCAGTGAAGATCATTTAGTATTTTCAGGTAGCGTGACACAGGTGTAACTGCAAGCGCCAAAAATTATAAACGAAAGCCTATGATTAGGCGGTTATGATGAAGGCAAGGTGTTCGTGGAATACTTAAGTAGGATCAGTGATCATGCATTGGCATTATCAGCGTTTAAAGTATGAAGGAAAAGCAAACGAATGAATAAAGTGATGCATTTTTAAGAAAACATTTATTAATAGAAAAAAGTTTGCCAAGATGATCTTGTCAATGAATCACTGAATGAAAAATTCGCATTTAATATTACATTTTTGTTCCATTTACCATGATTGGTTGCAGTCTGGGCTTTAACATTTTGTATATGCTCTAAACCAACCTCCCTTTGATATATATCTATAGAATTATAATCCACTATTTACACCAAAAGATCAGTGATCTTCTTCATGCAGCTGCAAAAATGTCTTAGTTTTGACAATCTTGCCTTACCTTTTTCTACTTCATATATTCATCAGTATATATAAAAAAAATTCGCTGCTCTTCTTCTTCACGTGGCTGAAAGAATGCCCTATACACCTTCCATCCACCAACCATTTTTGACAGCCCCGAACCGCACTTTTGCTCCATTTAAGCCAACTGAAAGCACATGAGCGCTCCGCATGTAGTTGCCATACTTGCATATATTTCCACAAACTTCGCTCATTTGTCTCCTCAGCGTTTTCCTCTGTACACGCAAGTCACCAGCGCCAGCATTATTGCCCGTCCCACCGATCAAACTGCGCTGATAGTCACACACCAATGACGATCTTAACTTCACCGCCACAGAATGTTGCCTGTCGTTTTTTTTTCGCTTTACATTTTTCTTGGCAACACTCGCTACTTTTCCTAGCCACAAGACTTTTCCATACACATTTATGACTTTGACTTTGGTAGCAAGATCGCTGATCTACACACATACATACTAACGCAGAAGCGCATAAAAATATGATGAGAACATGGCTTGTTATAATTTTATGAGTTCCTTCTTCTACCGTCACTGCCATTTTCCTACTGCTACTAAGTACTACCACTGCCAAGCGGCTCACCCATACCAAAGTAAACTTCTTTGTTATATTTATGCATAAAGTGTAGTTGTATACTATACATATTTGTGGCTGCGAATGCAAGTGTGTAGATATTCAAGTGAAATAGCAAACTCGCCTCAGAGCCAGCACATCATTTTTCCCCCGAGTTGAGTTTTGTGGCGATCACCTTTGCCGGTGCACAGGGACTGAACGACTGAACGATCTATTTTAGTTGCGACTACATATCTGGGGTAATTATTAATAACGCTTTTAATGAAGTCATGCTTCGCTTGGCATCAGCAACCGATTGTCTTTTATTTCTGCTGCTTCGGTGAAGAAGTCTCATTGTACAACGCCAAAGTCGCGGCTGTTGAATTTTAGATCGGAGATTAATGGTGAGATTAGGCGGAGTAAGTGAATGGTGCGGCGCAAAATGGCGACGCAAGAGGCAGAAACACACAAAAATCATCAGCAAAATGGGTTCAATGGCAGGCGAACTAGACGAGTGTGACAAGCGTTCATATTAATGCCAACCAGACAGAAGTTCTTTTTTCATTTTCTAGCTTCTAAGGAATTGAAAATACAAAAATATGTTCTTCTCTTTTGATATGGACGAAATGCAATGAACTTAGAATATGAGCATGAATATGAAGGAAGCATACTACTAAAACTAAATATTCTCTTAAAAGGGTTTTTGGAAAAGCACGATCATTAATAATGAGAAAAGATACTGCCGGTTATTTGCTTAAGCAAGAGACTATAGCAGGGATCGTTAAAGAAGCAATCTATGAATAAAATTTTCTTTTTCAGGTGTCAACGTGTTAACAGTCATTAGTAAAAGAAGTATTGTATCAATTACGTGTATTATTAGTTATTCAGAAGAAAATTATAATTTACTTAAAAAGTATTCTTGCAGTTGTTATTGCTATAGTACATTAGTTTAAAGTAATTATTCTTCTTTGTTCATGGCGTTCTAGACTCTATGAATAAAATATGAAACTAAATCATAAAAACAAGATCTGCAAGATCACGCTCAGTCATGCTAAAATAGTTGTGCCAGCCTGAAGGCTCGATCCTGTTTCAACTTTTGACAATTTTGCAGCTCCACCATTTCCAATTATGAGCGTGTGTTTCTTGAGTACACGCCGTTTCATACCAGAGTCGCATTTATCAAGAGTTGTTTGTGGCCAAAGACAGAACTATCATTATCAGCGTCATTGAACTTGCGCCTGCGCACGCAAGCCAACATTAAAGAATTTTAATTAATTGCAAACAATTTTCAGACTTCAAAAAAGCGCGAACAATTTTTTATTGAAATTTGCAAATTAACGATCGAACAAAACGCGCCAAGGAATTGGAAGCAGAAGCAGCAGGGGAGCACAAGCAGTTGCAAGCACTCGAAGTCTAAGAGTAGAACGCGACTTGGCTTATTGTGGCGTGGCGTAGCGTTGAGGCAGGTGAACTCATTCGTGACAATTGTTAGTACATGCGAGCGCCGCTGCGTGGCACTGCGCTTCCGCGCCACAACTCTTACGCCTGCGCGTGAGCACGAACCGCGTTTGCGTCCCTCTAATTATTTCGTAACGAAATTGAATTGTATTAGCGGCGGCAGCAGCAGCAACGAGACTTTGACGTTGACTGCCACTTCTGGCGGCAGCGGCAAGAGTTAAAGACATACGGAAAAATAATGGTTTGTGGCATTTCGCCTGCGACGTTGCCACACTTGAGCGATTTGCTACCGCACATTTCTCGCGCATATGCGTCCCACACTCCCCGCCCATTTACACATTTGCGTAGGCCATAATTTCCTTGGCGCTGGCGAAAGATGGCACCTTCCAGCCAACATTGAAGGGGATCCACAATCGCACACCTCACTCCCGGCTCACACTCTTCCCTGTCACAACAACACAACTGTCAAGTGTAATCATAATTTGTAGCAATTATTTGTTATTTCAAAATTGGTTTAATGAGCTTCTTCGACGCTTGATTTTCAAGTAAATTCACAATAATTGCCGATGCATGTGTTTATAATAATACGGCTATATAGTACTTCTCTTTTAGTTTCGCCTTTTCTTTGTTATGCTTGCTTAAAGAAAGTTTTTCAAATAAGGAAAGAGGCAAAACTTAACAAATTGACGCTATTAAATTTGTCATAAAGCGACAAAAAATAAATACAAACCGATTTTACAGGAAATGGCATACGCTATTAAATATTGAATTATTATGTAGTTGCCTCTTCAAAGTGAGTGTCTAATCAGTAAGTTATAAAAATCGGTAGTCGAATTAAATTTAAAGAATTAGAGTTCAATATCCTACTCAAAAACTGGAAAGGCATGGAACCAAAATTTGCTTCAAAGTCCTTCTCATTGCAACAAATTTGCTTAACTACAAATATAATAATTCTGGAAAAGATGCTAACATAACGAAGAACCCCTTCAATTTTCCCCAACATAACTACCCAATTTTTGTAGACTTGCCAAACTGCCCTTGCAACTTTTTTCAACAAAACATTTTTGAAATACATATATATGTGTTACCACCCCATTGCCACTGACATGTCAAACAAACACACACACATTGACATATGTGCCAAATGTTATAACATTATTTCAAATGTAAAAAATTCTAAAATTGACATTGCATAATAAAGTGTTCAAAAGTATTTGGCGGCCGACAAAGAATAGATTCTTGCTTAAATGCAGCCAAGGCAAACTGTCAAAGGCTTGGTGTATAGCAGAAATGTCAGCGATGAAGGCTGCCAGCGCCAAGCAGACAAAAGGAGTTCCCTGCAAGACGACGGGGTAACCCTTCCAGCCAACTTCTGCCTCGCTCAAACTCACATGTTTTTCTCTGTATGAAAACAAAATTTTTTAAATTCCTGGGGGAGACACGACAGTGTCGCTTTGTCAGTGGCGCATGGGGGAGGAGGGTAGAAAAAACTCATAATTTAAGACACTAAATTCTTGACTGCCAGCTTCGCTTCGCTGTCTGCAGCTGAAGCTACAAGTTATTGAAAAGGCGCCGTTTGTCTGGCAGTAACGTAGTTGCAGCGTTGCTTAAAGGGGTTGAAAATTTTAGCGCTCAACCTGAAATTGTAGCGGCTGGCCTTTCAGCGGTATCCTAGCTGTAGAGCGGCAGCAGTGGGTGAAGTGATTTGAAATAAATTTTTTATGAGATTTACAACATCACCGCTTTAAAAAAATGTTCAAAGTATTAATAATTTAAAGAAATTTTACAAACATTTTTTGAAGCAGTTTTTTTTACTTTTAGCGAAAATATATGAATTTTTCAAAATTTTAAGATATTCTCATCCTTTGAAAAATTGTTGAGACAGACAGGCTGAACAAATTGCTCCATCATGCTGACACCCCTTAAAATCTTAAGCCAGCTACATCCCTGTGCTCCACTGCTACGCTATTGAACTGCGAAAGGGTTGCTACGCTCTCTAGTCATGGGAAGGGGAAGGGGAAAGCGTGGCAACGGCGCGCATAAAAATTGAAAATTCCCAAATATTAGTAGCAAAAGTATCTGTCTGTAGGTGTGTATTTGTCGCTGTGTGTGTGCAGGACTATGGCAGAGAAAGGGGTTTGGGGTGTGGGTGATTTAGTGTTAAATAAAAAACTTTTAAATTGCCATTTGATCGTTTGTTTAGCGACAATAATGGCTAAAGAGGCAGCCAAAGGCGGCGTGCCACTGAAAGGGCTGTGGGGGAGTGCTACGGCAGCGGCGCATATTTCGACAATACCAAGGAGTTGACATGTTTATTGGAAAGGCGGCGGCACGACAAGGCATTAAGTACAGTGGCACGAAGCGGCAAGGAGACAGTGTTGCATGTTACCTTAAAAAGCACACGTAGGAAGAAGGGCGGCAAGTATACACAGCGTGACAATGACATTGTTATGTTGACAGTTGTTGCAAATTTATTGAAATGTTGTCTTTGTTGTATATTGGTAAAATGCAGAAAGGAAAAAAGAAGATAAAGTTGCAAAATTTATTGATCATAATTCGAATGCAATTTCAAATAAAATGTAGGCTTTAAAAAATCTGTTTCTATATTTTGAGAGCTTAGTGTTCTTTCTAAGCTCAGTCAACTGACTATAACAAACAAGAACTGCGCTTTAAGTTTGAATGAGGCTGATCTATTTCTTACTCAACAGAAATCCTAGTGATCGATAGAGATGGGCATGTAAGGAGCAGACTTCGCAAGCTAGTTAATTTAGTACATATATCTACAACCGGCAGATATTGCGGGCAGATTTCCAAAGGAGTTCGCTTTATATTTACCTTTTGAAGCTACATATCCATGAGCGTCTCTTAATACGTGGAGAACTATACCAGATGACCTTTCAGGCAGCAGTGACTTGCAAACTGGGTTCCCTACTCAAAAAGCTATCGAAGTTGAACCTTTTCTGAAATGGTCAGTGTATAAAGATGTTGTATATTTTGATCCTAACTAGAAGGAGCTTGCCAAAATAACTTCATAACACATTTCAAATTCTTCATGCACGCATTGCTCGGCACTCAAAGAATTCTACTTGGCCTCTATAACAACTTATTTGAAACTAGTTTTCAAATATGCTTTAAACTTCTTCTATGGAATACTTTTATATTGAAATGCTCGTTCAATTTATCAGAAATGGCATTCTCTTGCCACTTTTTAAAACTTCACTTAGCTTCGAAGCATGCTCAGCTGCCAGATTGCCAGTTCCTTCTGCTCTAATCTATGAACGCAGTCGTAACATTAAAAATTTATAGAAATTTAGGTGACAAATTACTCACCAGCGTGTGCAGGATTTTATATGGCATGTGTGCGTCCAAACATCAAACGTCAAGCAGCAAACGTCACATTAAGCTTCTCACGTCGGCGTCAGGTCGTAATCGAAAATGTAAATAAAATAAAATGAAATTACTCAACAAAAAAGCGGCAGTTGAAACTGAAAGCAGAAATCAATAAATTTGGACAAAAGGCAACACAGCCAAAGGCAGACGTGCCGCTGAAGGATGCCTGTCTCCAATGGGTGCCAGTGTTGTCAGTCCATTATTGCGGCAATAGACTCTGGCGAGCAGCGAGAGTGTTGACAATCTTTATCAATGTTCTAAATCAATTTTTATTGCACACGTAGACACTCGCACGTACACACTCTCACATGCACATGCATAAACATTAAATATGCATCAAAAAGGAATTGATGGTGATGCATTTTTAACGATTTAAGGAGATTTTTATGTAGACTGATGGATTTTTTCAATGGAATGCCAGGAAAGTGTTCCTCGGATATGGACTCCAAGGCAGAAACATGAAGTTGGAGTTGCACTTAAGGTAAGGAAGAGCATAATTGAAAGCGTGCAAGCCTGGTAGAATATTATACCAGCAAAAAGCTGGCAATTTAGTGAAAATATTTTAAAATCTTCGGCACTCATATTCCACTATTCTACAAAAAAATATCATTAAGAAAATCAGCCAGCAGCTGACACCTCCAAAAGGTACTTCCTTACATTTCAAATAAGCTAGTGCAATCAATCACAAAACACACCCTAAAGTGAGAGATCCTGCAAACTACAAATAGGTGCACTATTCCAACTAGCACAGCTCCTAACTGTGTCGCTCACTTCAAGGGCCCGCACTTTGTGTACCTGTACCAAACGCAACCACAAACCGCCCCTATAATTACCAATCACCGCATCAAAGACGAAGCCGCAAAAGATCCTTCCTGGAAGTGTCTTCGCAGGCATTTGGAAGTCTTCGAATAGTTCCTGCCTGCGCGCACTGGCCATAAACTTATTATTTGCATGTGAATTTTCGAATCCTCACTGAAACTACACACGGCGGCATTTTCTACAAGTAATTGTTTGAAAAAAAATAGAGCGATTGCCGCAATATTTGCGCATGGACCGCAAAGCGGCGGACGTGGAAGATCATAAATGAATCCTGATCTATGCGAACAAGTGCAAACTAGGCGTGTGCCGACAAACGATCAGGACCTATTGCTAGACAGTGTTATATTTGCATTGATATGAGTGAAGTAAGAGGGAATTCCCAGGAAACTGTTAGACCAGATTAAGGAAGTTGGATTAAGCAGAAACATTTCAACATTTTGCTATTTTAAAAGCAAAAAATTTTCATGTAAAATTATGTGGTATAGAAATAGCCGTGGAATGAAAGTTCCGCTGGGTTCCGTAGGGCATCATCAAGCTCCATCAGAAGTAAAAGATGAAAGTTAAAATTTGAAATAGACTACTTAAATGAAAATTATTCCGGGTATGGGAATCTGGAGGACTGTCATTATAAAAAGAAAATTTTGGCGCACGGTTATGAAGATTTTTATTTCTTAAGTACCACACTTTTCCAAAAAAAATTTCGTTTTATTATGACAATTCACTTTGCTGTATTTCTATGTTCCCAGCTGCTTCCTATAAAGAAATTCAAATTCAATTCCACTTCATTTTGAATTCATTTATTTATTATATAAACTCTTAAACATCGGTGTAATATGGCCCAGTTGCCCTACACCTTTCCATACTTTATAAATTTATAAAGTATGTAGCAATAAATAAATAAATAAATTTTGAATTCATATTTAAATAAAATAATTTTACCAAATGACGACTCTTTTTTTTAGCATTTTGCTAATCCCTCCCTCAGCTTCATTGCATTTTGCACCGACTTCTTTTTTCCCCTTCAACTTCAGCATTTAATTGCGCTCCTTCAATGCACTCGCCTATTTTTGCACTCAGAACTCACAGAAACGAAATGCATTCCTGCAGTCACACATCATCGCCATAAATTATTCCACAACATGTCACGCTGCAGTCACAACTCAAATTAAAAGGCAAAAACAAAAACAAAAAACAACAGCAACAACAGAAATCGCCATCGCCATCGCACAATTTGCCAGCGAAGTGGCACAAGCGACGAGCCACACCACGCTCTGCCATTAGAACAGGATGTCTTCAATAATCCGAAGAAAAAAAGCGTTGATGCCCAAAACAAAAACTAAACTAATAAAGCCATACGAAAAATACATTTAAATATTGTGCGCCTCTTCTTTTTTTATTGCCATTATAAAGTTTATTCTGTTCTCTTTTATTGTTGCTTGTCTATATTAATAAGCAGAATCTTGAAGAATTTTTGCTCGCTGTGTGCGTGTGCATGTGTGATCTATCACAAATGAATACTCAGATATAAAATGCAAAAAAGTAATCAAGCGGCAGGAATTTTCGTACACCCACGCATTTTCACTTTGAGTGAATGGCAATTGCATTGTGTAAATTGTGAAAAATTCGCCGAAGTGGCAGGCTTTAAATGACATTTAACATGACTTTGCACGTATTTGTGGCACTGCGGCGAGTGTGGCAGAGATCACTTTGGCCGCAGCGTCGCGCGCTCACATCACTTCGGATTGTGCAATTATCGCTTTGGAGCGCAGTCGCAGCGAAGCGCAATTTGCATGATCTGATTTCTTTGTTCCTGATTTTCCGCTGAGACATTCTGATGGTGTGATGTTGATTCCGCAGTTGTCACAATTAATGGCCCGCCACAATTGCTGAGCTGCTATCACAAATTGCCAGTGCACAGCTGTGTGGAATGTTAGATCAAAAAGTGTAGATAGCTCAAGAGGATTCAGCACGACTAGTGATCATGCATTGTCACATTTCGAAGCAGTCGAAGCAGCTCTGGAAAATGCTGACGATCGTGTGTTGTTATGAGATGCGCAGATTTTGGTTAGACTGATCGCACATGAAGATCGGCAGATTATAGACCTAGAAATTATGGCGATCACACATGAAGATCGGCTGATTATAGACCTAGAAATAATGGCGATCGTTATGGGAAGGTCGTATTCTGCCGATATCAGCATGTTTGCCAACTTGGTGATTTTATGGCAATAATTTGTTATGCTAGCTTAGAAGATCACTTTATACGCCATTAACAGATCTACAAGTATCGAGAGAAGTCTACAATATTTCAAAACATTGCCAGTTCATCAGAGCTGTAGAGATACAGAGCTTTATTAAATAGATTGGAAGATCATATGACAGTAACAGATCTAAAATTATATAGGTTGCAACATTGCCTGATCTGATCGAAATGGCGTAAGACCTCAGGCACGATCGCTACCTTCACTTCTTCAGCAGAGTAAAAATAAACTTATTTACATTTTCTTTAAGCATAGCAGCTTGAGACTTTTGTAAGCCTCTAACCAACCCGAAAACTTAAATTGTGCTCTGGAAATTATGTATCATAGCTACTATTAATTCTCTATTATTTTCATATTCACTATTCATTAATTTTCATATCCGTCAGTTCCAAAACATTTTATTCAAGCCCATTCAGTGCGCATTTTTAGGAGAAATTTAATCATATGCAAAATTTGCTACACATTTTCTTCATTAAAATTCTAGACTAATTAGGCATTGAACCTGAAAGTATACAAAGTGCTACAACAAAGCGTCATAAAACAAAAGAAATGTTTTTTCCAAGCAATATAATCAAACCCACACACACACACACACACTGACACGCCTATTAAACAATAATTTATGCAAAAAGCTAACAATAGCAAAAAAAGTTTCTGATAGCGTAGCAAATGCGGGTGTATAGAGTGTATCTGGGCGCCTCGACAGGTGCAATATTACCAACAGTAGTAGTAGCTGCCATTCCAACCGCCACTGCCACTGACTTCCAACGGCCACCGTTTTGTGTGTCGGCCAATGCCAAGATAACGCTAATTAGCCACAAAGCATAAAAATTTGAAATTTTCGTTAACTCATAATCGGAGCATTCGTGCAGAAAACGCTGGGAGCAGCGCGAACGCAGCCAAATGAACTTGTAGGCCCCCTGCTTATGAGCGCTGCCAGCTCAGCACACTTGATCTTCGCTTTTGATCCGCTGATCCGCAGCAAAGCAACGACGCTGCCGCTGACTTGAGAGCCATAACCAAAGCCGAAGCCGAAGCGGACCGAGCGCGTCGTTGCTCCATGAACCGCAACCGACCACGCCGACCGACCACGTCGACGTGGACTCAACTCGCCTCACACACACACACACACACGCACACACTCGCAGCTAAAATACGCTTATATCAAAATTTCCGAAATTTTACGCCATTTTGTAACTTTCTAATAGCAACAACAGCCACTACGTAAAATAGTCAAAATTGTTTTTTCGTTTTTTTCAATTCAAAGCAAAAAAGCAACTTCATAGCTCAAAAGCCAAATTTGAATGCGTATTAATTTGCATAAAATTTCCATTTGAGTCATTTTCTCCGCCATGTTGCGCCGGTTCTACGCCCTTTTGGCCTGCACTGTGCCAGTTTCGGTGATCGTTTCATGTCAAAATGGCAAACAAATTATTAAATATGGCGCACAGTGTTACGCCACGCCATGGCGAAACATTTTCAATTGTTTTTGTATTTTTCTTTTGGAACTTTTTTTTGTTTGCTGAAGATTTTGAGTCGAAATAAGGGATCTTTCGAATTTTCCAAGAAAGAAGAATAACGATTTTCCAGCGCATAAATAAAGTGGCATCAGCTGCCTCCAGCTTATCTCACTTGAAAATGCTGATAAGCGACGCATTGCTTGGCTTGAAGTTCAAACATCTTCTTCTGGAAATAATCAAATAGCAGTTACTATCTACTGCCTCAGCAAATATTGAATTTAACATACAAAATGCATTTTTTCAATATATCAGCCACTAAGAAAAATTATTATGAGAAGCATCAGCGGATGTGCCTGCTCACCTGCACAGGTGTAAAGGTCTCTAGCTTAGGTCCCGTGACATGACAATGAATTTCTTTTGAAGTGATCAAATAATTTCTCTGTACATAGTAGAAAAACTATAGAGATAGTAACTATGTACTTCAAACGGGAATTGATGGTGAAAATAAAATAGTCGCTAGTGATTCCATTCGAAGTGCCAGCAAAAGTGGTATCTAAAGTCCTATTCTAGCGAGAGTCTCAACTTGTCATTTCTTCTGTTAATCAAATATTTTTGCAGCATGGAAAAAATAACAATTGAAATGTCAATCAATTGTGACTGTAACGCCGGAATATAGTCAAGCCATTGAGTCTTCTTTTGGTTTTTTCAAACGCCAATTTCAGCAATACTAATTCCAGTGCCGCAGTTGTTCAGTCTTGGGTCATAATGGGTCTCTGAAGTGGGCGGTATCAGGTTCAATTTCAGAAAAGTAACCATCTATTTCACATTGTTTCCTTATATATTTCAGCACTACTTATGTTCCACTATCATATTTATAACCTACATGCAACTTATTAATAACAAAAGACCTTTTCTTCGCAAAATTTAAAAACAGTTCAACAAAATTAAATTTTTAAAAGTGTTTCTGCTTTTTTTCATAAAAATTGCCACCAAAAACATTCATACATTTTCAATTTCCCACTCTAAAAATTTTATTAACTGCTCATTCCGCATGCCAAGTGAAAGAGTCCCCCCTCTTAAAAGCAACAAATACTTATACTTCGGAGAAAATTTGTTAATGACCATTTCCGTATTGTCTGCAGTCTTCAGCCATCAACTCCATCAGTTCAATTGACAAACAATTGATGGGAATTTTCTGTTGTAGGTACGCATTTTTGCTCCGAACGCAGAGAAAACGAAAGACCACACGCTTTTCAGCAATTTTCCTGCTCACGTGAAATCTGTGAATTGCGTGCGTGCACAGAGTATCTAATACATACTCTTTAGTGGCAGCGACTAAAACTCCCCAAAATTGTTGCTTTCTTTGCTACGTGCTGGCAGCTGCTAACTAATAATGTGGCAGCTACTAGCGAGTACCGAGAAGCGTGGTAGGCGTGTAGTGCGAGTAAAATCGGAAAACAATGCGACTGCGTGTGTGCGTGCAGTTCCCACAGCCGCTGCAGCTTCCACTTGCCAAGACACATTGTTTAATTTAATAATAAAAAGAAATTTACAACAAATGCGCACAGTTAAACTTTCCGGCAGAAGAGGGTGAGGAGCGCCAGCTGCAAAGAAGAAGAAATGCTGTTACGGAAGTTTACATAAAATCACAAAAATAGTTGAAAAAAAAAACAAGCTTACTACTGTGGAAAAAGTCGTAAAAAAAGTAGTGGTTGTTAGTAGAAAAACATAGAAAAGACATTCACACTTTAATTGTGGTAAAAATGGAGTAATGACGACTCGCGGCTCAGTCAGGCAGCACTCAGAAACGTAGAGGGGGCACCAATGAATGGCTGCAATTTGAAGTGTGAAGTAGGAATCTAAACTCCTCGCCACCGAAAGACCTGAAAGGCCTGTTGTTGTTGTTTCCATCTTTTTACAGATTCTCATGGAAGCAAGAGTTCGCTTCAATTAATTCCTCTTCTAAGAATTCATAGTTATCAATTATAATGTATCCTTTCTATGCGACGATTCTGACACTTGAAATTTCTCAGCAAGGATCATCGGAAGCATTCCAAGCTTTATGCAATCTTGCTATATATCTTTACATTCATCAAAAATAGGATAACTAACATATCATACATCCAACCGTACAATTGAGAAGAGGTTTTTAACGGATTAAATTCTCGCACTGTCTAAGGCTTTCGATCGCTTTTAGGACCAATATATCATTATATAATAAACCTTACTAAAAAGCTTTGCATTTTATTTTGACTACTTAGTTTGAATAAATATCTATTGCTTTTCTTTATGTCAATCTCCTTCCAACTAAAATGCCCACGCTACGCATCTGCCTTTCAAGCACATACGAAATCTTTGACTTCCTCCGCTTCATTCCCCACTCCACGGCCGTTTCGGTTTAAATACGCAACCACATCCGGTGTTGAGGTTTGCTTTTCTTTTATACACTATCTTTCCCTACCGTTTTACCACTTATTTCCATGGCGTTCTACTTAAGTTTCTCCAAAAGAAAATAAAGCAGCGACAACATGTCATTGTAAGTTCGAAGCGCAGCTCACGGCAGCTCACGGCATCTCAGTCTCAAATACGTTGACTTTGATGCGTGCTTGGCCCCGGCCCTCCTGCGCCACTGGCGCATATAAACAAAATTATTTGTCTGTTTAATTTTTTTATTATTCATAAAAATTCGCATGTCGTCAAATTGATATGAGCTGTCACTTGCAAATTACTTTCTTCCACATCGAATTTTGCCTTGTGTTCTTTTTCTGCAACTTAATACATTTCTCATTCATTTTTTCAAATCGCTCCCTAATATTTTTTCGCCGTTACATGTTTTTTTTTCCCTTCTCATTGCAGCCAAAAACAATGAGTCAATCAATCATCAGTCAGCAGCGCCACAAGCAGTGGCAACACTGGCATGTAGCCTGAAGAGCAGCAGGCGTAGTCACTCAACGTAACATTCAAATCAATCAAAGCTCTTACTCTTGCAACCCACCTTCAGACAGGGTGGCTAATAAAGTGGCAGTATGTGTGGCTTGCATATGTTTAAAACGTCAGCTTATTATTGCGGAAAGCGCATGGTAACACTTCTCTTGAATTTGCGAAAATTATGGTTCTTCAAAACCAACCGTTTTTAGAAAAATATCTTGAAACAATAATTCAGTGTTTCTCGGTTACAAATGGAAAAGAAAAAGGAACAGCTTCATTCTAGAAATTCTGTGAGAAGTTCGAGCATAATTTCTGCAAACTTTTAATCTGAATTTTCGAAATTTGAAATTGAAAATAGAATCTAATAGATTATTTTTTATTTTATATACAAAACTTGAAGAAAATTTCAATGTTGCCTTTTTCTTTTCTATAGCTCCAAGAAAATCTCTCTTTCTCTATGCTTTTTGGTACAAAAATAATTGCATTATTTCAACAAATTTTCATCCCCTTTGCCTTTCCGCCACAAACAATATACACGCAATATCTAAATGAAAAAAACTGTAAAAGTCAAAGAAAAGTTTGTACAAATAATTAATTTTTCATTACAATCGCGCTTGTCGAAAAATATCCCTTTTTGCCGTTTCACTCCCTGCGGTTTCGGCCCACAAACAATGTTACTCATACCTGCTGTTGGTTCTGTATACATACATAGTAGCAGCAGCTTGTCTGCCATAAAGCAAAAGTCTATAGTGCTAAGTCTGCCCCTTCCCTCTTTCCCCTTCTACTCAAGCAGAGAGCACCACTTGCAACATGTTTAATTTCTTTTCCACAAGTTTTTTTTCAGCTTTTCATGTTTATAATTTTCATTGTTGTTGCTGTTATTTTTTCATTATTAAAATATGTAAACAACAACAGCAAGCATAGGCGGAAGTAACAGAAATACAACAACAATAGCGAGAGAAAAGCGGCGTCGCCATACAACAACAGCCGGAAACAACAAAATAGCACAATCGAACTGTTTGTGGGTTTATTTTTCAACTTTCTTCGCGCTACTGCAGCCCTTTCCTCCAACTCATTGCCACCCTTATCCCCAACCCTAACAAAAGCCCGACACTTTTCTTGCCAGCGAACGAATTTCAAGCCAAAGAATAAGTCTTTTCCTTTTATTTTTCCCTCTTCGGGTAATTTTTAATAATTTTACTCCTTTTTTTTATCGTTTTTGTTTCACTCAACGAGTTATGAAAAAATTATTATAATATGCTGTCGAGCGCCATCGACGCCGTAGTCGCCATCGCCATCGCCTGCTGCTGCTGGCAGCGTCGGCGCGCGCTTTTTTAATCGCCTTCGATACGCTCGCACCCAAAACGGAAACGGAAACGCAAAAGTAAAATGTTGCAGAAAATTGCGCTGGCAGGGGCTGTAGGTAAAAGGCAGCGGCGGCCAAATTAAGCATATTCGCCACACGAACGCCTTAAAGTCAACTTTTCGCGCTGGCCCGAACTCCTTCCGAGGCTTCTGTTGTTGTTGTTGTTGTTGTTTCGTTTTGCCTTTTCCAACAAGCAAAAAATTGAAAAAATTGTATCCTTTTTTATTGCCATGGAAAAAATGAAAAATCGAAGCAAGGCTACAATATGCCGCCGTCTGTTGTTGCGAACCTGTACATTTGCTTTATCCTTTGACTTGGCTTTTCTCTTACAACTCATACAGACGCATTTTACCCCATTTTTCCCGCTTTTAATGCCAGTTGCCAGTTCGGTTCTCTTTTAATTTTTCATGCTTATCGTTATACATTTCTGCTTACACAGGACGACGAGAACGACTGATTATAAATTAATTTTAATATTGAATCCTTTTTGTGGACCAGCAGGCAGTATGCCTGGTTGTTGTTTGTTGGTGTTGCCGCCTGTGGCTAAAGTTTGTAGAAATATGTATTAATCAGTTGAAAGGATTCGGATTGTACTGCAGCTGGTTCAGACCTACAGTTGGGTGTGTGTGCATAGACGCCTCTGAGTTGCACGGGTTCTTTTAAGGAAACGTCTTTCTTAGAGTAGAAAATGGAACCTTGGATTTCAAAAGTTATCCACAGTTGCTTTCTGAAGATATCTACGCTTTTTGAATGGGCTTTCAAATTAAACAAGGAAAAATTTTAAGGACTCTTTTGGTTCCATACCTTGATAAATATTTCCACTAGAAGCTTGAAATTTGATGCCTCTCAATTGGCATCTTTCCGTGAAAATATAACTCCAAGAATCTAAAATATCTTTAGCCAGTTGCAGATCAAGTTCTCTACGCTGCCTACCCAAGAAGCTCCAAACTCTGGAAGACATTCTGTAAAGCCTGAAAGACTTTCATTGTTTTAATTCTTCTCAATTTGACTGCCAATCTTTTTGTGAACACTTTTCAAAGTGCTTAATAATTACGAAATTCGGAATATTAGAATCTAACAAATTCGACTTTTAGTTAGCAGTTTTTGCAAATATTTAAAAAATTCAAAATGAAAATTTTTTATGTAATTTAGCGAAACTACTCAAGCGCCATTTGCACCTTTGCCAGCGTTCCCCAAACAGCAATTTCAAGGCATTAAAAATTAATTAGGAACAAATAAAGAAGAAGAAGCAGACCGAGCATGACTTCATCGTTAAAAGTCGTTATAGGCTTCCAAAAACAACAACGAAACTGCCAGTTGCCTTTTGCCCTTTTACCAACGACGACTTGAATCGAAAATTACAAATTCACATATGTGCAGTGGTGCAGTGGTGCAGGGGTGCAGGGGGTACATGACGAACAGTGGGCTACTACTGTTATCGATTTGCATAAATTAATTTCCATTGAAATTTCTATATGGTACACACGAGACGAATGAAACCTCGCATGCACACACATCAACTTGACTAAAAGGACTCCGGGGAGATATTAATCTACTTTTTCACAGACGGTTTCTCCGCTGCGTGTTTCCATTTTTCCAGCCAACACATTTCGACATTTTCACGAATTTTCAGCTGCTTTTTCATTCGTCTCATTCGTCTCATTTAATTTTTATACGAAATTGTAAACATGCAAAGCGCATTTATTGTTATTAATCATTACTCAGGCATATATTGTGCATGCATATATAGCACATATGTCAGGCGGTCCCCGCTTCCATACGCCCCGCCATTCAAGCGCGGCATCGAGAACCTGCATGCATGCTTGACAGTTCATCAAAATTCAATAGAATGTCATTTCTAACGACTCAACGAGCCAGGCTCATGTCGTAAGCGTGATAGAAGGAGCGCTCGGCTGGAAGGGGGTGGTATGTTAATTTGTGTGTGCCAGTTGCCACTGACTTTTGCGTGTATTTATCACATTAGCCCGAAGAGCGCTTTGCCACTGTAGCTTATTTTTCCAATTAATTATGACACAAATCAGCTGATTTTTAACATTTGCCCACTGTCATTACGCCGTTGGGTGGGGGAATGGGCGGGGAGCAGTGACTGCAAGCGCATAGTTTTCAGTCATTAATCAGGAATTAATTATAGGCGCGCACAATTCGAACAGAAGCCAACAGAAAAAAAGGAAGGAAGTATCATTTCTTGTGGAGCTCTGCATTTGAGGACCTCGAAAAGAAATTGGAGAACTATTTTTAAATTACACTTTCCAAAACCTGAGCAACTTCATAATTGGATCCAATAAAAATTGGATTCTGAGAATCTTTCAATTTTCGATTTATTTCTGCTGCTATATTTATAGAATTAAAAGCGAATTAGATCTCGAAAAATGCTCAAGAATATCGAATATTGCTTAGCTCATTCCATAAATTTTACACGTTCTCTAGAGACTTCTGAAACTTGCTTAAGCTCTCACATATTATATAGCTTAGCTTATTTCATTTATTTAGCTATTCTTTTCTCTCTACAGATTGAAATATATATTATCTAACAACGTTTAATAGTGCTCTTTAGAACTCCTGCAATTCAAAAGTTCCATTTCGTTGGCATCTACTAGCAATTATTGAATTTAATGATCTAACTAAATTCCCAGTATTCAACTATAACACCTTTTAAACTCAACAACCGATTTCATCCATTTTATTCATTCCATCGTAAATTCAAGCACAATATCCAAAGTTAAAAAGTCTATAAATTATTAAGAAGTATACAAAAATACATTTAGATCTTTGCATTAACCTCAGATCAACACATCAAATCTAAAATACTGTCCGTGTATATATCACTTCAACAGCTCACACATATACGCACACATTTACTCATGGAATAAAGTACAACCTTCGAATATGCCAAATACTCAAAAATATATATTCTAGTATAAAGTGTGCTTATATATTATATGTATATGTATAAGTAAGTATATGGCGATTTTGCCATTTATAATGCCATTGCAAATAAAATCAACTGAGAAATATTTTTATGACATCAATTAAGTAAATATTTTTTGCTCGCATTGAAACTCTTTTGTTCGTGTTGTTGCTTTAAATGCATACTTAAAATTCAGTTAAAACAAAATTTTTTTCTTTATTATTTACTTTAAACTTTATATGTACAAGTTTATTGCTTAACCAATGCAATCCGCTCAGACGAGAGCAAAACAGCAACAACAACAACAACAACAAGGAACAGTGTCAAAAATACGTTAATTACATTTAAGCGTTATTTTTTGTTGTTTCACATTTTTCGTTTCATTTTTGTTGTATTTTTTTCATATCTTCGTATTAAAGTCATAAAAGAAATATTATAAACGAAAAAGCAAACAAAGAGCGAGCAGGCAAAATAATAAAAATATTACGTGTGAAGTTAATTAAATTGTATGCACAGTTTTATTACCAAATTCGTTGCTGTGCGGTCGAATCTGGTCGAACATGGCCGAAAAATATGGAAAATACGCGTACAAGCGCGTCCGCAGGGCCAACAGGCAATCCATTTGGCATTTGAAGACGGAAGACTGCAATGACTTGGGAAATCGTGTGTGAGTGTGAGTCACGCTGTGGTGAAATGATTGAAATGATAGCTTGTAGCTTCTAAATGCTGACAGTTCCTCTATCAAGAAGGGATCCTCAGTTAATTCTCACACTCAAAAGAAGCTACTACGAGCAACTGCAGTAACCTTTCGATAGTACAACTGAGAAATAAGAAATGTAGCTAAGGTTGAATATAGAATGAAGTAGTCTGACTGAGCTTTGAGTTCAAGGATGCAACTCTTTATGTACTTCACCTTAGCTTCGCAATTTTAATTGTAAAATGAAGACAACTCTGCTTAAAATATTGTATCCCAAAATGCAAATCCCAGAAAATTCCCTATGCTCCTAATGACACTGTCAGGATAGATATACTGAGACTCAACCTACAATCTGTACTCACATGACGTCGAACTGTTAAAAACCTCTCTATGTTGAATTTCCAAAACATTACAAAATGAAAATGTATTATCAATTGCAAGAGTGTAGTATTTTCATGGAAGGACATCAATTCAAAAGCTTCTATGGCCAACTCTCAAAGAAAAATATATTAAAAAGAAGATAATGAATTTGAAACTGTTGAGCATATAGCTTCCAATCAACGCCATAGTCTCACATATCCTTGCGGCTTGAGCCTTCAGCTAGTTTAGCTAGTAAAGCGAAAGCATACAAAATTACGTTAAATTCGAAAAAAAACACGTGCATCAAAATGACTTCATTGAAACGCAATTTAATTTATGAAACGCGCACAACGAATCCGCTCGCTCAGCTACAAACACGCTACAGGCCAACAAAAAACTACCACCAGCATATAAAACTACTATATAAATATATACCCATTAAAATATATACATGTGTGTGTGTAGACAATTGAGTTGAAGTTAATTAAAAGTGCCGCGCTCACACATCGAAAGCCCGCATATGCGCCGAAGCAACCGAAGTTGGTGAAACGGCATCGATTTGCTGTGACCCTTCCCCTTTAAATGGGCCGCCATATAGGCCGGGCGCTATAAGTAGAATGTTATTATATGCCATGTATGTATATGCCATGTATATGCATATGTGTAATGTATGTATGTATGTATGGCAAAACCGATCTATTAACCTGCTGTCAGAAAGTGACCAAAACAAATGAATTAACCAATAACTAAGGCCAACACAGCAAATACGAGCAGTGTTGAAACCACCCTCTCCCAGCTGCGGCCAGCGGCTAATAGCCACACAAAAAAAAGCCGTTTGTATTTGCCCTTAACTCGGCCCAAAGTCGCAAAAGAAATGAACGAAATGATAGCATTTTATGCCATTGGGTGTCGTTTGATTAGCATATCGCTTTTCGGCTTCGCATGTATGTATGTGTGTGTGTATATGCCTGTGTTTCTGTTGCCAATACCAATATTGCGAGCCAATGTATTTGACCCTGTACTACGACCACATACCAAGCCATAATGAAATTTTATTAGTGTAAATGTTTAGCTTCGGCTTTGGCTTTTAGTGTGGTTGTTGCTCAGGAGTCAATATGTCAGCGACTCAAAAACGACCCACCTGCCTTTATACTTATGGTAATATACGGGAGTGAGAGGGCGCGTCTACCCTGCCCCTCTGCAACCTTTTCATTTGGTCGTCGCTGGCACTACCCTCAGCAAGTCGTTTTCGCCTGGTCACTATAATTTGTGTATTTATTGCGTTTTGGTAACGAAATTTAGTTCTAAAGGGGGGAGTGTAAGTTGCTTTTTATATCCTTGACTGGTTTAATTTATGCATTTTATAGGTTCAGTCCAATACCGAGCAGGGCGGAAAGGGCACATGATTAATGAATTCGAGCTGCGAAATTTGTGATAAACGAAAGTGGCCAAGTGCTGAAGACGGTTTTGGAACCAAGAATAACTAAGCAAAAGAAACTTGATGAGTTCAGGGAAAACGACATGTGAAATAATATTCAAAAGAGCGTATCTCTAGCAGATAGAAGAAATTATCTTGAAGCTTATCAAAAAGCGAAAAAAAAATTTTAAAATGCATTTTGTTTTAAAGTAGATCTAGAAAAGAGAGTAGAAATTCGAGATGTATCAATTCTTTCATTTTAGTTCAAAATACACAAAAAATAGCAGGGGGTGTCCAGGGAAAAGCCATTCATATTTTTTCCCAAATTTTACAAAAATATAAATTTCTCCAAGACTAACTAGCATAGGGATCTGGAGGATACTAGTCTCATTGTTGGAAAAATTCTGGTATGCTATAGTACCAAATTGACCCTACCATTTAACATTCTTATAGTAGTATCAAGAAAGTACTAGAACACGACCGAGTGGAACAATTCTCTAATATTTTCGACCAGCTACACAAATTAATATCTTAATTCTTCTCAGTTCGCATTCCTCACTGTTTTTCAAATCGCCTCACCCAGCGACAATTGCTGACATGGGCAATACCCACTCACACACTTAGACACATACGCACATAACACTTAACCCCTTTTAACACTTTTTCGCTCGGCCACATTAACCGCCGCTAAAGAGGGTGTTATCACCTTTCAATAACGAGCGCTGTCAGCCGGGCCCAAGCCCAAGTCGACTCCAGTCGAGCCGCCAACGCAAGGCAGCAATAGAAGCAATACTTAGTTGAAATAAAATGGACTTTTAATAGGAAAAAATATTATCAATGCGTGGGCTAAGGGCAAAAGGAACCAGTGAACCACTTGAAACGTACGCACAGGATATGCGCACACACGCACATGCATCGCACACACACACGCACACTTGACTGCAAGTCAAAGTCAATGCCAGGCCAACCCTTGTAATTGCGTTACGAAAAAAAGAAAGCCAACAATTTTACTTGTTGTTGCCGATGTGGTCACACACACACACACACCCGCACCCGCACACTTAACTAAAAAACACACTGTTACACTCGCAGCGGGCACAAGTGAAAGGCAAAGACAAGGCGTTGCTGTGTGTGTGGGTGGAATGGGCGTAGATTGAAGGCGTGGGCATAAAAAATTCAAAGCCAAAGAAAGTTGGTCAATTTGAGTGACCGAAAAGGGGGAAAGAAGGGAAGCAGATTTTGTGGCCATGGAGGCGGAAAAAAACACGCTGGCTTTGTGGGTCATTTGTAGACGGCATACTCTTCCACTTTGGGGTAGAGGAAACCGCGAGGCTAGGAAATATGTAGAAGAAGTAAAGCTCGTAATAGAGGGTTTATAAAGAAGTGGCTTATGGCATTGCATTGACTTGTATAAATGACTCCGAAAAATTTAAGTCATTTTAAATTAATTAAATGCAAATTATGAAATCTATCAATATAAGATCGATATATGCGATATTTGACAGTGCTTTTTTATTAAAATCAATTGCTTTGTTCGCATATGTCAGTCTATTTTCACAAGTTTGAACTATTGAAATAGTTGACAGGATTTTTTCCAAACCACATTCCGATATTCATTTATAGTAATTTAAATTTTCATATTCGACTGTTTCTGAACTTAGTGAGAAATGTAGAGTATCTATTCTACAAAAACTTACAACTGATGTTCAATAGTTCACTTTTCAGCAGCGCTTTATCATTACTCTCAATATTTCCATTTCTGCAGCGCCCTGATAATAGTAAAAAATTTGCATATGCTTTTCAGCTGCTTTATTTTGCTTTCCTTTTCCGTTCAAGACATTAACAGCTGCCTTTGTGCCAGCACTGCCAGGCCGCTATCAAAATGTCATCAATACATCAAGACGCCCAATGCCCAAGGATGCAAAGGATGTGCAGGCCGCCATCAAATTGAAAGCTGCACAATGTCACGATTGAAGCACATTGATTATGTTGCTATAAATGCTAGGAAGATTTCCCGAAACATTATTAACATATGAAAAAGGGGCTCAAGGAATTGTGTGGCTGATGTGTGGACAGTGCTGCAATGCGGCAAGCGGCGGTCCGGAAGCAATCAATGCATTTGCACCCAAGCCAGGTAAGTGAGTCCCATATACATTGAACGCCATAAAATGTTGCATACGTAATTATGGGAAGCTGCTGCTGAATGTGGCATGCAAATCAGCGCCGGCAGAGGGAGGGAGCAAGGGAGCGAAAGGACTGCTTGCAGAAGCATCTGCAGCCGAGGCTGGTTGACTTGCAGCCGCTACGACGCATTGATATGCAAATTGCCAACGAATCTAAAGCAAGAAGACGTTATGCCCGACAATGAAATGCCATAATGCACCCCTATCGCCACCACCCTGCTTAAAAGAAGGACAACTATGGCATATGCTGATGCCTCAACTCTTGCAGCGCAAGATCACTAACGATCGCCGATCGCGCGTTCAATATTGACGCCAATTTGCCAATTGTTTGCTATTTTGGCAATATGCGATCTCCTGGGCTGGCATGATCCTTTGTCTGTTGCGGTGCAAATACGCTTTTTGTATGCAATTTGCACAGAGAAATACAGACGCAGATAAAGAGAGAGAGAAAGAGAGATTGAGTTGAGAAAGGGTGAAAGTTCTTTATTGCGGCTAATGATCCTTGAAGCAACAATTAAACGCGCTCAGCTGCATAAAGGCAAAGAAATTACTTAAGCAAAAAAGTGAGGATCGTTTGCAAAATATTTCCAACGCCGACAAAGCAAAGGACTGCATAAATGAGGATCACTTGCACAAAGGCACAAATCGCTGACATGTCAACTGACTGAGTGAGTGACTGACGCTATGCTTGACATATCAGCTTGCGTTAATCTTGTTCGCTTGCTTGAGAGGAGTGCCGCCACTTAATGAAGCTGTGCTAAGTTCTCGACTCGATTGCTCAAGCTTAAGTTCAAGCTGAAGATCAGCAATATCTGCTTGCCTATTTTGCCTGCTATTTTTCTTTTTTACATCATGTCTAGTCGAAGAACGTGCGCTTCGCTCCAATTAAAGCTCAAGTTGGAAACAGCAGCGTAATGGAAATTTTGCTCAGAAGGGGAAGCCATATGCATATAACACTTTTTTAATAAAGATTAAACTACGAAAGAAAGTTTTCAATAACATTTCAAAGCAAAACTACAAAAGATCTCTGAGACTGTGCTTCGGAAGAATCCCTTCTTTTCTTCATAATCTAAAAATAAGTATGATGTCCTGAACAAAAAGCTAGTGCCATTTAGTAGCCTGCTTTACCTAACTTGTTTTTGCAGTGATCTTGTACTGATCTTTTAGCATATCTTTTAGTATATTAACACTCTCCGCCCGAACCCTCTGAGATGCTTCTCCCGCCCCTCCCCCTCTACGTCAGTGCTCCTGCTCTTGCACTGCTCTTCACTTTGAACTCTTGGAATCATCATGCTCTAGCTGCTCATCAACAACTTCACAACTAGCTGCTTCGTTTGATCGTCGTGCAGCAATCCGCCAGTTTCAGTTGCCGTCTTGCGTCTACCTCCTCCTCCTACTGTGCTCTTGCATGTTTATTGAAATGCGTGTTCAGTGCGTTTGTCACGTTTGTACGTGATCACCCATAAAGGTGTAATAATTTTTATTAACTTCATATACAGAATACAGGGAAAAAGAAACTACTGCTGCTCCTTTGCTCTTGCCTCTGCTTGGAGAAATGAATAATGTTATGTGATCTGGGCATGATCGCAGCGCAAGATCGCATCTTTACAGGGAAGTCAGCCTCAGCGCGCTTCAGCTCATTTCATTTACCCAGCAAAATTTGATTTAAAGTTTTAAAGGGAATTGTGCGCAGTTTTATTGTGGACCTACTCACAATTTTAATTGAAAACCGTTAAATTAAAATCGTAAAAATTTAAGATCAGTCTCGGAAATGCTTAAAAATTTATATTTAATGGCTGAAAAATTTTCGAAGAAGTTTGTTTATTTTGTAGCTATCGATTCAATTAATCGAATCAAAGCAATCGAAAACTATCTTCGATAGCCAACTACAGCCTCCGCTATGAATATCCTTTTCTATATATTGTATATACAAATAAAGCAGACATCGGAAACAACCTCACAAAACCGGTGTCGATTGCCTCACAAGAAAATGCGCGAAATAACAGAAGTTGTCGCTTTCTGCAAATCCACACAAATTTTCATTTTATCTTATTTCGAATAATTGCACACAATAAAGAGCAGCTTTCATAGGCAAATGAGCGCGCGGGACCTTGGACCCATTCTCAGTGCAGCATGCCGATGCATATCGAACAAACGAAAATTATGTGTGCTGAAATTGATAGGCCTTTGTTTTCGATGATTTCGAAAAAACGCCAGCAGCTCACAAGAATGGGCATAATATCAAAATCGAAAACAAGTAAATGCCATGAAAATGAAAACCCACTTCAAGGACACAAATGCAAGAGCGCTGACACAGCGACAGCCTGAGAATTATGCAAATTGTGCCTTGGAAACCGAAGACCAAGCTTGGCTGCGAAATTGTATCTGCATTTGTATCTATTGAAAATCTTTCGATTAATTTGCATAATTCCCAAATCATTTTTGTGTGTGTGCTGCGCTTTGGAATTTGGAATTTGATTTGAGCTGAATAAATAATTTCCATACTGGCTTTTGTGTGACGACGAGGCAACGAGGCTGAAGCACGAAGGATGATGTGCGGCATGACAGTTCATTGTGCAACATGCTGATCGGCGGTTCCCACAGCATATTTAATTATAACAGGCGAGTGTTATTTGGAGAAGAGAGGATAAGGAATATGGCAAGGCCAAGGTACCGTATGTCGGTTTATGTGGGATTTCAGCTGAAAATATAGCCTTATAAATCCGTTGAGCCGAAGATTGACTCAATG
Source organism: Neria commutata (assembly GCA_963457695.1). Taxonomy (NCBI): domain Eukaryota; kingdom Metazoa; phylum Arthropoda; class Insecta; order Diptera; family Micropezidae; genus Neria; species Neria commutata. The sequence continues at coordinate 1,558,582 of OY735249.1, forward strand.
CGTTTCTTAGTTGTAGGATTCTTAGTTCGAACGATCGTGCAATTATTTGAAAACTTGAACTAAAGAGCTAATAATAGTATCTGCTCGGAAGCTAATACTTGAGAACTAAATAGCCTTTCAAAACTATTTTTCTATAATTAAACACATTTGCTGTGCTTCAGCTCAGTATTCCTATTCCATAGCCTTTGAAAAAACTTAAATAGTGTAGCTCTTCGTATGTTGCTTTGACAGCCTTCTTATCAGCGTGCTCTTTTCACTGGCACAAAATATTTGCAGAGTACCTCATGTCCTTTGAAAGCGCTGCGATCTTTTTTGAAATTCTAAATTTTGAGTGAATTTCCCACGCTTTTACAGCAGACAGTCACACACTAGCACGCATCATTAATCAAAACAACAAATTGGGCACCCCTCTCTCCATTCCCCCCCACCCCCCCTCCCACCCCTCACGAGCTAGCATTAAAACCTGCTTAAAAATGAAAAAATACTAGCCCAAAGAATTTCCATTTCCTCAAAAATCTTATTAAAAAGTAGTTAAATATGAAATGTTCGCATTTGGCAATGGAAATGGATTTGCAACATGCCGAATGCGGAGGAATATGTTGTAAGTGGCATGCATAGCTGCCACTTCACTTGTCACAGCAATCATTAATAATCCTTTTGCTGCTACTCCTTTTGCTTGTGACAGTGCACGAGGAAAAGCAAATATAGGCAAAAAAACATTTAGAATTTGGCACTTATGCAAGCCACCAGCAACAACAACAGTAGCAACTGCTGTCAATGTCAATGCCACAAGCATGCACCACACACACACACTCACACTCACTCACATATCCTTCACATATCCTTTGCAGCCAACATATTAGCATTCAAGTGAAATGTCGCTGATATCCTTTCTTTGTGCTGTGTTCGCTTTCGTAGCTACTTTCTTTCTGTCTTCCTTCCTTGTTGTTGTTGGCCTAATACACATGTTCGTACAAATATCATTAAGTCGACATGTCCTTTTTCCTTTCACTCTGCTCTGCTCTCATATATGCTTATTCACACTCCTGCTCCTGCTCCTTTTCTAGCCCTTTTTTTTCCTTCTTGCTGTGAAATTCTTTAACCATTTTCTCTGCAGTTTTCACAATTCATTTATTTTGCGCTTTGATATGCTGGCGTCTTTCGTCCTTGCTCCTTTGCTGCCGTCGAACCGACTTCGCTCGCCCCTTTTGGTATCCAGCTCACTGCTTCTAGCTTGCCGCTACGCGCGTTCATGTCAAATTCATGCCGCATCCTTTTTTGCCTGCCTCGTCCTTTTACACATACTCGCATCCTTGCGCTGCTGCGCGTAGTTCGGCAACAAGGTAAATGATGCAAATAAACAAACGTCATATTTTGCGTCAGCGCCGCGCAGCCAAGAACCCTTTTGCTGGCTTGCTAGGTTGCTCTGTTGCGCTGTTATCCTGGCCGACCGTCAGGATACATGTCAACCTCAAAATGTCATTAGACTTTCTATTTTTCTGCCTCTGCCGCAACTGCTGCTGCTGCTGCCGCTTTTTGCATGCCGCATTCAACTGTGCCACATATGCTGCCGCTTCTGTTTGTTTCGGTTTGATAAATCCTTTTACTTCCTTGCAGGCACTTTCCTTCCCCACTCCCTGCTCCGCTTTACACTATTTCGCATTTTTTCATGCTACGTTGATAGCAAAGTAAAAATTTCTTGATTTGGAATTAATGCAAATTAATGATGCATGTGTATGTGTGCGATGCACATGTGTGAGTGTAAAGGACATCTTCGCTAGCAGAATCATTTGTCTTCCTTGCTAATGCAGCATTTTTGGCATGTAGAAAATTTAATATGCTCCCAAATTGAGCTCAAAATTTTCGATAATTTCGAGCATGTGCATGTCATGCTTAATGGTCAATCGATAAATATCGAAAATGCATATGTATATCGATTCATTTAAATTTTGAATATCATCTGATTTCTTTATATATTAACATTTGTGCTTATGCACAACAAACCAAAAGTATCCATTTTACTATGCACTACAGGTGCAACAAGTATACTTTCCCCTTCCCCCCCTTCCTCCAGCAGTTCCTTCCATCAAGCAGCAGTGCAGCCGCTGTCTACTTGCCACAAATTTGAGCTTTGGCCTTCTTCTTTACTGCGTGTGCTGCTGGCTGCATTCACATAAAAATCACTGCAGTTGTTATTGTTGTTGTTTTTTGAAAAAACTAAAGGGCAACAACAACAACAACAAAAACTAAACTGCAATAGCAACTGCAGAGCAACGGCAAGCAACAATTACAGGCAACAGACAGCAGCAACATGCTCATTATTGCCTACTAAATAACAGCAGCAACAATTACAACAACAGCAACAAACATTCCGCATATGAATAACAATAGACATGTAGAATATTTGCGGTATCTACGTACGTACGACGCGTATGTATGCACATGTATCTACACTCAGAGAATGCAGTTAGTCATTGTGACTAAAAGTTGATTATGTTGTCTAATCAGTTAGTTAAGAACAAGCTTACTTAATAACTCTACATACTTTTCAGCTAAAGATACCAAATAGAAATAAAAAGAAAATTTTTTATTTCATACGACCCTTTTTTACATCATCGCTGGTAAAGAAATCAGCGTTTGAATTCTCTATTGTGCTCTTAGCTGTCAAAAAAATAGTAAACTTTATATTTTACCAAAATTTTTTCTTTTAATTAAAAATATTTATCTCTTTTCATTCAATACAAAGCTCGGAAGATGGTTTGACATTGCCTTCATCAGCATGAATTGATTAAAATTAGAAATAGATTCATATTTCAAAAAGGCAATTTGTTGCTGTTGTTACTGCGAAATTTGTATGAGTGTTTCGAAGTATCTGACAGATACTTTGCTTGGCTCAGTTTGGCTCTGAGCGTACGTGCACTTTGGTTCGCACGTAGCCGACATAACGGTGCATTTAATGGCGAGGACGCTTTATGCAAAAATTTGCAACGCCTGCAACCGCTACTACCCCCCTCTACCCGCAACTCCCCTTGCCCTTTGCCACCTTCGGCAGTGCTGCTCTTGCCAGTTGCCGTTGCTGCCCCACAGCGCAGTATCAGCAGCAGCAAATCTTCAACAATTGCTATGCATTGGCAATTGTTTTGCAGAGCAAGCGAGAGAGAGAGAGAGAGATGGCAATATATTGCCGTTGCTGCTAGTTGTTGTTGTTGTTGCCGTACGAAAAGCGTAAATTAATTTGAACTGCTGTTGCTGTTAGTAGCGTTTGTTGCCAGCAACAAGCAGCAACACACTTAAAATAGTAAAATATGCAAAATTCACACCTCCGCCAGCTGCCCCGCCCCCCAGCGTCTGCTGCCACACGCAGCATTTGTTGCGCGTGCAATTTTCAGCATTTGCAACGCTTCACGCTGTCAGCACACACACCTGCATATAATTGTATGCATGTCAGGATGTTGGCGCAAAAACTAGCTGCACGAGTAGTTGTAGGCGGCGGCATTTTGTGTGCCAAAAGCTTGCCACTCTATTAGCGCCGCACGCCGATGAAGTGTTTCCAAAATGCGTAATTTGCGCGATGCCAGAGCGATAAGCAATCATACAATTGCATATGCCACTGAGAAGGCGGAAGAGCGGCAGCGAGCGAAATTGACTCACTTGCTCATATATGGAAAAGCTCATAACTCTAAGAACATGTTGTTGAATCGATGCAATTTTTTCGAAAATACGCTGAACGTTTTTTGTTCTAAAAAATCTTCATAGAAGTTGCAAGCGCCCCTCTTACAGTTAAGCAGCTGTAAGCTGCAAAAGTGAGCAACAGGCTCAGAGCCAGCTTCAAATATAGTCTGCATGCCACAAGGCATAACTTCAAAGCTGTTGCAGTGATCCGGCGTCAATCTTGTTGCACTATGCTAAAAAAAGTAGCGCTTTGTATCCCAAGAACATATAAAAGCTGCATTCTTTAAGCTTATGGTGTTGGTCAGCCCTTCAAAGCGCTACTTCGCTTTATTTCACTCTTCGAATTTGTACTGAGCGGCATTGTCATAGCTGCTCTTACTAAACTAGATTATAGGCAGCCTGATCATAAGCTTAATGAGTTAAGCACGCGCAAAATTGACAAGTTATTGCTGCTGCTATATCAGAACAACAACAACAGCAGCATGTACCAGTAGTGAGAATTCCAATAGTACAGAGCCAAAAGCACTAGCAGCTACATTAACCTCAATTAGTGCCATGAACAAGGCACAATTTATATGCAACATAAATATAATAGATATCGGTGTGTATATACTCTATATAGCTAGCATATGCTGCCAACAAAACTGCTAATTAAAATAATGTCAATAAAAACGTTGAGCTATTAAATTTTTTTTGAAAAAATTGCCAAATTACGCAAAATCTCTCAACAAACTGAAAAATTATAATACAAACGATTGCCAAACATGTCATTTAATACAAATACAAATGTAGAAAATTCACAAAAGCTAAAACAATGAAATCTTTTGCAAAAAAAAAAACCAAAAACAAAAACAAAACTTGACGACTTAATTTGACTCTTGACTTAGTTTTAGCCAACGTTCGAACGACGAGCAACTTGACTGAACAATCGAATTCGTATGCAAAAAAAAAAAAAATTAACTTAGCAAGGCAAATAAAAACAGCAATTCCGGCGCACTGATGTCGAAATATTCCCAGCAATGGCGTTGCCACTAGTCAAATAGTCAAAGATTTCGTCAGTTGCAGCGCCCGCCGCCTCTTCCTCTGCCACTGCCACTGCCTGCCGTTGCTAGCAATTTAAACTTCGAATCACCGTAATTATTAGTTAACGTGCGGCTGTTCGTATGTGTGTGTGTGTGTAAGTGTGAGTGTATCTGTCTGCTCATGCGTTGTTTTATATACAGCTGTCTGTCGTTTTTTCCACGCGCAGCTCGCAGATCTTGCCGATACAATTGTTTATTTCCAAATTACGCCGTTACACTCTCAGCGATCGGCCGGCAACTTGCTTAATAGACCAGAACCTTCAGCGCTCTGGCTTGATGTCGCTCCAACTTCGCATGTCAAAATCACAAGAAATCTAAAAAGCATACAAGCAAAAAGTTCAAAATTATCCCACAACTGGCGGCCTTCTTTGGCTCTAGAACAATGAAGAAGTAAACGCATTTTTCCATGTCGCAGACAACCTTTTAAAACTCCACAATTCTTGACTCTGTCAGAGCGTTCGACTCCCTGACTGCGTTAGCCCAGTAGGCGCGCAATTTCCCAGCATAAACTCTATAAGAAGTTTGTAATTTTTATGATTTTATGTTCAAATTTCGAGCTATATACAGATAAAATAGTATAATAAGTAGAGCGATATACAGTTGCTATCTGTTGTCAATCCAATCCTCTAACTGGCAAAAGTTTTGAACTGAGCAATAGATGAATAGAGCGTTAAAAAACTTATTTCTTCAGTGCAGCCTTGCCAGTTTGAAGGTCAAAGAACCACGCGAACGGTTGTGAACCTTTTTCTATCGGAAAGCTTATAAACACATTTTCTTTTCCAATCTAATAGTGGGAACTGAGCACAAGACCTTTGAAATAATTTTCATTTACCGATCTAATTCGCATGTCTCCATTTATGCCCCCCCCCCCCTCCCCCCCCCCCTCTATTTACTATACACCCACAATCAATGTTGTTGTCCTACTACTTTTTTTAATCATGCACTACATTAAATATCGTCTGCCCTTTTTCCGTGCCTCTTCAACTCAGCTGCCCATTATCTAGTGAAATCTATACTTACGAACAATTGCAGCTACAATAAATTACAGCTCAGTTGACCTTCTTTCGTTTCTTTGCCATCTTCCCATTCATCAATTTGCAATTGGTTATTATTTTAGTCTAGCAGCGAAATGGTTATTATATTCGATTCCCACGCGTGTTTCGAAGCATTTTCTTTTGCCAGCCTTATGTGAAACTATTAACAAAAGAGGAAGTAATTTAATTTGTTGTTTTTTTATGGCGGCACAGCGTTTGCAAATCGCTGAACTATTGCAGAAAGTTAGAAAAACAGAAGTGTATACTGTAGTAGATATAATGGCTTTTTAAGAGCTGATCATAAGATCCCTGAAGTCAGAGGTGTCAGGTCTGAATCTTAATGGGTTTATTTTTATAGTACAAAGATATGTTTTCATTTGTTGATTGAGAAATTTAACTCATTCAGTCGCCAATTAAAAAGGGACTAAAATATGGGAGCTATCTCAACTGGTTTGAAGCTTAGGTTGGTACATCTGCAATATGCTCTCAAAAAACCATTACTCCGCTTCTCAAACTGCAAGAAATAATTTCATAAAAGCTGCAATTTTGCTACTCATAAAAAAATGGCACAGAATTCAGCACACGGAGACTGGTAACTAAGGTGACACCCAGACTTTCTCCTAGCAACTTTAAAACAAACTTGCTGAAACTATTTTAGCTCAGTAAATTCCTCTCTCTCTCTTCCCTCTTTCTCTCTCTCTTACACACTTTCTCTCTCTCTCTCTCTCACTATCTCTCTATCACTCTCAAGTAGAAGCAATATTCTATTTTGGCGCTCCATTGCCGCATGATCTTCCATATTCTCCGCGATCTCATGCGTCGTAAATTTGCATGTACATACTTACTATGTTTTTTTGAATGTTATAAAATTGTCATTTATAAATAAAAAAAAAAATTCTAAACACTTGCGAGAGTAAAAACACGGCAGCAACAACATTTGCCCTTTATGTCCCACAGGACTTCGCTGCGCCTGAATGCAAATCGATGACTTGCTACCACCCCGCTTGCCACCACATTAATTGCCCTCAATAATGTTGCACTCGAAATCAACAAAAATCATTTCAAGTGGCAGCAGGCTGCTTGCAACATGCCGCAGCAAGGCTGGAAATTTTCATGTGGCATATGGAGTGCTCATAAATCTGCTGTTTTCGACAGTTTCGACTGTCATTTCCACTTTACAAAAGAAACAAATTCGAAAATATGGCAAGAGTGCGATAGAGAGAGAGAAAGGGAAATTTTGTGTGTTCCACTGCTGATGATGATATACGGCCGATTTATGCAAATCACAGTTTTCGATTGCATGCAGTGAAGAAGGGGGTTTGTTTTGATGCGCCCATTAAAGTGGCATCAACAGCAGATTCCGCGATTGTTTGAAGCTTTCAATAGCGAAAATTTAAATCGATTTATGGCGCAAATCGCTGAGAAACGAAAAAAGTCCATAGAAAATTTTAATAAGGCCGCGAATTATAGCGAAACTATTTTCAAAAGTCGAAAGCAAAAATAATGCCATGTCAGCAGCATGAAAATCTATTTGAACTTCATCAGACAAAGGATACTGCGATACCTGCAGATGAAAGAACCGTGGGATCAACAAGCCTATTCACAAAAACTGAACTTGTACTTGAAAGTTGCAAGTTACCACTAAAGGCAAAGACCTCCATCTCAGGTTTTCTTAATAACAGCATCGAATCTTATAGCTAGTAAAAGAATTCATGCATAGCTCCGACGGAAGCTTCAAATTTCGCCAGCAAAAAGTACGCCAGATGATTTTCAGAAGTTCCTGGAAGAGCTGCAGCATTTTCAGTTCGTAGCATCTTTGAGTTCCCACCATAAAACTTGAAACGTCTAATTGGAATTTCCAGCAAGAGATACAAAAATATATTTGCAGCAAAAAAAATATTTGCGTATTCGTTCCAATTACGTCTACGACTCGAATAACCACAAAACGATTAAGATATGTGGTGAAGCTTGTTAAAAAAGTGACAGCAACGTAGAGCAGGGAAAATTAATGCAAACAGAAATAAATCTTACAAATTAATAATTGGCAGACAAAAATTGTATTTAATAGTTTTGAGTAAGATTCAAATTAACAGCCCCTTTTCTGGCGACAGTCATAAAAGTCACAATAAAATATTTTGTATCAATTAATACTTTTTTTTATGAAAACATAATATTTGGTGTGCAATTCAATTGTGACTGTCAGGTCGGAATAAGGCTTAAATATTACATTTTATTTAGATTTTTGAAATGTTAGAAGAAATGCTTAGGAGCGTCTGTTCGACTTTCGCTGTGAGTCGAATATGCTCAGAGTTTAAACGAAAAAAATTATGAAAAAAACTTTCTCCTGTCAAATCGTACACTGAAAATTCTCCCTCCTCCCCCAGGTGTGCTCAGCGCTTGATATTACGCCCCTAAACTGCCGCTCACGATGCAGCCATCAACTACAAGCTGTAGATATTGTATCCAATAGCTAGAACAAGGTGATAGTTAGGACATGTGATACGTGCATGATAGATAGATGCGACAAATCGCAAATCACCTTAACTGCATTGGCAACAACAACAACAACAAACACTGCAACAATAATAATGCAAATAATGATATAGCGGCTTGGGGAGCAACGGCTGTAAAGAAGAAGCAGCAGCAACAGCGCAGCAAATGCGGCCATTTAATAGCTTGGCACACACACACACACAAAAGAGCAACAACAACAAAAGTCAAGCGATTATGTGAGGCAGCCTAGCAGCTTTGTTGTTGCTGGCTTTGGCTTTTATGTAAACAATTGTACAGCTACAACAAAAGCTAACTGTTACACTAAAGCTACTCAGCTACACAGATACGAAGATACGGCTAACCAAGCGCTTGTAGATACAGCGATAGATGGATCTTGAATCTGTAGCAGATACGGCACGCTAGACGCAACCAGATCGGTTTTGAATTACCAAAAACGCTAAGAAATCTCTGCTGCTGGAAACTGTTTTCGAGTTATGTGTAGCTGTGTGCATGTGTGTGTGTGTGTGCGACTGGGCTTGTAGATATAATATTTCAACAAGCGTGATTATGTTTTCAAAAGGCGCGTTAAGCGCGACTGGCTTTGAAAAGACAAAAGCTAAGCAGAGATTGAGATTTGCTTGTACATATTGAAGTAGTGTAAAGGGGAATGCGGGGTTGTCGAAAGACAGATACTTATGCAAGAGCTGAGGGCTAAAGGGAGCACTGATTCAAGATGCTTTTCAAGAAAGATTAGTTCGCAGGTTGTTAGCGTATTTGATAAAGAGGTGTTCTACGAAGAGCGAGGCGCATCGAATGGGATCCTTAATCCCTCTCTCAGAGACTCCTTTTGTATTAAAAACGAAAGAATCACTCAGACGATTATTCAGACTTAGAGCAAGTGTCCAATTAACTTTTAGGAGAGAAGTTTGGACCGATATGACATGTTACGAGAGATCATAGCGAAATTTGGAAGCTTCCAGTAGAGTCTATAGCTATTAACTAAGACAAAGTGAAAAGCAAACGAATTAAATAGCTTCTGAAGAAAAGTTCGAATGAATAATGAAACACAGGAACAAACTTACTTCAGCTCCTGCAACGATTACAGATTTATATACCAAAATTTCCAATGCCCTGCTTCGAGCTACTTACCTTTCAAATTCGCGCACCGCTTCACATGTAGCTACTGCCTTTCATTGCGCAGTTTCCAAAACCTTGTATCTCTAAGCTGCAATAGCTACCATGCTTTGACCACTCAACATATACAATATGCATAGATATATACATCACAGCTACAAGCTACTTTTTGCGCACGTTGCCTGACAAATCAAAAGCAGATCAATTTCAAACTCGCCTCTAGATACTTATACCTCAACCGCTTTTGTTGCTGCCACTTTAACGCTTTGTTACAAGCGCTCGAAAACGATTTTGCTCTTTTTTATCTTTTCTATTTTTTCTACATAAAAGACAGGAAATCACTACTGGTCGCGCTGCGAAGCTCATTCAGTTCAGTTCAGCTCAACTCAACTCGGCTCAGACTTCAAGACTCAATGCAAAGCTAGAAAAGATACATAGATATTGTTGAAAAGATACAGCTCGTACTTGATGATTATCTTTGGTGTATTGTGTTAGTTATATTGTTGCTTTTGTTGTTTTCCTGTTTATTGCATTGACAAAAACATTTAACTGCAACTTTAACAATCATTTCGTTGTATTTGTTGGCTGTGGAAATTTGAGATTTCATCGCAAAACAAGGGATTATGGAAATAACTTTGTTAGTCACTGGCAGTAGATTGTTTAATAGATTTAATGTTATAAACATTTTGCAATACATATATGTATTTTCGATTTTTTCGAAAGAAGAAACAGTTCCATAAAAGAGATTTCAATTTTCTCATTTCGAGGATTGTTCTACAGACCTATCGAACTGTTCTTTATGTCTTTCGTTCTTGATCTACAAGCTTGTAAATATGAAATACTACAATTAAACTACTGTTGAAAATCAGCTTTACTTGAATAAACTTGTTCTATAGCATCAAGAGGACTCTTTAAGCACATACTGACTTTTGTAGAAGACTAAAATAAATTGCCAGATATTTAAAGAAAATTATTAAAATCTAATCTATATATAATCCATAATCTTATTTAAATGCTTATTATTAGTTTATATTTGTCTACTTTTTACGACTTTTGAAATTTGCTTTTCTTTTACTATTGAATCATCGAACTTTTGCCTGCTTTCTTGCATTTTCGAGTTCTTGCTCTAGTAATCTTTCAATCTTTCTTTTCCAATCGCTGCTAAATTCTTGGCAAATTCTCATCAAACATTAACAATTACTACCGAACACTTCTAACATTTTGCTGCACCTGCTCCTTTAGCATTTTCTACCCTAACCTGCTGCCTCTGCACTTTGCTAACCACAAAATCGACACCTCTTTATGCCACTTGTCCACTTGCCAATTCCATTGTGTCCTTTTTCAATGCATACTCTCATTTTCAATATTGGTGATTATCGATAATTTTACTCTTCGCGCACAAAGGCCAGCAATTCCATTCCATAATTGTTACTAACCCGCCGAGGCAGCAGAAGAGGAGCACCCCTCTGCCAAAACACACTCTCCCTTCTATTGTTGCTACTTTTTCCTGCAATTTTCGCAATTCGCAATTAACGCTTAACGGCAAAACAATGCAAATGCGGCAACTGCAAAAAAGGATATGCCCTTTCCTTATACTTTTTCGCTCCCCTTGGCTGTGAGTGTTGCAAGCGGCGGCAAACCCAAAATAGCACACGCACAGCAGACTGCTTGTAGTTGTTGTTGTTGTTCTTGTTGCAAGGATAATGCTAGCGTTGCCAGCAGCGGTAGCCAAATGCAACTTGCAATTTTTGCTCAATTCATTTTGCGCAGGCATTCGTCGGTGTCGTTCGGTGGCTGCGCCTTTGTTGCGGCAGGCCGAATGCGTGTCCTTTTAATATGCTTGCGTGTTTGTTGTTGTTGTAATATTAGTTGTGCAAAGCGTGTTAAGCACTTTAGCGGCAATCGCAATTATTTCGCTGTCAATGCGTATGCGTGTGTCTATTTGAGAGTGTGTGTGTGTGTGTGTTTGCAAACAGTCTGCCTATTATCCTGTTTAGGCTGTTGCGACTGCTTGTTGCATTTTTGCACAGGGGTGCTGCGCTTCGTCAAAGCATCTTCCTCAAAACAAAGGACATTGCACTTTCACTGCAAATTGAGAAAAGAAAGAGGGATCTCTGTCTCTCTCTTGAAGCGCCTAAGGATATGTAATGTGATATTTGGTTTTGGCATGCGGCCTCATTTGAGTTTCTGTTTAATGACTGAATGAAAGTGAAAGTATTTTGGGTTAAAGGTGTGAGGTTAGGGTTAAAAAAATTGCAGATTAAAAAAATTTTCAAACTTATTTAATGCTTGGGATTTTCGAACTTTCTTATATTTGAAATATATATGTATGCTGTATAAAAAATTGAGATTTTGCACTTTCACTGCGATTCTTAGCTCCTTAGTTCTTTTGACTATTTAATCCCAAAGCACTTTTGAACAAAACCTTCTTCTACCTGTTATTAGTACGTCCAGAATACCAAGTTTACTTACAGACTAGGGGAATTAATTAATGTTACTTAATTAACAAAGGACTTGCTCTTGTATGTTTGAGGGAGTGCTTGTTCTACAAGCAGATTCTTGACCCACCCTAATTCCATATATGTATGTATCTATCTATACTATTTATGAAACTGACAATGCCTTTTTTCTTCTTCTGTGTGCGTGAAGCTGTCTGCATAGAAGCTTGAAATAGAAATCTCTCACTGCCAACAGACTCATGGACGTCTAAAATTAGCGCACTTACAATTGCCTAAAACTATGCACAACAACAACAATCACAGCAAACAACAAACAGTTGCCATGTTCTGTGTCAACTCAAGCCACAAGCGTTTGGAGCACACGTACCCAGCGCAGGTATGCCAAGTATTTTTATGACAGGCAGATAAGATTCGCCTACTTCGCAGATACGCATATGCGCAAATAAGTACCAACAAAATGTCAGCTGGATGTAGGTAATACGCACTCGGCAGCTTAGTCATGCCTACTAACATGTGCCTTAAATTAGTCAGACCGTTGTAGAGATGCTTTCAAAAATAGAAATGAGCTTAGATGTTTCATAAAATTGTGATAAGTTGCAAGGTTGAAGCATCTTTTGGGAGCGAAAAATGTCGAAGGATGCCTGAAATTGACATTTACACAGCCTTGAAGTTAACATCAAAGGTCAATAATGAAACACATTTCAGCATATTGTAACGAAATTGTGTGGCTGTAACAAGAGCATGTTTTTATGTTCTTTATTTATTTTTATTTGAAATTATTTTCTCCTTCATCAAATTTTCACCATCAAAAAAACTAGTTATTTCTTCAGCTAATCTTCTTGAAGTTATTTAAAAATTTTCAATATCTTCTTAAATTTTTCTATGAGTTTAAGTTTCTAATATTCAATAGAACATTTCAGCATTTCGAATTTTATCCTGCTCGCTACCACCAGAAGTATCTTTTGCATAAATTAGTCAACTGTAGCTGTAGTTCGCACCGGTGCGCTCCGCTTGCTTTAAGAAGTTGTATTGAAATTGAAATTGAGACTCATGGCAGCTGTTCCTGTCGCCAATGCATGAACACACACATATACATACACACATACCCAGAGCAAGCCGGCATAAAGGACGAGTTGGCATAAGAAACGAGGCGGACCAGCATTGAGCACGCTGATAATTGCTATTATTACAAGTTTTTTTGTTATTAAAATTTGAATTTAGAAAATAATAGTATATCTTAAGAGAATAACAAGAAAAGCATATTTTGTTCAATACAAAGGCAAGCAGCACCCAATGCTCGAAAAATATATGCCAAGGAGTTAAAGAAAACTGTCGAAAGTTCACGCATAGCTCGCTCGCCTGCAGGACATTTCCGTATGCAAAATAACAAGGTGCGAGTGTGTGAAAGCGAAAGTAGTGAACGCTTTTTTTCCTGCAATTCCTATTCACGAAAGGACTCTTTGGACTTCGTGCGTACCTCTCGGCGCCGCAAAGCAAGGGGTGCCGCTGCGTAATGAGCAAAGGTGTTCGATTGTCAAGGTGTGTGCAGTGCGTGTATGTGTGTGTGTTCGCCATGTAAATTAATTTCATTTGAACGAAATGAAAAATAGCACAGCTTAATGAAAGAAAACTAATTGAAGGTGCAGAATGACGCATTGACAGCAAGCACACAGACATGCACATGCTAGTCTAAACAGGAAAAAATGGCGTCACTGTAAGCGCAATTTCTTTAGATTACAGAAATGTACATATATTTTGTTCAATGGCTAAAAATAAGCCTCTGATTGGAAAAATATTCAATCACGACCCGATAATATTTTTAATATTTTCCTTAGTTGCTGAAAAAGTATGTAGTATTAAAGTTGTCCTTTTGGCATTTGATAAAAATTAATTTTTATTTGCCAATTTCTTTTTGAGCAAGAACAATTCGCCTACATCTGGCGTGCAACAGCATGACCCCAACGAACAGAGCCGTTACTCACATTTGCAATTGCAGCCTAAACCAAAAGAAAGAGTCGCAATAGCGCAGAGCGAGAGAAAGACAGTAGCATAATAAAAATCATAATTTTAATCATAATAAAATAAAAAAATTCACATATGAAAGACAAAAAGATGGAAGGAACACAGGTTGCCGCTGCTGCATTCAGGTACAAAGCTCATATGAGCACAGCAACAACTCAGCTCGGCTCAACTACTCAGCAAAGGCAGAGTCGCACATCACCCCAGAATGCAACAACAAGCACACACCATACACACTCGAAACTCGAAGGCATTAACAAAGCCAAAGCATGGCCGGTGTGCAGCGTTGCTGTTCCATTCAATTCGGTTCAGTTTGGCCGCATTGGAAATGACTCAACAGACGGCATTCACTCATGCACCTTTGGCTCGCAGCCGCGCGACTCACACAGCAAATACAACAACGGCAACAACGAGCGAAATTCAATGGCGACCTGCGAACGAGTGCGTAAGCGAGCGAGCGAGCATAGCAGCGCACTCCAAATGAACGAGTGCGCTGGCATGAGCGAGTATGGCTGTGTGTGCATGTAATACGAATAAAAACGACAAGCCAACGAAACGAACGAACGATTGACGATGATGATGATGGTGTTGTTGTGTCTTGTTGTTGCTGCCACTGTTGTTTGCGGTAAAGGCGACACTTTTTCGTTATTGCTAACTTGTCTACGGCTACTGCTGGCCTTTGTTGCTGTTGTTGTTGTAACACGTATGGGACTGCTGCTGGCTGGGATTGTAACTGTGTGTGACCATAATCGCTCTGCTCGCCAATCAAATGGGGCGGGGCTTAAATGGATTTTCTGTACCGTGCGCTGCTTTGCTGCCGTTAGTAGTGAGCGGTGTTGGTGCGCTTGTTGTTGTTGTTCGACACATGCATGCTCATCCATTCATACGTACATACATAAGGTGATTTTCATTTGTTGTTATTGTAAGCTTTGCTGCCTTAGTTTTTGCTGCTTTTTTGGCTCTGCTTTATTATGCGAATTATCGAAAACTGAGCGCAGCGCAAGAAGACGCGCACACCACTGACAACAACAACAATGACGACGACGAGAAGATGGCAAAGAAGAACACTAACAGTAGCGGACCCGGTGACACCCGCGCCCATGAAACTGAACAAAAAATTTATTCTTTGAATTTTGAAAAACGCTGTGCGAGGAGTTTAGTCTTTGTGGAGCAGCAGTGCGGTTTTCTGGAACCCGGAGTGAGAAGGGTAAAAATATAAATTTGTAACATTATTATTTATTGCAATACATATACCTATGTTCCACAGTTCCAATCGTTCCAATCTATGGATAGTTGATTTAATTATAGTTATAATAACTTTGCTCTTGCCTGCTGAGCTTCCATTATTGTATTTCAAATACATATTGAATTTATGTACAAATGACTTGGATATTTCCCTACCTGTATCTTATAAATTCTGTGCAAGTTGGTCTAGTCGAAAGAAAACAAAAAACTTAATTCCCCTTTATCATGTGGAATATATCGCTCATTAGAAAGACATGAGAAAATATTTTACTGAGGGATTGTGTGTTTATATAAATGAAGAGTCATGAGTGAATAACATAGCAAGATTTTTAACGTGCTGTTAAATCATTTCATTAGTAAAACAAATTATAATAAACAGATTTTAACAATGTTTAGTTTAGGCGTTAGTTTAAATTTTTTAAAATTCAGTTTCAAAATCAATCCTTCCAACTTTCCAATTGAATCTCCACACAATTCGCTTTTCCGCATACGTTCCGCATGCCACTGCATTCCTTTGGAGTACGCACTCAATTTTCCTACTACACAACTCGGCGCTCATTTTCGATATTCCCATTTGAGCTCGAATTTTCGCGCTCTGCACTCAAAACATAACAAAACCAATTTATCTTCTCACGCTCAATTTCTGAGCTCGTTCTCTCTCTCTGCTACAGCTCAATGCATTTTGCGAGAGCGCGCAATCATTCTTTTGGCGTTTTTTGCTTTGATTTTGTTTGTTTTGATTCGCACATTCGTCACTGCTGCCTCTCGCTACCTTCGCCATTGTCGGTGCTGCTGTCTGCTGTATAGGCAGCGCACAGAAAACTCGAAAACTCCGTTGCGGAAAATCACTTGTTTCCTTCCCTTTTCTGCAACGAACTCCACAAATCTCTTGGCTGCCATTTTTTCATAATTTATCAAACCTGTTTTAGCCGTGAAAATCTGGTTTTTCCTTTGGAAAGTCAACTTCAAGTCGGCTTTTCTTTGGCTGCCTCCAATGTGCTCTCCACCTCTTTACAATGGCTTCCTCTTGTTCTGTCTCTGCTTCTTCTCAGCTTGCTTTAATTCAATTGTCAGTCACCTGACCTTGTCTCCTGCCGCCCGGCAACTGTCTGCAGCAACGTCCGCAAGTCTTTCGCGGCCAGTCGTCAGCTTCGGCGGCGTTGGAGTTGCCACGCCACACTGCATATCACTCCGCGGACTGCCATCGAGAGCGTATTAAAATTGCTTTTTGCTCAATTTGCGCTTTTCCGTCGCACACCCCACATCCGCTCCAAACAACTCCTCCAACTGCACACAGTCTTGCTTTGCGAAAAATTCATGGTCGTGTTGTTGCTGTTTTTGTTGTAAGCATGGACTCCGCGGGTCCGTGGCACTTGGCGCTGGCACAACTTCACATTCCCAAGTTGCGGCAACTTCAATTCACTGCAAAGCATGCCGAGTAGTGGCAGGAAGAGAGGGAGCCGTCGAAGATGCTCAACGAGAAGTTGCCAAACTGACTCCAAGCTCCGTGGAAACATTTTACGTTAGCATTTGCTAAGCGGATTTATCTTTATATCTAAAATATTTTTAAAACGGGTCGTTTTGATGTACGGAGTTTGGGGGAGCAGCGCCTCCACCATCAATAATGAATAGTTGTCCAATTTTTCACAATTTTTCTGGCAATCCTTCACTATGCAGAAAAGTATGTACATATTTGTTAAATTGTAGAGCAAACATGTGGAGAGCAGCACATGGCTTTTTGTAAAAGATTTTCAAAATTTTAAATTATAATTTTCTCTATAGGGACCTTTATAGTCTAGCATTATACACGATTAACTTTGAAAGGGAACTGAATCACTTTAGAAATATTGTAAAAAGCTGCCGCCAGCTCATTGCTTTTCGTTTTTCGCAGTTTATTATCCGTAATTTTGAAAAAACTATAATGCTTCGTAGTTCAAATCAATCTGTTTTGATTCCTTCTGCTCTCTCCCTCTTACGATCAGAACTACACCTGTCTTCAGCGCTGTGACAACAAAAGCAATTCGCCTTAAAGTGCAAAAACAGCGACGCACCGACGCACTCACACCTACTTACCTGCGCCTCTGCGTGTACACACATGTGTGTGTGTGTGTGTGTGTGTGTGAAGTGCCACCCAATCAGTGTCGCCGTCTGCGCCAATCAAAGCGCACCAATCGTAAAATGCTTTTTTAATGCTTTTCCAATATTTTTCCCTTGTTACATTTTTTTTTGCTTTTCTTTTGCTTTTCCTTTTCCGCTACTTTCTATATGCAAGACACAAATTTTTGTGTGCGCCCCCACACACTCGCTCGCACAGGAGCCAAGCCTCCCTCTACCAGCTTCTTTTCGAACTCACCCATTGCTGCGCTGCGCTACGCCGCTGCTCCTACAAAAGAGCACCCGACGTCGGTGTCGACGACCAAGCTCACCCGACGTGTGCGCGCCCAGTCATACATCGATTGTCAATTGTAAGCGCAATCGCCTTTGATTTGCGTGTGCACAAATGAAAGAGAAATAATTTCTCATTATTTTCAACTTTTTCTCACTGTCTAAGCATCTACTTTTTCGCTTTGCTTGCGAGTGATATTTTTGTATGCTAAGTTATGCGGGATGATCAAGTAAATGAGGAGTATAATTTTAAAGATTTAAGTTCATTCATTTTTTTAGAAATTTTGGCTTTTTTGCTTGCAAAACCTTATTGATTCTCTTCAAAAAATTTAATAAAATGGTTTACAGTTTTATTAATATTGCTTCACAAGAAAAGATCGATTTTCAAATGCTAGAGAATTTATTTGCAGATAAAATTTAAGTAAATTTTTGATAATAAAGTTTAATAAGTTAGTTATTGCTTGCACATGAAACATTTAAAATACATTTTTTTTCCGTGTAGGATTCGATGACTCCTACTCCTCAAAGAGTAGATTTAACACCAACACGACAAAAATTTTGTTTCCAGTGATCCATCAAAAAATTTCAACATACGAATTTTCCAACGACATCAGTTTCCCAAGACCGTGAATTCCGATATGCTCGCTCGCAAACGAAACTGCACTTCAAACTCACTCAATCCTCAATAAACCTTGCAGCGGCAAAACAACAACAAAACAGCGACAGAGAATAAATAAACTTTGCAGAAGAAAAATCCACTGCGTCGACGAGGACTACCACGACGGATTTTCTATAATTTTCCCCCGCGCTTAACAACAACAATAAATAAGGCGGCAGCAACAACCAGAGTCGGGAAAAATGCTGCCATGCGCTCCACCTCGACTCACACTACAGCACTCCCCACACACTCAATCCACAAGCACGAAGGAGGAAATATATAAAAAATCGAATTGAATATGTAGAAAAAATCGGATTGTCCCCACACACAAATGCAACAGAGTGAAATAGCAACAGAGCAACGGCGGCATCAGCAGCAGCAGCACCAGTAGAAGGCAACAACAATAATAACAAGAGTAAAAATTGAATGAATGAATTTCAATACATGCAACTTGACAGCTAAACAACAAAAAAACAACACGCAAAAACAAAACATGTGAACCTTCTCGGTCACAGAGCGCCGGCACTTTATGTGAGGGAGTGAGAGCGAGAAAGAGAGCACACAGCAGCTTTTTATGAGCGCATAAAACCACTGAAGAAAGACAGCAGACAAAAACAACCACACACCAACAGCAACAAAATCAAATACTAAATCGAAGGAAAATGAAAGAAATCGAAGAAAAGCAAATACAAGAGACCAAAACAAAACAAACACAACCAAGCAGTCAAAAAGCAGAACGAGAAAGAGTGCTTGAGTAGAGAGCGCGGCAGCGCACTGAGCGCAAAATAAGTGAGAGAGTGGCGCAAGTTCGATTCGAGAGCACATTACAAAAAAACCAAACCAAAACAAAGCGAAGCAAAAATCAGCATCAAACACAGAGCCAAGCAAAAGCAATGAGCATTGGCACGAAATAAAAATCAGCTACCTTACCTCACCTAAGACGCGACTGAGGGCAGAGCAGCGCAGTCGACTGGAGTACTGGAGTTGACTGGCGTGAGCAGCAAAACGAAACGAACGAATTGAACGCCAGCGAACACGGTAAATCAAGCCAACAACAAAACACATGCATACGTCGTGTACTCACTCTCCAGAGCAGCGGCGTCGTCGCTCGCTCCCATATTAAAAAAATGTAAAAGCAAAACAAAAACAAACACAAAAACACATAAAAATCAAACAAACGAGTGCGGCGCTGCGCTGAGCAGAGCACCAACACCAGCCAGCCAGCCAGCCAGCCAACCCAACTGTAATCGCACGCACACACGTTAACTCGGCATGCTGGCCTGGCATGGAGCGAACACTTGCGAAGCGAAGAATTGTGCTTGCTTGCTTGCGGAGCTAACGAACGAAACGAACGAACCGAACCAAACCAAACCAAATGCAAAAGCAAACGGGCGGGTTGTGTGCGGTTCGTTAATGTTCGATTTGTTCAGTCATCAGCTGAATTCGTGACAGGCAACATCTTATTAGGTACGAGTTGCGCGCCGTTGGTGCAGCCGTAAAAAAGCCAAAACCAATAACAATAATAACAAAGCGAAGCAGTTGAAAAACACGCACAGGCATATAAATTGTGTATTGAAAAAATTGATTTGGAAAATATAGATTAATTAGTTGAAGCAAATTTGTGCGAAAATTGAAGGGCGCAAGTGCAGCGGCAGAGCAAAATCAATGCACGCACACGCGAAAATTTTAACTGAAATTAAATTAACAAATTAATTACAAGCAAATTAATTAAACACGCAACGAATTCAGCGCGATTTAAATGGTGCCCGTGGTTCTTTTACGTGCGGCAAGTGAGCGCAGCGGCAGCGAAGCTAGAATGTGCCGCGTGCGACAAATTACGAATTAATTTCGTTAAAAATATTTAATCCAAAGAAAAACAAAAACAAAGTGCGCAAGACTGTAGAAAATCTACATGTGAATTCATTCAAATGCAATTGAATTAACGTTCATTTAAAAAAAATAATTGCCAAAAATTGTGAACTTTGTGAAAATTTCCAAAGGAACAACAACATTTTGCGGCAAGGCAAAGCCGCCATGTCAACGCATTTGTGCACGTTTTCGCTAAAACGGTAAAATATTAAAAGTTTACGCAAGTTCGAAAACGCTTTTTTGGTGCAAAAATGTGCGCGCTTTAAGCGGCTTTCCGGCTCCGCCCCGCCGCTGCGAGCAGTGTCCTTTTCCGCCACAGATCGATGGCTTGGCAAACGTTTTGAGGAAAAAATTTTTATTGTGGCAAATTTTCGAAAATTGTTTTAGCAATTTTAACAAGAAATACAAAAAAATCCGTCTAAATGGCCAAAATTAAAATTAGAAAAAAATCGCAGCTACACTAGCAGCACATCGGCCAAAAAACAACAACAACGTAACTTTGATTTTGTGTGAAATTTGTGCAAAATAAAGAACAACAAACTGGATTCGATCAGGCAAACGCGCAGCACAACAACCACAGCGACGCACGGGCTAAGCGGCTGCAACAACAATAGCAATAGCAACAGCAGCATACAGACGCTCGGCGGCCACAGCAGGAAGCAACGCCAACCGGCAGCAGCAACAACAACGACAACAACAAGTCGCGCAACAAAAGCAGCGAGAGCATCCGCTGCTGCTGTCGGCGCGGTCGCTGCTGCTGATATCACTGCTGCCGCTGCTGCTGCTGATAGCAACGGTGTCGCCAACACCACAATTACATCCTCAACTACGACAGCAACAGCAACACCCACCACAGCCACAGCCGCCCCCGCAGCAGAAAATAGCAGCCGAATGCAGCCAACAGTGCCGCAAGCAGCCGGGACAGCCGATATGGATTTGACGGCTGTTCAATCAATGGATTGGTTTTTCAAAAAGGAGCAAATCTATTTACTGGCACAATTTTGGCAACAGGTAACTACAAAAAGATTCTAAAAAATTTTCTGAGTGAAAAGAAGCAGCCCAAAATATTTTTGGCAAAAGTGGCAATTTGAAAAAAGTGTGCCCAAAAAGCTGTGAATTAATTAAATTGGAATTTAACAAAAATCGTCGTCAGTGAACATTTTTTATTTAGGAATTTCATAATAATTAAAATTGTGTAGATCGGAATACTAGTTTGCAGATTCAAACAGCAGAATTTATGGAAAATGCACTCGCGAATTTCTCGATTCCTTTTAAAGGAAAAATATTTCAGTGATTTTAGTTAAGCTTGAAATTTTAAACGATATCATTATGGAAAATATTTCTTCGACTTTCTTAATGAAAAATATTTCTCTCTTGAATTGTACTGAATTGCAGTCAATCGAGAATTTGTTTAAACTGTGTGAGAACATAATTTACAAGTCAATGTGATTGAAAACGAAAATAAAAAACTTTGTATTGATTCATCAAGAATTGAAATAAAATGTAGCTTTTAGTATCTGCCCAGAAGAAGCCTTATATCTGAAAATATTTTCATTATTAAAATGGAGTCTTTTCGAATGCTGGGCTGTTTCGGGTTACAGATTTTCATTGGAAATTTTCGCAGTAGTGCTTCGGTGCTTTTTACAGAAAAGCCATTTCGAATCAGAATTATTTTCAATTTAAATATAGTCGATTAATTTTGAAGATTACTATGAGTTGGAAATTTACAGCATAAATATTTTAATAAACCTTTTTATGGTATTGAAGTCAATTTCAAAGCATGTAGATACCTCAAAAGTTTTATCTGGAATTTGAATATAAAGTATAGTTCGAATAGAAAAGGCTGTATTTTCTTAAAAACTTCAATTTCTTAAAATTTTTTTCATGGATTTTATTGCAATATTTACAAGTTTTAAACAAAACTTTGAATGTTTGTATATATGTACATACATATGAGGGACTAGTTGTGAAAGTAAGAGACTTTACAAGCTTCCTGAGTAACTAAAAGTTATTGCCAGATAAAATGTGTCCATAACTCCGAGAATATTTTTAAGAAGCAAATTCTGGATTTTCTCAAGATCAAGTTTTTGATTATTTTCAATCAAATAACGTTTTATGCTGTAATTGTAAGTCTGAACTGATTTCGAAACATATTTTGAGAATTTCTATTCAATTGACATAGCTCAATCTGGAGATTTAAAGGAATCTGCCAAGTTTTTGTATGTACTTACTTACAAAATGACTGAATTTTTTTCGGAAAATCATATTAAAGATCATAATTGACTAGGAGACTATATCACTCACTAATCTAAATCTAAAATCGGACTAAAGGTGCAGAAATTAAGGACAATTTCATTATTTTTTGTAATATAGTTCTGGAAATCTCTTTGCTTTAAATAATTAATGAATTAATTGACTGGCACAACAGCCCGTGTGGGATTAGGCCTAGCTTTCTCGCATTAACTTGTGTGTGCTTGTTATATTTTTTGCACAAGTTAACGGGACCTACTCTACCGAACCCGAATGGGTTTGAGAAACTTTTCATGGCAAAGATTATTCTCGGAGAATTGCCAATTCATCCTTTTATGCTTTGCTTTAGACTTAAGCTACAGCAACTAAAGGCAATTTAATTAATCTCTCTTATAAGTTTATATTTAAAATTGTCTTTAATTACTGCAACTTCAGGCCGATCGTTAAACTAATCCGAAAATAATATTTCAACATTGCTTAGTTTTATGATTCCAATGCGCCTGCTTAGTTTCATTACCTCGAAATCTCTGGCTTTTCTTTAGAATTTTACTAGGCGTTTTTTTTCTACTTCTATTTTGCTGTGCAATTATGCCATTTTCCAAAACTGCCGAGCGCTCTCGAAATAGCGCAATTATGTCTGCAGATGCCTTCGACGCGCTGGCTGTCTGCCTGCAGGGCTAGATGGAATCCCTCCGTGCCGTGACATATGCCATCGCGCTGAACTGCAAAAATCAATATTGCGACGACGTAATTAACTTCAAAAACACTGCAAATTCTGAAAAATTTGAAAAATCGCTTTGAAAATGCGGCGCGCAAAAAAGGAACATTAAATCGCTTATGCCGGGGGATTTGTGTTTGTATTTGTTACCATTTGGACGCCAGCCAAATTGTCTGCGGTTTCACTTGTGGGCCTTGTGCCGCACGTAACGAGCACTTGACGGCGTTAAGGGCCTGCTACCGCTTCCACTGCCGCTGCGGCGGAGGGCAGCTGTGCAGCAGCGTTGATTTTCCAAGTGTCTAGACGGCTGCGCTCTGCGTCAGTGTGTGTGTGCTTGATTTCCTTTCTTCATTTTTTTCCACTAAGTCTTGTCTTGTAGCAACTTCAAAAATAATCAACATCAACAGCAATAAAATCGAGCTGCATCAAAGCGAAAAGTCGCGGCGTTTGGAGGGGGATTTTCACGCTAAAAATAGTGAATTTTCATAATTAATTTATTGAATGCTAAATTGCTGGAAATGTCAATTACGAAGTGCCTGTCTCGATTGTCCATCTTTTTGGGTGATGTCATGGCGATCGATGTGTGCCTTAATTGAATTGATTCATTTTCTAAAAAAAAATTTGCTAAAAAAGCTACTAACATTGGCAATTGTTGATTTTTCACATGTAAACAGCAAAACATTGCAGGTATTTCATATTTCAATATATGTATTTAGTAATTTACATTTAATGCTATTAATTGTTTTTGTTGTTGCTGTAAAATCCATATCAAGCTCAGTAGATCGACGGCTGCAGATCAGCGCTAGCACGCCAACTCAATTAAAAACATTTCGCCGCATTTGGACAAGCAAAAATTGATTGATATATAGTATCTCTATATGCATAGTAAAAATGTGAAGCGGAAATTCGTTAAAGTTTTAGCTATAAATTTTTGGTAACAAAAAATATTTGCCATATTTGTGAATTCCGCATATTAACTGGCAATTCCAATTAGAACTGTTACGATTTAATTATGGAAAATCAAGCTTAGATTTTGACTGTTTCAAGTACGTTTTGCA
Organism: Neria commutata; assembly: GCA_963457695.1. Taxonomy (NCBI): domain Eukaryota; kingdom Metazoa; phylum Arthropoda; class Insecta; order Diptera; family Micropezidae; genus Neria; species Neria commutata. The sequence goes on from OY735249.1 coordinate 1,582,658, forward strand.
GCACTGTGCATTGATTGTGGTCGAATTTACTATAGAAGCTTGGGCAATTAAGTGAATTTGGACTTGATTCAAGTATGACTTTGAGCTGTGCCGTTTGATTAATTATGCAGAATTTGAAAGTAGCCACCTTTTTCGAAGTGAAGTTTCAGCAATCTTGATTTTTCGATGTGAAGCTTCAAAAGTGGGGCTTCCAAAGCTATAATTATATTAGCTCTAAGACAACAAATTCCTGAATTTCCATATTCTCAGCAATTTCTAGCTCTAAAAACACTTGAATTGTTTCACAAAAGCTAACGGGATATTTAGATTAAAATCATGTTAAGGAATGTATATGAAAATTGGTATATTAAAAAGCTGTAATTTTTGAAATTGATCGTGCTAGCCAATTCCAAAGAGTTATCTAAGATTTATTCTGGTCTTTTGTGTTCCGGCAATAAGCAGCTTTCTCGCATCAAAGTACATTAAATTTTTCGAAAGTCAAGTCTGCGATCAGATTTTACTTTAGCCATTTTTTACAATTTCATTTTAATGCATCGACATTATTGCTATTTCGAAGCCAATAATTTCGAGTGATTGATTTTTGCCCAACAACTTTCAGCTCGATTTTATTGTTGCCCTGTTAAACACTAATTAAAACAATAAATAACATACACACACACACACACACAGACAATTTCTGTGCCACTTAAAGCTTCGATATTTGTTTTATGATATTTTTTTGCAATTCTTTTTGTTGTGTTCTCCTTTCATAAACTTGCAGTCAAGTTTAAAGTTTCACAAGCGACCGATCCTATTCAGCTCAGTCCAGTCCGATCCAAGCCAAGCAAAGACAAGTCAACTTGACTCAATCGTTCAATCGTGTCATTAATAAATAATCAAATTCTCGTTAAGCAGCACTTTCTGTTGTTGTTGTTGTTCTTGTTGTTGTTCTTTCGAACGTATTTGTATCTCTCGCTCGGCTTTGGCGCAGCATCGCATAAAATCAAAAACAGCAACAGCGAAAAAATCGCCACAGCAGCAAAATCGCTTTTCCACGAACTTTTTATGGTAGGCACTTCCTTGGAATCGCTCCAGCTACAGCTCCACTTGCAGCTTCGGAGTCGCACTCCTTCTGCTTCAGAACAATTTTCTTCTCATTATTGATTGCTGTCTATAAAGTTTATAACGATCATTCGCATGGGAAGAGCAAAACAGGAGAGCCGCAAAATTTAGTATGACTGCAACTTTTTTCAGTCGAACTTTTTTGCATTCAGCAACAAAATGGATTTTGTAAAAATTTTGTACTACGTATTTTGAATAAATTTATTAAAGAACTATGACTATAATTTTAGTGCATATTTCTCTGAAATTTTTTATTATGTTTTTTGCCATTAACATAAATTTGCAAAATTGATTTAACTCTTTTCACCAACTTGCAATTTTTCTGGGAATTTTCAGTCTATTTAATTTGCAAAATTCTTGTTAATATCAATCAAATCAATGCTCAGCGCGCATTCAGCTTGCACAAACACTTGCACTTCTAGCTACAGATACAGCTAGAGCTACAGATACTCGTAGTGCTCTGCTATGCAGCTACAAATGCTCACGCGAAAGATACAGCGGATTCGCAAATATTTTGTTTAGATTGAATTTCATGCAAGCATGCAGATTTGCCGTCGGCAATTCGCAATGTTGCTGGCTGCTGACTGCCGCATTCGCCTGCTCCGCCAGCGTTGTTCGCCCTCGTTGCTGCTGGCTCCGCTCTCTGCATCGATTGCTTCTGAGAATTTTACGCTTTTATCTGGCTGCTATTGCTGGTCTTGTTGCTGTTGCTGCTGTTATGTTGGCAACATTGTTTGCATAAGTGCTTGCAATTCAAACACACTTGTACATATCTTGTATCTGCTGGGCTCGGCTCGCTCGCTCGCGTTTTTATGAGTTTATTTATTGTTTTGTAAATATTTTGCGCGTTGCTGCAATGCAATTTTATGTATTGGCAGCAGAGCAATTTTCAATTGCCAGTCAGCTCAGCTCGCTCATCGTCAAAGTATCATTTTTGATTTTAGCTGGAAGTCGGCAAGCATTGCCGACTTCTTGGAATTCCCTCTCAGAAGGCAATGATTTTTTGGCAGGCAGGCATCTCAGCGCTGCAAATGCTGATCTTGCTGTTAGTCTGCAGAGCAATTCTTGTAGTTGCTTGTAATATTATATAAAAATTTGCTGTAAAAAAATTCAAGTTCAACAACTTGAAGATCTTGTGGCAATTCTGCTCAAGGTTTTCGAAGGCGCTCAAGTTGCAATGCACAAATGTTCTTCATAAAAAAATGCTTTTATGTAATTTAGTTAAATAAACGACAAAAACTGCAGATATTGAATAATTTTAGAAGCTCTTTTTAATAAAGAATCGTCTGGTGGCAATGCCAGTTCATCGCAAGAACTGGCATCGTACAAAGCACAGCTTATTCTCTTCTTTCCAAGTCAAAATTTCAAGTTACTTGAGAATTCATTTTTTTACTTGTGAATTGATAACTGAAAATTTGACTGTTTTGAAAAATTTCCACATAGAAGTCAGTGCAATTCAATCGAATTTTCCTAGTCTAATCAAAAGTTATTTGAGATTTGCTTGCTGCAAAGTTAATTGTTTTAAAATTTTACTACTTTAATTTTTTGCCACATTTGCATATTTTTTTCTGAATTTATAATTAACGCCAAGTTGAAATTTGGTGCGCTGCTCTGAATTTTGCTATAAGCTAAAAAAGCATTCGAAAAAATCGTCAGCAGCTGAAAAATCGCCTCATTTCTTAATAGTCTGCAGAAAATATTGAAATTGGCCAAAATTGGAGCAAGTTTATGTGCTCAAAAAATACAACAACAATAACAACTACTTCAACTACCAATACCAAGCCAAACGTAAACAATAATTCAAAACTGTGCTACGAAAGCAGCGAAACAACAACAACAACAAGCGCTTTGCTGCAAAATATTGCAACGTTGCAACCGAATTACTTTGAACGAAATGCTCCAAAAAATGGGTCAAGTTTATTTGCACAATTGTTATAGTATTTTTTCTTTATTAAATAAATATGAAAAAAAATTGCAGAAAAAAATCATTATGCAAATGCACAATTAATGAAAATCAGCAAATGCCAATAGCAAAACAAAAGCGAACAAATTAAAACGCGGAACTAGAATTTTTGTGGGCTATTTTATTGGGTTTTTTCTTTTGGTTGTAGTTGTTGTTGGTTTTTTGCGGAAATTGCAAAATCGACAGAAAAAGCGGAGTTTATATATACATTTTTTTAAGCAGCTGTGAATCGCGTGAGTAATGCCAGCATGACAGAGAAGTAGCTGGAAATTTTTTAAAGGGGGAACTTGAAATGATTTTGATCAAATATTTTAAGGAAAATAGCAATAAAATTTATTTCTATAAGAGCCAGTTCAAGGGAAAGGTGCAAATTTTTTTAATGCTGCATATTTTTCTGACTACTGATGCCTTACATTTTATATAAAGAGTCTATTCTTTGAAAAGGGGCATATTTTTGAATAAGGAACCATTTCCGAAATAAAGTAAATATGTTATTTTTCGTTATTAATGTTACTAAAAATGTAAATTTTGAAATTTTGTTGAGTAGAATGAACATTTTTCTTCGATAGAATCTCTTCTGATACAGGCATAATTTTTCGACTGAGGCAGCCTCACCAATTTTAAAATTTTCCCTCTCCTGACTAGAGATCCCTTATAAATGTGACCATTCAAAGCGTTTTTTCCCATTTTGTTGAATCGAGTGAGCGTTTCTTTTGTGATAATGCAACTCCACCCCCTTTGCAACGCCGCTGCCTCTTCATCATACTATTTAACACATATTAAATGCTTATTTTGAAATTAAAGCTGCAATTGTTTTGATTGTGATTGCTGATAATTCGGCAAATTTGTTGTACTTATTTTTTAAAGTTGTATTTTTATTGTATTTTGAATTTGGGCAATTTAAGCATTTTCCTATATTCTGCTTAGCAGGGAGTTGTTGTTGCTGAGCTGTGCAATTTGCCACCAGCTGCGCCTCGGCAATTGTTGAAGGTGAAGTTGAAATTTAAACTTTTTTCCTCAAAACAAAATGAATTTCATAATTTGGCACACAATTTGACACTTGCGACTGATCGCAGGCTAAGGCGTTAAATGCACACAGATACACACACGTACAAGTGCAGGCTTAAAGACACATGGCACGCCGACGCCACCCATGCGGCAAGTGCCACTTGCCGCTAATGTGTAGCCGAAGCGCCTCATCGCCCCGCCCGCACTCTGCACCCTGCACCCGGCCAACGACAAAACAGGAAAATATTACTTAAGCCATTTTGCCAAGCGTGCAAAGTCAATGTTTTCATTACAAGCACACACACACACACACTCATATGCTATAGCGTAGTTTGTTAAGAAGTTGTGCTATAGTTTTTCCTGCACATGTGAAGCAGCTTTCGGAGCTGCCACAGCCACAAAAATATAAATCTCGACTTGACTTGGACTCCGCTGCCACGCTGTGGTGGTTCCACTGCTTGCGCGTCTTAATGACGGTATTGGCTGATCGCTAGGCATTAAGGCATGCTGGTGTCGTTGTTGTTGTTGTTGTTAGTGACGCTTGGCGTGGCTGCTAAAGAGGCAGCTTGCTGCCACATGTCGCTACAAGCGCACCCGGCTACACAAAATGGAGCACGAAATCGGAAACGGAATCGGAATTGCTGGCGAGCATTGGAAATATATAGGGAAATCTGAAATTTGTAAGCGAGACGAGTTGAACTTTAGTTTTAGCATCAACTCAAAGAGTCTGGGAACTTGAAAAAAAATTATTATATAAGAAAGTATTAAATTAGATTGTAGGCTGGAGAAAACTCAACAGATTGAAAATTAAAATATAAAGCCTATAAAAAGAGCGTTGCAGATACATATCTTCACATAGCTAGAGATGCACTGCTTCGACGCTGGAAGCCATTATTAGAAGGACCGGATAAGTGAACTCAACAATTGATTTAAGTTAAACGCGATTGAATGCTTTAAAATGGATATTTTCTCACAGCTGATACTCAATTAAAATGTATCCCTTAGAAAGCTCAGCAGACTGTTCAAAATTAAAAAAAAAGGAACTGACATTTCAGTCTTCTGCAAAAAATGCCTTACACTGCTTAACACAAAAAGAATAATAACTCTGATCAGAAAGGAACGCTACTCCAAATGTAATCTTAAACTAAATATAGTATAAGGAAACTTCTCTTGAAAATCTTAAGCTCTTCTGATTCTTTTGCTTTTGTATTTATGTATATAGACTTTTTGCTTTTATGCTTTATTAACAAAAATTTTCTATTCTCATCGTCACCTTTTTCTATTTTCTGTGTACTTTTCTATTTTCGCACTGTTTTTCTTTAACTGAAAATAGATTTTTTATTAAAATCCGTTCAATGGCCTCTACAAAAATTCTTTCGCCTCTTGCTTAAGCCGCTCTTGCCTCTTGCCTCTTCCCCTCTTCAGCGCACTTAACCGCTTAAGCAACACAATTTGTAACAATTTCCGCACAATAGACAAAGCTGCTATTTTTCCAAAACGTTTTCGTGGTACTTGGCCGTAACAACGCTCCGAGCAACAACATCGCGCGGCAGCAGCATTTAGCCCATTCCTCATTTCGTAGCATTAATTACGCATCTATTAAAGAGTTGCCAGGCGAACAATTGCCACAACTTAATATCGCCTAATTGCCTTTTTATTTCCAGCGGCACTGCGCGCTGCCATCAGCCATGTTCAATACTGCTGCAGCGGCAGCGCATGGAAATCCTAAGATTGAACCCGTCAAAGACCGCGGCTAAGATCACGCAGCCACCGAAAACCTGTCGCTTTTACGAGTACTAGCGACAGCGCGCGGCTTCATTCATGCGCGTCCAACGAATTTCGTGTCTCTCTCTCTTTTGTGACTACGTTTGTGACTGTGACTGCGCCTGTGACTGTGACTGCGACGCAGTTGTCAGTAATTTGTGCAGCTCAATATTTCAGTCGATATCTTATGAGTTTTTAATTTTAGGTTTTCATGCGATTGCTTTCAATCTGAAGCATGAAAGGCCGCCAAAAAAAAGAGCGCAGCCAGGCACATCAAAAAGATTGTCTGCTTGACTGTCGTCGTCCTCCTTCCTGCCTGCCTGGCTGCCTTTCCTGACTTGGCGCGGCTCGTCTTGGCTGGCCTGTCAGCCCCTGCTCGCCGCCAAATGATTTCAGCCTGTGTCTTTAGCCGCTTTTAACGGCCGTAGTTGTTGGCCATCAATCGTATTTTCTACGTTGTTTTATCATTTCGCGTATGTATGGAGTGTGTGCGTGTGCCTGTGTGTGTGCAGGCACTGCAAATGCACCTTTTTGATTGTGAAAAGGACAAATCACTCTGCGTGTGTAGGATATTGAATAAAATATCATTTTGTACACACCCCTTTTTGGTCATGTGGGTAACGCGCCATCGCATTGCATGTGCATGTGCCGGTGTGTGTGTGAGTGCGAGTGTGCGTGCAGTTACCAGCCTGCCTGCCTGCCTTCCTGGCTGCCTGATGATGATGAGTTTTGTGTGTGCAGCGCCGCAGTTTATTGGCACAGCCGCAAATACAGCTACAGATACTTATAGCCGCAGCCGCAGCCACAGATACGCTCGTAAGTGATCGATAAATGTGCGAATGCAAAAATGCCAGCCACATGAAATGTCTGAAATCACTGCAGGCGTAACCAAATGAGTTCTTATTTTTGTTGTTGTTGCTGTTGTTGTTGGTTTTGCTGGTCGGCTTATTGCAGTTCAGCTTTAATTGCGGCTAGGACATTAAAAAGAAATCATCATTATTGGCAGGACGACAACGACGACGACGACGACGGTGGCAAAATATTGATGGCATTAGTACGCAGAATTCGACTGTGAGAGCTTGAAGAGCTTGGCCTGGCCAAGTTGAGATCGCTGCTTAGAATGTAAAGGGGAAATTTTGGCTGATATGCAACCATTGCTCATGTTTGGGAACTTCAATATTAATGGAAGCTGTTCCAAGAACTTGGGAGAGTGTAAGCTCAGATGCACGTGCTGAAGCTGAAATCATGAGGAACAACGGAAGATTTTATATTTCAAACACTTTTTGAAGTGTCTATCGTATTTGAGATGCCAGTTTTAATCATTGGAAATACTCTATCAATAACTCTAGAAATTAAAGCAAACTTCCAACTATTTTCTGGCAAAATTTCAAACTTGAGTTACATTTTGAAAGCATCTCAAGCTCGAAATGTGTTCAAGATGCGCTTCGTTTTTCTACATCTTTGACATTTTAGCAAAAAATATGTAATACTAAAGCTTCCCAATTTTTTCTTAAAAATTATTCATGCAACCCTGCGTTTCTTAATAACATTCTTAAGAGTTTCATAATTTAATTGAGCACTATAAAAGCTACAAACACATGCATTAAAGATACAATAATTTTCTATTTGTGCTTCTTGCTGAATATTTCATGATGGCGACATCATAAAATCTAGTCAAAAATTATTACAAATTATACAAATTATGTGTACACTTTCCACTTTGTTGACAAATTGAATTTATGTCTTTCCCACACGCTCGAAACTTAATAAAATGCATAACAATTGCTCTGCAACTTGCATACAAATATGCCAAAAAATACTAACGAAATTCATTTTATTAAAACAAAGAAAGAAAAACCAGAAATGCATAAAAGCCAAATGCGCCTTAATTAAAACATCAATAAAATTTTGAACGTTTAGAGTAAACTGAAGAAACTACAAATAATGTATGCAAAAGCTTGAAGAAATTAACATACAAAATTTGATTACAAACCTAAGAAAAACTGCTTGATTGAGTGTGCGTGTGTGTGTGCTGTCTATACCAGCTCGTATATGCATATGTATATATGTAGCTTTAGTCCATGGAGAAGGGTTTGACAGTTAGAAATCAGACAGCACTGAAACTCAAGCGCTTTTCTCAAAAGGAAAGTATAAGCTAAATCCTTTCTCAGTCCAAAGCCCCTAGCACAGCATAGAATCGTGTATGTTTTCTCAAGCTAGCTGGAGACCTTCTTCAGTGTTTCCCCTGAAAAAAGGAATCCCACGAGTCTGTAACAACAACAAACCATTTGAAGATCTTTCTCTTTCTTTTCTCTTGCTTTAGTCTGAAGCTTAGATAAGATATAAATCCGTATATGGTGTCTCAAGGTAGCTGGAAACTTCTACAGTGTTTCCCCTGGAAAAAGGATTCCCCCAAGTCTACGATAAGTCTCTTCTCACTCCCAACAAACGAATGCACCGTTTTCAGTCCAGACGCTAAAACCGCAAAAAAACACTGCCAGACAATATCAATACGAGTATGTGTGTGTGTTTCGTCTGCATGTGTGTGTGAGCCGTATATCTAATATTTAAAGTGGAGCGCGCTAATTAAAATTCAAACGCGTCAATAATCGAAATAATAAGTAAGTAAGACGCGAAAGCAAGCAACAATGAATAACAAATTGAAAAAATACTCGGCCCAAGCTATACTATAGCTTACAACAACAACAATAACAAGCACAGCTACAAATACAAAACAAATAAAAAAAAATCAAATAAAAAAGCAACAATAATAATAACAATAATGAAACACCCACATACGAGTATGCGCCACTGTGCCAGAGCTACTGCCGCACACTGTTACAGGCAACGCGGCTACACTCAAGGAGAAAGAGTTAGTTATGCTGGAAGAAACGAACGAAACCATAGACTAAAGTGGCATTTAAAAAAGCTGAATCAGAATCAAAAATCAGCAGCAATTTGCGATATCGAAAATGATATAAAGTAAAGAATAAAAGCAGTTGGAAATTCTCGAAGCAAATGCGCCAGTGTTTTGCTTTCGAAGACTTTACTGAAATTTCGAAATTTCCAATCACAACTTTTTGGGCTCAAAATCGGATTCCTGCTCTTATTTCACATAAAATTTGCTTTAATTTAATTTCCAAGTATTTTTCTTATGTTCTAACTGCACACCATTTGGCAACTTATACTATACAATTTTCTTGAAGTGTAAGCTATACACGCTGAAGCGATACGTCTATGCGATATGTTAATATAATTAAATTAATTTGTCAGCACGGAAATTAAAAATGAGAAGGAAAAAACTAAAATTGGTATCTATTGAATATTTTTTCGATATTTGTGACAAACAGAACAACAACAAAAAAAAAGCAACAGCAGCAATTAATGACATACAATATCCGTTGTCGACCGCCAGCGTAAAAATAATCGAGAGAGCAAAATCATTTGAAAATCATCATTTGCTATAAAAATTGAGTTCACGATCTGTGCCAATGATCAATTTGGAATTTGTGGTTGCTTTTGTTTGTTGGGCAGCAGCGATGGGGGACATATCTTATGTTGTTGCATTTTTGTGAGGGTGGCCAGCCACATCACGTACAAGAGATATTAATAATATTTTTTGATTATTGATATTAGCGCAACAGTAGCGAAGTCAGCTTTAATTGAAGCGGCATTTATCGAGTTACTGCACTGCTGTTGAGTCATCTTTTTTTTGGGTGAAATTCTTCAATGTATTTTTTCTCAATGCTTAGAAGAGTATGGGTTTAATTTTTTTTTGAATTGGGTGACGACAGCTGACAGATTCGTGAATAGAGCGAGCAACTTATATAAAAGTCTTTTGCAGATCTAAAAAGTATTGGAATAATCAGAAAAATGTTAGTAAACTAGCCCAAAACAATTTCGAATTTCGAATTTGAATTCTGGCTAGTCTGGTTGTCACTTTAATTGTGTCTTTTAAAGAGAAGAAGTCTTTTAAAAAGAAGAAACAATTGCAAAATTTAATAAAGCAGGGAATATCTAAGTTTTTTCTTTAAATTACTGCTACACTGGCATAACCTGGCTAACTTTTAATGCATGCACTTTTAGTCAACGCTAGCATCTTCTATTTTTTTCGATGTGTTCCATGAAAAAGAGGGGAACGAGTTTTTTTTATGTGGCTCAAGCTCTGAAAGAGCTGCAACGCTCTCACAGTCCACAGTGGCAAATTTTATCAAATTACCGGCTTACTTGCCGTATCATGATCATCAACAGTTACGATTCTTTGTATTTTATCTCAGTTTGTGTTCTTTTGTCTCTTTTGCACGCTAAGCTTTGTACTAATTTGTATAAAACCCCCCGCTTCTGCTGCTAATAGCCGCTCTGTAGCCAAGTTCTGCTAGTGTCAAAAATTATCTGCATGCATGTATATTGTATCTATTAGAATCACACACACACACACACGCGTAGATACGCAGCTAGATAAGCAGTGGTCCACCCTTGCCCTTTTGGCCCACACCATTAAAACTGCCTGCCTACCCGCCGCGCGGCCGCCATCTGATACGAGTATCCCAACGTAGCCGCATTATCCTCTGCGTCTGGTAGTTATCTACCAGAAAAAATTAACCCTCTTTGCATGCTCATTTTGTCGCACATATGCGCAAAAAACAACAACACTAAAAATAACAAACCCATTGGAAATCTCGAAAGAGTGCAGCCAAATTTTGAACTCTGCGCAGCCGCCGCCATTTTCCAAAATCAAATTCAAGCAGAGAAAAGGCAAACCGGTTTCAATTTGATTAACACTATTTGCACATTTTCAATGCCCGATGCCTTGCCCGATATTCGAGCGTACTCGTACACTAGTTTTCAATTTTTTCAATATACTTTGATATCCTGTTTGACATTTGAGCAGCAGCGCATCCTTTTTCCGGTTTTTGCTCTAAGCTATATGAGTCACTGTGTGTGTGTGTGTGTCACTGCAATGCGCACATGTACGCAATTAATATTATCCTTTTTTTTGTCTCTTCAATAATTCTTTGATTATTAGGGATTTTTTTTAGTAGGAAACATGAAAATGTTTATTTTTGCTCTTGGGATTTGAGCAACAGAGAAAAAAATATGATTTACTGTCACACAGAAAGCGGCTTTTTGTCTCAGTGTGTGTGAGTGTGTGTGGGAAAGAAGGGGGATTTTGAAAAAGAGCGTATTTTTCGAACTTTGACAATCGATAAGGAAAACATATTTAAATTCATTGTAAGTGTCTGCCGTAGAATTGTTGGCGATGTTCCGCTTAGATTTCTGTGCGAGTCGTATATATGTATGAATTTCTATTTTATATATAATCGAGAGATTATAGAACAAATTACTCGAGCATATAGAATGCAAAATTTTTCGAATTTCGGCGAAGAAATTTACAGAGACCCCATATTTTCATGATTTTGTTCTCTAGATTTAAAAGACATTTCTGAAATTCAAGATTTATCAGATATTAATAATACTGCTTCCACCATTACATATTCAGTTTCTTATATCAATACATAGATTGTTGTTTGTGGAGTAGGGATCTTGCCTTCTAGTCATCACAGCCAGAAAGATCTATTCTAATAGCTCTTGATGTATTAAGAGATCAAGGCAAAATAATCTTACTTATATAAAAAAAAGGAAGAGAGCAGAATATTGAATTCTAGAATTCTGTTATATAAGCCCTAATTTATTTCTAGTACATGAATTTCCTAACCTTGTTTCAGTTTAATATGAACTATTTTTAAGTACTCCAAAGTCCATCCGCATTTAAATTGGTTTTAATCCTGTGGTGTTTTAACTGCCATATGCAATTTCTCACAGAAAATATGAAACTATTTAAAACTGATTTTCGAATTTTATCATAGTGCATCAAATTGTTTGTATGCCTATCAGCTTCTTCCGTCTCGCTCTTTTCGCTTACACCCTAGAGCGCATTTCAAGCGTAAGATTTTCATACCCTCTGCATTTAGCTCAAACACGCTTTCATATATTTCAATATTAGAAAAATCTTCAATACTTTTTTCCGTTTCTCATATAATTTATAATTGTGAAAAGCTGTTCGTTGTTTCTTTTGTTGTTGTTGTTGCTGTTGTTGTTGTGGCTTAATTTGATGCGCATAAGTCGTTCTCGTCGCATCATTTGCCATTCTACGCTTTTGGCATGCCTGCTAACAATTTGACCATATCGAACAATATATTGAAATATCTTTTGCTTTTGCGCTCGATGTGCAGCTGATTATCTGTGTTTGTGTGCGCGAGCGTGTGTGTATGTGTGTGTTTGTTCATTTCAAAGGGGTTGCACGCAATGTCCTTCGTTGTAAAATCTTTTGTTCCCTGCACAGATATAATTTATCTGATGTATGCAAATGAGTTTTGATTTCAATGAACCAATTCAATTCAATTCAGTAAAATTTTGTATAGCGCTTTTCGTTGTTGTTGTTGTTGTGCGCCCAAGGAAAATCCGACATCTGCGCGCTGAGCGAATTTATGGGAAAAATTTGCCGCAAAAGTGCGTTTTTTGCTTGAAGGTTTTTTTGTCAGCTTCCAAAAAATTATCATTTCTCTTCTTAACCCGCTACAGTTTCTGATAGCGGCTTGAGAAAGATTCTAATATCTAACGAGTATCGAAATTTGAATTGTATATGCCAGGGGTATATTACCCAACAGCAGTCTTCATTAACGGATTCGTTTAATTGAGTGTCCTGTACAAAAAATGCATATAAATAAAAATCAAAGATACTAGTAAAAAGTTTGAGAATTGCCGCTACAGCATATAAAATCTTGAAATGTTACATAGAATTTTCTGCCCACAAAAAGTACTAAATTCTGAATCGCACCCAATAAATCCTTTACAATATTCTAAGGTTGCCACTTAGATCCTTTGCTTTATTCCTTTGGTAACCCACACTTACTTTTTTGGACATGCATTTTTCTAATTATACTTCTCAAGGTTGCTCAAGCTTGATTTCAAGCGCATAAATGATTTTTTTTTGTTAGAAAAAAGATTTGACAGTAGCGGGTTAAGCGACGGCGAACGTTTGGCAGGCGCTATTTTTGTCGCCAGGTCGCGCAGCAAAACGCGCTCCGCTAACATGATTTTGCATGCACACTCAAACACACAAACACACATACACATAAGAAAAATTGTCATTTTATTAAACAAAAAAAATTTATTAAGAGCGACACACACACACTCAGGCATAAAACATCGTTGCGCCTCAAGCAGCGTGTTGCATGTGGCAAGGTATGCACATGCAACAGACGCAAGCGTGCAACAGCCGCCGCCGTCGTTGTTGCTGTTGTTGTTGCTGCAGAGACGCCATAAAGAAAATGATGTTTGCGGCTCATTGCAAGCCAACAGACGTAAAAAGTGACGAACAAAAATTAATGCCCACTTTTTGATGGAAAATAAAAGCGTATTGAGTGCTGCATTCGCACGCACGCACTCACACACAAACGCACGAATGATTGCACCGTGCGCACAGCAAGATCAGTGTCTGTGCGACAACAACAGCGTCGCGGCAGCAGCATCTCGACACGTCCCCCCTAAACGTCTTGACGCTTCTCCCCACGTGCAACTGCATTTTCGAGTCAACCTTTTAGGCAGTCTAGCCAGATAGACGATCAATTCGTCCGTCCGTCCGACCCACCGTCCGTCAGAGCGTCAGTCATAAAGCATTGGCAGGCGTAAATCACCGGCATACAGCAACGACGACAACAACAACCACAGAGGCAGCAAAATCGACTGGGGCGATATTTTGGCTTTTGCAGCAGATGCAGTTGCATCTACCAACACTCACACACTCACACTTAGATGTGGCTGATCATGTCGTCGTGTGTTGATCAACAAACAAGATCGTTCGAGACGTTCAAGACAATCGTTGCCGCTTGAAATGCAAATCCGTTGTCGCTAGGGTGTATGCATCTGCGATAGCTGGGTAGGCAGGGGAGCCGGTTGCAGATTTGTATCTAACATACGGTAAAGATCGTTTGAGGTAGTGATCGAATCGAAGGCATATTACAGCGAGATTCAACTGATATCAATTTGATTTTACTTGATATAACATTGAAAACACTTGATATAATATTGATTACTAAATCAAGGTCTTATTGAATAGTGATCATGATCTTCTACAACCATTCTCCGTTAATTTCATGTGGTTCAGTAAAATAGAACTACAATAATTTAACTTCATAATGCTCATCACATTAACTGCCTCATGTCTATTGCTCATCAGCTCAGTTTCCTTTATATCGAAATTTTAGCTCAGTTCAGACAATGTCATTTACCACTTTCAATAAAGTTTGTACGGCGCTCACTCCTCACTCGCTCGTATCCGGCAGTCGTCTTTACATTAACATCTACATTACCCCTCTCAATCAAATTACAGCAAAAAGATAAACAAAATCACTTATGATCACTTCCTCTTGCCAAACCTGTCAGCTTGAATTGTTGAGTTTGAAAATGATCGCTACTTGTGCTCGTATTGTTGTTGCTGCTTGTAAACAGCTCAATAAGCACCAATTTCAGGCTAATAATGCACACACACATACAAACACTTCTTAAAGCATGTTTCTTTGTTTGCTCGGCTCGTGTTTTTTGACAAAGCAATTGATCAGCGATCATGTACACAAGTGCCCAGCGCTGATCTTCAAGTGATCTTCGCTTTGGCATACAATATACTCGCACTCACACACGCACTAGAAACGGCTAAAAACGATCATCATTCAAAGCGACAAGTGATCGCGCCAAGTGTTTTTTGGGATCGAGCCGTTTTGTGTTGAAATCATTTAAATGGCGTGTAGATCACGACAGCCAGTGACGTGGAATGGGCGAGAGTGTCTGGTGCGCTGCTGTGTAAAATTTTAACAGCTATTTCGTACTTGTGAAAGCGATCGTGATCTGCCTAAGAAAAGCTGATCGTCAGCCTTTGAATTCTCTATATTGAGCTCCCCCTTTACTATGGAGTAAACTAGGCGCCCATGCCTCTAAAGCCTCTTTCTACCAGATTTATCATACACCAATAGTAGGCGGCATGGATTTAGCCGCTTTGCTCGTTGTTTGTTGCCTTGGCGCTCACATAAATCGATCGCTTTTGTTGTTTGCTTGTATGAAAAACATTTTCACTTTATTTCCCTGGGCTTCTCACTTTTTTCGCACGCGCATTGAAAATTCAAAGCACTTGTGACACTCACAGCAAATAGCTTGAGCGCTGCCGCCGACCCGACCGTCTGTGCCGCTAATACGCCACAAAAATACAACTCGAGGTATTTATGTTGCTGCCACTCGACGCGATCGACAGCGTAAAAATACCGATCGTTTTGAAAAATTTTACGATCTGTCATTTCGATTTATTTTCAACGTTGTTGCGTGTGTTGTACCGCTCCGCACATGCCCACATCCCTGCATTGTTGTTGTTATCGGTGTTTCTAGTGAGCACGGCTATTTTCCTCAACACACTCGAAACTTGCTGGCATGATCGTCTGCTGGCCGTCTTAGAACGTCAGCTGCATATTAAATCGATCAAAGAGCGAGAGAGAGCGCAAGGCATGTAGAGTGAAATGGAGCGTTGGCATATGGTAATGTAAAGGCCCATAGACCCTGTTGTAAGTGTGTATTGTTAAAAATATCACACGATCAATATCGACGTGTGTTTGATCGTGTAATAGTGTGGCATACTTTGTCGCTGTCATATCGCTGTGAATGTCATGTGAACTGTCGCTCAGACTATTGCTGCCTGTGTCTGTCAGTCCCGCCGTCTGCCAGTTAGTCGCACCTATACCTCATATAAAAGTCACAGTCGCCAGGCAAATGAAATCGAAATCGCCAGCGTCGCCATAGTCGCCAGTCACCAATCACATACGAAAAATGTGTGCACCCCTGCATATTTCTTTCAATAAAATTACAAAAATGTCATAAAAAAATTTATGTTCAATATTATTATTATTTTTGCTTTTTGTTTTGTTTAAAAATAAACACTAGATATTTATAATATGCCAAGCGTACCAAAGAGAAAAAAAGTGAAAGACCGGTAAAAAAGATCGGTAGAGGCGCAGCAGCCCAAGGCAAAAAAGAAGCAGAGCAACAAACACGCTTTATGAGCACATTAAATTTTATATAAATTTCTTTTAAAAATTCTTGAACTCAGCAAAAAGCAACAAAAATATGCCATTTTGTGGCGATCGCAGTTTGTGTGCCTGTGTGTGTGTGTGTGCTTTTGTTGTGTTCGTGTAAAAATTTGTATTGATAAGCGTGGTTGTGAATTTTGGAAAACAACGAATTTAGGTGTAAATTTATGGCAATATTGAAGGCAGTTGGCTGTAAATATTTTAAATGGCGCACTTTTTAATTCGAAAGAATTTTTGATTTAAAAAACGAACGAAATTTTAACACATTTATATTCAGAAGATAAAACGTATGTATGTGCTGTCTCTCATCCATAGGAACACTCAAGACCAATGAGGCTCCTTTTGTCGATTAGAGGTTCCTCTTACTATTTCAACCAGTTCACTTTTAAATAAGTAACCATTCAAATTGAACCGAAAAGTTTTTTATGAACTAGGCAAAAAATTTAGCTTTCTTTTTTAGTGAATTCGCTGCAAAAATTACAAAGAATAAAATTATATAAAAAAAAACTTTTTAAAAATAAGCTTTAATGTACTAAAAAGTAGAAAATAAGTTGTTTCCAAGTCACCTGTATCTTACTATCCATAAAAGCTTGGGGCGCTCATGTGTTCAATATTTGTCAAACAGTTACCACAATATTTTATTTAAATAATTTTTTGCAAATAGATTCTAGTAATGAAAGATATTTTGAATATGGATATTGAGCGCACAAGCTTTTATTAATAGTAAGATACAGGTGACTTGGAAACAACTTATTTTCTACTTTTTAGTACATTAAAGCTTATTTTTAAAAAGTTTTTTTTTATATAATTTTATTTTCTACTTTTTAGTCTTCCATAAATTCAATTTTAGAGCTCTGAAATTTTTCGCAAAAAGAATTTTAAACTTGCAGAGCAGTACACAATATTTAGGGTATTCACAGTGTTTCCTATCGTCATATGTCATATCCTCAATTTAACAAATAATACGGCAGTGATCGACCCTAATATTCGTGGCATATTTGTGACGCGGTGAGTTGTTGCTATTTTGCCAGCAGGGCGCGGCAAGTAAGTTCCTATCGTTTTTCATTCATGTGTGGTGTACCTATAATTATAAACTGAAGCCCAAGTGTGTAGTTGCTTGAAAAGTGCCACGCCCCTTGTCCTACGCCCATAAAATTTTACCAGTGGGACGACACATCCAAGAGGCGACTGCATACGAAATTTCAATGCTGCACGACCTTTAGTTCCAAAGCTAATCGAGATCAAAAATTTGGTTTGTATGGGCGGTGCCACGCCCCCTTATCCAGTGCACGCCTTATTTTCTCAGTAGAAGGATATGGATATGTAGTAAGTTCCTACCGAGTTTCATTGATGTGTGATGTGTAGTTCTAAAGTTATACACAAATCTGGAGTTGATAAAAAAAGTGCCACGCCCCTTATCCTACGCCCATAAAATTTTACCAGTGGGACGACACATCCAAGAGGCGATTGCATACGAAATTTCAATGCTGCACGACCTTTAGTTCCAAAGCTAATCGAGATCAAAAATTTTGTTTGTATGGGGGGTGCCACGTCCCCTTATCCTACGCCCATAAAATTTTACCAGTTGGACGACACATCCAAGAGGCGATTGCATACGAAATTTCAATGCTGCACGACCTTTAGTTCCAAAGCTAATCGAGATCAAAAATTTTGTTTGTATGGGGGGTGCCACGCCCCCTTATCCAGAGCCCCCCTTATTTTCTCAGTAGAAGGATATTGATATGTAGTAAGTTCCTACCGAGTTTCATTGATGTGTGATGTGTAGTTCTAAAGTTATACACAAATCTGGAGTTTATAAAAAAGTGCCACGCCCCTTATCCTACGCCCATAAAATTTATTGATTCATGTATTGGGCTCTAGATTAGGCATGTATGCAAAGTTTCAGATCTCTAAGTAGTCGGGAAGTGGGTGAAAAATTGATTACTAGATTTGACGACATACATACCTGATTTGAAGTTAATATAAAGCTTATAAAAAACCATAAGACATTCATGTTTCTCTCAAAATTCTCTTTAAAATTTCTATCGAAAATTCACTCTCTCTCTCTCTCTCCTTCAAAAAGTGCCTTTTCTTTTTTCATGCAAAACATGAAGCCAATTTTCACTTTAAACACTTTCAATTTTATGCTTTTGTGTCATTTTTCTGTTGTTGTCAGAATTTTGCAAAATTTTGTGAATTGTATGTCAAAAAGTTGAGCCTGCCTTTAGGCGCATTGTCTAACTTATTTACATATTAGCTGGAAACTTTTTACATACGATTTGTATGATTTTCATTTCTGTGTAGGTACATACATATATAAATATGCATGTATTTTTGTGGCGTGTGTGTGTGTGTCTTTGTAGTGCCATGCTAAATGCTTTGAATTAAAATTTTTGCAAAATTTTGCGCGCCAAAAATGTGCACAACTAACAACAACAACAAAAGCAAAACAACAATGACCTTTTTGCGTGGATTTAGTATTCTTTTTTTCCCCCAAATTTGTTGTTGTTGTTGTTGTATATAATTCAAATGTGGCTGCCACAAATAAAAACACGAACGGCCAAAATGAAAACATTATTTTTGTCAGACATGTCTAGTGTCTGGTTGGCGCATAGTGGCAGACCAATGTTGTTGTTGTTGTTGTTGCTGCCGTGCGGTTGTAGCTGGCAGCAGTAGCAGCAGCAGCATATATAACAACAACAATCAAAAAAGCCGCAACAATTTCAACTGCGTGAACTGCGCTGAACGTACGCCACGCATTTTTTGCGCCTTGCCGCTTGTTTTTTTGTGTTGTGCTGCTGCTGCTGCTGCTACGTCACTTTCTCGTCGGTGTGTGCTGCTGTTGGTGTTGTTGTTGCAGCCGAAAATATTTTGCATGCCATGCTGCGGCCAAGCACCAAACAACGTGTGGCATGCGGCAGCGCTTTTAAATTTTAAATCCGCCTCAGTCCAAAAATTATTTCGTGTGGCAAAGTGAAAGGGTTGCTGCGGCTGCAAGCTTAAAGTGTGGCACGCAGCGCGACATTTGAGCGCAACACCCGCTGCGCTGCCTCGCCTTACTACTCGCTACCAGCCTCAGTGTCTGCCATACGAATATGCTGCTGTACGAGTATATGTATTTTAGTGTGTGTGTATTTTTGTTTGCCTTTAGTGTGTGTGCGTGTGTATGTGTGACGCACGTGCTTCTGTGGCAGGCTTGTCTTTTTTGACTTTTTAACACGCAAGCGCTCTCCCGCTGCTCTTACGCTGCCGCTGCAATAACAACTTTCAGCCAAGAACCGGTCTCTGATGTTCAAGCCTCAGAAAAAAGTAGTCAGAGTCCTCATAGACCGCTGAGCTTTACGCTATTCATAGCTGGTTTAGTATGCCGAATGCAGTTCAAAAGTTATATTATGTATTCAAGTTGAAGTCTCAGAGAGAAGTGGTCAAAGGCCTCATACAGCAGATTCTACCAGTTCCAGTTTGTTTATAGAAGTTTTCTATGCCGAAAATTGTTGAAAAGTTTAATCCTCGAAAAGAGAAGTGGTCAAAAGCCTCATAGAGCCCATCAGTTTCTAGCTTATTTATAGAAAATTTTAAAGACAGAAAGTTTTTCAAACATTTTGCATTTTCATTTGATTTTCAACTTTTATAACTTTATTTGGAGCTACCTAGCAACTTTGACTTAAGCGCATAGGCTATAAAGAAATATCGAAAGTTTCCAAATACATATTTGTCCTCATACCTACTCCAGATATTGCTATTTTTCGTGTCTTCATCGATTTATTACATACATTTTTTATACAAGAAAAATATTTAGCTACTCTAAGTAAAACAGTTCGACATTATTAAACTTCGGCTCATATCAAACCTCAAATGCCAGCTCAGAGTATCGGCGATTTTTTCTACATTCTTCTCTTCATCTTTACACCCAGTTAGTATGCTTAGAAGCTGGAAGTCCGCTCCATACAAAATGCTCTTCTGATTACATACAAAGATTTCTCATTCTCAAACACACATAAATTTATTAACTTCAGCTCATATCAAGCAGCAAAATCTTAACTGCCACACCCAACTGCCGCTCTCAGTGCCGCTTTCGGCTGTTAAGGCTGAGAGTGTAGTGATTTTTGTGTCCTTTCTGCTGTGCTCGCTCGCCGTTCTCACTACATTTGGTGCCCTTTTCGATGTAGTTAAGCGTTTATCAAACCCACACATACGCGGCATTACAATGACACGCCACACATACAACCACACAAGCTGCCTATGGCCTCATAATAACTTTATTAAATGCGTAAGTGTTGGCTTTTAATGTTTTTCCACGAGCGCCGCCACCACTACCATTACAGCCAACAGCAACACTATCATAATTACAACTACCATTACTACTGCCACTATACATATGAGTCTGTATGATACTTGTTGTTGTTGTTGTTTGTGTGTGTGGTACAAAAACTAATAATTGGTAAACACTGATAATAGACACTTAAATATGAATATAATGTCGCCATACTCCCACACACACACACACGCACACACATACGCCCTTCTAACTGCTTACGCTTTTATGAACTTTGTGAAACTTTTAGTGCAACTTTTAGTGCTTTTCTGCGGAGTGTGGGAATCACTGTTGAAACGTGCCTCATTGATTTGATATCTTGTTGCTTGCTCAACTTGTATGCCTCTCTTTCCTCTGTTGCCTCATAATAGTTGACTCTGAATATTGAATATTTCCATAGAATTGGTACTCGGCGCTGGAAATTTTTGGCATGTCACTGATCGGTGCAGGCAGATAAGGCAATTTTCCGAAGCATCCTTTGGCCTTTGCGCTGCTGTAATAATTTCAAAATATTCACACACATACACACACACACACACACGAACTGTTGTGCGCCTTATTTTCCACTCAAGTGGTTCAAGTGTTTTGTGTTAGTTTTTGCCTTCATTGCGCTAGCCGCATTTTGAAGTATCTTTTGGTTGCCCCACATAACCTTTTTGTGCCACATCATCAGGCCAACACTTGCCACTTTGCCACTTGTCGGTAGCCAGCAAGTTGTTGACATCATAGTTGCTGTTGCTGTTTATTGATAATTGCTGCTATTGATTGGCTTCGATAGCGTTCCCTTTTTTTTTTTGGAATTTTAGAAAAAAATTCAAAAATTCTTGAGTGCCTCAAATTGAAATGTACGCTATTAAATGCCACATTTCCGTTTTTGAAGTCAGCAGATAAATGAACAAAAGATGGCGCCTGGCATAATTTCTTTAAAAATGCAAGCTCATGCTTTCTAAAAAATTATTGAGCAGCTGCTTAGCACATTTTTAGGCGTTTTATATAAAATGTTTGTTAGAAGAATATTAAAACTTCAAAGTTGTAAGGCATAATTTAAGGCATTCAATAGTCATGAAAAGTTTTTTTCAATATAATCAACAACAACATTAATTTAAAGAATAGCTAAATAGTAGCTTAGCATACTTTTAGGCGCTACTAATAGTTTGAAAAGTATCCTTGCTACTTGCAAGTACAAAGCTTCTCTCTGCAATCTTAAATTTTCTTGCTTGCCAAAAACGCTTGCCTATTTTTAAGCGCCTCAGTGTTATGTTGACATAAATGCTAGGCAGTGTGTTTTGCCGCAAATCGGTGTCATTAACCCCTTTTGCTATTTTTGCTGCTTGCCACAAAGTCAGGCACAAGTTCAAAGCCTGCCACAAGACGAGGAAAGAGTAGAAATTACATAAAACGTGTCGCTTTTGCATGCGTATGTGCCACATACGTGTGTGTGTGTATGTGTGTGCGTTGATTATGACAAAACTATGCCAAAAACTTTCAAGGACATGCTACATTTGTTTGCACACATACATACACACACACATGCATATGCTACTATGTCTTTTGCTGCCTTTCTATGCTTCTTCTTCGTCTTCGTCTGCATGTGTGTATCTATGTGCTTATATACCTTGTGCCTTAAAATAACTTTAAATGTTTGTCTCAAGCAAAAACTACAACCAAACTGATATGCACACACACACACACACCTACCAGCCGCAACTAAAACCAGCTGCAAAACTCGACTCCTTTTTATATGTGACGTGCGTAATTAAAAGCAAAGCAGACGCTGCGGCAAAAGCCTGCACGCCAAAAACTATGCTACATATTTTTGCTACAGCAACAACAACAAAAACAACACAAACATGTGCTGCAACAACAACAACAACAACGACAGCCAACGATTGCTGCTGCAAACGCACATGCCTGCTTGATAGCGACGTAGGTGGCGGCGCCTTTGGCCGTATACGCAGAAGCCTGCTCGTACACTCACACACACTTTAACATACTTAGGTACTCTCAGGCAAGTAATGGGGCTTAGGCTGTGTCTTTGCTGCTCACTTGCTGCATACTTTTAGGCGCTCGCAGACAATTTCCCTGTGAAACTTTCACTTTACGCACTTTGTTGCTGCCGCAGTTTGCTTTTAGCCCGCCGCTCTACTTCCTGCTACTGCACACCTCCGCCTCGCCTACTACTCCCTCAGCTCTTGTCTTTTGTATGCCAATTTTAACTAAAATTCTCTTACAGTTGTCAGGCCGCCGCGTCGGAGGCAAGTTTTAAATTTTAATCATTATCATAGTCACCCCTCCCCGCTTCTACCCGCTTTCAAGACCACTCGCCGACTGTTGACTGCCTTTTGCCGCTGCCTTTGTGTGGCCTTGATTTTAAGCCAACAGCCGGCAAAAGTGGAGCAACTTGCAGAATTCTCAAATGAAAAGCACTCACACACACTCCTACAGAGAGGGAGAGGGGCAAAGCAAAAAGTCCGTTTGCCGACATTAGAGACATTATGACATCACTTGCGTCACAGCCTTGGCTGTTGTTGTTGTTGTTGCTGTTGCTACAGCTGCCGCCTTTTTGCAAATGTACACAACACGCAGCAACATTTTTGAAGCTCAAGGACAACACAGACAACGCCAGACTGACACACATACACACTCTCAGAGACTCCCACTGTAGGTACACTTAAAGTCAGCGCCGTGAAAAATACGCCAGCGGAAGTGGGCGCACTTGTCTAAAGTCCAAGACGGCAAGAAGCGCCAGGCCAACGGCCCCAGCAGAGCCGTCAGCCACTTTACTTCCTTGCTCTGCCGGCTTTTTGCCTTGTCTAGCGAAATTGCCTGCCCCTCCAACACTCCTTCGCACTCGCTGCCTCGCAAACCTTTTTTGGTTAACACAAATGAATGCGACACTGCGGAGTAGAGTGGTGCCGACCGAGCATGGCCAAAGGACCTTGCGCCCAGCTGAGACCAGGCACAGACATTTTTAAGCTGCTCTGTGCTCCTCCCCCTTCCTCGCTACCCTCGCTCTCATAATGTTTGCTAATTTTGCTACGTACAGCAACTACTGCCAGCGCAAGACTCGCCACAACAACAGCAACCCCTTTTTTGCTTAATTTAGTTTAAGATAATTTTTGCGAGAATTAACTTTCTGCTGGTTGTGTCTCAAAGCTTTGAGCAGCTTCCCCCCATTTCTGGCGCAGAAAATACTTTTAAATGCCTTAAAGTATGCTGCTATTTTTGTTGGCTACAAGCAAAACAACAACAACAAGCTTGTTGCTTTTTGGCAAAATGTTAGGTTAGGTTATGTACGTGCATATAATTTTGGCCAAAAATTTACAAAACTTGTACTTGTATATACAAAATATGTATTACACACACACACACACACATACAGAGGCACGCATCTAATATAAGTGATTGTAAGTGTGTATTTGTGCGTAGGCAAATATGAAAATGTATAGCAGCAAAACAGTGACGTGCTCCCAAACAGCAACAGCAGCAGCAACAACAACAACAACAGCAATAATCAAGCTAGTAGTAATAGTAGTAAAAGCGGAAACTCATAGTCTGCTTTTAGGCGCGCATTACTTGTTAGAAGTGTATATAAAGTGGGAATGTAAAAGTAAAGGCTTTGCTTGCTCTTGCCTCAGCTCGGCTGTGGTTTTTGCCATTTACTTATATACATTTTAATGCCAGACAGCGCGGAGTATATACACAGCTAGGTGATTGGTAGTAGTGGTTGTGTAAAATGTAAGGCTCAATGTCAACAAACGCTGTGAGTGGCGCCTAAAAGTAGGCCAAGCCATTTTCTTAATGCCTGCAAATTACTGAATTTAAGCTTTAAGTTCTTGCAGCTATGCAACTATTTTGCATAAGCTTATTAATATTTACGTTCGGCTTTAAAGTGATTACAGTTGCTTAAAAAGTTTATAGTTTTAAAGTTCATAAAAAATTTTTCAGCATTCAATTGCAAAAAAATTTTGAATTTAAAATTTGTCAGCATTTGAGAATAAGTATTTGCAAAAAATAAAAATTTTAATGATTTTCTTTTCCCCTTCTCTTTGCAGGTGAGTTTCAATACGGCAATATCCTTTATTAGCAGCGCCTAAAAGTAGGCAACACAAAATGAGTAAGTCTCAATTGCTGGATTTTGTAGCGAATCAATATTATTTGTGTCAACTTGCAGTTTGTCGCCAGCTTGACAAAAATAACATTTTGTTTGTCATACATATATCTATACTTTTACAGCTCCCCTCCCCTCAGCTCACTCAACCTCCCGCTCGCGTCAAAATAACTTCAAAACTGTTTGAGCAGGGAACAAGCAAGAGATTTTATGTTGCTGTTGATCTGGTCTGTTGCTGCCGCTGTTCTGGCTCTAATTAGGGGGACTCTTTTACAGGCACACACACACACTCACACACACACATTCAAGCAACCCACACACATTGACAAAGGAAAAACTACTAAAACGCGCGTAAGTAGTCTTAATGTGCGCCACTAAGTGGCCGTGCCTCGTCTCGCCCCGCCTGCGCGCCAGCTTTCATGTTGTGTGTGGCAAGGGGGACTGCGGGAAAGGGGAGCGCACATACATAAACGAAACGTTGCAGCATATGCAACATGTAGCATGCTGCATGCTTTATTCAGTCTGAGAGAATGCGACTTAATTTTGATTTATGGCAACGCCCGCGCGTTTTGCTGCGCCTCATGCAGGCAAGCAGGCCAGGCCGGTTGTTGTTGTTGTGCATAGGCATTTCTTTAAGATAAGTTTTTTTTGAAAACATTTTTGCTTATTTTTTGACGCGTTGCACATAAAAGAGAAAACAACTCAGTTAATTTATAAGCTAAAAATTTGCGAATTCAAAAGTTTGGTTTTAATTTTTGCAAAGTACTCGTATAAAAGGAAAGCTCAAACACACAAAGAAAGGCTTTCCTAGAGAACACCAATGAAATCCAAAGTATGGAAATCATCTGAATTCTGCCAAATGGCTGTACGTTGATCAAGGCGTGTTAATAAAACGACACTCAGTGCTAATTGCTAGTCAATGACTAGCCACATAACCCAACCAACCAACCAACTTGCATAAACTAATTTTCGTTTTGCAAAAAATGTTGGCAAAATTTTGAAAAAATGTCAACTTAATTTTATATTTTTTATAAAGAAAAGTAAGAGTCTTCACATCTAATTTCTTTTTTAAAGAAAAGTTAATCTTGAACGAAAAGAGATATTTATTGTTTAAACTTTTACTTTTAGCTTGTATAAAAAAAGCAAAGCCACAAGCGTATAGCATATACGCAGCTACATGCACCCTCACCCTACCCCTCCCCATCCTCATCCCCCTTTCAACAGCTACATTTATCATGCCAGCGTGTAGTTGCAATTTCTGCTCGCTCACTCACACTTCCTGTTCGCTGCCAAAGGCTCATTTACAAGCAAGCCTATTAAGACGCACACACACACACACAGCGCGCTGTCTCATAATAATGATCTTTAAGATCAGCTCAAGTATGTATGTATATAGAATATCAAAAATTATGTCGCTTCACATTTCCTGCGGCGCATCTTGCCTGCTCGCTGCTTTTTGATATGCAAATGTCGGCCTTGTTGAAGGCAGCGGCTCGGCGGCCCTCAGCGGATCCAGCAGCCAAAAAAGGGCACCTCAACAGCAGACATCACGCTTTAAATTCTTCATATATCATCGAGCGCAGTCGACAGACAGCAACAACAACAGCGCTGCAGTGCATTCAAAGCGATTTTCATTGTCAGCTGTGTGCAATCGAATGTATCTTATGGATAATAATATCTTATGCGTCGCGAGAAAGCCTTGCAGGGCGAACGCACAGATTGCATTTTTTAACGCGCCCTTCTTGCGCTGCCGCTGCTTGTGGACAGACGCTCCCTCCGCGCGCTGCCGCAGGAAGTGCATTCGATTTTAATTTGAATTTCCGTTGTTGATCTCGCAGGCTTTTATGCGTGTATGCGTGCGTATGCGTGTGTGTGTGAGCTCATTTCTTTTATTTTTTATTTTTTCTTGCATTGTTGTTTTTGTTCTTGTCTTGCCGCACTCATGATAATTCAATAATTTCATCAGTTTTAAACACACACACACACACAAGCTCAAAGGTTAGCAGCTGACTCAGTTACTTTGATTTTTTTTAATGTATTTGTGTTGTTTTTTATGCCCAGAGATCTTGGAATTTTTATGACTTGTACGAACGCAGCGCAGATTTAATTGAGTGACAGGAAGTCACATTCCCGCTCGATACAATTGCACCAAAATTAGTATTACTTTTAATTTGCCCCCGCTCACTCCCCTCTCACACTCTTGCTCCGTCTGTAGCTTGTGTTTTCAGTTAGTTGAATTTAATTTTGATTTGTATCTCTTTGACATTTGTTCAAAGACGTAGTGAGGATTTTTAAAGGCGAGGTTAAAAATTATTTTCGTATCAAAGCGAAACTTTTTATAAAACGCATTCGAATACCGATTTCAAGAGCTAAGCCCCAAAGATCGTTGCCTGCAGAGTTTTCCTCAAAATTACGTACAACTTAATTAAACTATTTGTCATGTTGCATATTTTACTTTCGTTCTAAATCAATTAAAGCACAAATTTAAGTTTAAACCCAAAAAATTTCAATAGAACGTGAAATGAAGAACAAGGCCGTATACATAGACTAGCTTTATTTGGATCTGCTGAACTATAGCTTGAAAACTTTTAAATGCAGTCTGAACAAATCAAATGGCCTGATTCCAAACAATATCAGTATTCTCTACAACTCTTCTTCTTTTGGGATTTTCCGGAGAATCTCAGCACCACTCTGAACAGCTTAAGCCAAACTCTGGGACCAGCGCCCCCTGCTATAACACATGCACGCCTCTGCCATTAGCTCTTCCCTCAGTCTCTGTCTTTTGTTTCAATTTCTGCCATTGAATTTGATTTTGATTTGTATCTTTCAGTACGTATCTCATTCGTGTGTTGCGTTGGTTTGGCGTTAATTTAATTGCGCTTCCGTTCTGCGTGTTCAGCTTAAACTTTCGTAGACATACACAAGCTCCAGCTACAGCTTCATCCGCTGCTGCTGCTTCGACTCTGCCAGTGCTATACTTCAGCAACGCTTTCATTTTCGCATCAATCGAATTCAATTAACATCTTTTAAGCGTCATCCATAAGCGCGTGTATCTGCGTATCTTCCGCTGCCGCGAACGCAATGCCCAGATAAATCATCGCTCTTAAACTGTTAAGATTTTTCGCTGTTTTATTGCCACGGCTACGGATACGACTCGGCTACTGCTACTTACTAGTTGTCGGTAATTGATCATGCTGACACCATCATCAGCGGCGGCTTCAGCTTCAGCCTCGGCCGGGCCAGCAGAGGCTTCCAGCTTCGCTGTACGAGTATGGCTGATCAGATCAGCTGCGCCGCAGCAGCTCGCTGCTTCGGAGCGAGTTGGATGGAAATTGTAAATTAAACCGGATGTTTGTGGTTTTGTTGCTTTTCAAATGTTCCTTTTCGTTTTGTAATGTTGTTCATGTGTGTGTATGTGTGTGTGTAGTTTTTCTCTTCTTTTTTGTATTTTACGTGCGTTTTTGATAGATTGAAAGATTGCGCTTTGATTAAGGCTAATGTTCTCATCTGCGCTGTGTGTGTGCGTTTTTTATTGGCTTCAATATAAATTAAAATAGTTTTGCTACTAGTTGAGATCAGAGTTTATACACTGTGTACAAGTAGCGCCATCTAGCGAGCAGCTACAGATGGGTACTTGAACAGGAATGGCTGTCAGCTAAAGCAAAATTATAACGGGTTAGGAAGTCAAGTCTAATATACCGATGTAAGTGATTTTCGAAAATGTACTAAATTGTACTAAAATATTTAAAGAATTTTCACTTATATAAGTGATTTTCGAAAATGAAATTGAATTGAATAATTTCATATAATAATAAATTTAGTGAGTTTTTTTTAGTATATTAATGCATATTCGAAAATGTTTTAGTACAAGCATGAATGCTTAGTTATAAATTGCTACATTTTAGCACACTTTTACAAAATTTTAAAATCTCTCTTAATTTTCTTCTGCACTTCCTCGCTGTTAAAGCGCATCATCCCATTGTCCTCTCCTTCAACTGCTCCTCTCAAGCTACTGCCCTTTTTGTACTTCTCTTGTTGGCGTTTCGTTTCGCTCTATCAAATGGGAGGAGCCAATATTTTATTGAATCTATTTTGATTTTTACACCCTTTTTTGCGCGTTCCATACTTCCCTGCATACACGAACAAACAAAACCCATACACATACACGTACATACATTGCAAAAAATTTGCTACACTTTTTGCTCTGCCATTCTGCTTCGATATGCTCTTCTCTGCTCTAGAGCCATCAATAATGCCCATTATTGTTGTTTGAGCGTGTATGCGTGTGTGTTTGTGTGACTTGCGAATTCCACTGCTTTATGCCCATCCCTTTTTCTCACACTTTCACACTTCGTTCGTTGTATCCTTTCTACAGAAATAGAAATATCAAATTTCCAATATTTTCCACCATTTTCAAAAGAGCACTAATTTAATCCTTGCATCCCTGAGTTCGTGAATCCTTGCTGCTGCCTGCATATTGTATTCTTCTTGCTGATTATGCTGCTTTCTGCATTTTGTTGCCACCTTTGCGTGTCGCGATTTCGCCATCCTTTCGCATCCGCCAGTTAAGCGCATCCTTTTCATTTTCCTGCATTTTAATGGATTTTGTTGCATCGTGCACATCGCAGCTGCACATCCTTTTTCGCTGTTTGTGTCTGCTGCAACATTGGCAGTTTTTTTGTTGTGAAATTATACTCAAAATTGTGTATACCATTCGAGTTTGTATCGACTTCAGCTGACGCTCCATTGATATAGAGACCGAGCAGCTTATAGTTCTTTCATTTGGCTCTTTCTATTCATCTACTTTCGAACGTTAATATGCTAAATTCTTAGCTTATTCTAATATCTTACTTCATTGCTAGAGATCTTATATCATTCCTAGAACCGCAATCTTACTACTATTTACACAACCCCACTTTCAAATTGGTTGCTGCCTTCATTGAGTTTTCCTCCTTTCTCATAACTCTTTTCTCTATCTCTCAGCTATATTTTTTCTGCCGATAACTTTCTTTCAGTCAAAAATCCCACTAATTGAGACACGCATTCAAATAGCATTACTTAAAAGTATTAATTTTCTATAAAATATCTCATGAGCCTCTATTAAGTATATCATATCATCATTCTCTAATCCATTTTTGAGCTTCTGACAAAATCTACGAAGTTACTTTCCGATTTTTAGTGTAGATTTTCGTGGCATAGAGAAAATTCATGCGATCAACTGAAAATTTTTTATTTTTTAGTAATTTAGCAATTTTTTTCAACAAGCGCCCAGATTAATATTGTCAATTTATTATATTTTCATGCCTTCAAGTGGTCCTACACGCTCCCTCTCTCTCCTTCATTACTTAACAAAATTACAGCCGCCTGCTCTTGCTCCGCTACTGTTCTGTTCCATTCAATATCTTATCACAGAGTTGCTCCCTATTCCCATTTCCTTTTTTCTGCTGCTGCTCTTTGGCAATCATGCCAAATGTTATCTCGTCGAGCATACCTAAGAGGCAGTGCCAGCACGTCGTTTCTGCCGCTACTCTTCTTCCTGCCGCCCGTCCGTCCGTTCGCCTTGCTTTATATACAATTTTTATATTTCCAATAAAACGATTTGCTGCCAAGCGCTGCGCTCTGTTTGAGGGAGCGGATGCGGGCGGGGAGTACTCCTATCTACTGCCATTCTACTACGACGGCCACTATCTCCTCCTCCTCCTACTACTATACGCTTTTTTTTTTAATACGCATTAATAAAATGTTCTCTATACGCCGCATGAGAAACGAACGAGACGGCAAGCTTTTATATTGCTTGGCGTTGCTGGCAGCGTAAAAATTAATACAAATACAACAACAAAAATAATAGGAAGAAAAACGGTATGTAATGGCGAACAGCATAAAGAAAGTAACAACAAAGTAAATGAATTTCTTTTCGCTTCCAATACGAAATTTCTTCCTTGTTTGCCAGCGGGATGTAAACATTTTTCCAGCTACTGCTACTTTTCTCGCTACCTACTACGCTTTTTCATTTCACTACATTCCCGCTTGCTCCATATCGAAACGTTAAGATCCTTGAATTGTATGAACAGACACACATACACTCACACATACTTATATGCACACATTCAAAGAAGTAGCAAAAAAAAGCAAACAGCAAAAGAAAAACAGCAAGAAAAAAAGTAGCTAGCTACAAAAGTTGGCAGTAGGGAGCAAGCGGGTGGTTCGACGGAGTGTCGACATATCTATGTGCATGTGTGTGTGTATACCTTTTTATTCCCGACTCACAGCTCCACACGCAGCCGAGATGAATGGCTGCATCAAGTGGGTGGCGCGACAGGGTGGCCTGTGCTCGTTAAAACGTAGGGAGGACGACAACAACTTCGCTGCGGCTGCTTCTAAATTTTTTTCCCACAACAACAACAACATTTATTATTGAAGGTTGAGGTTGGTGTGTCTCTTACAATTTTTCGCTTTCGTTCCCTACTGCTTTTTCTACTTTTTATTCCGGTACACATTTTTCTCTTCTGCTCCCTCTTCCACTCATACTCCTTACATTAAAAAAAATTTATAAATTTCATAGCATTTTTCTTTATATTTTTTGCTATTTTTTGCTACCCTGCAGATTTTTGCTCCCGCTGCTCCCACTGCTCCTACTTTTTTCTGTAATGTTTTTTATACTTTTTCCGAAGAAGAAGAGGAGAAAGCTTCTACGCTCTCGTATATGCCACATGCTATCGATAAGTACATAACACTTCATACATTTTTCTTTTAAATGCGCCTCATTGTTGTTGTCGCCTCTCTGGGAAGTCGTAGAAGCGCTGGTCTTCGGCGCAGCTTCTGCTTTCGCCACTGCTGCTCTCACCTCTCGTTGAGCTCTCATTCAATACGCTTTTCAGTTGGAATTTCATTTCCACTACCAGTCGAACTATATGCCCCTCACCCCTGCCCCTCTACCTTTTTTGTAGTTCGGGCGCACTATCTTACTATCTCTTCACCCAACTACGAACTACCTCTTTGTGTGTGCACGGATTTGCAGTATCTATCCCTACTCCAGCTATGTATATGTATCTATGTGCAACGCTGTGTACGAGTATTTTTCTGTGTGTGTGTGTGCAGTCCATGGCATTTTCGTTTCACATCGTATTTATCGACCAATGATATTGGAAATATGTCAGCTGCGCAAGGCATCATCGGCTGGGGCTGCTTGGGGCGTAGGCACCCGACGCCCGACGCCCGCCACCCGTCAGCTTTCAGCCAGCCAGCAGCCTTGGTTCCATGACGGAGTACTGGGAACACTGACATGGCATGGCTTGGCGTAGGGTGGGCTGGGAAGCAACGTTTTTGCAGCAGTGGTTGCTCGGGTGCGCGTGGCAAGCTGGAGAGCGCCACTCATACGTGTTGTTGCCACAGCAGATGCTGCTACTGCTTTTTTTCAACGTTGTCGGCGTGGCTGAAGTGGGGTCCGTTGAGGGATTTTGCTATCGAAGCTGCTGTCGCATATAGGGAGCACACACACATTCAGCACGTTGTATGCGATTACGTATACATACATGAGTATGTGTGCATGTGTGTGTTGGCATTTATTGGAAAATCGCTTATAGTTTCGACTGATTGTGGCCCCACTACGCTTCGGCTTCTCCAACTGCTCTAGCTGCTTGGCCCCGTTTTTGCTCAACATTTGGCGTACTCCTGATTTATGGCAAGTTTCGATTGGATATTCGCATTTTGGCAAATGATGCGTGAGCTTGTTGTTGCTGTACATATTCGCGCTACAAAAATGGGAGGGACTGTTGTGGTTGTGTGCTATAATCGTAAGATTACGTACCTCAAAATGGTATTGACGATTGCAAGGTTTGTTTTTTTTGCAGATTATGTAAAATACCAGCTTCAGTAGAAATAGAATATACATATAGAGAAAAAGATTATCGAAGAGTACCTACTCGAAAGTATCTTGAGTACTTATGAGAGTATCCCTGCTTGAGCTACGTTGAGCAAAAGCACCCAACAAGGTATTTGCAACATAAAATAATTTTGGGCAGCAGTGTAATAAATGTTGTTATATTATTATGAAAATATTTTCTTCAAAATAGCAGAATTTTTTTAGAGCGAAAAATCAAAATTCTGGAAGTCAAACTCTAAAAATGAAGTAAAAAGTAAATTAAATCTACTTAAAAAATTTAAATTTTTTTTTTTTTTAAACGAGAGATAACTACAATAAAACCACACAAACTTCCCCCTCCTCCTCTTGCACTAACCACAATTTAATACTTTAAATCACAAATGCAACTTTTTTGCTTGCCGCACACTATCAAACAACAACAGCAACAACATCAGTGGTGGCAGCATTCTCAAGTGTTTGGCAAAAGTTGATTGCACTTTTTTAATTTAGCGCTCGGAAACTGCCGCTGGTAAGTTTCTTCCTCGCTGTGTGTGCGTGTGTTTGTTTGTTACGCGCTCAAACAACTTCAAACTTGCTGACTCGCGGTACTCGAATCCAACTCAAACAAGTTGCCTAAATTCAGCACAACAAAGCTGTTGGTAAGTGTGGTGAATTGCGGCTGAAGAGCCATTCCCAAAAACGAGACGGAGAGAGAGGCTTTGAAGAATTGCAATAAACAGTTGCAACTAGCTAGTGCAACTAGCGACGGCAACAAGAAGTAGTTGCAAAATAGTAGTGGAAAAATTGTAGTGGCAAAACAACAACAATGCAGCTGATTGCAATTTTGCAACTTACCTCGCTCTGCGGCAACTGAGCGGCGTTGACTGAGCAGCAGAGCGCAGCAACGTAAGAGAGTCTGACACTGGGAGAGTGACGAACGAGCGTTTACATGTGTGTGAATGCGTGTGTATGCTTAAGCGAGTGAGTGAGAAACGATGAAATGAAGCGCATTTTATTGTTATTGAGAGCGAGATGGATGGCGGTGCCAGTGGCACACACACACCTGCATACAAATGCCTGCATATTCACACAAACGCTGCACAGAGCGCATTTCGATTGACAACTACCAATGCTATAGAACTCGGTTATACACACACACGCACTCACAGATGCTTGTACATATGCAGCAGCAATTGTATGTGTTCGATGTTCGATAAAACGAACGCAACGAACCTCAGCAAAGATGCAATGCAACCGGCGCAGTAGAACGTGTGGGCAGACGAGACGGGCGAGCTGAGGCTGTCGGGCAGTTTGAGACTGCAGCAGGGGTAGAGCGCGACCAGGCCAAGCCAGCAGGCAGGCAGGCACGCCAGCCAGCCAGCAAGCAAGCGAGCAGATACTCAGCTACAAGCCAAGCAAGCATATAGATAGATTTTTAACAAACCTGATTGGATGTTATTGACTGCTGCGGCTCGACTGGTGGCACTAACGATATTTTGTTGTTGCCGCTCGCTGTACGAGCCAACATATACGCACGTGCACGTGTGTGTGTGTGTGTGTGTGTGTGTGTATCGTGTTCATATTGTGGGGTTTCAGTGAGATTTATATGCATGTACATACATATATTGCCATACCTTCACGGCAGCAGCGTCCTCCGCATGGACGTCATCGCTGTAGGTACCACTGCATATACTCGTGCATATGTATGTACATATGTATGGAATTGTAGAAGTGTGTGCCGTGTGCACATTCTTCCTTATAATATTCTTTCGACCATTTTTGTAGTTGTTTTTTTTTTTTGTTTGAACTGGCTTAATTGTATTTATGCCTTTTTGTGTGTTTTTGTTAAATTGCTAAATTGTATTAATGCCTTCGATCATGCAATATTTCTTAATTGCGCTAAATTTAAATTAATTAGTAGTTTTTGTTTTTTAAATTAAATTTAATGAATAACAAAAGAACAAAATGGCGTGCTTAAAGGAACTTATGAACAAAAAGTGAACTGCAGAGAAAAATACTATGGGAAAATTAGAGTTAATAACATCAGTTACAAAAATACTTGCCTACTTTTAAGCGCTTCTAAGAAACAGCATATTCTTTATTGTGCTTTGGACTGGATTTAACATTCTATAAGTTTTCCATAGCTATGGGCGTCACTTAAGGGACCAACACAGTTGATTTATTCTATTTAAAAGACTTGTATATTGCTAATAAAGGTTATTTTCTTAAAACATTGCCTACTTTTGGGCTTTCAAAAAACAAGAAAACGCTTAAAACAACATTTACAAGTTTTACAAAGTAACTAAATGAATGGAAAGTTACTAAAAATGCTTTAAAAAATAACTTCCAGCTGCTAGTGCACATTTCTATAAAGTGTTGCTCAGTTTTGTGCGCTAGAATTCTGAAGCATATAATCGAGCATGAATTTAGTTCAATTAACGACATAGTAAGGTGGCTATGGATCATAAAATAAGCTGAAATATTTTATCCCACCTCAAAATTTGCTATTTGACTAAGTTGCTGCCTACTTTTAAGCGTTTAAAACCAAATAAGTTTTCAAAAACCCTAAATATCTACTAGCAACTACATATCTACATGATATTCGTAGTCAGACTTAATTTAATTGCCTACTTTCAGGCGTTTTAACTTTCAATTTCAACCTTAACTACCACTTGCACTTACTAATTAATGTATTAAAATGCGCTTGTTACTTTAATGTTTAAAGCACAGTGCGCTTGTTAAATTAAAGCACACTTTTAGGCATACCAACGCCACATTAAATCATCTTAAAGCCATTAACTATTTAAGCACGTCTAACTGCACTTTCCCGACTTCCCTAACGGAAT
This sequence comes from Neria commutata, assembly GCA_963457695.1. NCBI lineage: Eukaryota > Metazoa > Arthropoda > Insecta > Diptera > Micropezidae > Neria > Neria commutata. The sequence goes on from OY735249.1 coordinate 1,617,757, forward strand.
TTCATTGTAAACACCCTCGTAAAACTCATTACGTTGATCAAATGAAAACTCGTAGCATACTTCAGGGCATTTACGCAGCCAGCGCTGTTGTTGACGCCCTCGAAAGTAGCCTCTGTAGAAAGTAGTCTCTGTTTGCGCGCCAGAATAATTCTGCAATTTTTATATTGGTGCGTTGTGCTACAACAAAGCTTCCCAAAGCGGCGCTCCAACCCAGCTACCAACCCGGCTAGCGCTGCCTCTCATGCCACTGCCAAAGAATAAGGCGTTACCAATATGATTATTGAAAGCAATCCATATACGCTCAATACATATGCATATGTATATAAAAAGCTTCGTACATACACCACACACACACATACACATAAATTGATTTTCCATGTTAGGTGAAATGAAATGATGCTGGGAAAGGCACGGGCAAAAATCACAAAAAAAGAAGCAACGCACAAAGAGAAAGTAGAGAGGGCAAAAACGCTGCCAATCCCTGCCTACCTGCCTGCCCCCTCCACCAAACGATGCCGCTCTTTCTCCAGTGCGCTCTGCTCAACAATTCCAGTGCTCCAACGTTCGTTCGTTCGTTCGTCCAATCGAATTCAATTGACTCTCAATTTTTATATTGCTCCGCGCTGCGCTGCACACGAAGCTTTGACACCCAAAAAATGCGCCCTCCCAAGGCGCCTCAAGTGGCAGCCACCCAATGGAGCCCCCTACCCGCACCAGGCAGCAGCTATACAACCAACCATATAACGCGCTCAGTGCACGTAAACCACTTGAAATTCGAATTTTTTCTACTATATACTCGCACGTACAAGCGCTTGCCCACACACACACGCACACGCACAGCCACAGGAGCAGCTATAGACTGTCATTATGTACAGCATTGGAAAAAATGTAATAAAAATTGCTGGTTATATATTGAATTCCTTTTCATTTTTATATTCGTGCGCTTAACTGCACACACACACACACGCACACATACACTAATGACATACACATACACTCGCATCAAAATTTCTTTGCTAAAAGATACCGTTAGCAGAGTGGGTGTAGTTGGGTGCATGTCACCCAAAAGCACTACGTGCCATACACAGTCGCTCACTCACACACACACACACACACACACACACATGCATGTGGCGCATTAAAACCTATCGGAGACACATACCACTTCAATCCAATCCACTTCAGTAGTCTACACACAGCTTGCCTGCCTGCCTCTCGCAGCGACTGCGGCTGTAGCAGTGGCAGTGCCTCAATGCCAATACATTGCCACAATCGACCAGCAGCAGCAGCCCCCAGCTTCGACCCGACCCCTTCTTCCCCCCGCCAGCCTGTAGCGTCTATTTTCGTTAAGCATATGCCATGCCCTTTTTCCGGCATATCCTGCTGCCTGCCGCCTTCCGCGGTCGCGCTTGCCAGCTCGTCTGCTCTCGTCGACGCCGTCGCTGCCGACGTCGTACACATGTATTGAATTTTTATGAAATTTTCCTTTTTTTCCTTTATATGCTCTTTTACCCATTTTTTTCTTGGTTTTTTGCAACAACATGCAGTCGCTCTCTTTCACGCACACTTTACCGTTGCTTGCGCGCGCTCGTTTGCACTCGCTAACACTCGTTTGTCCTGTCGTTGAAACGCGCGCGCGCTCTCTCTACCTTAAACTTGCGCTCTCTCTCTCTCTCTCTCTCTCTCTTTCTCTGTCGCTGTCGCTGTGAAGTTGCTGCTATTTTGCCACTTTCTCTATAGAAATTGACTTTCTTCTTGCTATTCACTTTTTTTTCTATAAGTGCGAGTATTTTTCGTCTTGACTTTTTTTGCACGCTCCGAAGCCTCCCACCCCTCGCTGCCGTGCATAAGATACATCATCCCTCTTTTTGGCAGTGTGAAGCCAGGAGCAAGGCATACATACATATGTACGCCACATCGATTGCGATTGGGAATCCATCTATAGCCTTCGCTTGGGGAAGTGTTCGTGGAAAAGCTGTGAAAATGCGCGTAGGATGTTCCTGGCCCGGCAGTTGGAGCAAGTTCTGGTGGATGACGAAAGGCAGGATAAAATTACGAAGCATAAAAAATCGTAGCAGCGTTTTGGGCGCTTACCTCCTCACTTTTTTCTTTCTTCCAGCTTTTTCGCACAGCTCCTTCTTTGCTATTGCTTTGCCGAGTGCGCTTCAATGAAGAGCGTCAGCTGCTTCCGAACACCCTGCTCCGCCGCCGCCGCCGCCTACATTTACAGTTAAAAAAGTAGCATACTTTTAGGTGCCATGTAGCACGTATGTGTAGCTGTGCTTGTGTGCGAGTAGGGGCCAACACAGCTACACATGTCATTGCCATCTCTTCGAGCACTTCTGCTCCCCCCGGCTCCTTTACCAGCTTCACAGTGTGTTTTATGGCATTTATTGAAAATGCGTAGCTATGTACATCCCTAAAAGCGCGCAGCAGCTTCTGCTCAATAGCATTTATACACACATACATCCATATACATGCGTCGCTGTGTGTGTGAGTGTGTGTATTTGTATATGTATAGGGATTTTGTGCAATTGTCGTTGGCGTATGGATTTTCCTTTTGCTTTTCTTGATGATTTCTCTTTGTGCTCTGCTTTTTTCTTCAGTTTTTTTGTTTTTTGCTATCATTTAGCATTGCCTTCTTTTTGGAGCCAGCATCAGCCAGAGCATGCCCTGGCTTCCATTGTTGTAGGGGGTCTCTGTTTAGGGGGGTGAGCTGCATTTTTCGTATTTCACTTTACATTTTATGGCTGCTCCGCCCCGAATTGTGTTGCTGTTTGTGTAATTGTTGTTGTTGCTGTTATATCTGTATGTACGTAAGAAATGCAATTATTTGGTATGGATTTGTGAAATAAATTCCCAGGGATAAGCACATTTGCAGCACTCAATTTGCTGCTGGTATGCCGGAAAGTATGCTACGATTTAGAATCGTATGAAAAATTACATTACGCTGTCAAAATTTATAAGGAAATATTTTCCGAATTTTTAAGTTATACACTGATATAACCGATACCTCACCATTTTCTGGCACCTAAAAATATGCTATATTTTTTCCAACATACTGTTTCTATATCAAAATAATATTTCATTGACTACACAATACATTTTTTTCTAACTATTAAAGAATTTCTTAAATTGTTGGCCTCTTTCTGACATCCTCGTGAACTTGAAGATATTTTTGAGCAATTAAAAATTCCCTTTTACGATTTGATCAACCTTCTTACGCTGTCTTTTTATAATTTTTTTAGTATTCCACATTTCACAATACGTAATGCGAGCACGCCATTTTCTTTAAATCTTTGACGCATTTCAACACAATTAAGTAACTAATTTTTGTAGCATCAAGCAAATCAGTTTAGCTAAATTTTCCTTATCATATCTACTATAAAATACTTAAATATGCCCGTACACTAATAAATCTTTCAAAGCACTTCATATTTAGTGCAGCTGATATCACGCAGATACTCGTTCGCTGTCGCTGTCGCTGTCGCTGCTACCATTATCAGCAGATCAGCGCCGAGGCAAAGTCAAGTGTTGGCTAATAACAGCGGCGCCATTAACTGAACGCACACGAAAAAATGTGTTCATCAAAACAAGCCATAAGCATTTTCGTTCAGTGGAAGTTTATCTTATCTGACTGACGGACTTGCGGATTTATGAACAGGCGGCGGACGACGGACGACGGTGGGGCTGCCCTGCCAGTGGCAGCACAGCCAATCGAAAGCCAGAAATAGACACTCGATTTTAATGGCTTATTATTATCTGCGCCTTCCTCCTGCTGCCTCAGCTCCGCCAGAGGGTATCAGAGGACGGCGCACTGTGCCCATTCGGCGTATGCGCTGATCGAGCCAAGTCGCTTATCGCTATCTCGCTCTGATTGCAGGCAATACAAGTATCTGCGTTGCTGCAAAACAGCAAATAATATCTACTAAATTTATACACACCGGAGATTTTGATTACGGCGCGCTGCTCGATCTTGCGGCAGGCACGTAGTCAGGGGGGATCAAGAGCAAATCTGAAATTGAAATGAAGTTACTGAGATTCGGAAGACTTTTGGCATTTTCTAGCTTGAAAACGAAAAGGGAGATTATAAAATTCGAGCAGATTTCATTTCTCGTTAAAGTAAACCAAATTCTAAAGACCAAAAATTCCAAGCGTTCTTAACTTCAGCGTTCTCAATCTCTGATTTCTAATCTAAGTGAACTCCGTGCCTCAGCCCCTCACCTCTCATCCCTCTCTACATGCCTGCACACCGCACTCTTCTTTAGCGATTCCTTGTCGTAATAAAAATCCATTTTACACGAAAGCTTTTTGAATTTATGACAATTGCTCATTTCTGTTGCGCGATTTTGTGTTTGTGTGCGTGTGTGACTTTTTCGAAAATTCCTGCTAATTCAAGAGTATAAATAAATTGGTTGCTTTTTTGCTGTGTGTATGTCGTTTGTGCCGTTTTTATCTGTATCTTTGCTACTTTATTATTGCATACAAATAAAATTGATAATAACAATTCTTTGCTTTTCTCTACTTTTTTTCGTTTTACACTAATTTTTGTTTTTGTACTCGCTCACAGTAGCGCCAAATCTGAGTGTATCTGTCCGTCTGTCTGTCTTCGTGTATTTGTATCCGTATCTAGTTAATACTTTGTGCGCGCCATGAAATGAATATTATAATCTGTATCTCAGTTGTTAATTGCTTTTTGACGAGTTAAATACACTATAAATGAGACATTAAGATTTTTTGGGCTATAATTTCCTCTCTTTTTTTTTGGTTCATTTAATTCATTTCATCTCGGTAAATTGGGAATTAGAGACTTTGTTTTGTAGTAGTTCGCAGTTAAACGGCGAAAAGTGAATATCATCGGATGAACTAGAAAGAAGAACGGCCTACTCGAAATTCAAAGTAAGTGTGGAAATGCATTAGATTTATTTCGAATTCATTATAAGCTGCAATGGGTTAGAAGAAGATCTTTTAAGAGTGTTTTGAGCTATGAGCACTTTTGAAAAGTATTTCTTTTAAAAAGACGAGTGAGTTTTAAGTAGAAGAATTCTGAAGAAATAATACTTTGTTTTTGTTTAAAAAGCTGAATGTGCGCTCCTCTTTCCAAAGTTCTCGACTGAAGTGGCACTGGAAAGGTAGAAAGAGTGATTCCATTTCTTTTACAGTTAGACTTGATGAAAGTTTAAAAATAAAAAAAAATTTAAAAATCTTTTTTTCTAAATTTTCGCATTCAAATTCAAAGACACACCTTTCACTTTTTTGCATGACTTTCCAATATAAGACCATATTTTTCAAAAGATCCCCGAACATTGCTCAAACTTTTGGCTATATGCACAACTTATCTATAAATCAAAAATCATAATATATTTCTTTAATATAATTACAAATTTAAATATTTATACTAATTTCTAATCTTCTTTCTTTTGCAGGTAATTTTCATAAAATATTTCAATGCACTTGACGCCTTCATTTTTACACGTAAGTCTTGCAATTTTTTGAACTCTGGCAACATTTCGGCAGCCTGCAAGAGGCTGCACTTTGAAATTCACCACTTTGTTGCCCAATCACGTGGACAAAGGACATTTCGGGCGTTGTTCTCTTAATAATATGTAGCTCTCTTAAAAAGTTGTCACCTGCGGCAAGTTGACTCATTGTCAATTTAAGCGATGGAAGAGAAGCAATTTGGATAAAGTACTAAAGATATTTTTGTGACTTTTTTGGCCTCTCCTCTTATATTAAGTTATTTATATATTTGTATCTTGCAAAGAGTGCTGAACTACTTTTTAAAGAGTACTTAAGTAGTATTTGTGCCTTTTTTCATTGTTTAACTTAACTTAACTTTTTTATAAGAACAGAGAGAGTGACTTGAAAAAAGTACTAAAGAACTATTCGCACTTTTTTGTATAGCTATATTTTTTGTTGTAATTTTGTATTTTTTAATAAATTTTTATACTTTTTTTTAAAGTTTCAGTTACTTATTTAGTCGACCCTTTTTTGTTGCTGCACTTTTTCAGCATAATTTTTTGCAATTTTAAGTTTACTTTCTTCCTGCCTCTGGGTCTCGTTTGAGTTCCTACACTTGCTCACAAAACTGTCACTAATGATGCTCACTTTTGTCTGCGCTCCTTGCCTTTACACACAAACACAGATGCACACAGAAATTTAACTCCTTTTGCCTGCTGCTTAGTTTCTTTTTTTCGTGCCTTCATTCATAAAACAACATAAACGCAGTGTTGCATGCCACAAAAAGGCAGTCATAAGCGGCAGCAGAAAAAATATGTCAAAAGTGCTGCCAGACACTACTCTCACACACATACACACACATACACACACGCACCCACACATATGGTCCATGCAAAAGCGGCCTGCCGCCGCCCACGCCGCGCTGCCAGCCTAAAAAGGTGCGTTTTTGCGCTTTTTCTGCGCCCTTTTTGTGGCACCTCGAGTGCTTGTGTGTGTGTGTACACCCCCGCACACTCTGTTGCCGTTACTGCGGCAGCAAAAGAGATTTTTAACGCATTGTTAGTCACTTTAGGCGCTGGCGGCTTGAGGCGGCGAGTACCTGTTTAAATTCAAGGCTGTAGGTCTCAAGCATGAATGAAGGAAGGAAAGAAGGAAGGCATGAAGTAATGAAGTAATGAATGAATGAATGACTGCATGCAGGCAGCAGGCTTTGCAAGACAGTTGCTTTCAGCAAACGCCACGCGTATAATTTATGTGCCATTGAAGAAGTTCACAAAAATTGTGAGATGCGTTGTTGAGTGCTCGCCGAGGGAGGAGCGCGGCTGGTATTTTCAAGAAAATTCGAAAAAAAGGCGCTGGTCTTGTCTGTGCTTTTTTGGCATTGTTGCTTGATTGCATTTAAGCGTGTTGTCGCCGCCAAAAACACGCTACAAGTGCAGCACACTACTACCAACATCGCCACAACAACAACAACTACTTGCACTACCACTACAACTAAGCTGCAACTTAAAGAGGCACTAAGCAGCGTCTGAAGGGCAGCCAACACACTGCATTAAAAAAAGCAAACGAGCAGCGTTGATTAAAAAAAATTGCCATGCAGTGAGTTGACAACATTTTCGCGCTCACAAGCAGGCGGATGGGGGGTTGGGTACATTTGTGTGGGTGTTGCAATTGCATGACAATTATTAAGTGTGCTGGCTAAAATGCCATGGCAGTAGAAAGCACTGAAAGGACGTTAAAGCAATCATTTGGGCAACTAAATGAGCATCTGAAACAGAGATGACATTTTTTTGTTTGTGATCTTAGCCAAATAACTAGACGTCGTTATCTTAAAGTTATGCTAAGAACAAGAAATGCCACAATTTCTTTAGAATGAATAACAATTTGAATAAGCTTCATCGAAAAAGCTCATAAATGTATTATAATTTTCTTAAAGTTCCGCTGGGAACTCGCGATTCCTAGATTTCTTCAGAAGCAGCTGTATTTTAAGTGATCTTATCTCAGAGTCTATAGACTACTACATAAAGATCTTCAAGTTCCATTTGCAATTCCAATTTTTCTTTGGAATCGATAACAGCTTCAAGTGATCTTATGTCTGGAGCTCTATAGTAGCATTGATAGCTCACTAAGTTGCTCTGAGAACTCTCTAGACTGCTATCTAAAGCTCTTAAATTTGATCGAGAAACTCGAGTAGCCAAAGCAAGGTTTTGCCAGCTGTTCTTTAAGCTTAATGCTCCTTAGACAAAATGTGCAAAAGTATTCGGTTTGATTTTTTGGCAATTTCCAAATTTATTTACAAGTCGTTTTTACGCAGCTTCCCCACAAACCCTTTTCCATATTCACATCAGTGAACTTTTTGTGTACATTCGCTGCTTTTTTTCTGTCTTTCGCTTTACAAGCCGTTCTTTTTTTTTTCTTCAAATTGCTTTTGTCTGCAGCCAAGCTCAATACATTTTTTACGCCCTCACACTCTTATTATATGCAAATTTCAATAAGTTTGTCTTTTCAATTAAATTCGATGATGTTGTTGATGCCGCGACTGAGACTCAGACTGGGGCTGGAGCTGATGCTGATCGAGTGAACTGCAGTGCGCGATCTTTGTCGCATCATTACCATTTCCCTCGGTCTGCAGACGAACGCTCTTGTAGTCTCAAACTCAACATCCTCAGGCTTCAGTCATGAGACACATGCTCGCACCATGCCCCGGCACAGGCCTGGCATTTGCGTCTCATTGTCGTCTGTCATTGCGAGATGCAGAGCTCTGCGCGCGTCTGAGCTTGCAGGCATTATTATCGCCAAACAGGAAGAGCCATAATATAATTTATTGTATTAATGCCAGCATGCGCGCAACTACCCCCATGCGCCGCAGCAGCCCGCGCCTGCAGCTCCAACGGCGGCATATCGAAATCAACGCGTTTTATTGAACATTGAAATTTTTGCTTTTATTAATTCCTGCTCTTTATAATCTCTGCTTGTGCGCTTGTCCTTTGGCTGTTTGCAGTTCGAGTTGTCGCTGTTGTTGTTGTTGTGCTGGTTTCGTACCAGCAGCAGCAGCATACAACTTCATTGATATCTTCAAAAAAGAGTGAGCGCGCGTATTCAGCTCATGTTCTCATACGATATGCTGCCATATCTGCCGGAGCGATTTCCTGTCTGCAGCCTAGTGGCCTCAAACAATTGATATGCAAAATGGAAAAAAAAGCGAAGCTCAAAAAAAGCGCAAAACGTTTAATAATTATATTTTGTCGATCGAATTTCAAAATTGTATGGGCTTGCACGAATCGAATGAATGCCAAAATGCCAAAACGACGAAGCAGCAAAAAATTGCATATGCGCAAAAAAGGAAATCGAATTAAAAAAGCCTGGCGTGGGAGAATGCCGTCGTCTTTTGACAGACTTGGAGCGCAGCGGAAACGGACTGACATCACTCGAGCAAGAACCAAAGGCCAAAAACATGCAAGCTGCTGGTTGACAACTATGGTGCGATCTTCTTTCAGCGCTATATGCAAAATTGCTAGCAACTAAGCCGATGAACTGAACCTTTTTTTTCACATGCCTAACATATTGCAAGCTGCCACGCCTTTTTCTTTAAACTCGACTATCAAGGGTATAAACCATGCCGAAGAGCATCCGCCTGCATACTATGTCTTCCTAAGCAATCTCAACGTGCACTTCATTCTGCATTCCGCTCTTCGCTTACATGCACACTTCCGCTTCCTTTCTTACTCAGTTCATCTTACACGCTCTGCCCTCGCTGGCTGCTTTCACTTACATGCTCGTACATTGTCGACATTATGAATTGCATCAACTCGCTCGCTGCTCCATGCCTCAACCTTCAAGCGAGTCAGCCAGCCAGCCATCCGGCTTTAAGCCACCACAGCTACTCCAACTGCAAGTCTTCTTAATAAAGTATTGTCTCCTGCCACTGTCTTTCGCTGCCAGCCCCCAAATGCCGCCGCCTGCTAGCTCGCTTATAATTTCGCATAAGTATGCTGCAGCCGTTCACAGCTCTCCCTCACCCTTTCCCCCTTTTCCCCTTTAGACGCGCTTCCACAACAGTTGCGAAACCATCGTCGCCGCTAACGGCTTGTTGTGTTTTTGGCATTTTTGCATTTGACTGCGAATTTTAGCCAGCAGTGCGTCGCATGCCCCTCCTCCTCCTCCTCCTCCTCCTCCCCCTTCCTACCATTATGATTTCGTACAACACATTTCCATTGCGGTTTTGTAGCTTGACTTTTTGTTGCATACATACATATATGTATGAAAATTTTGTTGTACACTTTATCTCTTCGTCTTCTTCTTCTTCGGTCTTCTGCGATTTTCCAACGATTTTGCCTGCACATTTCATTTTTTGCATTGGATTATCAACACATACACACAAAAAGTGGAAAATTACAAAAGCAAATAATAAACAATAACTGGGCAAGCAAAATCTATCTATGCTTTATTCAACTCACATGCTCCACAGATACTCGTACCAACAACAGTTGCTGGTTGCTGGTTGTTGCTGCTTGCTTTTGCGACATTTTCAGCGTTCTACACTTATTTAACGGTGGAGTATATTGCTGTGGCTGTTGTTTTTGTTGCTGTTGTTGACTTTTGTCTTTTCGATTGTGTTGCTCGTCGCATGCATTAGATAGATGTATCTGCCGAGTATCTGTGGCAATGGTAGTGTATCTGCCGCTCTGTATGTGTCAACAGTCAACAGACAGTCGCTGGCTGAGCAGACTGAAGTGGTAGCTGCAACATTGCATGTTGCTGGCAGCATGCAGACAATTATTTTTTACACACATTCTCTTGGCGGTGCCTGCTGTTGACGCATTTGATTAGACGGGCGTGATAGATTTGGCGCTGAATGGTTGGCCTGAACTATGGCTTAAGCAGTTGAAACGGAAAATTTAAATTTATAAAAGTATGCATCAAAAATTTTACGATAGTTTATTAAATGTCAATTTCAGGAGTAAATCCAATCTAAGCCAATTGAAAAGGACCAAGGGAATAGTTAAAGTATTCTCTAAATATCGACAAATATACTCTAAGCTACTCTTAGTAGTCTACATATTTTCAGCCTTCTCTCGTGCTAACTCTCTTAACCCTTTCTATTTGCACTTGCGAATTTTCCCACATTAAAAATCTCACCTTGCGCCACACCCCACCCTGTCGCAACTCACCACACGTTAGCACGTTTAAGCGCAATTTAAGCGCGCATCACGCCCGCTTGCTGGCCTACAAATTGCAAATTTAATTGAAATAAACATGCCGCAAGCTACAGCAGCAGCAGCAGCAACAACAACAACAACAGCAGCATCAACATCAACATCAACACCTCCACAACCGGCTGCCAACAACAACCACAACGTCACAACCTCAAAACAACCAAACCCCTAAATCGCAAAAGCCCAGCAGCCACCCATCTGCGGTACCAGACCGCCCGCCCGCCCGACCTTGCCCCCTCCACCGAAGTTGCAGCATGTGGCATCTGTTGCAACAGCAAATTTGACATTGAAATCAACAGGAGTCGCTGTTGGAGCCGGCAGTTGGCAGCCCCGTTCCCGTGCTCGCGGACGCAGCAGGCGCGTAAATGCGTGCACATTGCCCTTTTGCTTCTTGTTGTTGTTTTTGGTTGTTGGCACATATGCCGCCGCATGCAATTGACACAATTTCGCGCACTCACTGCCCCCTCTCTGCCCTCAACTGGCCCCTGTCCAATGCCATCGCAAATTTGTATCGCGCCGCGCTGCCCTTGCCAAAGCAAATAGACGCAACCGCCGACAAATTGAGCTTGGAAGGCGGCAGCAGCGGAAGTGGAAGCGAAGCGCGCGTATCAATGACTGCCAAAAATAGACCAAAAGATGCCTTTCCACAACATACACACATATGCATACAAACCCAAACAGTGCCGTCTTTGCCTATGGGCCAGAATGTGCTCGGATTCAGGGCCTAGTGGGCCTATAGAAAAGTCGACTTTTTCAAACTCTTTTCTTTTCGATAAAGATTTGTTTTGAAAGCACGACTTTTGAAGAAGTCGGTTAAGTTTCACAAATCCATTTTTCCAAAAAATAATCTTTTTGTAGTTTAAGTAAGAGTTGATGAAATTAAATTCGGCAGATATATGTATGTAGGTACAGCTCACTAAACTTGAACTGATTTTCGAAAAGTCGACGCTTGCCAGGGGAAATTCATATTTTTAAAAATTTAATCTAAATTATATTCAACAAGTAAGGAAGCATCAGTCGGGTTTCACCGACAGAGTAATACCCTACACCAAGTAACTGAGTGGGCGGACCACGCCCATTTTTGGAGAATTAAGAGGTGTTCTTACCAGAAATGAAGTGACCAAATATGGACAGACTGGTGTATATATTATGGAAGTTATAAGGATTTTCCGCTTACCGTCTATATAGGAGGCGGACCACGTCCATTTTTTTGTATGACATAGAGGTTCCACACGTTACAGTAAATACCTAATACCATTCCTTTTAATGAATAATTACACAAATTTAAGCAATTTTACTAGAAATATTCCGGGGTAGTGGGACTTACAGACCCATTGTGGGCGTGTCCTTTAACTGATTTGGCGAATCTCGGAACTTGAAGTAGTGGAAGGTTCACTGCGACTGTGTGCCAAATTTGGTCCAAATCGGACAACTCCTTCTTTCTCTCCTGCGCCAACGGACAGCCAGACAGACAGACGGACAGACGGACAACCGGAAATCAACACAGAAAGTGATTCTAAGCATTTCTATATACTTATGTCTATACCTAGGATGGCTCCTTTCATGCGTTACAATTTTCGCACAAAGTTATTATACCCTATTACCATAGGTGTAGGGTATAAAAATTCATCAAATTGTTGCTAAACATGCTCAAATTACTTGTGCCTATAGGCCCACACACTTATGCAGACGGCACTGTGCAATTTGTATATGAACGTATGTTAATATGTATGTGTGTTTCTATCTAGCTGTGTTGTTGTGGCTTCCAAAGGCCTGCAATTGATATGGCGTGGACACGCCATGCCAAATAATGCGAATTACGCGCGTGCTGCCAGCAACAAACCGGCAAAAACAACAGCAGCAACAATAATTTGATGGCAACAACAATTTGATAGCAACAACAAGCGCGCATTTGCAACAGTTGCCCCCCGCCAAAGTTAATGACTATGCCAGGGTTTACATTTTTTGTGGCTGTTGCATTTTAAACCAAATACAGACAGACAGACAAACGAACGCCAGGATGTACGAAGGAGGAACAGACGAAGTTGCCAAACAGACCACAACAAATGCACATATAGATACACACACAGATACACCCATATTTATATTAGCGTATTTTGAAATGGTGTATGCATTTTTGTGCTGCTCTTGCCAATGTTCGCACTGCCACATTTTCTACTAACCAGCCACATGCCGCCCCCTTCACGTTCAGACTCAGGATTCGGCCGGCGCATTTCCTTGTTTGTGTGTGTGTGCCGTCAAAGGTCAGACAGTTTATAGGCCTTTACGCGTCGTGATTATATGAGTTTGGCAGGTGGTTTAAACATTTTTTACAGCCTTGCCGAGCTTGTTGCAACACAGCACGCCCACCCCCTGCTCCGCCGCACAGACACTCTGCCCTTCTCCCACTCTCTCCTCTCTCTCTTTTCTCACTCAGCCTGGCTGCCTGGCCTGCAGTCCATGGCGAAAAATGAAAGGGCTGTTGTGGCTGTTTGTTATGGTCTGCGTCCTTGCCGCTGTTGTTGTTGTCGGATTTTATGGCGTGAAAATAATGCAACACACTCATACGCAGACAAACATACACGCTGCACAAAAATTGTCCTTCAGCCGCACATGAAATTATAACAAATGTTGACACACTTTTTTTGGAGACAACACCAAAAACAATCAAACAAAATCTGCAATTCAGACAAAAATTTGCGCCCCCTCTTTTCGCTGTTTGTTTATTTTCGCGGTCTACATCGTCTGACGCTCAATATTTGTGTCAAAATGTAAAAAAAAATCCTTCGAATTTTTCTGCTACAAGCAAAAAATCTCAAAATGCAGGCGCTCCCAACAAGTTCAGACCCCTTAGTGCCTATGCTAACTCGACTTCTAGCCACTTCAATCACTTCGTTATTTCGCTCAAATATGCTTGCTAATCTCTAGCTAAATCCCGCATAGATTTAAATGGCGCAGAACGCATACCGCTTTGGCATTTGACAGCGAAACTTAATGATTTGCTTGTTTCCTTCTGCGTGTGCAACTTAAAATGTGCCTCAACAAATTTACAGCATATTGTCAATAGGCGTGATTGACAGGCGCTGCTGCAGACTCTCTCTATGACACACATGCTCGATACTATTTTGTGCTATACTAATATAAATTTAGCAATCATTATTGTTTGTTGTTGTTGTGCACTAGACTAAAATTCGCTGCCGTCGACACACAACAATAAGCAAGGAGTCTCTGGCATGGCATAACATTTGTCATCGGCAAATACTTTTCAGTCATTTGCTCGTTTTTTCGTCCGATTCATTTTTTCTGTCTGCAGCGAAATGTTGCTGCTGCACCTCTTTGTAATTATGCGCGCTGGCTTATAGGAATTAGCCATATGTATACATATTTCAGGCACTTTATGACAACGAAAGGTAACGACCGGCAGACAAGGAGGGAGATCGAAAGTAAGCAAGAGAACGATCACAGAGCGATCGACCGCAGCTTCCACACAATGCGTATTTTTAGCCAATCTTTGTCTTCACGACATGCCACACTAGCTCATCTAAAATGTGGCAAGCAACACACACACAATGTGCCTTATTGTTTAACTGTCCGTCCATCCGCACGAACGTCTCTCGGTCTGTCTGCCTGCAACAAAACAAATTCGATTTGTGCCTATCAAATCCATACGTAGAACATTAATTAATACTACTTTTTTCAATTCTGCTACTCAACTCTTAATATTATTAACGCAAAATCTACAGACTCAGCCACAGACACTCATACATACTTACACACAATTCTTTTCTTTTCTTCTTGAGAAAGTGTAGAGTGCGTGTCGTCTTGTGTGCCTTTACGCCTCATCTATACGCAATGCTTCATATAATATTGTAGGTTTTGTTGTTGGACGCGAGCGGAGCTGTAGTGGAGCGAAGTTGGGGGCACTGTCTGAAATGCACATTAGTTCCCCCTACTAATTTGCACACTCCAACAGTCTGCTCGTCGTCGAGCGCAGGCACAGAAGCGTAGTCCCAAAGATGATATCAAGGTAACGGCTTAGTATTATTCAAAGAAACCCATTAAAAAGTTTAGAATATTTCAAATATAGAAAAGGACTCTTTAGAAAATCATCGTCAATAAAATGGTGTCTGCTTTTTTGGAACTGTCGGGTTCAGAAAAGAAAACGTCATATCTGCGGCAGAGTTCGAGTATCATCAAGAGAAATAGTTGATGCTTTTTATTGTTAAAATATGAGAAACAAAAACAAGCAATCGTGCAATGCATGATTTATATTGGATATGTTCAAGTAAAGCTCTTGGAGTTAAGCTTTCAAGTTGCATTGAGTGCTTGCCTCCAGCAAAATGGAAGTTGGAATGGTTCTCGATTTTTTTTCTTATTTTTTTCAAAAATCTAAAGCGTATGAGCTACAGCAAAAAAAGTTGGGCTGCCATATATAGATACTAGCATACACTAGCTGATGGTAGAACAAAAATTATATTATTATTTTTTATTATATTTTTTCATAAAATATTGGTTCGTTCTCCTTCCTTAGAACTGTTTGTCTTTGCTTCAGCACCCCCTTTGGATACGCCATTTTCCGCTGCTTTTGCACATTGACACTCGGTGTCTTCGATCTAGCCATTTGTGGTTACTGTTCTTGTTGTTGTTGTCATTGCGTTTGTTGTCTGCGACGAAAACAACGCGGCGTTTTGCATTTTGCGGCAATAAAAATAGGCAAATAATTATTTAAGAATTTCTTGATTAATTGGCAGCGTAGCAGCAAGCGTTGCCAACTTTGGCTGCCGCATGGTGTCGCAACTCCCCTACGCCCTCTCGAGGGGCGTCTGTATGCCAACCATTTTCGCCAATGCAAGTTGCAATTTTTGCTCATTTTCAATTTCAATATGTATACGACGATCTACCAGGCTATGACTTCGCCACTTTCGATTTGTTTTTACTGTGCCTATGCCTATGAGAGTGTGTGTGTGTGCATCTGTGTGTGCCATTTGCAAGTATTTGCTGACGCTCACTGCATTTGCTCTTACAACAATTCCGTCGTCGTTCATTGCAATTCAATTGTTTTTCGTTATGGCATCTTTAATTTTTATTGTTGTATTTTGGCATTGCTTTTGGTTTCCTTTTTAGCTTTATGGCTTACATTAGATGCCGGCTTCGATGGCATGTTGCCGTCAGAGTGAAATACTTCCGTGCTCGATTTTAGTTGTTTTTGTTGTTTTTCTTGCTTAATTTAATTGCTTGTGAAGTTTGTTTTATGTTTATTGGCAATTGCCATAAGCACTGAAAGCGGAAACATAAAAAGAAATTCGTGTCAACTTTGTAAGTAGCAAATGGAATTTTTGGCTTCGCTTTCGATAATGTATACCGCCGCTGCACTGCATCACACTTTCGAGCCATAGTTCCGGTGTAGCTAAACTTTTCGCCAAACTTACTTATATTGCCAGTCCAAGTGCGAGAGTACTCCGAGTGTGATCGTGTGAAAGGTATATTACAATTTGGCATATGCAAAGCTGGAAATCATTTTCATGTCAGCTCTTACAACAGAAGTTGGCCATGTAACAGTGGCAGTTGGAGCGGGGAAGCGTGATTTCGCTACGAGCGACCTTTCACTTTCATAATGACACTTTATTTGGGGAGCGCAGCGTAGTGCAAAGGCGTAGCTGCCATGGGCAAGAGATGCCATTGCCATGTGAATTTAAAAAGAGACTTATTAAATATAATATAATGTACTAAATGTTATTCAAAATTTATATGCACTTCAATCAACTATCGATATTCTGTTTTTTAAAGTTGAGCTTTTCAGCTTGACTTACTTCAATTTTTTGTAAATACATGAGATACAATCAGTGATGGTGTTCAGCTCGGCTATTATATCCTCATTTTAACGAGAGTCTCGAAACTAACGATTCAATGCCGATTTTCAATGCCGATTCCAATGCCACTTCTCTCTCTCTCTCACTTGATGGCACATCTCCATTTGTTTCATTTCTTGTTCCTTTCATTGCTTTAAATTGTTCCCAGCTGTATTTCGGCTATACTTCCAAAACTCCACTCATTACCGAATTATTACATGTGACACCCTTGCGGCAAACATTCTCTCGTCTTCTTCTGCTGTTTCATTTCTGCCTTATCATCATGCCGCCTGCATAGAGCCCTATGTCCTTTGCTGTTGCCATTATTTTTTTTCCCAGTATACCAACTACCCTTTTCATTTGTCATTCATTTGACATAGCAAATTGATGTGACAATCTTTTACATTTCGATTTTGCAAACCCACACGCATACAAACGCATGCATACACACACATACATCTGCCTACAAAAGTGTTTCACTTGATTTCATTTTGTATCGGGCTTTCAACTTGTCACTCGCTCCACAAGCTTCACTAAAATCTAAGCAGCTGCAGTCTTATAGCGCCCCGCACTCGCTGCCTCCTACAGCAAACCAATACCAATACAGAAGTGCTTGCTTACATACACACACAAACACACACATACCTATGCATGCGTAATCAAAAAGTCCTCAGGCAGTTTTCATCTTATCGAACTTCAAGTGTTTGTCGTATCGTTAGCTTGCTCTAGCTGTAACTCTCTGCCTGTATATGTGTAAATGTGTGTGTGTGTGTGTTTGTGTGAGTGTCGTCTCGTTTTGTAAATAACAAATCAGGCATTTATAAATGATGTGCGCATAAAATTTGGCAATGCCGTTCTCTGCTACCCGCTCTGCCCTTCCAATGCCAAGGATTTTGTCTCAACTCTTTGCAAAGCAGCGCCAACGTTGCCCTATCTTTCTCTTTCACACACACACACACATAGACTTGCGCTACACATACAGTGACACAGTCGGCGAATATAAGACGACGCATTTCAATCTAATAAGACATGATTGTAATTAATTAAATTAATTCGTTTCGGTTTTAATACACGAAATGTTTTTCGATTTCAAGCGCTGTCATGCTGTGTAGTCTACTTTTGGGCGCAAGGTACTATTTGGGAATTTACGTTAATATAGGTGAAAGGATTTGAAGAGCTAGATGAGATGAGATCTGGAATGGAAGGAGCAGAGTTGCAGGTGGTTAGGCATTTGTGCCTCGTCAAAGATGTGAAGTATGTCGATTTTGATTAGAGAGCGGCCTGCGCCTAAAAACCGACTACAAGGAATGCCATGCAATGGCTTGGATTTCGGATTCTGAGGGTTGCTGTTCCGGGGAGCCATAATGAATTGACATTGATTGGAAATTTTGATTGAAATTGTAAATTTTCTGCCTGGTTTGAATGCTGTAGTCTGGAAGGAGAGTGGGAGTGGAGAAAGGTTTTCAAGAGGTTGTTGCTAGTTGGAAAGGGAGAAGGAGAAGAGCTGAGTGTGCATCGATGTTTAGCAGTGCTAGAAGAGAGGAGAGGGCACAGGAGGTGCGCGTATTTATAACAGCATTATAAATTGCTCAATTTAGGACTTAATTAAAGATTTTACGCTTGGCACATTTACAGAAAAGTGGAAGTGAGAGGCAGGCATATTCAAAGATGGTAGCGAAAGTTAGGAAAATAAGGAAGCTTGAAAATCTGTGAGTGTATGTTGAGTGGGCGGAATTGATTTTTGGTTTTATTAGAAAACAGAAAGCGCAAGAAATTAAGGCAATTTCGTTGAGAATTGGAAGAATCCAAAATTTAAGCTGACAGAATAAATTTCGGAAGCGATTAGCTATCTAAAATATTGATGATCAGCGAAGCAAAATGTCAATTGCATGTTCAAAAAAGTGACCGCTGTTAATTTCTATGCTTTTTGCAGCAAAAAAGGACATTTTTTTACGAATGCCCCGAATGTATGACGGCGCTTTGATAAATTTAATTTTTTGTGTACCTTCTCTGCCCCCGTAATCAATGCCTACCACAAAATATTTTCTAGCGAAAATGTCAAAAATTGACCATTACTCACACATGCACACACACAGCTACGCAAATGGGCACATGTGGCACCCGCATTATGTGGCATAAAACGAAAGGGCAAAAAAGTACTAATCATTTGACAGGAAATTCCAACAACTACACACGCAAAAGGGTATCTTTTGGCAATGCAGAAAGGCAAAACGGCAGCAAATTTTAATTATTTATTTTTGTATGTAAGAAATAAGGCACACAAACATTTTCTAATAAAAACCAAAATACATTTAACAATGACTGACCACACACACACACGCACTTTCACACAGCTGCGGAAAAATATTAAAGCATGCTTTTAGGTGGCTAATGCTGTTACTTCCTCACACACTCTCACACTGCCTGACGCAAAAAAGGATCACATATGGTGGACACGTTAATTTTTGATGTATTGTATGGAAAAAGTGTAGCGCCAGGGTGGGAGGTAGTAAGGTAGCCCCCGGTACATGCTGACCAAAAAAGGTACGCATCTGTAATAATCGGGATAAGGCCAGAAATGATTATTACAGGCTTGTGAGTGGAAGGGTGTAGTGTGTGGAGGGTGGTGGCATTTGGCGCGTTTTGTTTAAAATGGCCTCCACGAATTTTGAAATTTTTCGGGCACTTTTCATAATATTGCCGCAAGCGGTCAGTGCGCCTTTTTGTAGGCTTTGATTTCTTTGTGTGCCAGGTTCAACCCCTTTCACACACCTTGTCCACTGGTGGTGGCATAAAAAATGGATGCATCATCATTTAGGAAAAATAAATTGTTAGTAGAAAAGCCAAAAAGGTCCAAAGCTGACGCAGGTAGTCTTTGAAAAACTCTAGTAAATTGAGAAAAATCGGCCTTACCTTAGGCGCAGGACCAGAGAAAAACTCAAAAACAAACAAAATTTCAATGATTTGCCAAAAGTGCAAAGCATGCTTTTAGGCGTAGCTTTAGCTTTTCCAACTATTTTTTTAGTTCATATGCTGGGAAAACTATTTGCTAAGCTTAATAAGCGCAGAAGTTTATGACAAGGTAAGGTAAGGAGCAAAAATGCTCTCCCTCGGCGTGTATTTGCACACGCATTCATTCAGACATTGTTTGATTTACGTTTATTGCATATTTGTAGGCGCACAACTACTCGCTGGTTACCCTTTCGCTAAGCCGTGTGTGGGCCACATACCTTTTGGGTTAATTAGTATTAATTAAATATGCAACATTATTAGCTTGGCTAAAAGCAGAGCATATAAAAGGATATGATAGCATGCACCTACACATGCATACATGCGTGTGTATGTTAGATTGTGTGTTACAAAAGGCAAGGCAGTTATTAATGAATGTTGATTTAAGTTGCTGTGTACTTTGCTGTGGCAAAAGTGCTTTTCAATTAGAAAACTTGCAATTTATGAAAAAGCATAATTGCGATAGAAAAGAAAGAGAGTGGCGTTTATATTTAAAGATGAAAAATGATCAAACATTTATTGGAAAACTTTTATAGTAAATTGTTTGTCATACTCTTTTGAAAACTTTTGCCAAACTTTTGTAAAAAAATTTGAATCTTTTTTTGTGAAAAATTCTTAGAAAATATTTTTTGCGTAAATAAATGCATACCATTTTGTCAATGACTGACTTGGAGACCGAATGCCTACTACAAATACAATCTAAATCTAATGACTAAGGACCGCTTCATACTTCAATACAATTTATTTTAGAAACAGCTTATCCTTGGCCAATCTCTACGAAGGATGCTGCATAACCCAAAAGGCTTATCTGCTTGCCAGTCCTTCTCTCTTTTTTTTGCTCTCATATCTGCGCTCGTTTGTGCTTAAAACATTTGCTTTACAATTTCAAACATCATTAACATTTTTCTACAAATGTGTATGTAACTACAAAAACACGCAAGGATAAACATAAAAAATGTGTGCGTGTGTGTGCAAAATATCCCTTTTTGCTAATTATTTATTTAAATAATAAACAAACGCCAAGCAAAACCGCTGCCCCGCTTCACACAAAGATATGTCCTTTAACATATACATTCAAGCATAAGCCGCCGAAGAGTGTTGCCAATGTGTGGCAAAAATGGCCCAAAAAGGAAACATTCGTTTGAATACACACGCCTACGTCAAAGGAAAGACGCAAAGCATATTATTTACATAAGCCAGAGCGAGCCACTTTTTGTTGCAATCTTTGTAGCTGCATACTTTTAGGCCTTTCCTTCTATGTAGCTCCCACACATGCTTACATTTTTCGAACTAATATTTTCTAATTTGAATTTTTGATGTTTCGAACATAAAAACTTTTTCCTGCCCGCACATGGACACATAAATTTATGAATTTCTGTTCGTTTTCCGTAAGCATGTGTGTGTGTTTATTTAGCTTGCGAGTGTGCGTGCGCCTAAATGTATGCTACAAATAAATTAGCTTTTGTGCGTATTGATAAAGCTGATGTGTGTGTCTGTTGGTGGGTGGGAGTGCAGTGGGGTAGGGGGAAGGTAAGGCAAATGCTATGCGTGCATGTGTGAGTGTGAGTGTGAAGCATGGCGCAAGCGAGACAACAGCACAAAAAAAGGGTTGCAAAAAGATGCCGTAAAGGATTAATCTCTGCCGGCAAAGAGAAAACTCATTTATGCGTTGCTGTGCTGGAGGAGGCAGCAGTTGGGCGGGGGTGGTGGCAGGAGGTGGAGTCGTACAAGTGAGTTTGTATGTGTGCAGGCAAAAGGATTCGATTTTTAATGCGTGATATGACAGGCGCAAGCAGCGCGTAGATTTTTGTATTATTTTTGTTTGTTGTTGTTGTCTGTGTAGCTGTGTGTATTTGCGTATCTATAAGATACAGCTGTGCATAAAATTAGACGATTTCTCTAATTGCGGCGCTTGGGTTGTAAGAAAATAACGTTTAATGATGAGCACACACACATGCAGCTTTAGCTATACATACTAATGCATGCATGTGTGTGAGAGAGTGAGTGAGCGATGATGCGTGTGCGTGTGTGCGGGGGTTCACAGCGGAAGTATGACATTTCTGCCGATGCCGATGGAAAATAAAATGAGGCATAAATATAAATTAAAAAAGCAGCTAAGCAGCGAAGGAAGCGCTCGGAATGGTGGCCTGTTGTGGGAGGGAAGGTGGTTTCAGAGCAGCGCAGGGATGGAGTGCAGACAAAAAGGGTTGCGCAACATCGACAGCAGCATGTAAGGAAGCGGCGTCACATGTGTCTGTCTGTCTGTTCGCTCGCCTGCCCGCCTGCATGCTTTGACTTTGTCGCTGTTGTATTTACTCTGAATGTGTGTATGTATGTGTGTGCGCTGCAGCGGTGTGAGTGATGAGACGCTTCAACAGCAGCAGCACAAGGCATCAAGTTTCAATGGAAAAAGAAGAGAAGCTTCTCCCGCCTTTTTGTAATTTGAATTGACAACTTGCCTGCTACTCCTTCTTTTTCTTATTTCTTCTTCTTTTTGATTTTCTCATGTCAGGCATACATTATGCTATTTTTCGCTGCCTGCTTAAATGCTACTCCAGCGCTTACCCCCTTCCCTCCGCCAACCGCTGAAGTTCGACTAGAACGTTTCAGTTTTTTGGTGTGAGAAATTGAAATTTTTCTGCTGTTTTTGTGTAATGCGTGTGTAATTGTAAACATGTTTGAGTGTGCATATGTTTGTGTGTGTGTGCAATATTTAATGCCAGCAGTTAAAATTGTTGTTGCCCCCAGCCCCAAAAATAACACAGCAAAAGCAGCAGCTAGAAAAAGGCGTGAGCTACACTTACTCACTTTTCCTTTTGAAGCCGAAAAGAGAGGTGGGAGGTAGGAGGAGGTGGCATCTGGCCGGGGTTAACAAATTCTTTAACCCATACAATGTGGCTCAAGTTATATTTAATGCTCATTTTTAGCGCCTCAAAATATGCTTTGAAATATTGGTGACACATGAAAAAGCTGAAGGGCCATTGAAAACAAGAAGAAAACGTTTTATCTTCTTTCTTAAAACTCCAGAGGAAGGGGAAGCCTTTAAATGATACTTAAATATCAAAGTTACTAATCTCAAAAATCATGTTTCAATTTTTAATAAATTCAACTTCCTACACTTAATTTTTAAAGTTTTCCCGAAGAGTACTTGCAATTATAAAGCATCTTGATAGCAATCGACAGCGCTGCTTGAAATACAGCTGAAGTATTTTGTGCAGCTGAAGTACGCTGTGAAGTTCGCTCTTTTAATTATTTACATTGTAATCAATTTGAAAATTGGTTTTTTGCTGGCAAAAAAATCTTCAAATCATTTCTTTCAATCAATTTTTTCGCACTCGAAAATATTTTGCTTGGCAAGAGTTGCCGAGTGTGAGTGCAAATTTTAACCCTAACCTCAACTGATTGCTTGCTGCTGCTATGTGTGTGTGTTGTTATTGTTGTTGCTGCTGTAAAACGCGCCAAAAGTGCGCCGCACTGCAACAGCCGCGGCACTATGCACAGAAGCCAACTCGTGCCTGCCGCATGTCACCAAGGCACAATGCGGCACATACCCCTGCCAACACGCCACAAGCTGCCGCACTCACACACACACATACAACTTTTGTGTGCTGCCTTCCAAAGCAAAAAAAAAGAATTTTTCTGCAATTTTTTTGCATTGTTTCGAAATGTTTTGAATTTCCAATACACTTTTCGGCAGAGTGGTAAGCGGCAGAGGGGCAGAGTGCGCGGTGAGCGGCGCGTGTGCCCTCAAGTCAGCTGCAACATGTCGCAGCGGCAAGCATTTCGCTCCCTTACTCGAGCTACCCTGTCTTATAATTAGTATGGAAATTATGAATTGCACTTGAATGAAAAAAGAAAGAAGTGTAGGCGACTTCTTTTGGCTGTGCTGCTGCTTTTATACACTTTTTGCATTGCCTTGGGAGGGGGCAGCTACACAACAATAAATCAAAGCGAATCAATGCCGCTTTGTCTGCAGCGAGTTTGAAGTTGTCAACTGGCGAGTACCCCTATCTCGCTCCCCTCCATGCGCTTTTGTCTTTGTATTTGAATTTTGTATTTTTTTATTTTTCGCATGCAAATGTCAAATATGCCTTTAAGTGACAGTTGTGACATTTCGTATGGCGTTTCTTCCTTTCATATTCACATTCGCCAGGCTGCATTTTGCATTTGCTGCTCATTGATTTCCCATTTATTTCCGCTGCTTTTTGTTGTGCTTCGCTGTGACGCGGCAACATTCAGGACGGCATCGCACTCGGCCTGCGGTACAAATGCTGCCACAATGGCAGCGCCTTTTTACCCTCCCCCGCTGCCAAGCAATCGGAACCACAATTATGTACGCCTCAATGGCATTATTTTTAATTATGGCGCATCAACGTTGCCGCTTTCCAATTTCAACTAAATTTGTACTTCTATTAAAGCTTGTTTTACTATTATTACAAAATTAGTAGCTTCAGCGACATATTGACTAAAAAATTTGTAAGTTGAGATCCCTATTTTTAATTATGCCCAAACAATGTTGACTGACGCTTTTGTAGTTTGACAAAATTTGTTTACTTAATCTTGTTTAACCAAAAAATTAGTAGCTTCAAATACATTTTGACTAAAAAATTAGTAAGCTGAGCTTTTTTTGAACTATTTTTTAATATGACTAACCAAAGCTTGCGTTTCTTTGCTTTGTGATTTATTTAGTAAAATTGGTTACACTAAAAAATGGTAATAGACACAAATTTGGAAGAAAAAAATTTGTCACTTTTAGCATACTATCTTATATATAAAACGCAGACTGACTAAAAAGTGTGCAGCCTGTCCACTTTCTTTCTTCTACGACTTTAAACGAACGAAATTAGTTCGCTGTGTAGCCCAGTGGGTAGAGCCGCGCGCTTGCACTCGACAGGTCATGGGTTCGAATCCCACAGGTTTCAAAATTTTTTTTTTATTTTTTTATTTTTTTCTTTGCTTGGCCTTTTATTGTTGCTAATTGTTTTACTAGCTGTCGTGAATACAGGCACACACGACAGGTGGCCCCACTTGTAACTAAATAAACCTCAACTTGCAACACACTTTTTATGCAACAGATTCTGCTTTTTTCTAGCAATATTTGCTAAAAGTTTTGCATTTTTGCTTGCTATTTCCCTGCTACTCTTCTACTTCCTTTTCTACTAAGCTCACTCACATTTCAAAGTGCATGCCACTAAATTTTTCACATACCTCTTTGCATATTCATTCACATAAAATCTGCTAATTGCTCGCAATTACTCGCTCCCTACACTACTTAGCTATACCTTTTAGCATATGAGCGCTTATTTCAAAACATCACCCAAAAAAAACCAACAACCAAAAAAGGCATCAAAAGAATTTGCACTCCCTTCACTGCTTGCACTTAACTTTTGACTTCTGACGCGCAGTGCCAAAAAAGTAGTCGCTCGCATATAAAAGGCGCACGCACACTTGTAAACCAGCTGAGTACAATACTTGCAAAAAGTACAACTACAACATATGAAAAAATATTAAAAATTCCTATTAAAAAAGTCAATAATAATATTGCCAAAAAATTTAGACAGAAAATAACTGCCATAAAAAGCACATATTTCCTTTGAAAAGCTCCTATTTCAATGAGCACACTCTTTTTAGCATGCCACTGACCTCCGCACTTGTGCCCCTACCCCTCACAACAACACACCTCTTTCAGGCTCCATTGCATGCGTCGAAATAAAACACAACAATTTTGCTATACACCATTTTTTGACTACTTCTCTGCCAGAGTTTCCAAAAAAAACAAGTCAAAAGTACGGGGGAAAGAACACCAAAAAAAGGCATAGTAACAGACAAAAACGTACAAAATCCGCCCGCATTTTAGTTAATTAACTCATTTGGATTCACTACGCTTTTGAATGCGCCGCCAACAAGGCTCCGGCTGAAGCCGTAACCAGCGCTGGAGCGAGGTCTGGATTTGGAGCGGTAGCCAGAGCAGCTGCAGCACAAAAAAAGAAATATTTTTCACATTAATTGATTTGTTAAAAAATGTTCAAAAAGATTCGGTCAGCAGTCAGCGCAGGCATCCGGGATCCTTTGGCGCCAGCGTCCATGGCACCAGCATTTCACGTGCCAGCATTGAAGATGACTTGCTTCGACAAAGTAGCCAGCCAGCTCAGCTCTGTTTGGCAGTCATTACCAAAATTACAACCCTTTTGTGTGTGCGTCTGTGTGGGAGGGGGGCCGAAATTTTGAGCATTGAAAATATTTTGCCGGAAACCGCAAATATTTCATTTGGCTCGCAACTTTATTGGGGAATGATAGATTTTTATCATTTAAATTGAATGAATGAAAAGTGGAGAAATTAAAATTGAGTGGTTAGGGCAAAGAAACGCCAGACAATGCGTGAGTTGAGAAAAGGTGGAGATTTAGAGAGAGAAATACGAAGTCAGAAGTCGAAGTCGATAAAGCTTTAAAGTTGGGAATTATTTTTAAGCTTGAACTAAAATTTCAGTCTTTAAGTAATCACATTATTTAAAAGACGCCCTTTAAGCAGTGCTGACCAAAATAATACATTGACATTTCATTCCTAAAATCTTAAAGATCATTGAATCAACACTGAAGAAAGTTACGATCGTAAGAATATCGCGGAAAAAAAGATTTACAGTGCAATGGAAGCTTTCTCCTTGCGCATGTGCTTACGCTCTTGTGAAAGCTTTAATAAAAGCTTCGCACTAGTGAGCCCCTTTTGCTCATCGCTGCCTTAAATGATCCCACTCTGGAAAAGCGCGAATTATAGAAGTTTGCTGAACTTTAAAGCTCTTTCACTCTTTGTTGTAAAATTGTAAAAAGGCTCAAAGCATATTTTGAGTGTGCATAAAAGCTTGACAGCTCGAAGGCTCTCCTTACAAAAGAAGCAGCTTATATATCTTTAACCAAAAATTGCTTATAAGAGCCCTCAAACCCTTGCCTTGTTTTTCAATGTTCTGCCAAAAGTGCCAAAAATCTTGCGACTGTCCCAACCAAAGCCCAATACTATTTATTACCCATTCCCTTCTTCTTAAATCCAACTACTGCTACACTGCACAACAAGTGCATGCATTCTCACGAGGATTGAATTTCAACAAGTACGAGGAGTATCTATCCAAGCAGCCATTGTGCTGTGCTGCCAAAGGTACAAACGTCGAATCATTCATTGTGCGCCTGAAACAAAGCAACAACAGCAAACAAGACAAAGCAAAAAATGCATAAGGACACTCCTACGTCAGGGTCGTTGTCATCGAGTATTGAGGCATCGCACAAAAGGTACAAATTAAATATTTACACAATTTTTCTTGTGCTGGGAACACTCTCAAGCCAACAACAACAACAAAAGGTATGCGCCAAATCTCGAGCATGCCAAACAAATCCACAAAACTGGCTTGCAAAGCTTTAAAGCTCTTTAAATGAGCGCTTAATGTGCTTGATAAATACTAACTTTTTGTGGTTGTGCAAATTTTGAATTATTAAGTAGAATAATAATCGATTTTCAAGTGTTTACACTGCCCCGCCCACTGTCTGTCTATATGTCTGTCCAGACGTTAGACACTGAGCCAAGCACGCAAAAATTTTGTGAAAACAATTTCGCAGCTTAAGCTTAAAGGACCCACGTCGACGACGACGTCTGTCTGGCATTTGTCTTCTCAGTCCGTCAGTCAGTCAGTCTGTGCAACCCCAATGCCAGCGCTAAGAGCTTTTAAATATTATAAATACGCGAAAAGTATTTATGATGACAAATATTGCTCGAAGGCTATGATATCCCCCTCCCCCCTCCATGCTGCTGGAGCTGCTCCACAGGCAGTGAGCGACTCTTGAGCGAGAGCGAGCGAGCCAAAGCTGAGAGCTCTAAAGTTAAAAACAAAGAAATTATCAACATCATCAACGGCAGCCGAAAGGCGGCTGGAAAGGGTTGCAGGCTGCCAGCGAGCAGTGAGAATTCTGCCATCCTGCACGAGTATCCTGTCAGAGCCAACAGACAGCAGCATTCGAACGTCGGCAAAGGACGGCGACCACATTTTTGCCTGCCATCATTTGTGCTCAAATGGGTTTTTAATACCTCACTCAGAGCGCCCAGCAACATGTCACCCAGCCATGCTGCCAATCCTTCACCCACTTCATCGACTCGCCTGCCTTCCTGCCTGCCAGCATTTGCTATGTTGTATATTTGAAGTGTTTTTGAAGATTTGCAGGCGCAGTGGCAGAGACGCTTTGGTGTTTGTGGTATCCTTTAAATAGCCTCAAGGCGCAAAAGCACAAAACGCGCTTGTATACGAGTACGACTCCTTTTTTTGTTTGGCCAACTTGTGTTGTCATTCCCAAAGTCGATAATGTTTAATCACAAGATTACAAGTTGCAGACGTGGATGATGATGATGATGGTGCTGCGTCCTTGATGCTGCCTTGTGTAAATGGTGGAACAAATAGAAAGAGAGAACGACCGACAGACAGACAGACAGACTGAGTGAGGGACTGTTAATATGAATCTATCAGCCTTGTTGATTTCTGCTCCTCGGTATATTATCTGTCTACAAGGTAAGGTTAGTTTACACTGGTTGGCTAAAGAAGCCATGCAAAAGACTCTGATGGGTTCCTAACGATACTAGATGACGATCCGTTTGAAATACCGGGAAGTTGTAATAACCTGTTAGAATACAAACGTTTATAGCCAAATTTAGTATAGAGCGTCTGTCTGTCTTTTTTTTTTCTTTCTAGTAAAGCCTTTAAAATTTATATTAATTTGGCTGTCTTCTTTAAAAGCATGCCAAATTAAAACCGTTTAAGCAAACTGCGCCAAAATTTCTTTTTTAAAATCAAATCGAATATCATATATTTCGCTTAGACATACTCTCCGAAATACCAGCTGTTTTATAGCTACTCCAAACCTATTACCTTTTTATTGCATACACTTTCACATACTTTCAATTTATAAGTTTGCCAATTAGTTTTGCTCTTGCTATATTTCTGTGATATAATCGAAAGCTCATTACTTCCGGCATTCATGCTGAAACGCCAAACCAATAATACCACATCTACACATCTAATCAAAATAGTAGCAAAAACAACAACAAAGCACGGAAGCGATGGATATGCATTAGCAAAAAAGTAACCAAAAACTGCAGTTTTACCAGACTAATTTGCCAAAAAGTTTGCCGAAAAGGCTACACGCCCGCCGACGACGACGACTATTATTTTTGGCAATTGGCCGCAGCCCCTTCGCAGGTCCTTCCTTCGACTAATAGCTTCAGATATGTAAGTTAGCTTATCGATACAAACGATAAACTATAAATTTAAATCCCTAGCAAAAGGCAAAACTTCTGTTGCCGCTTTTTTGTATCCCTTTGCTGCAGTTCAGCAAGGATAGCAGCAAATGGGAAGGAGCTTAGCGTCGAAAGGCAGCAACAAGAGCGGCACAAAAAGTGCCTGTAGTTGTAGTGGCTGTAACGTATTAATTTGGCTAAATTTAACCCGTAATGACTTTAAAAGTAAAATTAATGAGGGTCGGTCGCCAGTGAAGGAAGTAGGAAGTGCTGAAAAATGTGGCAGTCCTTTTGGGGTGTGAGCAAAATTAAGGGAGGTAGTGCCACAATTTATGTCGATTTCAATATTTGCAGAAAAAGACCAATTGCATGTGCGGAAATGTGCAAAAGTGCTCCAAAACAAAAGTCATTATAAAAAGTGAGCACTGTGCGGCTTAGTGGCAAGTTATTAGAAGCGGAAGTGAAGGAAGTAGAGAACTGATGTGGCTAAATTTGGCGAGACTAACATATGAGCTATAGGCACTTAGCCTTTTTCTAGCTATGGTTAGTACTAGTTGAAAAAGTTGTACCTATGCCATTTTATATTTTATGAGTCTTGGTTGCGGTGGTGTGTGTGTGTGTGAGGCACTTTTTTGGAACACACTTTGAAGAGTTGAGAAACGGAGAGCCATAAATTGATGACTCTATACCAAAGCAGGCCTACATACATATATTAAGATTGTGTTTTGATGTAGGGGATCCATTCTGCTGGTGGCCGAAAAGGCCTATTGTGACAGTACTCGCTGTATTTACAGATCCTCACGGATCAGTCCTTTTTCAGATATATTTTTAAATTTTTTATGACGAAAAAATCAGTTGCCAGAGCTGTGTTATGATATTTTGCAATATATATATTTAAATCTAAGCTACCGATCATGAGCTACCAACCGTCATCAAAGAAATTTCATATTTATATAAATTTTCCACTCTTTTTGCTTTATTCTTGCAGAGAGCTACCCTGGCCGAGAAGGAAGTGAACACGCTCAAGGAGCAGTTATCCATCAATACAACAAGCACAAACGCTGACGACGACGACGCTGAACTGGGCGCCGCCAACAGCGATTCCAACGCAGCTACAGCCATTGGCAATATCAGCACAACAACAACAACAAACATTGGCGTTGACAGCAATCTGGACGCCAGCAGCGCCACCAACAACCCACCATTAAACGCTAACAACACCAAGCAGCAACAACAACAACAACAACTATTACTCTCACCAAGCACACTCAATAACAACAACAACAACAACAACACGAAGCTGTTGAACAGCGTTGCCGCCGCCATAACGCTGCATCAGAACGGCGGAAATTTGCTCGCTGCCACACCGTCGCCCTCGCCGCCGCTGTCGGACAGTGCCGCCAACAACAATCCGCTGCACACGCTGAACGGTGTCGGCGTGAACGGTTGCCTCAATCCCAAGCTGTTCTTCAATCACGCCCAGCAGATGATGATGGAAGCCGCTGCCGCCGCCGCTGCAGCTGCTGCCGCGGCCGCCGTGCAACAACAGCAATCGCCCATGCACTCGCCCACACAACAGCAGGACGAGGAGAGCGACAGCGTCAACAACAACAATAACAACAGCAACAACAGCAACAGCGATGCCAGCAAGCTAATCACCACGCTCACGGCCGAAATGAATATCTCCAAGCTGGTGAAGGATGTGCAGCAGCATAAGCGATCAGCTGACGAGGACGACGATGACGATGATGAGCAGCAATGCGCCGCTGCAGGAGAAGTTGAAAATGCTGACGACGTTGACGATGAAGATGAGTTGGATGGCAGTGGTGGCGTTGGTGGCGTTGGTAGTGATGGTGTCAGACACGCAAGAACTGATAATGATACTAGCGTAAATGTTAGCGATAGCAATAATAGTTGTAGTAATAGCAAAAATAATTGTAGTACAAATCTGCATTGTACTGGCCGAGCAGCAGCTGATGATCAAGCGGCGGATCAAGCGGCTGCAGATGAGCGCGAACGTGATAATAGTGAAAGTGATTATGCTGTGGAGCGGCGTGCCGAGAGTGGGAAGGCTGCAGTGGCCACTGCAAGCAATCATGCTGAATTATTAGCTGCCAAAGAAAAAGAGGTAAGTCCGCACATTCAAAGAGCTCCAAAGGGGTTGCTTGTTTAGCAGAGGCGTCAAGTGGCCGCCACGCTGAACACTTGCAAGTGCCAAAAGTCTGAATTTTCTTGTACGAGTATTTGAGTCAGTATGCGAAAAAAGGCCAACTTCTCAAACAGACCATTCTTCACTTTACGCTGGGGGGGAAGGGTCACACCATGGCACCACACAGAGCAAGTCGGAAAAGCCGGAATATGCCGTCCGAAATTATGCTAAATCGCATTTGCTTATGCAAACAAACTGTAATTGATATGCTATCAGCTTGAAAAGGTGAAAAGTGCTTCAGTCACACCCGCCGAACCCACGCAAACAACATCCTGCAAGCATCTTGCGCTGCTTTCTGCCATTTTTTTTCGGTTACTTTCTGCTCGTTACAAGCTCAATGAAATGTAAAGCGTTAAGATAGACCGCAGACAGACGCCGTCCGCAAGGTCCGTCCCGGCGTGCCACAGCTACGCACAATTGAAAAACACTTCCCTTTTTTCAGCTTGCTTTTCCGGCCGAAAGGAAATGCAGTGAAAGTGCGACAAGAGAAGAGTAGGGTAGAAAAATGCCGGAAAAGGCAAACAAATGAGCGCTCTGTGCTTTTTTGTTTTTACGCGCATTTTTTCCGGGCGAACCACAGCAAGGAGTTTGCTATTCCATTCTTCTTCTTCTTGTGGGTTTTCTTGAAGGCGCATTTTTGTTGACTTCGTCCTTGGCTGGCAAGCTTTGAAGTCACGCAGCCAATTGCTTATTTTTTGTTGTTGTTGTTTTGGTGGCTTTTATAAAAAAATGTTCAAACTTTGAGAAAAGGACTCACAGCCAGCGTGGAAGTGTGAGTGCAAAAAAGGGCACTTTGCCTAACAATATTGACAAGACAATTTTAACGCCTTCAATTGTGAAGTTCGGCAATTGGGGTTTATTATTTGTTGTTGACAACTAAAAGTCGAGCAATTTTTCACAAATTTCCTCAATGCGGCAAAGCAAAGGTTAAACATGCTGCAAAAATCATTTTCGAATTGTTCAACTTTGATGGCATTATGCTATTTGTCAGAGACGGCAGTGTGCGAAGGAGGGGGTTAGGAAAGGTAGCGAAAAGGTTTAATTACTTGGGGCAAAGTGTGTGAGGGTTCAAGAGGTTAACTTGAGTTGCACTGGCTGGGTAAATAGAACCTGTTGGGTCCTTAGCGATGCCAGATGAAGGATCCCAAAAATAGTTATATTTTAGAATATGATAGTTTCTAGCAAACTTCAGTAGAGATCTGAGACTTAGCTCTAAGGCCTACTCCAACCCAGCAAGCCATATGGCTCTCAAGTGGTTTGGACGAGATCTGTAGATGGCGGAACAGAGATACAACAGAGGCTCCGAGAGCTTTGCTTTGTACAGTTTCCCTATATTAAACTGCTAAAGACAGTTATCCGTTAGTATACCATTGATAAAACTGCTAGCTTCAATGTATCCAAAGTTCTTAAAGCTCAGCGTTTTTATTCTAGCATATTTTTTGCCATTTCACGCCAACGATCTTGATGTCTCAATAAAGCTTAAATTTATTGCCACCGTTTAAAATTTTAACGCCCTAAATTTGTTACACTTTGTTCGAAATGCAACCGTGCAATTTCTCAACACTTTTGCGCACTTTCGTGACCTTCTGATTGGTTGGAAATGTCAAAAATGCCATTGATCTTGGCGCGCATTCTCACATGCCACCAACCGCAGATACAGATACAGTTGCACACATCAACGCGTACTTGACTCCCTTCCAGCTGACAATGAGTGCAATGCCATGTTGTGGAGAAGTGCACTCTTTTTCCCCCCCAACACAATTTATCACTTTGGGCTGCCGTTTTAATGATGACTTCATATGCGGCGTGTTTTCCTTTTTTCTACTTTTTTGCTACTTCATTCCTTTTTGCGCCTTAAAACAAAGCGTTTTAAATAAATGGCGCTCTTTGAGGCAGTAGCGCAATATTGCAACGAGCTGCGGAGCTACAGAAAAAGTACTTTTTTTTGTTGCTCCTTTTTTTGTAAGTAAAGCCAGACTGCTAGTGACTGAGTGACGTAGAAAAAAACTACAGTTTATCTTGAGCGAGTGCGCTACTTAGCCACTGATAGACGAATAGACAGTTAGACGGATGCCATGAAACGACGGACAGACTGGCGAAAGAATCGAAAAGACAGACGCACAAATGAGCAGACAGAGGAACATATAGGGAGAAAGACGCATATATAGAGACACAGGCAGACCGAAGAGAAGAATGAAACATTCAGATATACTAATAGACCTACGAACAGATACAACCAAGCTGAGCGATCGGACAGACAGACGATGGTGTATCGTTAATTGCATGTGTTTGTTTTTTCCATTAATGCCATTTAATAATCACAAACAACAACAGCAGAGAAAAACAACATCATCATCATACATATTATAAGTAGCTTCAATAAGTATCTATGATGTACATATACATATCTGCTACATTTATGCAGGCAATGGGGGGAAACTGTGCCCCAATGCTCGAGGGCTAACATACAGTTTTTCCGCGGCATATTTACCACGACATTATGACACAAACTATTTACAATTTTTCAAGTATCTTCAACTGTTCGAGATACTCGTACTCAACGCACAGCGGCGCGGAGTAGCTAACTCGAGTGTCATGTGTATCGTTTTTTGTACGAGTATCTTTTAATTCGGTTTAGGGTTGCATGCATCTGCATGTTTGCTATTTTTAGCCTGCCACATGAAATTGAACTTTGCCAGTGAGGATCAACAATGTTTGTCTTTTTTGTTGTTGTCTTTTTTTATGCCACTAAATACGTTTTCCAACATAGGCCGCAGATGTTTATCTTATTTTTATGAAATTTAAATGCTCTAAATGTGCTTGATTCAATACAATTTGTGGAAATATTGTAATAAAAAGGCAGAGGAATGGTGTGAGAATGCAGTGTATGCATAGAGGGAGAAGTTTGATGTGAGGATCAGTCGATGATCAATGGCTGATGCAGCGCAATAAAGGCACGCAAATGAGCGTAAATATTTTTCAGAGAGAACTACCATGTACTGCATCATAATCAAAATAAATTTTTAAGAAAAGAATATCTTCCGCATATGCTGGGAAAATGTTTGTGAGCAACTCATGATCGTCGTTTTAGTAAATAGAAATTAAAAAGCAAATCGAAGTTGTCAAATTTAGAATAAAACTGCATTGAATGATTATTTCTAACACATTCGAGTTATTTGTGATGAAAAAGTTATTTGAGAATCACTTGCAAGGATCAAGTGAACGAGAAGACGAAATTGAGAAATCCCCTACAATTAAGAATTTAAGGATCGAGTTTACCAGCTCATTGGAAGATCACTGGTGAGAATCAAGTGATCGAGAAAATCTAAGTTGTTGTAATCATTGCCAGCTTACTAGAATAATCATTGTTAAACAAATTGATCGAGCTGTTGAGGATCAACAGATCGAAAGTTGTGAAATTTGCCATAATCGTTGCCAATGCATGAGCCATATTTTTAAATGAAAAAGCGTTCGAATATCATTTGGGAAGATCGGGAAATCGAGGTTGAAATTTAGAATTAGTCGGTATTTAAAAAAGATCACTGTCAGCTTAGTTCGAAATTGAAGCACACTTTTCGATCAAAGACTACTAAGATAAAAATTTGGGAATAAGCTTGCAGAGTATCACTTACAGATCAATGAATGATTACTTCAAAATAGGCCGTTAAATATACGCCGAAAAGCTTGACTAAAAATATATAGCAAACAATAAAAGTTATGCACAAAATTTCGTATAATCATCCAGCAACACTGCTATTTTTTATAGCATATGATTTTAAGTACAGCGAAACTCAGTCAAGTGATTCGTTGCAAAATACTGAAACTGAAATCTGTAAAATCCAAAAATTCAGGTTTATACAACTTCAGATTACGTATAGAAATCATTGACTTTTTATGCATTCCTACAGCAGCGTTACGGCGTATACGAGCAGAGTAACCGCAGCAATGCGCACATAAAATTCACAGCTTTTAATTTAATTTACTGTACTTTTGTTGTTGCCTTTGCCACTTTTATTGATATGAAATTTTTTTCCTTTAATTTTATTGCTCTTACTCATGCACGCTACTCTCTTTTTTATAAGCTTTATTTGTTAGTTGGTTTGTCTTTTTTTCCCACTTACATTTACTACTACTACTATAACATTTTTTCGTTTTGTCATTGAGCAGTACTTTTTTTATAACAATGACTTCCGGCACACATAGTCAATAGCATTTCCGCTGCTTTTTTGTTAAACTGAGTTGCCACACTGCCTCAACGCGCTCTCAATACATAATCAAATCAAACTATTTTGCTCACAGATACGAGTATACATATATGTACATATATAGATAAAGGGTTATGTGTGTGTTTGTTTCACTCTTTTCTACAAGCATTTAAAACTTAATTTTTTTATTTTTAATGATAAATTTCAACACTTTGTGGTTTTTTGTTGTTGTGCTATGGTTCAATATTGAAATGCTCTTTATATAAGTGACATGAATTCACACTCTGACAGATATATGTATATATGTATTTGTATATTTGTTTTATGATAAGTGTTAATGCATTCACTGAAGCATGATTTGCCATTGTTTTTACTACTCGCACCACACACACAAAAAATACAAAATACAAATTTTTCAATTTTGTCAAATTCGACGAAATGTATTTCGCTTTATTCTTTGTAAGTGGCACACAAAAGGCGATAAACACTTTCGCTGTATTTGCGATAATTCCTCTTTTTAGTTTGTTGTTGTTGTAGCCGCTGTTATTTTTAGTTTTCAGTTTTGAGTTCGAAAAAATTCGTCGGTTAGCCACAAAAACAATAGAGCGGAAGTTCAGCGCTGATATTGCTCAACATTTGAACAGTTCACAATACCGCAGGCAATTATTATGTGCCCCGATATCAGATGCGGCATTAGAATTGGAATTAATGCATAAACCGCCAAGCAATTAACCTTAATTGTGCTGCTGCTTCTTCTTCTTCTTGCTACTATAAAGCAAAATATTGTATTTTAATGTGCTTTAATCTGTGCTAATTTTGTTAGCAATTTTTCAATTTTCAACATCAACTTTACATGATTTTCCCATTTCTTCACACAGATTTTCAAATTTTCATTCAGCTCACAATTTTTTTTCTCACTATTGCGATTGATAAATGTGCTGACAAAAATACAGGCATAATTTTATTAGAGTTCTTCAGCATGCTACCCGCGGCTGCCCCAACCGCGCCGAAGGTGCATCAAGAGCTTGATGGCTATATTTATATACATATATGAAATCTATAAGCATAGGCAACTGCACATCGATACAGGGTCGCCAGTTGAAGAGCAGACTAGCAGCCGTCTTCTGATGAGAGTCACCGTTCAATATTTTCAATAGATTTTTTATTGTCAAGCGTCACAAAAGATATGACTAGCAATTGTGACTGTTACGCAAGAATAGGACTGTTAGTCCTCAAATTTAATGTTTGAGTATATCAAGTTGAAAGACCTTGTTTTTACAATATATTGAAAAAGTGTTGAAAATTGTACCTTATAGCTTGAAATTGAGTATTGATCTGTATATTTTAATAGCATAGTTTTTAAGAATATTGGAATCGTTTGTGAAAAAGAATCGCTTGTGAGAAAGAATGGATTGAAAATGGCTAAACTTTTTTAAGAATCGAACCAACGATATTTCCATCGATGCTATTTTCTGATATGACGACATTCGAGCATTAAAAGTTATTCGAAGGCCAGAGCTAATAATCCTTTAGCAGGGCGAATCTCTAAGATAAGCTCAATCTAACCTTAGTATGAGGATATCAATGGCTTGCAATCATTAGAACTACAACACCCTGTTGTTGAACGCTGCCGCCGCATAATGTTCGCCACATTATGATAAATCAAAAATGCTTAAGTCCACTTTCCGCGCACCTCTGCGCCTCCTTCCAACCCTTCCTGCTACCGTATTGCCAAAGCACATCTTCATTTTGGCTCGTCATGCCGTTTATTATAAATTTCTAATAATCTATTTCGTTGCGGTCGCACAATTTTGTTGCTGCTGCTGCTGCCACTTGTGCATGTTGTTGTTGCTGTTTTTCACTATACTGTCGCATAACAAATATGCAACATATGCGTCTGGTGGCAGGCAGTCGAGCAGATAGACCGACAGACAGACGGACAGCGGCATGCAACGTATTGGATTTGGATTTTGGCGTATCGCCGCCCAGACACAATTCGGAATAATCCGACAAACTGCTGCGCTGCTGCAGTTGCCGCATGTGGCATGCCACTTTGCTCGCTGCTTTTTTCTTCTTATGGACGTCTGCGTCCGAACTCTTAGCGTCATTTCGCTGCAGCAGCCGTCAGCTTCTCCGCCGCTACAACCACCTCCATCAGCTACTAACAGCCTTCAGCTTCTTCGCTGATTTCTTTCCATGCCTCTACGCCACCGCCCTTCGCGCTCGTGTGCCATGTTAAAGATGTTGCAATCTGCTGCTTATGACAGACAAAATCACTTATTCGATCTCTGCCAGCGTCTATATCTGGCGCTATAGCCAGTCAGCCAGCGGTACCTATTGGTTTGAGTGCCTCACACACACACACACACACACACACATATGGGCTGTGGCGCATTTGTCACGTTGTTTATTTTGGCGGCAAAATTTATTTGTTACACATGTTCATAAATATGCTACAATATTGCTTTTGCCTCGTCTGCTCACTGCCTCCTTGCCACCCGCCTCCTCAGCCTCTGTCATTTCGTGTAAATTTGCTAATATGCATTTGTTGCATTTGCTGCATTTGTTAGCACACTCTGGCAACTTCATCAACAACCGCAGCCGCAAATTTTGATCGACAGCTTAAAATGTTGTTGGTTTAGCCATTTTTTGATTTTTGTCTTGACAGTGGCAATATGCCTCGTTGTTGTTGTGTTCGTTTTGAGCATTCGTATTTGTTTGTTCAATTAAAGATATATTTGTTGTTTTTTGTGAGTGGCAAAAAATGTCACGTCGGCGCCAGAAAGTTGCTAATGCTCTTTATAAAGCTAAACTGAATAGAAAGTATATAAATAAATATTAACATTTTTTCAATAGATTTGAACATTTTCCCAAAGGTATAATATTAATAAACATGCAAAATTTAAGCTTCTCTCTTTTTAACAAGAGAATTAACATCAGAATCGAAATCAATATTTTGAAGGCATTTTTGAAATATATTTTTACATTTTAATACAACATTCAAAATGGTTTATGAGTATTATTTCTTAATAAGTGAGATCAAATTCAGCTAGTTTCTATAAACATATAATTGGAAGATTCACGAAAGATTTAAATCCAGTATGCAGTATAAATTTAATACACAAAAAATATCCTTAGTTAACACCAACTACGCCAGTCTAAATCAAGTCGTGATTTTTCTCTACCGATCAGTTGCAGCAATTAGCTTTAATTTTTCAGCTATATTTTTGTTAATCTCTATACGTTTTTGTTTGTAGGCAAATATAATCGATTAACATGCAATAATCTCGTATCGCTCACTTTTCCAGTTCCCCGTTCCTCATGCCTTCCCCCTTCCATACTCACTCCAGTGCACTCACCACAAAGTCATCAACATAATGAGCTTTTTTCAGCCAAATATCTATCAACCTAAGTGCCAGCAAATGACAACAACAAAATATGCACAAAAACCACATCGAGCCGCCATTTATTGTTGTGCATTTTTGCGCGTTTTCAAGCGCTCCAAGCCGCTTCAAACTGCGCCATCTACTTACTCCATTGTCAATAAAGAAGCGCACTCCAAAAAAAGTCCATAATAAAAATTGAACACGGCGACATAAAAACCGCACAGAAATTTCATATTTCTCCCCTTTTTGTTGCTCCCCTGTTTGTCATTTTCTATAATTTCTGCATTTTTCCATTCATTGCACAAATTCGCCGCATTAAAAGCGGCACTCTGATGGCGGAGTTTGGCGGATATTTTGAAAATATAGCAGCTTTTGGTAGTGGAGCACTCACACTGCCACGCCTTCTTGCCCCCAACCAAACTTGCTTTCAATGCTTGCGAATGCATACAAAAAGTGCTTCGCTTCCTTGATGTGAAATGATAATTTCAGACGCTTCGTTACTGGAATCCCCTCTTCTCCCTCGTTGCACGTACGAGTATTTTCAATAGAAAAACGTTCATTCGTTCATTATTGCAAAAA
Source organism: Neria commutata (assembly GCA_963457695.1). Lineage (NCBI taxonomy): Eukaryota > Metazoa > Arthropoda > Insecta > Diptera > Micropezidae > Neria > Neria commutata. The sequence continues at coordinate 1,656,938 of OY735249.1, forward strand.
TAGCTTTTAATGGATTTCAAATGCATTCAGCAGTCATTATGCGCTCAGTGATGGGTGGGCGGGTAGCGGGTAGGGCAGCAAAGGCGGGATAGGATAAAAAGCATAAATGTGAAGCAGCCTGAAAGGCGCCCATACAAAAAATCGCACTTAAGTAAGTGATACTCCATCTTTAACGTTTCACACATATCCTGCCACTACTAAATCGCTTCAGCATATATGTTTGTGTGTGTGTGTGTGTGCGTGTGTGTGAGTGTGTTTGCCTCCATAAGGCATTTGCATTATCAAAGTGCATAGAAATGATGCATCTTTATAAGAAGCTGCAATGTTGCCACCTTTAATTATATGAAAATTTTCCTTGACGGATTTTTATTCCTTAAAAATTTCTATCTTTTGTCTAAAATTTTCAGCTTCATAAATGAAATTCATCTAATAATTTAAAAAAATTTTAACAATCTTCTCTCAACAAGAAATTCAGTTTTTACAAATTTTCATCATTTCCGTTAGTTGAAATTTATCTCTTTCATGTCTCTCTCTCTCTCTCTCTCTGGCATAAATTACTATATCATAGCTTCCAAGCGTAAATTTAACTCAGCTTAATTTTTCGTCGCGCAGTACAAATCAAAAGCTGGCAGCACTGTCAGGCATGCATACGAGTATGGGTGCATTGCAGTTAATGGCAAATGATAATGATTGATGCTAGAGACAACCAAACAAGCACCCAGCAGCAGCAGCCGGGGGAGGAAGTGTGAGTGGGAGTGGCGTCTGTGGCGTCAAGTGTAAGGTTCTCATTTTTCTTTTCAGCAAGTTTTTTCCCTTAAATCTAACTGCACTCTGCACGCACGGTGTTTTTCCGAGGCAGGTGTATGTATTTCTCGCTTGAAAGCAAAGCGAGTGCAAGCCCTTGCCCCGCTCAGCCAGCCTTGCCACTCGCTGTAGCTTTTGTTCACACGTTAACGGTGCATTGCGAGGCAAGTTGCAAATTGCTGTGCGCCCAAAGGGCGAGGCAGAGGGTGGCGAAGGGCGCTCAAGGCGGTTGGCGGCTTGGCATTTCTATTGCTGCTTCCTCAGCTGTTGGCTCTTCTTCTTCAGCAATAAGCAATCATTCAATGCACGTACAAGTGTGTGCATGTGTGTGTATGGGTTTTTATCATTATTTATTTTCTTTCTAAATTTCTCATTTAAAAGCTTTTTCCTTCTGCTGCTGCTTTTTGTTTCTTCTTAACCGAAAAAATGAATGTTTGCATTATAGAAATTAAAAATGTGTATTTTCTTCGCTTATATTTTGCATGAATATGGCACGTTTTCACATACACACAGCCACACACACACACATTCACATGAAGTTGAATAGATTGTATAATTTTTTGCAGCTTGCTATGTGGCAGCACCAAAGCATGCCATAGCTTGAAGCTGAAATTTGCTATGAACAGCGAAATTTTTATATTAAAAAATTCAAAGAATCGAAATTTTTACCGTATATCATATAAATATTTTTAAAAAAATTTTGAAAAAATAATGCCTATTAAAAAGTTTTCTATTTCAAAGAAAGCTACTAAAAATTGTTTAACCTTATTTCTAGCGGTTGTAAGTGTAAAACTAGAAATGTGCCATTTTTGGACTTTTTTACTTGATTATTAATAAGGAAAAAATTTAGAAAATGGTAATTTCTTAATTTCATCATTTTGCCATATACACTATCAGAGCTCCCAGATCAAAATAGACGCCCTTTACCATTGAACACACTTTTCGCGGTGACTCGTTCGCTCCAATACAGCAGCCCCATCTTCCAATCATTAAATGCACCCATTAAACTTTTCACACTCAATTATCATTTCGCCCAAACTAAATCCACCAGCACTACTCTCTGCACCATTTGGTGCCATGTAAATTCCATTTAAAGTCCATCATCTGCCAGTTGCATTAAGAGCAGCAACAACAAAAATTATCAATTGGCTCATTAATAAGTGAAACAGAGAGCGGCTAAAACTACTCGCAATAAACGATCAAATATCATAAAAACGACGAAACTGACATGACTGATCATCGGCATCGATTATGGATGCCTCTTGCAGCGCGCTGTCTCCTTCACTATGCCACTGTGGCCATGCTCAAAGCGCAACTTCATCTTCATCAGTTGTCATAAGTTTTAATTAAATATTAGTGACCGACCGAACGACGGACAGACGGACGGACGGATGGACGGACTGGCTGCTTCGCCTCATTCGTATTGAAATATTGAAAAATTTCAATTTCAAATTACGAACAGATAAGCGCAGCCGAGACGTGCCTCTGTTCTGGTCTACTCTGCAGCACTAGGCGATAGCTCACACTAATCTAGTCTCCCCTTCCCTGCCTGCCACTGCTATGCTCGTGTCCATGTGTCTGCTCAAATGCCACATTGATGTGCCATGTCCAAGCGTGGCTGTAGCGGCGCATCAATACGAGTATATCGCGGCGATCGCACTGATCGTGCCAGCAACAGTTGCTGTCACTCTAGCAACAACTGTCAAATGTTGCTTCAGCAACACGTACACATACACCCGTGACAGTTGTTGTCTCTTTGGCGCGTTGCAGGCGCCACTGAAACTAGCACCCATATTTCTGCCACTCTCTCTCCCTCTTCCTCTCTTTCGCGCACTCTCGATGGCTCGATCGATCGCTCGCTGTTAATGATTTTTGTCGATCTTTTCGAATTCTACAGAACAAGCTAATCAAAATTATTGTTATAGGCATCAAAATTTACGGTTCACAACATTCAGATACTATATACATACATACATATATGTACATATGTATGCATACTGATTTGCTGGTATTGATGATTAACAGGCCATCGATTTGTTTTTGCTTGTTTCAGCTTAGTTTTTGTTGTTGCTTCAAATTTGATACGACTGATCGCGTTTGTCTCTCACAAAACTCGTTGCTAATGATGCGTGCTGTTGTGCTGCTGCTTCTTCTTCTGCTACATGATCGGTTCTTTTTTCGAACTAAAATAATTATCAAATAAAATTTTTTCGTTTGCTGCCGCTTGTTGTATGTAGTTCAACTTGCTGTGGCGACGCCAACAAAAATTCTACCAAAGAAAAATCGTATTTTTGATTGCTTCCGATCACGAAAGGTTTGATTATTTGAGTGATATTGGTCAAATTGTGTTTGTTGTAGTTGTTGTTACCTTTACATGCGATCGTAGCAACTGATTCGGTTGATGATTTTCGGTATCGATTTTTGTGGTTAAACACATGTGTTCTTTTGTGGTTAATAGCTAAAATATTGATGATTTGAGTTTGATGAGGAACCAGAAATTAATGAATATATTTTGAAGTGATCTTGCTAGCGATCTAGCTAGAAATTTTCGAAGCGATCTTAAGGTAATATTAGAAATGGCTAGCAAAAGCTTGTAGTGGCGTTCTTCAGGCGCCTCTTAAGTATGCTTTTGATAATGCTGTAGGAAGGCAGCGATCTTGCGGCGCTGCTCAAGCGATCTGCCAGCGATCCCTGCCTTTTTAGTCAGAATTTTTTGACAATTACAATAAATTGGCTGCTTAATATTTAATAAAAAATAGTTGAGTTAGCTTAGCAAAAGCCTCAATTTCATTTTAAACTGCATGTATCGGTCGGTCTATATGTACTCAAATTGTCTAAGCTCTGTTACGACGCTTCGCTTTTGCTGTTGTTAATGATACCAAATTTTAATTTTCTAAACTCTGCCAGACTATTTTTCGTTAATGCCATCAGACTGTGGAATGCATTACCCAGTCACCTCAAATCCATTGTAAATAAAAGCAGATTTAGGCAGGCCGTCCTAAGTTATTTCGCCTAATTATCTACCTCAAAAATAACCAGATTATTAATATTCTTATTTTAATTTTTTTTTTTTTCTCTTTACTTTTTTTTATTTTTCTTCTTTTCCCTACCTTATATCTTTAAATCATTTTTTTTTCCGCTTTCTTCCTTATTTCTTCTTAACTTATAATATTTATATAATTATTGTAAAAGTATATTAATTTTGTTTATTTAAAAAATTCAAAATACTGTAATATTGTAATTGCAACCTTTGTATTTTAAAAGAACTTGTTCTTATAATACTAATTGTTATTGATAATAAATTGAAATTGAAATTGAAAATTGAAATTGTACTCTTTTCTATAAGCAGCTATAAAACATGCTTCAGCTGGCGCCTTCCCCCTCCCACTTCCTTCCCCCCGCTCACTCTGAGTAGTAACTCGAAATCACTTTCATATTTCTTGCCAACAATTTCAATTTTAATTGCGTGTCTTTGGCAGTTTTGTTAACATAACTCAAGCGAGAAGCAAGCAACTGTTCAAACACTATCGATACCTTTAATCTGTTCCAGTTGTTGTGTGAGCATGTCTGCTGGAGAGCCCCTGCGCGCGTCCGTCCGTCCGTCCGACAGCTCATCTAGCATAAGTCAAAGTTGCTGCTTGTCGGCGGCTCATTTGAAAATTAATCAAAATTTCATTTCTGCAGCGCGTTCGTCAAGAAATCTTTGAATGAATTTCTTTCGTGTCGAGCGTCGAGATTAATAATCAATAGATACTGTCTTACTGTTCAAAATAAATAATTCAAAATTTCAGATGTGTGTTTGTTTTTGTTTATTTTCAAATACTTCTATTTGATTGCCAAAATGTGTTGCTGTTTTGCCTTTCAATGGCAGCCGACATATAGAATATTGATGATAATATAATAAGAATAATATTGTTTGCTTGGTACTTTCGTTCGCGTTGTCTATCAGAAAATAAAGTTTTTTATTAGCTGCTATGGAATTTTTTTTCGGTCGGCTTTCGTGCTTTTTGTCCATTTTTTCCATATTTTTTGTATGAAACTGTCAAGTGTCGCTGCTCAAAATGAAATTTCGATTTTTAGTTGTTAATCGGTTTTATGCGCGTAATTAACGTGCAGCGCAACTTTCGATTGAGAAACGATTTTTGTGGCAGAAAAAAGTGCTGGCGAAATTAAACGCAAAAGCTTGATAAGCGTCATTTGAAAGGCGTTCTGTAGTGACACTAATAGCTGAGGAATTTACTATGTTTAATGACATGTGATAAATCGATTTAAATGTGCAAATATTTGTTGCACTTTTGGAATTTAATATAAATTTTTTCGTGCTTAATTTTAGTACTTGAGTGATTTCAAAAAAGTGCACTCACGTTTATTTGACAGTTTTGAAGCTTTGTCGCAATTTCAGTGTTCCAATCACCAAAATCTTTCAAATCTTCGTTTAACTCCTTCTTAACTCCCAAAACGTATTTCAGTGCTGCGTAGTAGTGATTTTTTGCTGTCTTTTGGTGTTAACTCAATGGAATTTTGCGTTTTGGTAAGCTTCCACTGACTACCTTCCTCCATTTCTCCAATGATGTTCGTTTTTTTATCTCTTTCATATTGTAAATGCTACGATTTTTAAAGCATACATTGCTGAAATCATTTTTGTATCCAGTAGCTTGGCTTGATTTATACTGGTTAACTAAATATGCTACGCATGGATCCTGCTAGGTCCTAAGCGATACCCGCTGGTGATCCTTTTAAAAGGGTGGCGATCTGTTCGAAGACGGGAGTTCATGACGAATTTCAGTAGAGAGTTGACTAGCAGCTCTGAATACTCCAAATACAATCAATAGATGGGCCTTTATATCAACTAGTATATCCAACTTTTTTCAATATATTGCAACCTATATGGAACCTCACATCATATTCGTTTTTTAGCTCTTAAAAATTCACATCTTATTAAGCACAAATTTATTGTATCTAATTTATATTCCCTAAAAATCATGTACGTGCCTTCAACTCTTTAGCATAAACTTCTGCTTCTTCCTCTTATTTTTTCCGTTTTCACATTTCCCTCAGTTCCTTCCGTTCCCTTCTACCACTTTGCAACATTTTAAGCAATCATGCGCTACATTTATTTCGCTCTTTCCAGCATTTGTTGTTTTTCTTTCGGCTTTTAGCATTGCAAATGCGTACAAATCAAGTGCCACACCTACCGCCCCTACGATTACTGCGACAGCTACAACGCCCTCCGGCATGGCTTTAGCCTTTATCCTTTATTCGCGTATGCCAGAAACGCCGTCGAGGACTTTTTCTCCAAGCAAGGCGCAACTTTTTAAACTTAATTATTTTTTACATTGTCAACCAAATTAGGTTTACCCACTCATCCCCCTCCACCCCAAACTCAGCGTCTATCTGCTGTGGCCAATGTCAACGGTGCTGCCAGCCTGCGCCACTGAAGACATTCCGTGTTTTAACCCTTTTATGTGCGCACTTTTTTGGAGGCAGGCATAAAAGCGAGAAGTTGCTTTGTAGCGAGGTATTTCCCGCTTTTTGTGTTGTTGTTGCATTTATTTTGCTATGCACATCTACTACCACATTTCGGCAGCATTTCCATGAGCATTGTCTTGGCGCGAAAAACGTCAGCCGCCAGCAGCGCGCTCCAACTGGGGGAGGAAATGCCACAGCGTGGATGGTCTTTGAGCTGCTGCTGAGCATGTTTAACTTTTGCTTTATGTGCCTATAGAGAGAGTAAAGCATGCGCCACATCTTTGTCCCCCTTGCTCCCTTCCTTCGTCCCCTCCTGGCCACTTGCCAAATGCAACCCTTTTTGCTGAAGGAATCGCTTAATCCACTTTTAAAGACAATTGATTTATGCCGATCAATTGCCGCACAGTGCACAGCTCAAGTGTTTATTTAGTTTCTGACACAAGCACACAGATAAACACACACACGCACACAGACACAAATACAGCGAGCAGTTGCCACAAAAACTGCCAACACTCGAAACAGTTTTTAAACAGCTTCGGCATGGCGCACATATGGCGGTCTCGGTCCAACCCGAAGAGGGGGGCTTGGAGCACTTGTAAATCACACACACATTTGAGCGGTTTTGTCAGTTTTAATGCGACGTTGGCGACACTGACGGCACTGACGGCTGCCGAAGCTTCAGCTTCAGCTGGATTTCAAATTTGGAATATCCGCCGAGATGTTGAGCAGTTGAGACTTGTTTGGGGTATTTACTTTCATCGAAATTGTTGTTTTAATGATTTGTTGGCGGGTATCAAAGGAGTTTTAACTCTGCCGCTATGACGCTTGGCTTGAAAGGCTTCAGAAAAGACTCAGGAGAAGCAGAAGAAGAAAAAGCGGGAGAGAAGGCATATAACAATAAGCAGAAAAATAAAATGAGGGAAATAAATGAAAAGAAGAAATTATCTAAAATATAAATATGTATGCGAATCAAAATGCTATTATTTTAACAATTATTTGATCAATCTTCCATCAGCGGAAATTCTCATAAGACCATTCAGTATGGTACTTTTATTTAACCTTCTAGAATAAGCGTGCTTTCCTCAAATAATGATATAGATGACATGAACTCGTATCTGCATATATCTTCGAATCGTATATTATCAAGCGTATATCACCCGGCACTGTGGCTCTAAAGTAAAACCAATCATTCGAAACTTTGATTGGAAATCGGCAAAATGCTGACAAAGATTTTATTCAAATCGAACCTTCGCATTGAATTTTCTATCGATTCTTAAAGCAGAGTAGCCTCTCAATGTCTATAAAAAGCTGCCAAAAACTACACATAGATGAATATTAGTTATGCCATGCAGATTCTTTCTACAAGTATCTATAGTGAATTTCCTTTAGCTATATGAAGGCTGAAGCTACATCAATCTTCCAACCCCGATGTTAAGTGTTCAGCAAAGTCGATGGATGCTTTTTGCTCACTCACAATTCTTTGCTCGGCTGCTCACTGCAATTATTCAATTCAAATCAATTGCAGTGATTTATAAGTCACTATAGCTGTATCTGTAGCAGTAGCTATAACTACACATACACATACACGTATCTGTATTTGTATTTGTATTTATATGTGCGGCTGTATCTGCGCATTTGTGGCGAATTAAGCGTATCAAGTCAACGCGTATGACCGCCACATCCCACGTTACTTTTATACATAGGCATACTATATAGTCGGTCGGTACTATATTGTATCTGTGTGCCGACCAATTGCGAATAAATTCAATTTATCGCATATGGATTTGGATATTTATTTGTTTGGCTGCTGGCAGCAGTCGACAGCCTGCAGCGATCAGCGCGGCTTATCACGACCAGTGGCCGCCTGAGCCTGAGTTTTTTACAACTTTTTTTTTACATATTTTGTGCTCATTTTAAATTTGTTTATTGTCAGCATGCTCATTTGTTGTTGTTGCTGTTGCTGTTGACAGCAAGTCACAGTTGTTGTTTTTTCGCTTGTAAACGCGCGCGTCCACGGCGACCAGGCGAATTTGATTTTTTTAAATTGATTATTTCCTTATTTCGTTCGTCAGTTCATTCGTCAGCGTCGCACAATCAACAATTCATGCTGGTTGATTATAATTTATGAATTATAGTCACATACTCATACTCAGCATATAGTGCGATATCAGCCTGATTGCGCTTAGCAGCATGCTTGGTGGGTACTCAGCTGTGTCTTCCCCTCTCAGCCTACCCAGAAAATTCATTGAATTTTGCAATTTCATACAAATTATGGCATTTATTAGTCAATTGATTCAAGCATTGGCATGTCAAACGCTCTGCAGAATTGAAGCAAAATTTTTTCGAAATAGAACATTTTTTTTAATTCTTCAGAGCTTTCAAATTTATATGCCGATTCGACAATTTCGTAAAAAATTGATTTCAATAAAAGTTTGCTTGAACGTCAGTTTAAGTTTCTTTTTCGCTACTCTTAATTTTTATCAGTGCTGAGCTTTTTTACTTTGCTCATCACCGATCAGTTAGTACTTCATGACATTGCCAATTGCAGCGGCAATGCACACTTCTCATTAGTGCCATTTATGACCCCACATATTTGCGCACATAAAAGAAAGCCAATCAAAATTGAAGTCTGTCAACTTTTTATGCCTTTTAGGCATAACACAAACACATAAAAATCATGGCAAAATTGTATAAAAATTGTATGCATATGGTAGCTGTTGGTCACCGCCCCGTGCACCGCTACAGTGCACTTGTCGAGGCTCATTGGAACGTTGACTGTCACATGTGAGCCCAACAAAGCCTGGGAACCATTCATGCATGGCTGCTGTGGGCGACATGTGTGTGACTGCGTCTGTGTATGTGTGTGTGAGTTGATTGTCAAGTGCTATTGATGTGCATTGAATTGTATTGGCATGCGCGGGACAAGGCGGGCCGGCGGAAGCTACTAGGCGACAACAACAACAACAACTAGCAACAGACAAAAGCAAATTATTGTCGTTATGATTATTAGATTAAAATACTAGTTGTTTTTGTCTCTCGCTCTGCCTTTCCCTTTCCCTTCCCCGCTCTCTCTCTCTCTCTTTCTATGTAGTTTATTGTTATTGCAGCGCTATTTTTCTGCATTGCTGACAAGCCATTGCTCTTGTTTTTTTTAAATTGTTGACAGCAATTTTGCTGCGAAATGGGGGAAAATTCTGGTTATAGTTCAATGATTGATTTAAACTGTTGCATTGTTGTAGCAGCCCTCTTCCTCTTTAGTAGTTGTTGTCAGTTGAAAATAAGCAATTTTAAAATAAATTGCTGGCAATTTTGTTTAGAAGTTAGTTATTTTATGAAAAAGGTAAAAATACGCTACTTTCGTTTAGTTTTTAGCAACTTTCAAATTCATCGCTTGTATGTGATCTTTTTTTTTATTTTCCTCAAAGCTCTTTTATAGCTTCTCTGCATTTTCTTGCACATACTAAATTACAGTACAGTACACGAAAGATGTGAATTTTAGCATGCCCAACCAACCTACACCCCTTTCACCCCCTGCTATGACGCCCAAAATCATTGACTTGTCACATGCCAATTTGCTTGACTTGCTTCGCTGATTTTGGATTTGCACACTTTATTGCCACTTTAAATCGTGTGAATCATTTCCATTTCAGACTAAATTTAATTTCATCAATATTTTCTAATAGCTTGACTCGTGCCTGCGCCTGGCAGACGCCCACATGAGCAATCGGCAATCGGCAGCAAAATCGAAATCATGCACTCACTTAAAATTCGAATGACAAATTGTCATTAAAAGCAAATTTGGCATGAAGACGTAGCTGCTGCTTCTTCTTGCTACACTGCTACTGCTGCTTCTTCTTCAGCTTCAGCTTCTACTTCATCTTCGACTGTAGCGTTCTGCTAATTGAAATGTTAAATTTCCGTTCAAGCTTGTAATTGACTTGGGCGGCATGTGCAGTCATCCGCCGCCCATTGACACATTGACAAAATGACAAATTCACCAAATTTACAGAATTTCCCAAGAAAATTTGTGCGCCAGCGACGGGGGCGGAGGCGTAGGCGCCTTGGGAAAATCATGTGCAATCATGTTTTCAAAATTGATTAAGATATTTTCAGCATTTTTCACGCCATTTCCACATTTCCACTCACAGCCTAGCTGCCGCCCCCAACCTCTTAACCCTCTAATACACACATACATACACACTAACAAGCAGACAAGCAGGCAACATACGTCGCACATATGTTGCTGCCAAAGCATAAAACATGTTGCTGCTGTGCTGCTGCTGCTCGTATTGATGTTGCTGCTGTGCTCCTTTGACTGCATGATTGAGTGGGTATCAGCGTGTAAAAAACAGCTTCCACTGCCGCTGAGATTGCTGCAACTGCAACAACAACTGGCGATACTTCATCGTCATCATTGAATATTTCGAAATTTCACATGTCAAATCAGTCATTTGTAGCTCTGTGTGTGTGTGTGTGTGTATCCTGCATGTGTGGCGCTCTTCAAAGCAGCCGTTGCGCGTACATGCCACAATTTATAAATAGCATTTTGTCATAATTCATTTAAGTTGCCACACAAAATCGAATTTCGAACTCGTCGTTCCTCCGCAGGCGCAACAACTGCTGGCGCACTTGCAACAGCCCTACCCTTCTACCGCTCCGCTGAATGCGCCAATATCTGGTCATGTGTACACATATTGGCAGTGCCATTTTGGCCGCATGCTGCCTTCGACCACACTAAATCATTTTTTACACCAAATTGCGAAATTATAAAAAAAATTATGTGCTGCAAGTGGCCATCTGGCCATCTATCTATTTATCTTTGTATATGTATCTATGGCGTGCCTTTAGTTAGCGCCTTTGATTGATTTTATAGAAAAATGGTCGCATGCATGTTGCACTTAATCATATGCAATCGATTGCTTTGCTGCCTTCGCTAAAATGGCAATTTATCAAAATTAATAGCGAGAAAAGCAGGCAAAATTGTTTGGTGGATCGCTCATCAAGTTATAAGATACATATAAGAACGATTTTAATTTTCATTGCGAAAGGTAACTTCTGAAGAATGTGAAAAAGAAGCATACATCTCGCAAGAGGAAGCTTTCAAGAAGCCGAAAGGAATATGTTCAACAATCTAAAAAAGAACCACCAAGGAACAACAATTCAAATGAAATCCCTTTCAGAGTTTCTAAGAGCCTTTCCATTTCAAATTCTACGATCCCTTGGCCCTTGTAGCAGCCTTACTTTCCAAATCTACGATTCCAATTAAGCACGTGAAAAGAAAATTTTTCCGATTCCAGCAAGTGATATCTAAAAAGGATCTTCAAATTCGATGTTTCCAAGAACGTCGCTTAAAACCAGCTTCCTCTATTTCTCAATTTCAGCATTTCCAAGTATGCCCAAGCTTTTCGTGCTCTGCTTCTTCTACTGGCATCGTTCCATAATGTGTTGTTTCAACGCTTGAGCTCAAGTTCCCACCACCTACACATGCATGCCAAAGCCGCCGAGCTCAGCACAACAACAACAAACTCGTATATATGCAACACGATGTAGTTTGCATGTGAATTTATGCGTTCGGCTGTTGTCAATTAAATTCGGATATATTCAATTAAATGCTGTCAAAATTGCTTATAAATTTTCCACAATTTCGAATTGCGCTTCAATGCGGCTCTGCTCTGATTCGCTATGCCTGTCTGTCTGTCTGCTTGCCTCTTCAGTTTGTATGTGTTGCAGCTACAGCCGCAAATATTCCGTGGCATGCAATGCCCGCATACAATTTTGATGTATTATATATGTGTATGTAGTTGCCATTTGTGTGTGTGCGTGTGTGTGTTTATCATTGAGTTGAGGCACGCTAACGCCTGTTTTAAATAAATTCCATATGCATTCGGCATTCGGCTATGCACTCTGCTCCGCAATGACCAAAGAGCCGGAAACAATGACTTTATTAATTAACAAGTAAGGAAGTATCAGTCGGGTTTCACCGACAGAGTAATACCCTACACCATGTTCCCAACTGGGGTGATAATTCACTGAAATTGTGGGTGCATTTGATTTACAACCTACATAGTGGGCGGACCACGCCCATTTTTGGCAGACTACAAGATATACCTAATAGGACTATACATGCCAAATATTGATGCTCTGGCGAGTGTACAACAGATGTTATCGGCATATTTATTTTACTGCCCCCATGGTGGGCGGACCACGCCCATTTCTGGAGAATTAAAAGATATTCCTACCAGGAACGAAGTAACCAAATCTGGACTCTCTGGTGTATATATTATGGAAGTTAAGAAGATTTTTTGTTTATCGCCTATATAGTGGGCGGACCACGCCCATTTTCTTGTATGGCATCTAAGACCTATATATCAACTTGGGAACCGAATTTCATTCATTTATATTCGTAACTAGTCAATTGGTAACCATTTTACCGAAAAAATTTTGCCGGCTATATAGTGGGCGGATCACGCCCATTTTTTCCTGAGATATAGAAGACCTACCTCTTAACTTGAATACCAAGTATTAATCTTTTCCATGAGTAATTACACAAATTATAGCCATTTTACCGAAAAAAATCCGAGGTAGTGGGACTTACAGACCCGTTGTGGGCGTGTCCTTTGGGTAATTTGTATAATTTTAACACTTTACCTAACCCGAGGTTCACTGTAACTGTGTACCAAATTTGGTCCAAATCGGACAACTCCTTCTTTCTTTTTTTTGCATACACGCAGACGGACAGACGGACAGACGGACAGACGGACAGACAGACGGACAGACGGACAGACGGACAACCGGAAATGAAAAGAGAAAGTGTTTCTGATCATTTCTATATACTTATGTCTATACCTAGGAAGGCTCCTTTAATGCGTTACAATTTTGGCACAAAGTTATTATACCCTATTACCATAGGTGTAGGGTATAAAAATTATTGGGAGTGCCATTTAGAAGCACGCATTTTCCAATGCGCACTCTGCCACAATTGATGTGCCCCACCAGATACTTGAACTATTTTTAATAGCATGCATAAAATTCGTATTAAGTTCGACGCTTAAATGTGTGTGTGAAAATGTGCTGGAAATTGTTTACCATAAATGCGGGCTCTATAGATTAGTACAGTGGATTAGTGTAGGCAACATGTGGCGACAACAAGTTGCCACAAAGATTCAAAGCCAGTTGAGTAAAAATATTCTTTGAAAATTATGTACGTGTTTAATAGCTATAATTTATGAAATTTATAGGAATTTTATTTGGTTAGTAGACAGTCAGTTTATTAACATGCAAACATATACATATATGACTACATTATCATGTTGCAATTACATGTTGCTGCAACATACTGATGAGAATTTCTTAAGAGCTGATTTTCATAATTACTGCTGAAATTTTACAACTACATATAATAAAATTTTAACTGCTCCGATCGAAATTCTTTATATATTAACTTAACAATTGTCATGCTTTTTGCTGTTGGCCTTCTCTGGCACAAATCATATTTCTTGCATTTTTTTCCGCATTACAACTGCGCATACTTGTAAATATTTGCTGTTTAATAAATTCCTCTGCCTGTGAGACAAGCCAGCGAGGCCGTGTGTAGGTGGCAGTGGCGCCTTCTACCACATCAAAACAATATAAGGTATAATTTTACAAAAATGCGGCACAGCAAATAAAAGCAAACTGTAAATAATTTCTATATTTCTATAAATGTGGCGGTATTTGCCTAGCCACGTCTGGCTTTTGTAATTGTAATTGATACGAAGTGCAATTTTGTGGCATGAGTCCATTTGACAACAGCAGATTAGATAACGTTGATGAGTGCACTTTTTTTTAGCTATGAGTGCATTGAGTGTATGCAAGCACAGATACAGATACAGAAATAGATACAAATGCAAACACTCGCTCGAGAGCAATGAGCAAGGGTTTTAAATACGTGCTTAAATCTAAAACAACTTTTAGCAGCAGCAATAAATCGAAATAACGCCATTAGAGCTGGCAACATGTTGCAGCAACATGCAGGCACGCGCAAATTGTGTGTCTGAAGCAGGCGGCGCCAGTGACGCTACTGCTGCTGTTACTGTTGTTGCTGCTGATGCGCAGATATAAACATCATTAAGCAATTAAAGTGAGCAGCGAAAAAAATTAAATAAACATTAATTAAATTTATTGCCAAAGAGACATTTGCGTAAGTGTCGCCACAAGGTTGCTTTGAGCAACGCGACTCCAATTTGAGGCACAGCTTGATAATGTACCTGACTGCTGATTTACAACAACACACACTTGTTTTTGTTTTCTTTTGTCAAGCAATAATTGCAGATATCTATTGTTTACCCTCGAAGAAAAAAGCAGCTGATTGTTGCTGATTATGTGCGCGCGCGTCAGCAGCGGCAGCAACAATTGCAACATACACATGTTGTTTTTGCTTTTTGCTGATATTTCTGTGATAATTTATTTGACAGCAACAAGCAACTACTCTTTCGTAAGACGTGGCAGAAGATGGCTACGTGCAACCACAAATAAACTCATAAATAGATTTGTGAGGTTATGCATGCAAATGTCTCAGTCAGATTGCTTGCTTATTGTTAGTGACTGTTATCAGCGCCAGCCTTACAGAGATAATTACTCGCAGCGTGCATGAATTATACAATGTTTTTTCATCGAAGCCATTTGTAGCCATTTTGAGCTCAAGCCACCAGCGCGTTAGATAACTCACAAGCGCATAATCAGGCGTATCTAGAGCTGTCACTGACTGACATTTTAACTCGGTCTTTGAGCAGCAACTCGATATCTTCTTCTGTTGAAAATTTGAAAATCAAACAAACGAATTTCTTTTTTTTCAATTACTGCGTTTTAGGCCTAATAAAAGTGCAAACAATGATATCAAAAAATGTATCTTAATTTTCAGCCTAAATTGCTTGTGCAAACAGCGTTCCATGTTAGATATTAGATACGAGTATGATAAGCAGCCCAGCTCGATTTGGACTCGCGCTATTGGTCTTCTACGCTTGTGCGCTGTCATCCACGCTATCACAGCCATCCCGCACTTCCTCCCGCACTGCCTTCACATGTATACGCTCCTTAAAGCTGCGCATCTTGGGCACATGTTGCTTAAGCCAAAGCAAGCATATTTCTTTTATTTGTTTAAAAATATATACTGGCTGTTTTGTGTTGGTGTGTGGCAATTTATGACAATATGTTAATAAATCTTTTGGTATGTGGATTAAGTTGAAAGCATTCCATTTTTTCTCGGTTGCTTGTTCTTCAGTCTTTGTTTATAAATTAATTTATAAGCACGTTTAATGACCGGCTACGAAAAATGCAAACAAATTGCTGTCTATCTGTCGGTCCGTCTGTCAGTGTGGGATTAATTGAAAATTCCTTTGAGGCAACACGTTCGCTCTATAAAGCATAGAAATGCGGCAAAGAAATGTTAATGGAAAATTTTTGAAATATTTTACAAACATCAATTTGATGATATATAAAACATAATTTTTTGGATTTTTAACATTTCATACATGTTGATGAAAGACGCTAGCAACGAGATAATGTTGCGGCAACATTGTGTCTATTAAATTTTAGACTACAAATCGCCTCTTTTAATAATACAAAAGAAATTAGTTATAACATATATTTTTGCTTGTCTTTATAAAAATTCGTTCAATCGAAAATTTCGCTTATATAAATTGGCTTAATCTTGTTACTTTCTGGTGCTCGCTACCAACATCTTTCTATGTTGCTGCAACAAAGCTTTTATTAACGCTTGTTTATACAAATTGAATTTTTTTTAAATAACATTCATTTTATTGCAATAAAGTCAAAGTCTTTATACAATGTCTCAATTTTATGCGCAGTTGCTTAACATTGCGCTGGTTGCTGCCACAATGTCTACCCCGCAAAGTGCTCCCTCATTTTTATGTTCGTGCAATTTTCCTCAAAATTTGCTGCGACAAATTTAAAAAATTACACTCAAATCGATTTCTAATTAAATCAAAATGACCCGCCACGAAAAAATTGCCGCTGCTGCATTTAATCTTCAAGTCATCAAGTACAGTCCGGGCCGCCGCCGCCACCAGCAAACCGTCAGTCAGCTTCTTCTTCCGGCAGTCAGGTTTAATAGACCGTAATTAAAACGGATAACGTAAAATCGCGCACGTTCGAAGGCGACGTTGAAGGCGAAGACGTAGACGTGGCAGCAAACCATAGAGCGTGGCAGCCAAAGGAGCACTGCTTCTTTTTCTGCTTCTGTTGTTGTTGTTGTTGTAATTGTAATTGAATGCACTGCAGAACGCATAAAAATCTACGAAATGACAAAATAATTTCAGTGGCTGCCGCTTTTGTTGCGGTCGTGCTAGCTGCGGCGCAGGACGAGCCGGAAATCAGTCAAGCACAATTTGCCATGACGATTGACCGAACCAATTAATTACAATACGCCGCCATGCGACGGACGGACGGACAAATCGACGAAGAGGCATATGACGTGCATGAAGCAAAGCTGAAGAGCGCAGCGGCCGGCAGTCGCATTGAGAATCATTCAAGCTGAAATTTTTGTCCTGCTCAAGTTTGCATGACGCCGTGGCAGGCAAAGCAACCCCCGGCTCTGTCTGCCGGATACATGTTGCTGCTGCGGCAGCGACGGCGGCAACACGCACCGACTCGGCAAATGAGCAGTCGGCCATAATTGCTAAGAGCAATTAACATAATCTGCTATCAATTTTTATGGCAACGAGCTTAACTTGAGCAAAAAGTTGACGACTGCAACGGCTCCTTGCACCCATGCTACTCTCCAGCTCCAGCTCTCAATCTTCCTGCGCTTAACGCTTCAATGTGCTTTATGCATTTTAAATAAGTTTTTTTCAGCCATGCCACAGACAGTCAGGCCAGTCTTGCTCTCTATCATGTCTCGCTGCTAGCCTAAAAAAGGACGAAAACATAGAAATTGAAATTAAGTCATCAAGTTTTACCTAATTTGAAATTACCAACTGGCAATGCTGTCAAAAAGGAAAATGTCATTCCAAAACGTAGAGCGGAGTTAGATGTCGGAGTAAGGATTGAGTCCAAAGGCTTTTCAATTGACGGCATATGAAAAATGTTCCCAGTTAATGAGCTCTAAAGTTAGAAACGAATCCTTCAAAGCACTTCGGTTGTATAAATCCAAAATTTCTCAATTGAGAACAATCTAAAGATTCTGCTAAAATCTCTGAAGAACTCGAAGGTTTTTCGAACTATCGCTCCATCTATATAGCAACAAAAAGCAACTTTTATAAACCATTATTCGCTAGCTCCTTTCCTCAGTGCTCCCCCCGATCAGTCCAAAACTATTTTATCTCTACAGTTCTTCTATTCTTTTTCTAATCTTAAATATAGGGACTCTCTTGTGGTTGCCCGGCCCTTATATCTCGATGAGTTCTATAGAAATACCATCTATCCTCTTTACTACTGCCTCAACCCAGCTGCCTTCAACTCATCTCCCCCACTACTCTTTGCCTCGTAAATGTAGGTTTGTGCCTTTTAATTAGTAGCTTAAGGACATTTCCTCAACCGCCTCTGCCTGCCCGCCTGCCGGCCAAGCAGCCAAGCAGCCTCAAGCAGAACTAATCGATTGCTTCATTTCTTGCTCGGCTAGCGTAAATCCAATTTGGCAATCGCCTGCTCCAACTTCATTTCGTGTAAATCAAATTAAAGCGAATTTTGCACTGAGACGGGCGGCGACCATACTTGTCTTCTTCCCCTTCCCCTTTGCTTCGCCATGTACCTGGCAAAGTTTTCTAACGTCTTCTCTGGTCGCATTGATTTTTTGTTTATACGAGCATTTTTTTTTGTGAATTGACAGCTGTCAGTTGCTGCAATAAAAATGATTTCTTCGCATGCAAATACTCACTTTTGGCGGCACAGCTCACCACCTGCACTCTGTGACTCACACACATACACACTACTACATACTGACAAACACCAGCACACAATGCAAATAACCAAATAACAGTGTCAAACATCAAAAGTGCCGAAGTGCCGTTTATTATCACTTGCCGCTGCCTCGACTCTTTCTTCTTGCCGTGGCCCCTTTGATTTTGATTTTTATAGCTTTTTTATTGCTTTTTTTTGTATTTATTGATTTCTTGCCATACTTTGACATTTGCTTGATTTCTTTATTAATCCATTATTAAGTGTCAGTTTGCATGCCGTTTCCGTTGTGACACAATTTCATGCCAAAGCTTGCCTTCGTCGTTCAATTTAATTTCGATTGATACAGCTGCTATAATGCACACAAACATGAAGAACTACTTACGAATTGTTAGTTCGATAGCTCAAAAATGTAAGACAATCAATAAAATGGCTTCAAAAGCAACTTAAAGAAACATGCAAAATTTAACGAAAGTCAAATTTGTTGCTAAGAGTCCTTTAAAACAACTTCTGCATAAGCATATGCCAAATAAAACATCGCTTTACAATCTTTACTAACTTAACGAAACTTTTTAAAGTCATTAAAATGCAAAATTATGTTTGTAAATCACACAGTGCAGCTCTCGAGCAAACTTAACGAAACCTTAAAAACTTAACGAAACTTCAAAAACTGTTTCAAACTTACTTAAACTTAATTTGACGAAGTTTCAGTCTGCAGCTGCTGATTTGTCTTTACTCTTTTAACCTTTTCACTATAATTGCTAATGGAATTGACATGCTATTAATGGTAGTCTACTCTGTCATAGCTTCGATGTAGTCTTGCTTGATGTGCCACATATTCCTCACATGCCTCCTGCCACTCAGAGGCTGCAGTCATTACTTAACCCTCGCACGGCGAAATCATGTCTTTTATTGGTTTAAATTTTTTGTAGCTCTTTAGTCCTTTCTATCCCTCTTTTTTGTCAATAAACCAAATCATTAGCAAATTTTTGCTCCTTTTGCAATACAATTGTTTCTCTTCAAGTGCATTTTTTTCGCTTCTTAAGCCGGCGAATTGCATACGTTCGCCGCATTTTCATCAAATTTGCAATCGTATTTTTCATTGCTTATTGGTTTCGTTTGATTTTTAGCCGCAAAAGTACTCAAAACATTTTCTAGTTTGATGAGTCTCAAGCAAGGAAAACCACTTAAGTACGTGCACGTTCCTGCCACACACACACACACACAAACAGCGGACGCGCCGGGATATATGAAATTCATAAGCGCGCGCTTGTGCCTTTTTTCCCACCAACCTCAATAACAACAAAAGTGAAATAAAAAATATGCGAATTTCATTTGTGCAAGTCCTTGTGGCACGAAATGCCACGAACTGCCACGGCCAAGCAAAAGTAAAGGATTACAATGTAGCATGGCATATTTTTAGGAGTTGGCAATGAAAGCAACGCGTAGCGAAGATGACTTTGATGGCATTGTTCTTTATGTATGTGTATGTGGGTGTGTTGCTAATAACAAATATAAAATGTGCGCTTTATGCTTTGTCCTTTTTTGGTTGCTTTTTTTTTGGCGCAAAAAAATTGTTACCATTTTTGCCGAATTTTGCAATTCCATATTTTTGGGGCTTTTGGGTTTATTTTTTTGGACCACAACCCACTGCTCACACATGCACATACAGTTGCAGCTTTTGACAAAAGAATAATCAGCGCTGGCAAGCAAGGAAGAAAGGATAACCATTAGAAATGGCAGTATGACTGCGACGGGTCTGCAGGAATGAGCTGCCTGTCTTCCCAACTCCTCGCTGTCTCACACTCAACAAGTGTAGCAGATTGAAGAGAGGGGGTAGGACAGGGTAGAGGGCAGTCGCTGAACAGGAATTAAGGTATACGTCAGAGCAGCGGAAGAGCAAGTACAACGAGCAACAGCAACTATATGCCCAAAGATGTAGAGCTCAGCTCAGGCCATGCTTACCAAAAAAAAGGACAATGTTCTCTATGTATGTGTGTGTGTGCCACTTGGCGTGGCAATATTCATACAGATATGCCCTTTCTTGCTCATCTCACCTCAACTCATGTGAACTGCTGGCATCAAACATTTTTCGCCCAAAAAAAGGATACAAAGCCAAAACCAAGCCGTAGCCTACAACAACAGCAAAAAAGCACGTGAAGTTCACATATAATAAAGCTGAGGAAGCACTTGTCATATCCTTTCTCATAAATTATTGTCTAGACTATGATTTTAACGTTTTTTGATTATGATTTCTGCACTCACATATTGCATATGTATTGCCGCTGATGAGTGTAGCCTCCTTTTTTTTGCTATTTTTACCAAAATTGGGCAGCGTAGAAACGGCAAAAAGGAAGTCAGCTTTGGAAGGTCCACGCGATATCATATCAATAAGCATGTTTGCTGCGCATACAAATAAACAAATGGACCTGGCAACAGACAAAGGCACCAAAAAAGGATTACAGTTATGATGAGTGACGTTTTTTTGTGGAGCTGGAATCAAAGGGAGGGAGGTTTATGCCATACATATGAGATATGAGTGCTTGAAGATTTCAGCGAATGGCTGGCTGCACAATTGGCAGCCAAAAGTTTAACGAATTAGAAACAAAAGTTATGCTGAAATGGAGTGGAGGAAGAGCAAAGGATATGCAGCATATCAGCGCGTTGTTTGTTTAATTAAAAAAGGATATTTGCATGTGAAGGTTAATTGCCAGACTTTGATGTGTATCTATCTGTCATATTTGTATATTGAGTGTGGAAAATTTTTGCGCATATTGAAATTTTTTAATATTTCAATATTATAGAAAAATTCACTTCGAATTCGAATCAGTCTGCCAGTCCTACCAACAAAATGCGGTTCCAAAAAATGCGGTTCAACTTTGAGAATGTAGAGATGAGAGAAACAACTTTCGTCTATCTCTCATGCCAGCGCAGAAAAGACAGACACGTAGTTAGTGCTTGAAATTGGTTTGTGCTGGGGTCTTTTCTGGCAGCTCGGCTACGTTTCTCAATTTCAAAAAAACGCTTTATGTTTAAGGTCTAGTAAAGAAATCCATTATTTTTGCATGCAACTCAAGGCTTTATTTAGCACACATCAGTACTAACTTTTTTAACTTTTTATTTACCCAAATTTCAATATATTTTCCCCTCTTGCAAAAAATTGTGTACTACACTCCAGTCCAACAGCTTCACTGCAACAGCAAACCGAAAACAGTTGAAAAACTGTCGAACTGTCTGCTTACTTTTTGATTTATAAAATAACTAATGCAAATTTTTGAACCAACACAAAAGCAACAAAAAACCAAAAATAACATGGATGCACAACGCTGCGGCGTATCAGAGAAGTCAAAGTCGAACCGCAATCAAAAAGTGATTCATAAAATTGGCAACGAAAACGCGCACACACACATATAAAACCAAACAACATTTCTATATGCGAATGAAACAACACTCAATAGCAGCAACAACAACAACAATTGCTGCAAAAGATGCGCACAAAACTATGCAATACACTCGAGTGGAATGTTAGTCAAAAGCGACAATGTTTGTACGAAAAGGATATAAAGAGAAAACTAAATAATAATGAAAGTCTACCAACATTTTGCTTTGAGTATCAGCCCTTACCAAGCAGTGCTGCCACTTGAAGCAGTGCAATGTCTTTTTCCCTTTTTGCGCTGGGTGTGGTTGCAAGTGAAATTATTGAAAATATTTATATTTATTATAAAAGAGATGAGCAGCGGCAAAAGGCGCTTGAGAAGGGATGTAAGTAATCAAAAGGGGATGTAGAAGCAGAAGTTGTCAGAATTTGTAAAAAGGATACAGACACTGCAGCTGGAATAGTACGAGTAGTAGTAGCGAAAGTTGAGGTAGACAAAATATTTGAATAATTGCAAATAAAAGCGAATTTTGGAAGGGAAGAATGAAGAAGAAAGAGAACAAATATTTTTGAAGTAATTAATGAAACTGTTGTATACTTTCAGGCGTATGCACTGAATATAAATTAAAGCAATAAACTACGCAACAATTTTTTGCAGGTTTATGCTTTTGAGTCGAACGTTCTGTTTGACGGATTATATCTAGTTAATACCTGAATTCGTATTGTATATGAAAATTCCTTGTTGGGTGATTACTCGGAATCTGATTGCTCGATCTCTGCTGTCCGGTTCCAACACTGAAGACGACTTTGTTATGTTTTGAAGACCTGTTGAAATTTTCTTTAATTTAAGTTGATTTTATAAATGCCAAATTTTCAATATTTGCTGCAATTTTCAATACATTTTCTCGCTTCTTTCCGCTGTTGCCAGAAAAAATGCAACTTGCGCTTAAGCTTGTATCTGTTTTTTTCTCTTTCATAAAAAATGCATAAAATATTTGCCTTTGTTTATGTATCGAGCATGTTGCAGCTGGCTGCTGCTTTTGCTTCTGCTTCCTTTTTCGACATGCGGCGACTTCCTTCGCAGGTCCTGCCCGCCATTGAAAGCAAGACACAATCCTGTCGCATTTTACCATACAGCGCCATCTAGCCACCACGCCTTGCATATCGGAAATGTCATGCTAGACAAAAGCACATTCATGCTTACCTGTGTACTGCCCCGCACCTCACCCCCCGCCCAGCAGCATTGTCCTGCTCCGTTGGCATCTTTTGTGCTGCCGCCATAGCTGAGCTCTGTCTAAATACGCTGAGGAATTATGCTTGTTATTTGCGCAAAATAATAAAATAATAAGCAAGCATGCCCTTTTTTACAGCAACAACAAGCAAGAAGCACGCTTGCATATGTCAGTATCTGCGAGATACTTTCTATCCCAACCTCCAGTCGCTTTGATAGACAATTGTCAACTTGGGTATTTATTGTTATTGTTGTTGTTGTGTGGCTGCTGTTGTTGCAAAAGAATACGACTAAGTGGCATCCCAGCTTTTTCTGGTAGCTGTGTGGCGCAGCAGCTTTACAGGCGCGCTCACAATGCTCAAGGGTGCACTTGCTATATGCGCGGCATTGTTCGCAAGCGAAACAGGACTTTGAAGGCAAGTCCTTGCAGCAAAAATTTCACTTTTATATATGAAACATTTTTGAAAATCACAAAATATTGCATTTTTACAAGAGCATAATTTTTCACTATATCGAAAAGTATCTAGATATTCCAGTATTCAAATTTATGCTATCTCACTTAAATGAGAAAATTTAAATATTCTACAATCACGCTTTTTACAAAAATGCTCCAGTTCACAATAAGTTTTAAAAAATGTCTCTACATTTGAAAAAAAAATCTCAACTGAACAGTTCGTTATTTGAGAAATCAAATATAGGTATTACTTTCTGCTTGAAATTTGTCCAGCACTTCCCCGCTTATTTTCCACTTCAGCTGTTCTTTTAAACCCTTCCTCTTGAACTGTTCGTGTAAAATTTCAAATTTTCCATTTTTGTAAATTTATTGAAATGCCCAAAAATAGAGATAGCACACACACACACGCCCTCTCTCGCTCATGCCAAACTGTCTGCGATGCCCTCAAGTGTAAGGCATAATTGCAAAACGCGCGCACATTATAAAAAATCCTTTGCATATCACATCCTTCAGAAAATGTTTGCCAAAGCGCAAATCATTGATTTATTTACAATTGCTTTTATCTTTGCGTCGAAAAGGACCCGGTCCAATGGCCCCTGCCACGGCCAAAAGATGCCAAATCAGTAACAAATTTATTAAAAACCCTTTTTTTGCCTCTGCACTTTGTCGCTCTCTCCTGCTCTCATCTCCTCTTCATCCATTCTGCTACTCTCGCTCACTCCTTATGAAAGTGTATTACTTTTGTGGTGTTTTACACTGACATATCGCAAATAATAACAAAAACTGGACATTGGCATTTGCACAGCCACACGCGCACACACACTCACACATACATAAAAAAGGATATTTCATATTTTTGAAATAATCTAAGGCAACAAAAAATGCCAAATTGTTGGAGTGCGAGTCAGAGCAGCAACATAAAACAAAAATATGGCAACAACCCTCTTGAGCAGCGCTGCCTTGCCAAAAAAAGCTAAAATATTGAAGTCTACTTTTAGGCTAAAGTGAAGACACACAATACAGGCGCACGCTTGCACTCATACACACAAACAACACATGCGTTTTGTAATTAACAAAATTGCCAAGCAGCCGTCAGCTACTCCAACTCGCGGCATTAGAACAATTGGCAGCACTGACATACACGCACACACGCACACTTGCGCACTTCTCAAAGGCACACTCAAGTTTGTGTGAGTGCGTATTGAAAATTTTACAAAATTGATAGCAAATATGAACAAAATTAAGGGGTGCGCGCAATTGCTGGCAACAACAATAACAATAAAGAGCACAACAACTGCATCTCACAAGTCATCAGCAACAATACGCACACACATGCTCCAGCTCCCACACACACACACACACTGACACTACTACCAAGAGCCAAAAACAATAAGCAATCAAAACCAACACACACTCTCACATTCTAACTCACACTCATGCATATACTAACAGCAAGAAGTTAGTAATGTAAACCAAAAATTTAGTTACGATAACTAATTAGTTAGTCAAAAATGTTTTCTATCAAAAACTAAAACGGATTTGAACCAAACATTTGCTGCAATAACTAAAAAGTTAGTTAAAAATAAGCAGAACTAGTACTTTTGTTAAAGCCCTTTTTATAAAATGTTTTCTCATATTTCTAATAAGAAGTTTTGAAATTTTGTTTAGTTATTATTTTTAAATGATTTTCTTACTCCAAAATTGCGATGAGCGTAAAAACGCATTATTGTCACAACAACAATAACAGCAACAACACCACGTAAGATCTTCCTCTTTTTTCGATAGCAGCATTTTTGGCTGCAAACATTTGCCTTGCCTACTTTTAAGCGCGCTACTGAAGTGGTTCTGTGCAAGTGGGGTACAAATTAGCGAGGTTTGGGAGTAGCTTGTCTGTAAGCCAAAACCGAAACCTTAAAAACCGAAGCCGTCAAAGGAATTAAAATTCATTCGAGCAGAAAAATTTTAAAATATATGCTGGCTGGCTGACTGCCTCAATGACTGACGGTCTGACGTGCTGGCAAAAATCTACAAAATATCTAACAATTCAACAACCCCGCACGCCAATACAGCCCCTCCTCCTTCCTCCAGCACCATCGCTACATTCACGACCAAACTAAAAAAGGGTTAGATTTTGCGCTTGGCGGTTTCTGTGAGTTGAAAAGCGAGGGGGTTGGGTGTTGGGTGGGAGTGTGCGGGCGGCTACGTGTAGGAAAAAGGTTTAAAGACAAAAGTCGTTGTCGCCGTCGCTGTTGCTGTTGTGCCCGTGACAATGTCATTGATTTCTGATTGTGTGTGTGTGTGTGTGCGCGTGTATTGGGTGCACACACTCCCGCACTCACATGTAGCTCTTGCGCCCAACATCAAGCAACAGAAATTATGCCCGGCCGCGCTGTGTGAGGCACTTAAGTCCTTACGGTCCCTTTTTGTCCCTTTTTTGCTTAATTAAGATGTGCGCATAAGTGGGTGTATATTGCGCGGGTGTGAGTGCATGCGCGTATGCGATAGTATGCATGTGAGTATGTATGTGTTGGTGCTTAGGCGGGGCTAAAAAGTGGCACGCATAATTTTAAGGCATAAAATTTGTTTAAATATAGCTTTACAGCTCATAACAGCTGATTAACAATTTCGCTTGGTTGTAGCTGTAGGTAATATCAATAATTACGGTAATTTGATATTAAGCGTTTTGAGGAAAAAATTTAAAATTTTACAACATAGTATTAAATATTTTTTTAAATATAACTTTTTAGTGGAATAAATTTTGAAAAGAAAATCTTAAGTAATTTCAGTTATTATTTATTTTATACAATAATTCTTTGAACATCAATACACATTTTTGAAAACTTGTCTTAACTTTGCCGCAAATTTGGAAAAAAATCAATTTGTGGCTGCAGTTGAACTCAATAATAAGCATTATTTGGCTATAGTTCGAATATCCTTACAGAATCCTTAAAGACTGTTAAAATTCAGACAAAAATTACAAAACCAACAATTAGAAGCAACCTGCAAATAGTCTGCAGAAATTAAAGCAGCGCATAGCGCCAAAAAATATGCAACCAAAAAGGCACAACTTTGTATGGCAGAAACAGCAACAACAACAACAACAACGCAGCCAATCAGTCAAAATATAAAGTTTGCTTGTGATGAAACGTAATTACAAAGGTACACATCAAATAGCAGCAACAAGACACACACACACATTCGCACTCACACTTGCATATGCATGCATATAGAATAGAATAGAAGCAACACTAACACAGTCTGCCGCACTCTACACGCACTGCTACCACTACCACTACAAACACGCTCTAATTTTAATTTTTCCTATAACTATGCAACGAATATTTATAATTTTTGGCTATGCTCTAAAGGACGACTTTGCAGCAGCAGCAGCAACGTGCTGTTATATCTTATATGAGCGGAAGCTGGGGTTCGATGTAGTGGTAGTGGTTGTGGTAGTTCGAAAGGGATGAAAATTCAATCCAAGCTGATTTATCGTTTTAATATACAAAAACGTAGCGACAGAACCAAAAGGATAGCGGAATGAACGAAAGGACGTAGGAAACTTCGAACAGAAGGACTCTCGCACAGACAAACCAAATATACAAAAATATAAATGAGCGCGCACAAATGAACAGACCGACAGACAGACACCGTGCTGTTTCTAAGCCAGCCCCATCAGAAAGACATAAAAGTCCTTCAAGTGCAAATTTTGCCAAAAAATGGAATAACAAAACGCAAAAGCAAACAAGTCAAGGCAACTTTTTGCTATACATATATATTTATATGCAGCTATTTTGCACGTCAAATTTCGTCGGCTATAGCTATATATTGCAAATACGAATGCCAGACTTAAGGCTGAGTAGCATTTTTATGAGGATTCTAAATTGCTGCGGCAGGCAATCAGCAGCCAGCCACGCCATGGCACGTTTTCGCCTTTCAAGTGGCTGGCAGGGAAGGTAGGGAGGGTAGGCAAGCATACGCCATGCATACTCCTTTCACTCAGCTGAAGCTCCTTCTGTTACTTCAGCCATCTTTGCACAATTGAAAACTCGTATTAATTAATGAATCGAATCAAATGCGCTCAATACAAAAACACAATCACAAATACAAATACACTTTGCCTCCCAGCAGGCTTCTTTGTCTTCGTTTCAGCACATTGTATTTTATGGCATACACTTTGTAGCTGTTAAGACTGCCTCCTGCCTGACGTTCGACTGAGTGTTCCACCACGAAGTGCTAAAGGCGCTTTGTTTATGCCACGTCTTGGCGTCTTCAGCTCATTGAACGAAGCAACAAAATGTGATTTCAATTTTTATTGCAAAGTCTTACAGTTTATTATCTGTATCTGTACTCTTGCCTTTTGCCAAGCACTCAGTACTCTTGCCAAAGCACTACCAAGAGAGCGAACTTTGACTTATGAGAAGCAACCACAAAGCGATGATCTCTAGAATCTGGTAAAATAAGTTTGTAGCCAATATATTCAATGAATGGCATCGAACTTAAATATTTCTGGAGTCTATAGAAATAAGGAACTGTGAGAGTATCGCACTGCTACTTTATATTTATAGTTAGTTTTTATTAAGTTATTGATGTTAAGTATAGTCAATTGTCTTCCTTTCTTCGAGTCTCTCAAAGAACTTCTTAGATCACGATTTTAAATAGTTCTTTAATGGAAAGGCTTTCAGAGATATTATGACTGAACATTTATGTTAAAATGATTTTCAAAAATTCAGCAGGCGCACGAATTTTCTGAGCCGGTACTCGTACCTTCCCTGCACTCTGAAGTCTCTTATGGTTTGTCTGCATACTTTGGCGATCTCGAGCACGGTAGCAACTTCACTTATTCGCTTGTCTCATATTCAATGCTCTTTTCTGATGCAAAATCTGTAATTATGGCTTTTGTGACTCTCGCCAGAATAGGTCTGTTCTGTCATCATCGCATATAAAGCGTGAGATTGAAAATCTCTTTTCAAAAAGATAACTGCCTATAAATATTCCCAACTACGTCGCTGTTACTTTGTAAGGGGTTATAATTTCTGCCAACAAGTTGTCGGCAATCAATTGCGGCTTTGTTGTTGTTGTATTTATATATTCCGTTTGATTTCTTGCTGCTGCGTAGTATTGTGAATATTGTGAGTGATTGCTGGTAATCAAGTTGCTTGGTTGGTTGATTGTTTGGTTGTTGTGTTGCTGCCATTGGTGATGCAGCCAACTCCTCAGCCTGTTGTTGTATGGCTTGAATTCAAATTTAAATTTCTTTCACTTTTGCAAATCTATTGCGAAAGATTTTTCATTATTTGCCAATTGTTGCCAGATTACGGCAACACAAAACGGGGCTAAAATGTGCGTGGGCGGCACAGTCAGAGGGTGGCGAGGATGGCAATGAAAGGAGTTGGCTTGATGCTTGTGACTTTTGAACAAAATGGCATAAAGACAAAAACTCATTGATTGTTGGTTTATGGTATTGGATTGTTGTTGTTGTTGTTTGGTTGTTGTTGCTGTTGTGTTGGCGACAGTTGGATTAAAAGTTTTATAATTAAAATTTGTTGTCGATGAAATTGTGCGCGACTGAAGGTGGAGGTGGCATTGCTATTGGCACAGAATTTTGATGTAATTGTCAATATTGTTTGTGTGCGTGCGTGTGTGTGTGTACGTGAATTACAAGGGATGAAGACTTGAGCTTAAAGAGTTGTGTCATTTAAAAGCTGTTGCTTAAAAGGTGGTGTACTTTTAAATAAAATTCGTATGCCTTGAAGGGTATTCAATATGCGTTTCAAAGGATTAAAAGCAACAAGCAAAAAATAAAAAAAATTTTTCATATAATTCATTTAAAAATTCTTTCTAAAAAATGTTCATATGTAAAATTTTTCAGCAGAAACTCACACCTTTTCTAACTATTGAAAAATCTGCTACAAGACTCGAAACGATTGCTTTATATAAAAATATTTGAAATAATATTTTATGACTAGCAAAAGCTGTTTATTTTTTGATTACCAGAGCCTTCCGCAACCCCAACGTCAGCCTCACCCCTTCCGCAAAATGGCGTATTACAATTTTGCGTGTCATGTGCACATTTCTTCAACTTTTCCATAGGCTCACATGCAAACACATACTCACAGAAATGTACCCCAGAATGTCATAAATTTTGCTATTTATGTTAATTTGTTGATTTGTGAACAAACCACATTTTTGCTAATATTCGATGCGGCCATATTGCCTATAAATAAATTGTTGCCAACGCAATAAACTGCAATTAAATACATTAAAAGCGCATAATGAACATATGTCACAGACTACACACACACACACACACTCATCTACATATGTGTATGACAATAAAATGTTATTGTTAACTTCATTAGGCTATAACAAAAATATGGCAACACTCTAGCATTAACTGTCATTTGCTTGCGCCGCTCGCTAAGCTAAGGGGGTAAGCACACTTGCGTGCACATTTGTTGGAAATGACAACGCATATAACTGTCAAAAATTATTTGACAGTCGCGCGCGCCAAATTCACATGACAAATGTCCTTTGAAGTTGCCATATACGCACACACACAAAAGAGTATCAGCATGTGAGGCGTATTTTCCAATCAAATAAAAATATGAAAAATTAACATTTGTGTTTTGCAATGAAGGCACCCCCTCCCTCCCCTCCCTCCATGCTTCAATGCCAAATCGTTAAAGGGTTGCCGTAGCAGACTCACGCAAAAGTAGACGTCAAAAGTATTTGATCAAAAATACGCGCGCGTACTGTAGAAGAAGAAGCAGCATGTAATTTTTGCATATGCTGGAAAGAAAGTTTAAGGAGCGCGAAAAGGGGTAAAAGGTGTAGAAGGTAGCGTTAGCAGCAGAAGTTGTTGTTGCCGCTGTTGGTGGCATGAAAATGTCTTTTTGTATCAACGGCGAACTGAGGCTGAGTCTGAGAGGCTGACTGGCAGCATACAACAAACTCATTAGCATGTGTGTATGCGTAAGAGAAGAGTTAAGCAGCATGGCACACACACACTCACAGACAAGCCAACATACAGGCTAAAGTAGCTTTGACAGTCACGTTTGACAGTTTGAGAGTTTGAACAAATTACTCATAGACAGGCAGCAGGACAGACAAGCCGCGGCCAAGGCGGCAAGCTACCAAAACACACCCTTCCAAGCAAGCTAAAAGACTGCTGCGGGAGGGGGAGGAGGGGGAGGAGGGGGGCCAAAAAAGCTGCTATGGAATTTTAAAAAGACGCCTTAATTAATTGAATAAAAATCGCATAAATGTGTGTGTGTGTGTGTGTGTGTGTAGTAGTAGGGTAGGAGAAGGAGGTGCTTGTACAGCTACGCATAATTTTACAATAAGCGCATGTAATGGGGTGATTCCTTGGCAGGGGAAGGGGGGAATGGCGCAGTGCTGCTCTGGGCTTACAACTGTGTATATTGTAACATATGAGGTCTAAGCAGCTTAAGAGAGAGAAAAGCAACAGCGAACTGCTTTAAAATTAAGAAAATTTAAATGAATTAAAAGGCAAGTACATTTTAGAAAATTGATAGTATAGCAGCTCATACTAAAGTTCAAATTTAATAGCTCGCCGCATCGCATGCAAAAATGTCAACAATTCTTAGCACTTTCTCTGATATTATGCAATCTATTATAGAAATATACTACAATATACCTATATAGCCAATTGGCTACTAGGAGAAAGCTGAAAGGTCAGGCTCTAGCTCTCGGTGAAAATATCAGGATGTAGTCCACTGATTTATCAAAAATAAAAATCAATCATCTTTATTTTTTGTAATCTTAATCTTCATTTTATCAGAATTTCTCCAGCATATGCTATACATAAAAAGAGTTCTCAATTCCCTATGCTCCCACTCTCTCTCTCTCTTTTCAATGATCTCTTGTGCATAGTAGAAATATCTACCTTCAAAAGGTTGAACATTTTCAAATTTTCATCAATTAAAAATCCCCATACAAAATTAATTTTAATCACATAACAACACATGCATGCTTACAAGCACACACTCACACATACACACACACACACACGAACATGAAGCTGCTCACGTTTGCAGGCGCATGTGCTGTCATTAAAAATTTTCGAAACTTTGTCTTCTTGTCAGCTTGGCGGCGCACTGTATATGTACATACATATGTACATATATGCATGTGAGTAAGTGCTGCATGCATGTATGTGTTTTGTGTGTGCATGTGCGCTTGTGTTTCGAAATTTTTAAATTACCTCCCACCACGACAGCAGAAAAATTCCCTTGTCAAATTTGCCAATTATCATATTTTCATCAACACAAACACAAACAAGCGCATACATACGTGTTTCTTTTCATACACACACACACCCACACATATATCGAATACGTTGCGGAAGACGCCAGCGTGCGCTTACCTTTTTATTGACAAGGCAAATCACTGCCGTAAGAAGACGGCGAAGAAGGCTCTTCCGGCAACAGAGCAGATTTTTACCCTCATGTTAATTTTATTAAAAATACTCCCTGCGCCCTGGCCCTGCTGCCTGCTTCGAGCTGTGCTGTAAACACTTGCACGCGTGTGTGTGTGTGTGCATTTCTTTACAAACAATGCGCAAACTTTATGCCAAGTCGCGCGCAGAAGGCGGCAAGAATTTTTGACGTTAAAGTCGTTACGGCATCAAGACGTAAAGAGAACGTGTATAGCTACAACAACAACAACAACAACAACAACGTTAGCAACAACAACCCACAAAGAAAATTGGCAAATTTATTGTTTTTGGCACCCCAAACCTTAAGCGACCTGCATATTGTCTGTCGATAGACATAGTGCAACTCCCACCACACACACACACACACACACACACACAACACATGCATACAACCACACTTGCATGCCAGTGTTGGCAAAAACTACGAGTATACTTTTTCAAAATAAATTTTCTTTAAATTTATTTTTCTTCCTTGTGCGATTTTGTTCCCATCTTAAAGTGTTGACCAAAAAGAAGAAACATTTCTGTCTTTCTTTTGATTTCTGTCATATTTGTTATTTGTGACCGGTTTTCATGCTTTTTTATTGTTCTTCAACATGCGTTCAGTTTTGTTATTTTTCTTCTTCTAAATAATAATCAACAACAATGAGTTTCTTACAATAATTTGCAGTTCTCTTTCCAGCATTCACAATTTAAAGTAAAATTGCATTAAAATTTTTGGCATGTTCTCTAAAGAAGATTTTTTCCAGAAATGAATTTCTTGTGCCAACACTTGGGCGCACATTCTATGACCTGCCACGGCAATAGCATATAAGCAGCAACAACAACAACTGTTGCTAGCATTAAACAATATAAATTTCATATTGAATTACACCGCAAGTGGTTATTGTTTGTTTAGCAATTTTTATGCCGAAATTGAAACAAGTTAACAACATTGTTGAGCAGCCCCGCCGACGTGCGACGTACTTTTATGAATATGCACACGCTTGCAGACACACACACCCACTCATGTAACAAACCATAGGCAAGGTTGTAAAACCCTAGCCACCCCTGTAGGTATGCTAAGAAAAACGTAAAATCAGTGAAAATTGCAGGGAAAATAAATTTTTATAACCGAAGATGATTTGTGAGCGTGTCGGTAGTAGTTGCATGCCTTTATCTAAGTATGAGTGTGTGTGTGTGCCTTATTTGAGGGTGGCATTGTTATTTTATATGCCCATTTAGTTGTGTGTGTCGGTGCAGAGGCAGCAAGCAGTAGGAGCAGCCAGCAGACAGGCAATTGCGACCGTGCTCGGGTATTGAAATCCAAGCCACACTAATCAATTAATTTATTATGCCCGGCAGCAGGTATTGTTGTTGTTGTTTTGTTGAAAGTAAGAAAATTCATATTTTCCAATTAAGCGTGCATCATGATTGTAGAGATCTGGAAGGGGGGAGGAAAGCTTTACGTCATTTCGAAATGCAAATTCTTACTGTGCGCTGCTGTAAATGTTTTTATGTACATACCACATTGAAATTTTACAATTTTGCGCCTTCTGGTATACACCAACGTTTCACCAATGGGGTCTCAACTTCACAAATCGTATGGAATTATTTTGTTATTAGCTTCATCAGCTAACAATGTGGCTGTTTATAGCAAAAAAATTATATTTTTGATACACCAACGTTTCACCAATGACTTAATCTAACAAATTTCTGCAAAAAGTTAACCCAAAGTATCTGCGGAAGCTAGAGAAGTAACAGTTCTTAACAAAAATGTATTCTGATTTCACCAACGTTTCACCAATGAGCTCTTAATCTAATGAAGTTTTGAATAAAATTGTTTCAGCGGTAAACGGCTAGCAAATGAAATGATGTAGAATTTTCATAGCAAGAACGAAACAGCTCAAAACTACAACAACGTTTCAACAACACTTCACCAATGCGTGAAATTATAAAACAATTTTTATATTTGAACAACTTAACTTCGAGTTCACATATGATATTTTCTGCAGCCTGCTACAAATTCTCACCAACGTATTCTCACCTTCTTCTCTCTCTCTGTCTTTCTTTGCAGATTAAAGCACTTATCGAAGAGGTACAACGCTTGCGTGCCCTCGAACAAACTCACATCGTACAAATACACAGACTTGAGGAGCATTTGGAAGCCAAGCGTCAGCATATCGTGCGCTTAGAGGCGCGTCTCGACAAGCAACAAATCAACGCTGCACTCGCTGACACAAGCGCAGCAACAGCAGCAGCAACAGACGAAGCAGAAGTAACAGCAGAAATTGCAGCCACAGCAACAACAACGCCCGCCGACAGTGAAGCTGCCACAGCAGCCGACAATGAAAAGGACAACTGCACAGCAGATAGCATGGATGTCGATGCTGCAGAGCAGCAGACGAATGCAAATGTTGCCGATAGCGAATGCGAGAAATTGTCAGCGACAACAACAGCATTCGCAGCAGCAACAATTGGGGAATTCAAAATCAAAAAGGAAAACCAGTGAGTTAAATGTTTGATAATGTTGCTTTATCTAGTATTGTAAATCAATTATACGGGTACATGTTGCTGCAACATTTACTGGCAACTTGTGTCGGCAACATTTCTTAAACGAAATTCCTTCAATTTTATTTTTCTCGCCGCACAGAAGCCCGCTCGATTTGGATGCAATTAGCCAACAATCGGCCATTGCTGCCGCTGCTGCAGCAGCCGCTGCTTGTGCCAACGATCCCAACAAATTCCAGGAATTGCTGCTGGAACGCACCAAGGCCCTGGCGGCCGCCGAGGCGCTCAAAAGCTCTCAGGGTAAGTGTTTCCCGGCTTCCTTTCACGCTCTCTTCTTAAAGTATCAGCAACTTATCTCTACTTCATAATAAATATCATAACAACACAACAACAGCAACGCGCTTGTTGTCGCTTGCGTTTCATTTGACTCTTCTTTTTATGGTTTTTCAATATTAACAATTCACAACAACAACAACAAATAATTTGCTGTTTACTTATTATTGGTGTGCAATTGGTGTGTGCTAAAATGAAAAAAAAGAGAAGCGACTGCAAAAATGTCTGGTGGGGAGAATGGCGTGGGCGGCTATTTTGAAAGTGGCGCCAACAACTTTATTGTTGTTGTGCATGTGCGGTATGTCAACAACACAGCATAGCAAAGCAACAGCAATGGAGCAATGACTGGCTCCACTTTGACAAAACGCATACATACATACGTATATATTTCGAGACAATCTGTGCTTATCTCTCTCTACCCCGCTCTCTCACTCTCTGTGGATGTTGGTGCATGCAACAAGCAACATATATACAAATACATGTACAAAAAATCGAGCAAAATTGCTGCTTTCTTCTTTTACAAATTGGCAAGACAAAATTTTGAATTTGAATATTTTCGGCCTTCACTTTTATGACTACACTGAACCGCTACTGGATGTTGTTGACTGATTTATCACCAAAAAAGAACAAGCATACAGCTCTCAATACTATTGCTATAATTTCTCAAAAACTTACTCTACTCTTAATGCCTAACAAGCAACATTTCATTGCCACCAACAAAGTCAGAATAGCATTAGCAAAATATCGAAACATTTAAAAGAAACTGAAACTAAAAATAAAAACAACAAGAAACCAATTGCCAACAAACATTTTGTGCTGTTATGTTCCACAGGAACGACAGTTGCAAGCGGCGCCGACGAGCAACATGAGGCCAAAGAAAAGCCGGCAACATTGTCACTGGATGCGGTCGCCGCAGAGCAAGAGGCGCCGCCCAAAATA
The DNA here is from genome assembly GCA_963457695.1 of Neria commutata. Classification (NCBI taxonomy): domain Eukaryota; kingdom Metazoa; phylum Arthropoda; class Insecta; order Diptera; family Micropezidae; genus Neria; species Neria commutata. The sequence goes on from OY735249.1 coordinate 1,692,387, forward strand.
CCCAAAATTGAAATCGAAGATGAAGACGAGCCTCAGATCGAGAACGAGCTCGAACCCGAGCAAGCGCCTGAAGATGTGCGCGACGACGACTCCACTGCAACATCAACAGCAGCAGTCGCAGCGACCGAAACAACGCCAGCAGCAGCAGCAGCAACAATTGTGCCAACAATCGACTTGGATGCCTTAGAGCATGTTGACAAGCCAAAGCAGCCACTTGTTGCCGACACAAATGTGGATGATAGCCCGTGCTTCAAGCAAAGCGTAGATCACTTCGGCTCGCTGCTGGGCGAAGAGCTCGTCAACTCGTACTGGCGACGCGGCTTCGAGCTGCCCTCGCCAGCGGCGGCTGCCACAAAAACGCCAACGATATTTCAAAGTAATGCCAATACGGCGGGAATGTTGCTGCCACCCTTGCAGCAGCAGCAGCAGCCAGCGCCGCACCAACAACAGCCACTGTTGCCCACCGCGCCAACAGCCGTCCACCACCATCAGCCGCACCTAACGCACTTGCCGCCACACCATGCCCTCCACCAGCACCACCACCTCAGCCACCCGCTGCAACAGCAACATGGACCCTCGTCCACGACGCTGCTCAGCCAATTAGTTAATTCCACCTTCTCAACTGCTCCCCCCTCTCTACGTACAGATGCGCTGCTGCAGCAACCACACCACCACCACCTGCACCACCACCAGCAGCAGCAGCAGCACCACCACCACCAGCAACAGCTGGCCGAGCAGCTCGACAAGTCCGCCGGCGCCGTGGCGAATCATCACGACTCCTCGTCCAGCGCCAGCACGCCGAACCTGCACGATCAGCGCTCCAACGACGAGCACCACTCGCACTCGCTGAACGGCAGCGGCCTGCACAAGACCATCGAAGACAACAATAACAGCCTGTGCGCCACGCCTACCGGCCCGATGCCGCCGCACCACTTGCCGCCCGGCTTCCTGCCCGGCCTGCCATTCCAGTTCCAGGATCGCGGCCACTTCCGCTTCGCCGAGGACATACAGCTGCCGCCGGGCGCCTCCATGGCCGGCCGCCTGGGCGAGTCGCTCATACCCAAGGGCGATCCCATGGAGGCCAAGCTGCAGGAGATGCTGCGCTACAACATGGACAAGTACGCCAACCAGGCGCTCGACACGCTGCACATATCGCGACGCGTGCGCGAGCTGCTCTCCGTGCACAACATCGGCCAGCGGCTGTTCGCCAAGTACATACTCGGCCTGTCGCAGGGCACCGTCTCCGAGCTGCTGTCCAAGCCCAAGCCCTGGGACAAGCTGACCGAGAAGGGCCGCGACAGCTATCGCAAAATGCACGCCTGGGGCTGCGACGATAACGCCGTCATGCTGCTCAAGTCGCTCATTCCCAAGAAAGGTGAGTCCATTTGTCTACTAACTGTGCACATGTGTCCAAAGTTTGACAGCTACTCCTCGTATGACAGCTCAGAGCTTGACAGCGTAGAATTTTTCGGTGGAAGGGGATTCGAAAGAAAGTTTAGAATGTACAAAAGTTGCAAATTTTATGCGCCAAATGACAGGCAAGTTTTGACAGTTGTGGCGCCGACCAGGCGCAGGTGTGTGACATGTTGACATGTGGCCACAAATTTAATTTGCTGCAAAAGTCAAAAAGCGCCTGCAACATGTTGATAAAAATAACGGGGGACGCGCTCATTTTGCAACTTTCGTGAAAAGCCGCCGAATTTGCCGCCTGAAAATGCTTAAAAAAGTAAGTTAGGCAAATTACTTTACAATGGCGCTACGATTCAAGCGAATCTTTCTAATTACGAGATTTTGTAAATTGATTTAAAATTTGAAGAATATTTACCGAAAATTTACACAATTGTCAAATTTCATATCGAGATTTGTTTGAGCTTAGCGAGATATTTTACGTGAAATTTCACGTATTGAAATTTCAATGAAAATTTTAAAATACATATTATATATATTGAAGCTTGTGCTGAGGAAATTTGTCATCTTTATTTAAACGTTTATTTGTTGGCGTCTCAGCTCAGTGACAATTTGTGTGCACGCCCAAAACAAACAAGCATACAAAATCACGAGGAAAGGAACCGCCACGACACGCCAACAAAACGATTTCTTAATTAGCTTGCATGCAATTGCAATCAAATGAAACACGAAATGCAAAACACATAAAAGGCCAAAACAAACGACATTATAAAGTAGCAAAGCAAAAATTTCACTGCAATAAATTTCATTAAATTTAGCACAACATTTCAAGCCAACATTTCATGAAATGCAACGCTGCAGCGCCGTGTCGCCGATTCGCCTTTTCGCTTTTTTTCTAAATGCACACACACTTAAAAGTTTATTGTGTTCTCTGCATTGAATTGAATTAGTATTATTTTTAATGGCCGAAAATATTTGCAATTTTATTAGAAATGGATTCTCTAATGACTACAGACAAATGGCAACAACAATATGAGCATGCACATGCATCAGCAGCATCACCGAACGGGCACAAATTGCTGCTGCGACCGACAGCAGCTAACAAACACACAATAAATTTCGATTTGGCCACTGGCCAAAATGGCAAAGAGCTGAAATTCAAATATGTAGCTGCAAAAAAATCGCATTAAATTGCAAAATTTTTAATTATTTTTGATTTTTTCAGCACTCATTTTTTTCGCGATTTCGTTTTGCGAGCGAATCAGTCTTGTGCAAAATTTTATTGAGAAAAATTTTGTTGACTTGTCACAATGCATTTTTATGAGTGATAAAAATTTTGTGGCACTATTGTAATTGCAATATGTTGTCTTGTTGCATGTTGTTGTCAGTGGCAAGCTACTCAAAAGTGGCACAGCTTCTTTGCCCAAGTATTATATGAACCTAAGCCGGCATCTTCGATGTACAGTACTACCTCGCTCAATGCAACCCTCAATGCCTTGAATCTTTTAGTCGCTATAAGCGAGATAACACTGTATTTAAATTTACCCTTCAATTTTGAGCTAAAAACCATTTCAGACACTTTTAATTGCTCGCCAAAGTGCCAAAAGCATGAAATTTTCTGGACTATCACAGACTAGCTTCTTCTTCCCTGCTCCCGCCCACTTACATGCAAACCGACATTAAATTCATTTACCTACACCACGACAAAGAGCGGAGAGGTCAGAACGTTGTTAACGATAAATAAAATTAAATGCAAACTTTTGCTATTTCTTTCACAAGATATCAATCAGCAGCTACAATCGATAAATTCATGTTAGAAATGGAGAAAAAAGCAACAAAACCAGTAGCAAAAAAATACAATAAAAAGAGCAAAAACCTATGTGAAAAATCTAGAGGCGGCTTCAGCCTGTGCTGGAAAGCACGTAAACCAGCGTAAAAAGCTAGCAAAATTGCATGCCAGATTAGCTTGAGATAACATTTGCGGAAATTTATTGATTTAACGTTAAGTTAGCGTGTAGCGTGTGGGTAATCGTAATCAATGTAAGGCGTGTGGAACTGCGGCGAATTCAGAATTAAAATGCCAAAGAAACAGTTGTTATAGCTCATTTGATTTGAAATTTTGAAGGATTAACTTGGGCGTATACGAAAAGGATTTTTTTAAATGCGGCGAAGGTTTGCAATTTCGGAATGAAAAATGCTTAAAAAAAGGGATGGCAAAATGTAAAAATGCATTTCTTACCAGACTTTAAATCAGTTAAGTAATGTCAAAACGACTTCGCCGTATCGCTGTGGAAATGCATGAAACAGGCACTTTTCCCACTAAGCCTCGGAAAACTTATACCTATATACCAAACCTTTAGTGACAGTAACATGCTAATTGTTGCAAAATAGGCTAAATCGCATAGTTGCGGCGAATTCGTTGGGCATGCAGCGAATTGTCATAAATGCATAAATGTGTGCCATCCTAGACGGATTCTTGGAAAAAAGTAACATTTTAACGCATTTGTCTCTCAACAAACTGCGGCGAATTGACGGCTCCATGCAACGCTGCTGCGCCATGGCACCTTGCCGTAGCCGCCGTGCACACTTCGGCGCAAATTAAATTAATTACCAACACTTAACACCTTGTCTGATCTTTTGTGTCAACACGAATTTTCGCAGCACGCTGACCCACAACTTTGGCGCTGCGCCAGCAGCCAGACGAACACCGGCGGCAGGCAGACGGACGCACGCAATCGCCGCCAGACTAAGCCGGCAATGAAGAGCATGAATAAGGGAGGAATGTGTCACAGACATGCTTCTTAAGTATTTTGGCGCTCAGATTTTTTTCCTTCGGGAACTTTTGAGGCACTTCTTCCTCCCCCTTAACGCTGCCTGGGATGTCTGTCGCTTATTAATGTTGTTGTTAGCTGTGATATGCCGATATGGGTACGGGCAGGTCGTTCTGGCGTTCCATCGTAGCCGTATCGAGATGCACAATAAACCGAGTCATGAGTAATCGTCATAAATTAACTGTCAACATTTGCGCTTTATAATTGTGGTGCATGTAAATCTACATGCGCTGCCTTATACATGTGCATGTGTGCTCGTATGTGAGAGCGTGCGTGTGTTGAGTTCGTGTATTGAATAAAAAGAAAACAAATAATGGCAACGCAAATATTGCCAGCGAAACGTTGGCGACACGCACACACGTACACATATATAAATTTACAAACACCCACACACCCAAACAAGCAGTGCCGTCTTTAGCTGTTGAGGGGGAGTTGGGCCCAATCGCTTTGGTAGCCATTCAGCTTAATTTTTATAGAGCAAAATGGCTCAAATGTTTTTATACTTCGCTCTTTCAGCTTACGCCCCCTTTTAATGAGCGAGGCACCGCACCGCGCTCGTTGGCCCATATTTGAAGACGGCACTGCAAGCAATACAAACCTGACCTAACCTCAAATGAAAACTTTGATTGCATACCTTGCATTGCCATTGTTCTTGTTATTGCTGTTGTAGCACGTGATGGCAGGGGGACTGAGTGGCGCCCACATAGAAGGACATGTTGCCAGTTGCACATTGATAGCAGAAGTGTTAATAGGGTCGGAAGAGGTGGGCTTGCAGCAATGTCGGCGGCGACATTTCTTGTTTCAAAGTACTCGCAAATAGCTATCGCCGCTGCTGTCCCCTCCCCTTTGCCAACTAAGCTAGCAAGCCTGTGCGTGCAACGTGTGGCAGGCATAAAGTAAAATATCACTGCTACTGCTACCGCTAAAGCACTTTGAGCCAGCGTTGACATTTCCAAAGAGTTGAGGTTATGTGGCACGCACACACACACGCAGGCACACTCACACACGCAGGCACACTGTGCATTTGCTCGCACTTTGTTTATTTACGCTTTTGAGCGGAAACATGCAATTTTTCAAAGACCCACCGAAGTGGGTGGGGCAGGCGGTTGGGTTGAACGCCAGTTGCAATGTGCTTGCAGAGAAAAGTATTTAAATTTCTGCCGTACTTAGTTTGACAGTTGACAGTTCGAAGATTTATGCTTACGAGTGCAGAAATCGGTAGCGTGGAATCGGTAGAAAGGGCTAGGAAAAGCTTAATGAAGCATAAGAAATGGAAGTCATACATATAAGCGATCATAAATATGTTACATACCTTTGACCCTGTGAAAAAAAGAAAAGACTCGTTTGAAGGGGCTATTGGAAAGATCAGGAAAATATAGAATAAACTACTAGGAAGCAGAAAACTTAAGCATCAGCAGTCTCATATATTCCTAATTGCAAAAGACCAAATAACAGTAGCATTTTTTAGGCAGGTATAAATATAAAGCATACTTAAAGGCTTGCAAGAATGCAATAGCAAGTTTTGCTAACGAAAATATGTAAAAAATTCTCTTATAAATTGCATTTGGCAAACGTAGGCCTGAGTTACTCACAATATTCTAGCATACCTTTAGGCTGTTAAATATGCCTTCAAGCTGCTTGTATTTTAAAGCTTACACACACACACACAACGCCTTAATTGTAAGTAAACACTTGCATTTAATTGCCAAACAAAATACAAGCTGCAATTATCCTTTTTACTTAACGCTGTCTCTGTCTCGCTCACCAACTGACAGTCACTTCTATTTCTGTTGCATATTTACAAGCGCCGCTCTGCTATTTCCCCTTTTTTTTTGCTGTCTACACTTGAGGCAAGTGTCAATATATTAACAAAGTCGCTTCTAATAACAAAACACAGCAAACAAAACAACAGCCGAAAGGACTTTCAAGGTCCCTTATTTTTTTCTTTTTCCTTTTTGCACAACACACAAAAAATAGAAGCAGACGAGCAGAAAGCACCCTCGAAAGTAGCCTTCTGCTAAGCGCGGCGCTGCAAACAATGGCTGGCAACACTGGCGCAATTACACGAAGGAAACCAACGACGGCTGCTGAAGAAAAGGGTTCATTATGTGCGCAGCTCTTGAGGGCAAGAGCACTGGCAGAGGACGGAGAAAGGATACTAAGAAAGGCGTGCAGTCAGGCGAGCAAAAATTCCTCGGTTGACCATGAGACCATGGAACGCTGGCGCGGTGACCGGCAACTTTATTGCTGTCCAACGCCGGTATGCCAGCCGGCCCAACAACAACGCATTGTTAGCAACAAAGATGGCTGCTGCAGCCTTATGCAGGCGCTGGTCACTTCGCTGTGGACACGCGTGCTGCTCTCAACCCACTCGCGCCAACTTTTGTCGCATTTCTGACCTTTTTGTGCAACTCGGCAGCCCCGTACTTGAACTTTGAGGGCGACAAAATGCGCACACACACACATGCACACCAACACATGCAGCAGACGCTATTGTCCAGCATGTGAAGTGAAGCTAATATATGTGGTATAATTTTCGGCGCAGAGCGCAGTAAACAGCTTTGCTGCGTCCGTCGTCCTGTAGTCCTTTTGGCTGGCAGCAAGATGAAAGCGAAAGCCGTAATAATTTGTTAATGTTTTGTCACTGCAGAAGGCCGGAGGGGGGGAGCGAAGGAATGGCGTTAATACACTGCACAGCACATGTGCAGCTGTAGCATACTTTTAGGCCCTGCTGAAAAAGGATTTAATTACTTGAAATCACAAAATGTAGTGCGAGTGTGCGAGTGGGCAAAGCAAACCTAATTATTGGCTGTCACTGAGCGAAGTTAAAGCGTGGAAAGCGCAGGGAAGTCAGCTGAATATTCCTATGTCCTTCTGCCAGCATTAAGTGAATCAATTACAAAAATTTCAATGAGAAGAAGCGAGCAAAAAATTGACATATCTACTAAAAATTTTATCTATTTAATATATTTTCAAATTTAGTTCGAATAATTCTGCCTTTGCAATACTCCTGACAAGTAATTGTAACGCTTTTGTGTGGCATTCCTGTTTGTTGTAGCAAACTTTAAGGCGTTCCCTCGTTAGTTATGTTGCTGCTTTTTACTGAAACTTTCTTACTATGCAAAGTTGCAGAAAATAATTGATTCCATAAGCGCCATTGCCAGCTGCATACTCACTACATAACACACCCTCTGGCCGCCCCCCTTTTCCAGCTTCTAGCGCAAAAAGCAAAGCCTTTGAAGTTTTTGTTTTTACAAACTTGCCGCAAAAAGTCGCTGCTGCACTCCTCCACAGCCAAAGTCCTTGTTGCCAGCAAGCGTCAATGATTTTTTAATTGTAATTGTTAGGCAACAGCCACAACAGCAGCCGCAGCAGCAGGCAGCAGGCAGCACCCCATCCAAACTGTCGACGCGAATCACTGATGAATGCATAATTGGCGTCGCGCTTCATAAAAAAGTCAGTAGATGTCAGAAATTGAAGCGTACTTAAAGGGTTTAAAGCTACTTGTGCTTGTCGATAATTCATTCGAACGAGAAAAATGCATATTTGGCCAGCGCTGCCACACTTCAAGATCAAAGCGCACATTTTTGCATATGCCTTTTTAATTAATACATGCGAATTCTTTGACTTTGCGATTGATTTGAGGACCGAGTGAGCACAATTTCAGCGCTTGAAATGCATTTAATTGCTAGAAATGCCGTAAAGTGCCTTAAATATACATAATAATTGTTTTGCTGTGCTTACTTTCAATTCGCCGCAAATTTATTTTTCATCCTATGAAACGAAAATGTGAATTTGTGCGTAGAAATTGTTAAATGGCAATTAAACAAGCAGAATATACTCCTCACACAAATTCGCCGCCTACAAAATTTCGCAGTATTGGTAGCTACTTGTTACAATGTCTTGCAATGAGCAGATTTTCAATCCACTTTAATATGACAAAAGCTGAAACGTAAATAAATAGCAAAACTACAAAATTTAACAAATACCGTGCAACAGTTGACCCCCATTCCACACACACACACACGCGCGCAGCCTTTTTTTAATAAGCCACATGTTTGCCTGTCTGAACACTTTAAAGCTGGCAGCTATAAATCTATAAATTAACGTATAGTTTAGCATGCAACTAGCAGATACTCAACAAGCATACGAGTAGATACAAAGATACGCAGCTATGCAGCTACTTTTTTCCACAGATACTCGTACATTTTTTCTATACACTTTGCGCCGCATTAAAATGAAAAATCGAAAATTGTCAACACAAACAACGGCAATAATAACAGCAACAACAACAAAGCGGCTTAATATGCCTGCCACTTGGTATGACACATGCTCACACACACACACACACACACACACACACACGCTCGTTTACAGCAATTTTTGTTGTTTCGCTGCTGTAACAAAGATATACTCTAGTACATTTAGATCTGTGCGTGCATCTGTGAGATACATTTTGAAGGCACTATGAAAACTGAAGATTTATAGCGGCTGCTGTTTCAATCTTTCTCCGCTTTTTGATGTCGCTTGATTTTGCTTTCATTTTCAGCTTTCTGCTTTCAAATTTCTCTAGCCCCCCTGCCACCCCTCGCTGCTGTGCTAAATGCTCTAATATTCATGTTATTTATTTGTTAATTTTATTTGAAATGTGCCTGGTTCGATTTTTTCGTGTGTGTCTAATAATTTTTGTTTTTCGATTTATTTTTTGTGTGGTTTGGATTTTTTCGAAAGAATTTGCCATTTAGCATTTTGTTTGATTTTTCGAATTTTCGCTGTGGATCATTCTTTTTGAATTGGAACATTCGCTTTTTTCCAAACTCTCACAGGCCATTAAGATTTTTCATTGAGCTGTGCGTGGGCGCACATTTTCATATAAACTTGCTTACCCTACACACACAAACACACACGCACACACGCTTGCATAGCTACACGGCATATCGTATCGGTCGCCCATATAGGCCATATCGGCGACAATAATAATATTTTATTGATGACTTTCCGTGCAATAGCTCTGCATGTGTGTGTGTGTTCTTTTGATTTTTTGTCTTTCTTGACATTTTTATACATTCAAATTCATTGTCGCATAAAATTTAATTTTGCATTTTTATGACAAAATGCTGGCAAGGTGCTCGGCAGACTCAATAAAATCCCGGCATGGCAGTTTTATATGCGGCAAGTGAAATTTCCCAAGAAATTGTCAGAAATTATAGATTTTTGCTATGGCCATGCTTGCTTGGGTCGATCTTTAATGTTTTCCCCGCAGAACATTCCAAGTATACTTAATTTTTGAACAATTTCACAATTCGCCGCAAATGAATTTTGAAAAAACGTTAGTTTTACGAGCAAACAGCAACAAAATTGCTGTGAACTGCTTTTATTTATGCTTGCTGGCAATTCGCCGCAATGCAATTTTACAGTCACTTACTTGTGCTCAGTGCAAACATGCAAATTCTCTTCTAGAAATACCCCTATTTTAAATGTTTGTAAAATATTTGCATATAAATAATATATATAATATTCTTCTTAAAATTCACTTCAATTTGGTTTAACTTGCTGAAATCTTGCAAGAAAGTATGCACTTTAGCACTTCTCACAATTCGCCGGATTTCGCCGTAAGTTCCAACTGCTTATAAATCATTTTGTTTCTCTGGCAAGTCATTGCATAGCCCACAACTGCCACTCTCGCAGCTGAGTAAACGAATTCGCCGCCTTACTTTAATGCCTTTCCAATTAAAATACATTTGCTTGCTTTTCTTTGTCTTATAGACTTGACATGCAAATCTCTGCCGCAAACCTCCGCTCATTAACGTGCAAATATGAACTTATTAGGTTGGGCTACAACTTTTAATGTCAGTGCGCCCCCTGCACCGCGCCACTAATACCCCCTTGTCCATGCAACTACTCTAGACTAGCGCTCATATGTGTTGCAAAAAAGAGTAGCAAAAAAGAACGCGCAATAAGAATTGCAAACTTTTTGCCTGCAATACCAATGCAATGCCTTTTGCGCCGCTGCATATCCTGCTGCCCTCTGCCCCCCTCGCCCCTTGCCAGTTTCCGCCTACTTCGTGGCATGCAGACATATGAAAACTTTGTCTTCGACATTTGCAATGATTTTCCTTTGTGTTTGTGTTTTTTGACTCGTAGTTATTTTTTCTTTACTTTATTTTTGGCATATTTTATTTGCAGCTAATTAGTTTGTAATTAAGTTTGGTTTTGCCTTCATTTTTTTACTGTTGTTATTGCCTTTTGGTAAGGGGCTCAGTGGTAAGCAGGAGTAAAAGGAGTTAAAGTGAATGCCCGCATTGGCAACTCTTTTTTCTGGAATGGAAAACATGTGATTGCAATCAGCACAGGCAAAAACAAAAAGCAGGGAAGGGGGTACACGAGTATGCAGTTACTTGTTTTATATATTTAACACGTGTAGTCATCGAATTCACAACAACAACACATTCAAAAAAAGGAATGCAAGCTAAAAGAAAAACGATCGCTCAAGCCATGCCGCAAGTCTAGCTGTCAGATTGCACTTGAGCATTGCCATCATTTAAACGCACGCACACATTAACACACAAGCGTTATGCATAATTGCAACCTTTTGACTTTGAATATGGCACGCCCCTCCCCTTTGCGCTTCACACAATATTCAAGCTCGCATTCAAAGCAGCTGCCGTCACTTGAGCGATTTTCTTTTGATATGCAGCGACACAGAGCCGCAAAACGCGTTGATTTGAAATTGGAAAATTGGTTTTCGATATGCCAGCCAGCCCATAGAAATGGCTACTTGATAAGCGGGGGGTGAGCCAGTGCTCGAAAGCGTCTGCATTGCCTACGCCTCGTTGGCCAACAGCTCAGCGGGAAAATCTGAAATCCACACTCAGAAGTGCAGGTGTAAGTGGGTTGGCGGCTTATTCAAGTAGACGTAAATTGACACTTCTGCTAATAGAACAAGCAAACGATGCAGCGTAAGTGCCACCAATGCTTGCCACGACCTCGTACGAGCATGCAATTACAATATACGATATTGCAGATAATCATATGCAAAGCGATTTCAATGAATATGCATGAATACATATATTAAAGCACCGCACTGACTTCTGATAGGCAGCGTTTTAATTAGAAATTTTTGCAATTAAATAACAAAGAAAATTGCGTGTTCCAATTGAAGAAAGCTTCGCAAGGAAGCAGCTGCTCGTACTCTAGCGACTGCTGCAAGTAGCTGAAGCGCAGAGCAAGTATTTCATTGAAGGATACTCTTGTCTTATAGGAAAAAAATATATCGAATGGATTGAAAAGCATAGCAACAACTGACTTGCCAGCTTTTTAACATGTAGTTTTTGTTGTATTCCAGCTTATAAGAATGGCTAACAATGTACCGTAATATATCTGCTGGTTTCCAAATTATTTGCATACATAATTTTTATTTAAATTTCAATTCAATCTTTCACAATTTCAACTTAAAGCTGGCAAAAGTCTTAAAGTGTTCTGCTCTTTTACCACAGACAACACATACTACGAGTTAAGCCCTTCGCTGCCCCTTCTTATCCGTCCTTATCTATCACCAGACAATGTCAGCGAAGCTATTAAAAAATCACTCACATCAATTACGTTATCATATCAGACAATAAATTTCAACTCTCCATTGTGTTCGAACAATAGTGGAATTCCGTTCAGCTAACACCGAAAAAAAATTGCTAATCCTTTGCTACTACTACAAGGACATGCAAGCATGTATTGTACCTATCAAATCGAAGTGTAGAACACATTTATTGAATGACCAACAGGCAACTTCATATTGATACCATCAGCAATGGTGCTAAAGTTGTGTTCGTACACACACACATGCCAACAACAACAATGCAACACAAAAGAGTTTCCAATTTAATTGAAAATAATAAAATCTAGCTATCCGTATCTGTGTATCTATCTGCTTGTTACGTATCGAGCTGGTCAGGATACATTTAATATTGTGGTCTGTTGTCCAAGAGACAAAAGCTTTTGCGTGGTTGGGTGTATCAAAAATATGCTTGTGGTTAAGCAGACTCACAGGATGCAGGAAGCGGATATTGCTAGCTGCCTGGTTGCCAGACAAACAAAGACACCTTCCAGCAAAATGAATATTATTGAAATTGATGTTATGTTGCTTTAACCAGATTTAAGCCTTCAAAAATGCCTGACATCCAAATAAATTTTTTCAACAAAATAATTCAGTTTTTCTAATTCAAAAAAAGATCAACATAAAATATTTATTGTATGAGAAACTAGCTCGACCCGGCATAACTTAATTGAATTTTCTTGCTGCACTGTATTCGAATTTCATTTGTTGCGCACGAAAATATACGAAAATAGGTTGTACCTTTTAGAATTTATTTAAATCAAGCTAAGGAAAAATCTCCTAAAATATTTTAACTTTATTTATTCGTGAAGAAAATGTATCTTTATTTTTATGTCGTTTTCACTCATTTGCCAAAAATTGCCAAACTTAAAATTAGTGGCTCCAAAACAAAAATTGGCTTCATTAAATTAAATCTAATATTTTTTTGCAAATAAATTTTTTACAATCTGCACTTGATGACTGTATTAGAAAACAGTTTAAAAAGTATAAAATTGGTCATTTCCACATTTCCTTGCCCGTCTGGTCTGTTACTACGTAATGTAGATGAAATGACGTAACGAAAAATGCGAAAATCCCAAAATTATAACGGAAAAATGTTTGCATACAAAAATGGGCAAAAAACGCGTGCAAAAAACTACGTAAGGCGGGGGAATTACGTCATCGCCGAAATGCGTCGCAAATTGCCGGGAAGCGTTTCGCTGCATTCCTTAACCCTTCTGCCGTCACGTAGAGCAGAAAAATCCTGAAATTTTCAGGATTTGCGGCGAAAATTGCTCTATGTGACGGCAGAAGGGTTAAGGAATGCAATTTGCGACGCATTTCGGCGATGACGTATTCCCCCGCCTTACGTAGTTTTTTGCACGCGTTTTTTGCCCATTTTTGTATGCAAAAATTTTTCCGTTATAATTTTGGGATTTTCGCATTTTTCGTTACGTCATTCATCTACATTACGTAGTAACAGACCAGACGGGCAAGGAAATGTGGAAATGAATTTTATACTTTTTAAACAATTTTGTAATAGCTTTTTCGAAGAGTTCGGCATCTCGTCCATCGTAACTCTGTGCAGATTGTAAAAAATTTGCTTATGTGGAGTAAAAGGGGGTTTATCAAAGAAGACTTTTTTAAATTACGAAATATTTATTAAATGTTGTTTATGAACAGAAAATGTCGAATGTACTGTAAATTAATGGGTTTTTCAAAAAGCTACTAGCCTACTCAAATTACGTGTTAAGAATAATATGTATTTTGATGATTTGAGCAAAACCAATTTCACATAAAGTATTTCTATATTGAAAATGTAGCTTTTAAGTATTGAAGACATATTGAAGACTCCAGTCTAAAATAGGCAACATCGACTATGCGAATTTGGTGCGAACTCATGATGAGCAAACACAAATTTAATTTTCAATTCAGTCGAAAAACTTGGCAGTCCCTCAAGCAAATTCCTGGTGTTTCGCCTTTTTGATATGCCCTAAAATCACTGCCACTGAAATTCAAGCTAATCCTCAATAGCAACAAGCCTTGCATATACCCAAAATAAATCTTAAACAAGTTCAGTCTTCGTCTTTTTCCTTTACTTCTGCTCACTGCTTCTACTACTTCAGTTACCCAGTTCATACCAGTCCAATCCTCATCAAATCCTCATCGTTTTCAAAACTCAAAATCCAACTTGCAGTTCATCAATTTAAGCTGCTCTTTGCTGTTATCCTCTTTTTCCATTGTTATCCTTTTTTTCCATTCTAAGCCTGCTGTCATTTTTCTTGCGTCTGCTTTCTTTTTCAGCAAACACTTTCTAATCCCAAATGAAGCTGCACTCACTCACTCACTGCTCATCTGCTCAGCCAAGTATCTAGCACTATTCTACACACAAGTTGACACTTTTCGAGGGCAGCAAGACGTGAAGAGTGCCTCAGATAGCCTCATATTACAGCTACCACACTGGCTACTCCCCAAACCCCACTGATATGCAGCCCGATCTCCCCGATATCTCAGCCAAAAGCACAGTTATTTTTATTCCCAGAAAAAAAAGTAAAGTGGAAAACTCAAATTTGAAATTGGCAAGCAAGGACTCGTATCAACCGCAGGAAGTACAAGCGAGTATCCGCACTCATTCAAGCGCAGCACAATTCAATACTTCCGGGCAACGCACACACACAAGTGAAGCACTTCTCATTTGTGGCCATTCAAAAAAATTGTGCTTTCTTTCTTTTTTCTTCATTTTCCTTTTTTTCCTGCTGCCTTACAACAGTTCAGTTCAAGCCAACACGCTGCTGCCATTTGTCATTCATGTGTGTGTTGATTTCCGTTTCCGCTGCTGCAACTGCCACTTCAGTTGCTTGTAATGCGCGTTGTTGTTGTTGTTGTTGTTGTTGTTGTTGTTGTTGTTGTTGTTGTTGTTGTTGTTGTTGTTGTTGTTGTTGTTGTTGTTGTTGTTGTTGTTGTTGTTGTTGTTGTTGTTGTGGTTTTGTATTGTACCTTTGTACGCTGAAGTGTTTGCTCCTCTGGGAATCGATTATCCTTGCAATTGTAAAGCGATTTTCAGTTATTCAGCATCATTTTCAAACGTTTTCCTCGGCTGCTGGCAATTTTTTTGTTGCTCTTGAGCTGCCATGAATGTCCTTGCGCCTTGTTTGTATGTGTGTGTGTGTGCTGTTGAGCATGTTGATTGACAATACAAGAGCAACAACAGCAACATCAACATCAATCGCTATCGCCATCACAGCAACAACAACAGCAACAACATGAAAAACCACTTGTTCGAATATTTGCGCTTTGACATTTGCACCGTTTCGTTTGAAGGAGTGAATGGATGTGTCTATGTGCTTGGAGCTGTTGACAGAGCAACAAGAGGGTGGGGGCGCAAAAATCGCTTGTATCGTGCAGCAAATCATTGGCCACACGCTTGATTCCTGTGGCATTGATTTCAATATATCCTTGTTGTTGTTGTTTGTGTATTTGGCAATGTTCACATTTGATTTCCCGCCTGCTTCCCAAAAAGTGCTTCACATCAATTGCAATTGAATTCATGGCATGTCATGCCACAAATTGCTTAGTTTGTGGCACATTGATAAAAAATTTCCGTTACTTTCTTAAAACTTTTGTGATACTGAAAATCAAGACAAAATGCACTTGTGTGCAATCGAATTTAATTTGTAAAAAATTGCAACTCTGAAATGAAGCAAGTCCAACTATACTTAATAACAAGCAACACTTTTTTACTGAAAGCAAGAATTCAACTCAAATAATATATATGTACATATATTCATATAGCAAGACTATTGATGGAGGTTTTAATTGAAGATATATGTTAGTTAAGTAAAAGTAATGCACGTTCTCGTATTTAGGCAAAACAGGAAGTAGTGGACATTTTATTGATTAGGTTGTTGGATACAAAAACAGAGTTGTATTATTTTGGTACAAAGGGTCGTTCCATACTTTAATTTACAACAAAGACAAAGCTTTCTTAAAGCAAGAAAATGTTTGCCAAAAGAGTTCAACTTCAAATTATTATTACTTGAAATTTTAAGTGTAACTTATTTTGAAATGATTGAGAGAGCCTAATGTTCTTAATTAGTAGGCAATTTTTCACTTGACTTTTACAAGTTTTAGAAAATTTGATGCAAAGCTTCCTCAAACATGCTCGCCTCTTCTTCAATGGATTTCTAGTAAGTCAGTCTTCAAGAAAAGTCGGGATTACTTGATTCTTAGCTTCAATTCACTCGACATTCACTTTTTCAAAAAAAAGGACCATAATTTCGCGCTGTGCAACATGTTGTTGTTTTTGTTGTTTTTGGCGCGTGCCAAATTAGTGAGTGGCTGCTCCTTGCCGAGTTTCCGATTGCAGCACTGCTGTAGCTGACTATGCACAAAGGACGAGTACTATTGCTGGGTTTGCTTGCTCAGCGATGCATGCGCATTCCGGTGGAGTGTTCGCTGAGCTTGGGAGTTGCATGAGGAGTGTGCTTTTTCTTGTTCACTTTTTGCAGCAGCAATTTTTTTGCCCCGCGCACAAAATCCATCGAAATGCCGCTGAATTGTTGAATCAGTGTAAAAACCGCTAATTCGCTTTGACGGTTTGATTTTTTGCCGAATGAGGCCGAGGCTGCTGGGAAATAGTGTGCCGTTGTGCCCCAGCCAGTGTTGCCAATGCATTGCTGAAAAATTGCCATCAATGAAAAAATCATGCGCTGCCATCAAAGGCTGGTCCCTTCCCCTCAAATAGCGGGCAATTGATTTCGCATGCATGTGCGCTGCTCCTGCACAAAGTGCATATCCTTTTTTTTCCATTTAGCTGCTGTCGATTTTTGCAAATTTTTCTTTTTGCCTCTGCGCGTCCGAAATAAAACGGTGCAATAATTGGGCACTCTGCAGTGCAAAGGGTGGCAAGCATCAATGTGGCAAGGTCAGAATATTTTTCCCACTTTTTTTGCTGCCATACAAACACGCTTGAAAAGCGTGTAGAACGGCGTAAAAAATTATGAGCAGCCAGGCAAGCGGAAATTTCAAATTGAATTAATGTTAAATGGTAGAAAAATCGCATTTCGTTTGATGTGTTTAATTAAAGGTTTATATTGAATTTTAGATTTTTCATATATGTATTTATGCATAGAATATGAAATTTGCTTATGCCTGTGCAGTATTACCAACATTTTTGCTATGAAATGGCAGCAAGAGAAAAATTCGCCGTAAGCAAAAAGTGCCATTAAAATGTTTTCGCCGCAAAGTTCTAATCTTATATGTAAATTTTAATTTTAAATAAATTCGCTGCTGGCTGCATTTGATAATAATTTGTATAAATTTTTTATGTTTCTGGCCGCTGCGCTTGCGTGTGTGTGTGTGTGGTTGCGCCACAAAATGTGACTGTGGCATTTGCGGCGCATTTCCGTACACTTCGCCGCCAAAGAGCGTCTAGCTAGCGTCATTAGTTGACTCTTGCCTGCCAAGCAGGAAGAACCAAATCGACATTTTACGGCTGTTAATTTGCGCTAATATAAAATATAGCCAATATATGCTCATATCTGCAAATGCCTTTTTACAATAGCGGCGAAATTTTCTTTGGCAACACTGCCGCCTTTCTTGCCGGCCACTCCGAATGATCTTAACGCTCAGACACGGCGAACACGGCATACACTCGAAATCGACGTAGATCGTTACTTTTATGGCTTAATTTCCGAAGGTCATATCCCGTCGAAGCGCTGGCACTTAGTGGCCAGTGGACACTGGCGGCCACAAAGCACAAATGGCAATCATTACACGCGGCTATCAATAAATACAATAAATTGAATGACCGACGGCGAATTTGCGAATTGATGAATTGAGATGCTAAAAACTTGCTTTAACCGATTTTAATGCCTTGATAGTGCCAATTGCTGTAGCTTGCCAGCAGCAGGACAGGGAGGAGAGCATGAATAGAAGGACGTACTAGAGTGCTCATAAAAATGGCCAACGCACTTCGGATCAGACAGACGTAGCAATTTGAGCAGTCAGAGAGGGATTTAACTTGTATCAATATAGACGATATATGATGAGATTCTGCGAGATGTGATCCTTAGCAACTCAGGTGCAGCTCTCTCAGATAGAAGCAAGTTGATGCTTTCTCTTTTAAAAAAACTAAAAGTTAATACAAAATCTTGAATTGTGACTATTTGCCAGAATAGCTCCCTTGTGTCATTCTTCGTTTAGTCTCATTTTAATTTGCTAAGAGTTTCGCCTGCTTTGTTCGAAAACGAGTCCCCTTCTAGAAATCGCAATTAGTCAGGTACCCATTGCCATTGCAGGTTCTCAATAATTCACACCCAAATGGCATTGAAGATTCATGAGAGACTGTTAGGCGAAGAATTCAGTTTCAAAGAATGCCTTCAAAGGTATACGAAATGCGCACCTCTTTGGCATCCCCACTGACTACACTCTGCGCTTTGGCGGTTGATCAGAAGAAACTTTTGCGAGGTTGTAGAATCGGCTTTGGTTGACTTGTCGCCGTTGCTCGGTTGATTCTGCACATGAGTACTGATGGATGGATGGTGGATGCTTGCTGGAATGTTTGTTGTGCTGCCATCAATTCGTCATCATGCGAAAGCATTAAGAATTGCCGTTTGATTGGTAATGATGGCCGGAGCGAGCTTGAGCTTGGTGGCTGGCCTGCGTGCGCGTACGTTTCGAGGCTTTTATATCGGTTAATGGGAAATTTATGGCACACCGCGATAGTGGGTTAATGAGCGCATGAATTGCACTGCAGAGAAGCGAGCGAGCGAGAAATTGAGGAAGGGAGAGGCGGACAGAGGTACATACTATAGCTGTGGCTGCTAACCTGAGGACATTTAAGACAATAGCTGTAATTTTGCCCCTTGCAGGCATGTAGCCGAAATTTCTCGCTAAGGGGGGTTGGGCGGCATGTTCTATGCAAGTGGTTTGTGGCAAAAAAAATCAAAAATTTTAAATCGATATTTTTCCATATTGTGAAGACTTTTTTAAGTGTGAATAATATGTAAATACCAACCGAATCCTGCCTTCCTTTAAAAATCGGGTCTTTGGATTCGTCCAATTAAAAGTAATTACATATTGTAAAATGAAAGGAACTATAAAATCTTTGGACACCATTTTATGGAAATACTTTCAAAGAAAATCTGGCAACGTACCTCAGCCCCCCCATTTACACTTCCCTGCCTACGTGCCTGGCCTTTATTATGCCGCCTGCACCAGCTTTCACACTTGAGCCAGCTCAACTAATCCATCGCATCTTCTTCTTCTTGCTTGATTGCAGACTCCGGCCTGCCTCAATTCGGCAGCGGCGGCCGCAGCGATGATTCCATGTCGGACGACCGCATCGCTCACATACTCAACGAAGCTTCGTCGCTGATCAAGGGCTCCGCTCCCAATGCACTGCAGCAGCAGCTGAAGGACGAGCACCAGCGGCACCTGCAGCAGGAGCAGCATCGCCGCTCCGCGCACGACGACTCGCAGAGCAACGACGACTCCAAGTCGCCGCATCAGGCCTGCACCTCGCCCTTCTACAAGGACCAGCAGCAGCAGCTGAAGGAGGTCAGCGCACAGCATCAGCAGCAGACGCAGCAACAACAACAGCAGCAACAGGCGCAGCTACGACTGCGTCAGGAGGAGCTCACGCAGGACAAAATGACGCGTCTGTATCAGGAGATTATGGCGCGTGCTCCACGCGAGGCCGCCTTCTCAAAGTGAGTACCCACACATATATACACACACACTCAAACCACTTTCCTAATCGCGCCATAGTTTTTTGCTGTCGCCCTTTTTCAGCGCCGCTGGCGGCATGCCGCCCGTCAACATGGCCAGCAATGCATTCCCCACTGCCGCCGCACTGGCCGCCGACGAGAACATACGCCTGGCGTTCGAGCGTGAGATGGCCAAGTTCCAGCAGCACCAACAGCAGCAGCAGTCGGCCGCCGCCGCAGCCGCCGGCAATCTGCCCAACTTTCCAAACTTCAGCAGCCTCATGGCGCTGCAGCAGCAGGTGCTGAACGGCGCCCAGGACCTCACGCTCGGCGGCAAAGACGCCAAAGACATGAAGCTGAACGGCCAACGCGGCTCCCTCGAGCACTCCAACAACTCGATGGACTCGCAGCATGGCGCCGGCAGCAACGCCAGCCAGACGGGCGCCAGTCGCGACGTCAAGGAGCTGGCCGGCGGTGCGGACGCCGAACGCCATCTGGGCGCCTTCGCTATGCACGCGGCGCGCGGCAAGTCGGAGAGCGGCAACATTACGCCGGCGCCGCCCGCGTCCAGCAACTCGGCCGGCATGGCGGTGCATGGCAGCAACTCGGCGGCGCCCAGTCCGTTGAGCAACTCGATACTGCCGCCCGCGATGACGCCCAGCGACGACTTCTCGTCCGCCGCCAGTCCGCTGCAGCGCATGGCTTCCATCACGAACTCACTGATCACGCAGCCACCGGTGACGCCACACCACTCGCAGGCACAGCGGCCGACCAAGGCGGTGCTCCCGCCCATCACGCAGCAGCAGTTCGACATGTTCAACAACCTCAACACGGAGGACATCGTGCGGCGTGTCAAGGAGGCGCTGTCGCAGTACTCCATCTCGCAGCGGCTGTTCGGCGAGTCGGTGCTGGGCCTGTCGCAGGGCTCCGTGTCCGACCTGCTGGCGCGGCCCAAGCCATGGCACATGCTCACGCAGAAGGGCCGCGAGCCCTTCATACGCATGAAGATGTTCCTCGAGGACGAGAACGCCGTGCACAAGCTGGTGGCCAGCCAGTACAAGATCGCGCCCGAGAAGCTGATGCGCACCGGCAGCTACAGCGGCAGCCCACAGATACCGCAGGGCCTGGCCAGCAAGATGCAGGCGTCGCTGCCCATGCAGAAGATGATGAACGAGCTGAAGCTGCAGGAGCCCGCGCAGGCGCAGCACATCATGCAGCAAATGCAGGCCGCGGCCGCCATGTCCGCCGCCATGCAACAGCAGCACCAACACCAGCAACAGCAGCAGAGCCAACAGCAGGCAGCCGCCGCCGTCCAAGCCGCCCAAGCAGCCGCCGCGCAGGCAGCGGCGCAGCACCACCAGAGCATGCTGCTCACCTCGCCTGGCCTGCCGCCGCAGCACGCCATCAATCTGCCGGCAGCCAACGTAGCCGCTGCGGTGGCCGCCGCCGCCGCCACGCCCGGCGGCACCGACAAGAAGCCCATGATGATGCCCATACACTCGCCGCACCAGGCGAACGCGATGCGCACCATGCACCAGCACATGTCGCCGACGGTGTACGAGATGGCGGCGCTGACGCAGGACCTCGACACGCAAATCATCACCACGAAGATCAAGGAGGCGCTGCTCGCCAACAATATTGGCCAGAAGATCTTCGGCGAGGCGGTGCTAGGTCTGTCGCAGGGCTCCGTGTCGGAGCTGCTCAGCAAGCCGAAGCCCTGGCACATGCTCTCGATCAAGGGCCGCGAGCCCTTCATACGCATGCAGCTGTGGCTGTCGGACGCCAACAACGTGGAGCGGCTGCAAGTGCTGAAGAACGAGCGGCGCGAGGCGAGCAAGCGGCGTCGCTCCACCGGCGGCCCCAACCAGCAGGACAACAGCTCGGACACCTCCAGCAACGACACCAACGACTTCTACACCAGCAGCCCGGGTCCGGGCTCGGTGGGCTCCGTCAGCGGCGCGCCGCCCAACAAGAAGCAGCGCGTGCTCTTCTCCGAGGAGCAAAAGGAGGCGCTGCGACTGGCCTTCGCGCTTGACCCGTACCCCAACGTGGGCACCATCGAGTTCCTGGCCAACGAGCTGAGTCTGGCTACGCGCACCATCACCAACTGGTTCCACAACCACCGCATGCGCCTGAAGCAGCAGGTGCCGCACGGCCAGCCCGGCTCCGACAATCACATACCGAGCCGCGAGAACACCAACTCGACGCCCTTCGATCCCGTCCAGTTCCGCATATTGCTGCAGCAGCGCCTGCTCGAGCTGCACAAGGAGCGCATGGGGCTGAGCGGCGCGCCCACCATCCCCTACCCGCCCTACTTCGCAGCTGCGGCGCTGCTGGGCCGCAGTCTGGTGGGCATGCCGGGCGCGGCGGCTGTTGCCGCGGGCGCCGTCAGCGAGCCCGACCTGCACGCGCTCAACCAAGCCTTCAAAGAACAGATGAGCGGCCTCGACCTGTCCATGAGTGCGCTGAAGCGAGAGCGCAACGACGACTTCGACGACGAGCTGGACGAGAGCCATCTCAGCGACAACGAATCGCTCGACGGTGGCGCGGGCGAGCGCGACTCAAAGTCGTGCTCCGACTACCTGGAAACGCCGCGCTCCTCGCTGGCCGCCGCCGCTGCGGGCTATCTGAGCGCCAGTGCACGCAGCTCACGCCGCAAACCCGCCGCGCCGCAATGGGTGAACCCCGCCGGCGCCACGCCCAACACCGTCGCGACTGCAGCGGCGAGCGACAGCGAACGCATCATCAACGGCGTGTGCGTGATGCAGGCGCAGGCGTCCGACTACAGTCGCCGCGAAGGCGAGGAAGCGCCCGACAGCGAGCAGCCGCCACACGAGACCACCGCGACGGCAGATCTCACGGGCAGCGGCAGCACGGATGGCAAACACGAGCACTTGGAGCTCGAGCAGCGCTATCTGGAGCCGGAGGTGCGCATCAAGCAGGAGGAGGAGGAGGACTGCGAGAACGACGCGGAGGCGGCGAAGCAGGACAAGCTCAAACTGGTGAACGAGGAGAAGCTGCGCATGGTGCGCTTGCGGCACCTGAGCAACGACGAGGAGGCGCCAGCGGCGTGGAACTACTAAAACGGGCTGGGCAGAGAGCCAGCCATGTTGTTAGCCAGAGAGAGATAGCAGCTTGGTCGTTGACACCAAAGCAGATAGAGTAGAGCGTAAGAAAAGGAATCTGTATAGAGAAAGTATGGCATATGGCATAGTGAAAGAAAGAGACAGTTGCTGTGATGCTAAGCAAAACAAGCAAAAAGTACAGTGCAAGAGAGGGAAATAGCAGCTGACTGTTAAGACAGAGTGTAGATAAGAGACAGTAGCTTGTTTATCAATTAAAATGAAATGAAATGAAATGAGCGAATGAGCGGCAGGTGTAAGCTAGAAAGAGACAGTTATATGTGCAATGCGGCAGCGTTAAGCTTTTTCTTTTTTTATGAAAAACTGCAAAATTTGATTTATTAATTTTTTAAAGTAGAAAACAAAAAAATTTTCTATATATTTGCTTGTGATTAAATTTCATGTGAATGAGTGAAACTGTAAATATTTTTAAAAAAGTAAGAGCAAATCCAAAAACAACAACAATAAGAACGAAAAGTATTAAATAATTATGCTAATTGCACTAAGAGTTTTTACAATAATTATATTTAATTTAATTTTAACAAGTTTTACTTTCGACTTTATGCTTTTTGTTTTACTTATTAAAGACTGTAAGCATAAATTATTTAATTATTTTTTATAATATAAAATTATTTATGGTTAAAGCAATGTAAATACATTTTTAAGCTATATTTTCTTTGATTCTGTTCTTTTGTCTTTTTCCGTGTAAATAAATTAACTTTACAATAAGCTTGACGAAAAGCAAGCCAAAAAAATTGCAAAATAAAATATATAACTTCCTTTTGATCTCAGAAAAGTAAGCATAAAAGATAGCAAAAAAGAAAGCAAACAATAACAAAATTTAAAAAAATAAAACTAAATTAAAAACAACAACAAAAGCACACAAAACCAAAAAGAGCAAAATGAGAGAGGGAAGGTGAAAGCGAGCGCCGAGAGAGTGTGGCAATGGCAAGAGCGAAATATTGCAGAAAGTTTGTTAAATCAAAAGAGAAATGCGCAAAAAATTTCATTAATAAATGAAAATGTAAATGCATAAAATTAATTCTAAACTGTAAATTTGCATATTTTTCAAAATTCACACACACACTCAAACAATTTAGCAAAGAGCATGAAGGCTATGAAAAAAATTGCAGTAAATTGCAAAAAATTCAAGCATCCACATTAAATGCACACACAGTAATTAGCAAAAGTTCTTGCCCTTTTGATTAATTTAGTCAGCTAAGTGAATTTAGTACATAAATGAATAATGATTTTGTTCACACGACCGAAAAAAGAGACAAAGTAAATGAAGTAAAATATTATTATAAAAAAACAATGTAAACAGCATATCGTAAAATAATTAAAATCATAATTAAGCATATTTAAAGTAAACTTAGCACATTGCTACATACATATGTGCATATATGTAGTACATAGCATATATGTAAGTGCAACTTGGCATATGCATACATGCACATAGTAGCAGTAGTAGTAATCCACAGTTTTCCTCCTGCTGCCGCCGATGGCAGGCGAAGATCGCGTTGATGCTGTTGAAAACGCGCGCGCGTTTTTCAACTGGTTGCAGAGCAAACGCGCGCGTTTTGTGCTCGCGTTTTTCCGCAGTAAGAACCGCCTGAAAATTGAAACGGAATTCGCAAAGGCGCAAAATTTCAAAGAGATCAATATGTAAATCGTTTTTCTGGTTTTATTCTGCTGGCCTCTTGTTAATTGTTAAGCGTTTTACGCCTTAGTTTTAAGAGATTTTTCCATATTGATTTTGTGTACTATTATTAAAATGCTTACAACTATTATATTTTATTTGATTTTGTTGCTTGTAGGCGCACAAAAATTGCATTTCTTTGAATATTAAAAAAAAGGCGCAGGAAATAAGTTTATTTTCTTCTTCTTCTTCTTAGTTAAAACTTAGTTTTACAAAGTACATTTAATAAAAAATATTGCTTTTATAATTTAAAACATGCATAGCAAATAAAGCAGCGCGTTTAGTAAAACAAAATGTGTGTTGAATTGTTTATGCTTTTGGAAAAAAAGAATATTTTTCAGCAAAAATAAAAATAAAACATTTTAATTAGAAACTAAATATTTAAAAAAGCAGACTTTTGAAAAAAAACATGCTTCATCAAAGCAGAGGAACTACAGTCCTCGCAAAAGTGCATATGAGCAAAATAAAAAAAATTAACTATAACTATTAGCAACAATAATTATAAAAATTTGGTAGTAATTTTTGTTAGCATGTTTAACAATTTAGCGTGTAAACATTAAATCATAATGATATACACAAATAAGCGTTATTTAGATAATAGCCAACTAAAAATAAAAAGAAAAACCAATATTTAAACATAATTTAAAGTTAACTCAAAATTAAAATAGTAATTAATTAGATGAACACACAAAGTACGTAAGTGAAAAGTTTTAAACAAAACGATTATGCATGCATAAAAATAAATTAAATTTCAAATAAAACTTACAAAAAACTATTGTATGAAAAATTCCCAAAAAGTTTACGCATTTTTATTTCTTAATTAATGCAAATTAAACATGAAAATTGCATTTTGTTGTTTTTCTATAATTCAGTTACTGCTTAAATCTTAGGTTTATGTTCGATTATTTGAGAGAAATCAAGTTGAAATAAAACAGAAAAGAGATTTGAAAAATTTTTAAAAGAACGCGTTTTTATTTTTTGATGTATTACGCAGCTCTTGTTAAAATAATTTAAAAAATATAACTTGTAAAATTTATTTTGAAAAGCTACTGTTTTTAATTATTTATTTGAACTTTATTTTCCCGTTCAAGATTCTCTTCGTGCTCAAATCAAATCAAAAGTCAAATCTTCGCAAAATTATAAAGAAATACAAACAGTTTGCTCTTTTAATTTATGCAAAATTCCAGGAAAAGAATTATAAAAAATGAAGTGGCTTTCATTTATTATTTTACCAAAAACATTCAGCAACAATAAATTCTATAGAAAATGCATATAAATATTAAAATAAGAAAGGTGCTAGCTGTATAAATTTATAATAGATATGGCAAGAAAAACAGTTGAGTAGGTTATAGCAAAGCACAGGGTGTGCCACATAATAATAATATTTGAACATTATCGCCCATGGCAGCATATTTTTTTGATGCCTCTTATTATTTTCTCATGCATCAAAAAGTCAGCAACTTTTTTCAGCGCTCTGCATTTTATATCAGCTTGCACACCCTGTACTCAAACTAGCCTAAGCATAATATATATAAACATACAAATACGTAATTTATCGAACGGCTAAATTGTCTGCTAGTTTTAAAGCAAATGTTAAATGTTAATCAAAATCAAAATTTGTACATAGCAATTTCATTTTTATTCAACTCAAATAAATTTACTTACAATTTTAAGAAGAAGAAGCATGAGTAATATCCTTCCATTGCTAAACGAAACCTCAGCATAACAAAGCAGCGGAAAGCACACAAAAACAACACTTTTTATACTTCCATTAAAATTAACACAGCAAGAAAAGCAAATATTTCAGTTGCAAATTATCTAATTGCAGTAACTTTAATTGAAAATAAAAGTTTAAAAAGAACATAAAAAAATACCACAAAAATTTCCAGGCGCTCCCCTTACACTCATCATATGCAAGATTTTCATAAAAAATCGCAAAACAATAAATTACTTTAAAAAAACATGCAAAAGTTATTTAATTAATTATATTAATATTTAACAAAAAACACAAATTTATTCCAACAGACCATATCAACAAAAAAGAAAGAGAGAAACGTTTCAATAAAAAAACTATTGAAGTGCAAACATTTTAATATTATACAAAGTAATTAATCAAATGCATAAATACATAAATCGGAAAATCTTGTTTGTTAGTAAAATGCAAAATTATTAAGCCATTAATTGTTTACAGTTATCTTAGTTCTTTTCTACAATCCGCCCAACTGATAACATATTAAATTGTTTACTAATTTTAACCTTATAATAAAAAGTGTGAAATGAAAAATTGTAAATTTCGTAAGTAAAGCATTGAAGCCATGCCCACATTCAACGAAAAGCAACAAAACATAAAAACAACTTTTAAAAAAAGGGATTTATTGAACTTTTTCAGCCTTGCCCAATAACTGCTTTTGGAAACTTTGCTCAGAAAATGATTTTTGATCAGGTAATTTCATTAAAAGAATTCTGCTTCAAACTACTTGAAGAGTTTAGCATTTAACATAAAACCATTTTAAGCAAGTGAATAATCTCTTTTTTAAAAAAAGTTTGATTCATCAGGCTGAATTTCTGACTTTTAAACATATCGGAAAACATTTTTATAGAGGAATCTCAAATCTCTTTATAAACAAAGGTTTTATTGTTCAAGCTGACTGTCAAAATTTTCTGCATTTCGCAAAAAATTTCAACTAAGTTCTTTTTGTTGGATTGACGGCAGATCAAACAAAACTTCACAAAATTTTAAAAATTTCACAAAATTTCTTTCTTATTAAAGTAATTGATTTTTGGCACTTATATCGACAACAGGGCGGTTCAAGGAGTATATATCAAAATTATGGCATAACGAGCAGCCCAAGCCCTATCCAAAAAAAACAACACTAAAGCTAACATAAGTATTAACATATATAAATATTTGAGTCTACTTGACATACATACACACATACATACACACATACATACAGTAAATATGCATATACAATACATAGCGCATAAAGTTAAGACTTAAACGTAAGCGTTTCTTGTATAAAAGTAAAGATAATGTATTATTATTAAAAGCGCTAATAGAGTGTATGCATTTTCATATAATTCTGTATTATTATTATTGAATAAAATCCTTTTTTTCATAAATAAGTATTGTACTAATGATATTAATCAATTATTACCCAAAGGAGAGCAAAGCAGCAGAAACTTGGGCAATGAAATAGTGTGAAAAATCAAATTAAATCAAATAAATAAAAATTAAAATAAATTTTAAAAAACAATAATTACTGGTATTGCAATATATTAAAAAGATCTTTCTATTTTCCATTTGAAGGTTTGCCTACGTCCTGTGTTAGTTGTGAACAAATCAGAGAACGAATGCACAGAAATTTTACTACATTCTCTTAATTTCTCTGGTAATATAATTTCGCTGATATAATTTCTCTGACCAGAGAAAATCTGAGCAAATAAAATGCATAAAATTTACATTTTAAATAATTGAATTATTTATTGTATATTTGTATAGTATAATTTGTTAATTGTATGATTTCAATCAATAATTATTCTAATTTCATAATTTTTTTCTATTTCATAGTTTTATAGTGATAAATTTGATTATGGTAAAATCAGAGACAATATATGACGCGCCCAGAGCAAAAACGACTTTTATACCTGCACAGCGCATGTGCGCAATGAGGCGAAAATTGACATTCGAAGCGTTTTTGCTCTGTGCGCGTCATATCATATATTGTCTCTGGAGTAAGGTACCTAATGTTTTTCAGCCGAATAGTTTCCACTTTTAGACTGCGGTATCTCTATCATATATTGTCTCTGGTTTAACATGCTTGCTGTTTAACAAGCATTGTCAATTTCGGTGTGAAGCACTGCTAGCTAGGTTGTCTGTGCTAACTCACTATCGCTGCAGGGTGAGACATAAAACGAAATTCGTTCGCTTAAAGCACAGAGCGACTCAACTCGTTGCTTTCACCGCTCTTTGCGCGGCAACAACAAAATATAATAACAACATTTACTTAAATAGCAACAACAAACACAATAACAACAACAGCTAACCGCATATTTCCGACACATCGGCCATCAACAACAAAAACAACAGCAAACACACGAATACTGAACTGTGGCGTTTTGTTTGTTGTACAATAGCGGCAGCCACCGGTGTCTGTCTGGTTGTTGTTAATTTTGTTGGTTGTGCAACAACAAAAGAACATGGCTGCCAGAAACGTGTAGCGAGCGGGCGCCGCTGCCGGCACGCGTTGTTATTGTTATTGTGTGTATGTGTTTGCAAGCTAAACAAGAAATCACAATAACAACAGCTACAGCAACAAACACAATAACAACAGCAAATTACAGCCGAGTGTCTACAACAAAATGGCATTCATTGTTTGCTATTTTTCTTGCTGTCGAGTCGATACAACAATATCAAAACAAAAACAAATTGCAGGGTCTCCCTGGATTTTGTAATTTTTTCTATTTCGATTATTTCGCCGAATTTCGTTGCACAGACATGACGCCCTCAAAGCCCCTTGCGCAAAGCGGTTGTGACTTTTTTCAAGTTACGACTTTTTCCAGAAAAACACCGTACAACATCAGAACACCGGGCGCACAGGATTCAGCAGCAGGCGGCACCGGATAATAACGACTGCACTTAATGGCAAGTTCTGCGTTTGCTTGGCTCTTCGTCTTCTTCCTTTTTGCCCACACTCGCGCGCGTTTGTTGGTTTGTGGCATAGAGAGTGGCAAAAGCAAATGAACTACGCTCTCGCCGCTAGAATTGAGCAGCTTGTCTCGTTGTCGCGTGCTCATGTTATAAGATTCGTTGCCTCCTCGCATTCGCCCCACAGTGTTGATATCTCAACGTACCCTGAGAAATGAAAAGCGTTCTCAAAAAATAAAACGTACTCTGGGGAAATAAAACGCGTACCCAAAAATTAAATATGTACCCAAATCAGTACGAAAGTACGGGGATTTCCTACCCTGATTGAGCTTATGTCATCATACAGTGGGGTCGATTTCACAGTATACATTTAAAATTAATTTCTTTTAAAATCGGTCGATATGAGAAAATGAAAAACTAAGAAAACAAACAATTGAATTTAAAAAAAAATACCAGAAAAATATTTCTTATATTGAAAAACCATATTTAGCCAGCACTGCCTCTAATTCTAATGTGCATACCAAGGCTCTTGAAAACCAATTATTCATATTAGTTTAGCTGAATATTCGCCACTAGCAATTGATTAACCTTTATCAGTTATACATACATATGTATGTATGTAAGTATTAATAAATAATAATTGATTAAATAATTTTAATGCGCATAATCTATGTATACCAGAAGTAGCCAACCCAAGTGATCTCGCGGGCCACACAAATGGAAAATGTCTAGAAAAATTTTCAAGGTGGGCTGCGGGTTGGCTACACCTGATCTAAACCATAATTTATTACTCAATTCAATATGTGAGATTTTAGGCCGGCGCAGAATAAGTTCAAATTGAACGAATTTGAATTTTTCATTGCAAGCCGCACTTTATGCTAATATGCAAACCAGAGATATTTAATAATAGAGATACGCCAGACCTGTGTTGCCTTTTTTCGCCGCGCAGAGGCTGGCAATTTGTATCAATTCTACGTCACGTATTATATATTATACGTGTGAGCTTGCATTATTATTAAATTATTAAATATCTCTGGGCGAACGTAAGTTTGAATAAATTAAAGTTCATCCAAATTGCAAGCACGTAATGGAAATGCAGCATTTCCATCATTACATAGCATTTTATTATTACAAATGCACTGGCAAAGCTGGGAATAAATTCGGTGTGAGTAGCAAGCAGGCAAGGAGTTGAGTGCTTTCTGTACGAATAAATTACATGAACCAATTGGGAGACGGGGACACAGCTTCATTTGTATTACAAGCACACGCTGGAAGGAGAGGTGGCGGCGGGCAGAGCAACACAGCACACGGACACACGTTTAACAATATTTATGCAAATGATTATCAATTTTGAACAGGAACGCAGCATTTTTCGGCGCAGGCCGGTCGAGCCGAAAACGCAATGAAACCTACCGAACACACACACACAGGCAAACAGACAGCAGCCAAACCCAAGAATGGCAATCAGCAGCCAGCGGCGATATGCAACAGCAGGATACCACCAACCAACGCCGCTCGAGCGTACTCCCCTTCCGAGCGTACGCAGCCGGCAGCAGCAAAAACATCATTAGCACGCCCGAAAAGGAAAAAAGTTCAGTCATAAAAACTTGCCCATTTTTTTGCTGTGGAAATGCAAAAAGTCTGTTCAGAGGAGGAGCGCGCAGAAATACAACCAACCCGCTTTGCTTAGCTCTTGCCGGCAAACGATGAGGCTGATATGCGCGTGTGCACGAGAAGATGAGTAGGCACAAAATATCGTATATGTACATACATACATATGTACATCGAAGTGTAAATTTCCTGCTGGCCAAAATCCTGTGGGAGTGCTACTGCTTCAAAGGTTTCTTTCGTAAATAAGAATGTGCTTTACTACAATTAAAAACGCAGTTTTTGCTACAGTCTACGCCTGCTTTCTGCAAATGCTGCGCCACCTGGCCATCCTTGCCAGCCTACCGTCAACCTGTAGTCGCGGCGTTATTGTCTGCCTGGCGTCACGTCAAAAACACCAACAAAATATTTTGTACTCCTGGCCGTGCAAATCCGGCAAAATAGGCTTATTTTGCGCAAAGCTGCCAGCTGAGCTGGAGCTGAATGCAGCCATCAGAGGTCTGCAACGAGTCACTCAGACGCAAATCGCACTGCAGTCTGAGTAAGTTTTTGCTTGCACTGCAATCCATCCGCACCTTCCAAAGTTTGAGTGGGACTGTAAAATTTTTTCCAGTCAACAGATTTTAAGACTCCGTCCGACTGTGACTCGTCACCATATTTAACTTGACTCACACGACATTGACGGTAGTCCCATGCTCCTGAGCCGAATCTCTGCGAAAATATTTTGTGTGTATGCCGCGCAACACCAGATGTTAAAAACCCAAGAGCAGTGATGCCAGTTTGTAAATATAACACCTCTGAAAGCTGAAGCTGAAAGAGGAATGCGAGGGAATTTCCGAATTGTTTAGTTAACAGCGGAATTCTGAGCAGCGATTCACTCGCGCGGTTGCAAAAATGCGCCGATACCAAGAGGTTTGCCCATATTGAATACCCTAAAAATAATTTAAGTTTCCTTGTATTTTGTCAGTACCTGGTCATATTCGTGACACAACTAGAAAAATTGCATAGAAAATCCACTCGCTAATTACGAAAGTACACAGTCCTAATTTGCACCCGAAAATATATTTTGCCGAAAAGTCGTGTTCGTAGGCAGAATGGGAAAACCAAAAACACACGATACTGAATTTCGCGTGCTTGAAATTCTATTTTTACCCTTTTTGGTCTCAAACCTGTTGACAGGTACAGAAAGAGATAAACAACAAAATATTTCTGCCTGTAAATCGGTCAAAATTTAAGTATAGGCGAAAAAATAAATGTACTGCTTCATTATACATATATCGTTTTTTATGAATGGGCAATACATTTCAATTCCTGAAAACAAGCAGTTCATAGCAAAAGTTCGTTGCGCTTCAAACATATAACAATAATAAATTAAATTCGAATATATGCCTGGGATACTTATGTGAGCGACTGCAAATACTTGTTTAGGTTTTGTTTTGTTTTCAAATTTTAAATTTATAAAATCAGACGAAATTTGGTATTTTCGTGCATACCTGTATTGAAAAGATGGCATCACTGTGAGCAAAACCGAAAGCAACGTTATCTGTCTTTGTCTCACAACAAAAATTTTCCGCGCAAGGCAAGGGATTGTTCGCATTGTTTCAAGATTTACTTCGTTCACTGTTCAACAACCGTCGTTAAGATTTACAGTGTGTGACACTGGGCAGACGAGTCATGTTTTGGACTTGTATATTTGCTGCTCTTGACTTGAAAATGAAACCAGTCACAGTTATAGCAGTCCCAGTGCGTATCAGCACTGGGACTTTGTTTGGCATGCCTCAGCACAAGTCGCAAAAATGCGACTGGTTGCAGACCTCTGGCAGCCATGCAACTTGGTGGTAGGGGACCTGCGAGTGTGGCGTGTGCGTGACAAGGCCAGCCAACGTGGGACAGACGGACGGACGACTACACGAAATAGCGACTAACATTCGAATTATTTGGTTGCGAACAGGCGCACAGCGGCTCCAGCAAGCGGTTAGGGTTGCAACATGCGGGAAATGTTATCGGAATGCTAATGAATGCGAGCCGAGTTATTATGTAGTCGCACACTTGAACTTGATCTTGGAAAGCGAGTCCAGCTCCCGCAATTATGGCTCCATGCCAGAATTCCGTGAAAGACTTGAAAAACAAATAAATTCAATAATAGACCAGTGCCGCAGTGGCTTAGTGGACAAGTGCAAAAAAACGCATTTTACATTTGCATACAACATTCATATTCAATTTTTATTGGTTTCTTTTGCTTTAACATCAATAAGATAGTTGACATGTTCACATAGTAGTTGTAGAAGTTTACGAAATGAACAATCAACGAAAAATGTTCATATGCTTCGTTCGCGATGCCAGCGACTAAAAACATTTTTCTGTTGTTGTACAATTCTTACATATTTCCGTACATGTTTAAAATTATATCGTATAACAATGCATTCTTGACACACATGCATATATATTTGCTAGAAGTCGAAAAATAGTTTTGATAGATCATTACGTGTGCATAAATTTGATAAATTTGGAACCAGTAAATACCACAATAGTCAGTTAAATTTAAGTAAATTGAATAACAACATTCTTTTAAAGTATGTTACAATTTCAAGTCATCAAAACTTGATAGGTAAAAATATAAAAATAGGCCATTAGCGGCGTAGCATAGTTTTCGAGGCAATAGTAAGTAACAAATTGGAGGCAGCATTTTTTTCAAGCACTGCCGAAATAAATATAGGAAACTTTTGTTAGACAAAAAATTATAAACAATCCTTAAATCAAATACCAAATCTTTTAAAAATTGAATGCAAACTTTTTGCAAACTTACTGCAAATAACCTTATTCAAATCGATTACTTATGTTTGTAGTTTAAGCATTGTTGTTGTTGAGCTGTAGCATTACGACCGGCGGCGTATTTGCCAAATGCTACGCTAGCCCTTGTTGTTGGCATGTGTATGTGCTCGCCAGTCGCGGGCGGCGAGTGTGCTGGCCTTTGACTGTTTGGCGCCGATTGAATGCTGTAGGCGGAGGCTGTTTGTTAAAATAGACGTTTCTCATAGGAGAACAAGCCGTGCACATTGCCCTCCAGCTGAGCGGAATGCGTGCGTTTCATAAAACGCAATTTTCCATTGTAGATCATTTCTCTGAAAATATAAGATTACAAGAATATGTAAATAGAATTTATTTATTTATTTATGTCCAAGTTTTAATTGACATTTACCTCAATTCACTGACAGAGCGCGCACCTATGTCCTGGCAGCTGTGCTGCAGGCCGCACTCCAAATATGGTAGATAGCGCAACACTGAGCCCTTGTCCACAATGTTACCGCTAACGCCCTGGGCCACCTTCAACTTGTCCATGTCGGTGTGATAGTAGCGCGACATGGCTGCACCCTTGGCATCGTGACGCTCCATGGCCTCCAGCGAACCCATGCCACGATACTTCTTCAAGCGAACGCCGTCCGAGAAGAAGTATTCACCGGGAGCCTCCGAGGTGCCAGCCAGCAGCGAGCCCATCATCACCGCGCTGGCGCCCAGTGCCAACGCTTTAACAATGTGCCCAATCGACTGTATGCCACCGTCCGCGATGACGGGCACGCCGTACTGTTTGGCAAAACTGGAGACTTGATAGACGGCCGTGGCCTGGGGACAGCCACAGGCCATGACCTCCTGGGTAATGCAAATCGACCCGGAGCCCATGCCTACGCGCAGCGCATCGACTCCAGCTTCAATGAGATTCTTGGCCTGAGCACGTGTGACCACTGCAAGTGAGAAAGGGAGCGGCATAAAATTAGCATTCCCATATGAAAACATCCAAAGCAATACGCACCATTGCCGCCAATGACCTGCAGATCGGGATAGGTGTTCTTGATGTACTTAATCATATCGATCTGATAGATAGAGTTGCCCTGCGAGGAGTCAAGCACAATTACATCGACGCCGCTGCTCACCAGCAATTGCAGACGTTCCTTATCCTCCGGTCGCGTGCCTATGGCAGCACCCACAAACAGCTGTTTGTTGCTATCCTTGGAAGCATTCGGGTAGGAGCGCGCCTTCTTCAGATCAGTGCGCGCAATTAGCGCCACCAGCTCGCCTTTGTCATTCACAATAGGCAGCTTGCCCTTCTTGCTCTTCTCGAGTATGGCATTGGCCATAGGCAGCGTAGCGCCATTTGGCGCCGTTATCAGTTCCGTCGTCATGATCGTGCCCAACTTGATATCTGTTTGATCTTCACGGAAATCAATGTCGCGCGAGGTCACTATGCCGAGCAGGCGGCCGCCCAATTTGCCATTCGCCGTGATGGGGTAGCCAGTGAAGCCATTCTTGCGGCGTGCCTCCAACACATCGCCCACCGTGTTCTCCGGCGACATCACAGATGGGTCGCGTATGAAGCCGTGCTTGTACTTTTTGACCTTGTGTACCTCATTCGCCTGGTATTCTGGCGTGCAGTTGTGATGAAGTATACCGATGCCGCCACACAGCTGTTAATTCCGACAGAGCAAGTGGAAAGGGGTTTTGCGCATTCAAATATAAGCTACTCACCGCCATAGCAATCGCCATGTCAGACTCTGTCACTGTGTCCATGGGGGACGACACAAGCGGGGCACGCAACATAATACGCTTGGTCAATGGCGTGCTGAGATCGACCTCCTCGGCCGTGAAATCAATATAGCCCGGCAAGATGAGGAAATCACTAAGCAGCCGAAGGAGAGAGGAGAAAAATATGTATTCATAAATCCACAAGTGGAAACGTAGATACAAAACCGCAAGCCACAGCGCAGCTGGCATCATATAGAATTTAAATTGTAACTTTATACAAACGCACTTGTAAGTAAGGCCATCTCGATGAGCGAACAGCTCCTGGCACGAGAGCCCGTCTTGCAGCTCATCCAGCTGCTGCTTGCCACTGGTGGCAATTGCCGCGGCAGCACCAACAACATTGACGGTGACAGCGCGGTCTTCAAAGCCATTCACTATGCCATTTGTGTTTGTGGGCCCAGACATTCTTTCGTCTTCGTTATTCCCGCTTTATTGCTTAAATTGCGTGTGCGGCGAATTACGAGTTGAATGAACTTACAACAGAAAAATTTACAAAACAACGACCCGGCTGGGTTAAAAGGGCACGAGACGAGGCACTGCTTTTCTCTCTTGTGCTAAGTGCGCAGATTCTTCGCTTACTTTGACTTGTTTATTCTTTTTTCTTGGGCTTTTTCCGCGCACAATATTTACAATAGATGCTCTAGAAAGACATATATTCTTCTAATTGAAAAATATTTTAAAAGCGAAAATATTGTGGCTGTTAATTTTTCCACGCAAAAATGCACAACTTTAGTCACCTCCTCCGTCCAGAAGACTGATTTGGTTTTCACTGAAAATGTTGTTGAGTTTTACACGTGGGCTTCAGAGTTGCTAAATTTCATCCACTCAAAATGCACATCATAAGAGGTGTTTGCAGCTCTCAAGAAATCGCTCAAGAAAAATTTTGCATTATTCCTTGAGGGCAAAATAGTAGTGGCCAAGTAATTTTGACAGCTAACAGCTGATGCAAATCAAAGCAAAATGTCGTTAAATCAGAGCAGAGACAATATATGACAGAGATAGAGCAGTCTTAAAATGGAGACTATTCGGCTGAAAAACATTAGGTACCTTACTCGCTTGAAGCAACTCGCTGATTGTTCCGTGAGCGGCAGAGCGCAGATATCGGCGAGCCCGCTCAGCACAGAAAAGCCGAAAGAGGATAAATTTGAATCGAATCGCTCGCTCGTTGCTTGGGTCGGCCATTACGGCTGAATAGAAATTCTATTTATAGTTTTTAATTGTCATAACAAATGAGAAAGTACATGGAATAAGCCAAAATATGAAAACAACAGCAAGTGGAATATCCAATTAGGATACCATTGAATAAAAGAAATGTCAAAGCTCTGTCTTTTATTCAAAGTGAGTTGTAATATGCAAAAAATTAAAAAAAAGTCATACCAAATTCAATAAACTATTAATATAAATTTAAAATATAATAAAATACAAACATTCGTGATCGACAAAATTATGCAGCAAGTAATTCTCCCTATTGCAGCATTCAGTTTTCTTTGAAATTAAAAAAGACGAAATAAAAAACTTCCCTGAGCGGGGATCGAACTCGCGTACCTTTCGTATACGTAAACGACCGCCCCTGCCAACTCGGCCACACACTGCTTCGTTTTATCTCAGGTAGGAAAGAACTTGAATGAATATGAGTATGGTTTTTGCTCGGCTGTACTGCATAAATTTAAAATCGCAGGTCTCTGATTTGAAATATGCCACATGTAACACCCAAAATGACTTTGAAATTTTGCAAATAGATATGAATTTTGAAATAAATTATTGGAAAATTAATTCATATCTACATATAATTATAACTGTTTGGATTTTTTGAATAAATTTTCCAAAAAAAGGGGAAAAGTTCAATACAAATACACAGAAACTTAGGAATTAAAAGCCATAAAAGTTAATAATAAGAAAGTAATAAGCCATAAATGCTGAAAAAAAGAAAATGATTCTGCCACAAATGCAGGGCATACAAATTATCAAAAGATAAAATTCTGAAAAACTTGAAGAAAAAGAAAAATACATGAATATGTGTGTATGCATGTACTTTCTCATTTGTTATGACAATTCAAAACTATAAATAGAATTTCTATTCAGCCGTAATGGCCAACCCAAGCAACGAGCGAGCGATTCGATTCAAATTTATCCTCTTTCGGCTTTTCTGTGCTGAGCGGGCTCGCCGATATCTGCGCTCTGCCGCTCACGGAACAATCAGCGAGTTGCTTCAAGCGAGTAAGGTACCTAATGTTTTTCAGCCGAATAGTCTCCATTTTAAGACTGCTCTATCTCTGTCATATATTGTCTCTGCTCTATCTCTGTCATATATTGTCTCTGGTTTATCACCACAGTCTTGCTGGTGACTGTCATCGCTAAACTGCACTATTTGAGCGCCCCTGGATGAATTTTCGCCAAAAACTGCTATAAATAATACTACGCTATCCTTTAACGCAAAACGTAAGCCGGAAAACGGAAAAATTGAAATTTTTGCAGCAAATCCTGAAAATTTCTGCATTTTTCTGCTCTACGCGACGGCCAAAGGGTTAAGCAATGCAGCGAAACGCATTCCGGGCAATTTGCATGCCATTTCAGGCATTTTGGACGCAAAAACTGCTTTTCATGCATGCGATATATTTATCCCATGCGATTCCGTCCGTTACGTTTTCGTGGCGAAATCCGCAAATTCCGAAATCGCATGCGATTTTTGCCAATTTTGTATGCAAAAATTTTTCCGTTATAATTTTGTGATTTTTCGCGTTTTTCGTTACGTCATTTCATCTGCATTACGTAGTAACAGACCAGACGGGCAAAGAAAATAGAATTAATAGGCCAAATAGAAAATAATTAATGTGGAAAATTGTAAATATTTCATTTTTTACATCTTATAATTAATTAATATGTGGACTTTAATGAAATGCCCTAATGAATTGTGCCAGAAAATAGAATTGAATCAGCCATGATACGATAATAAGATTACCACGTATTTTACGGTTGCAAAGCCACTTGGCATGTTCAGACTTTGGACTGCACACTCTTTCAACAGAACAAATTACGTTTGCAACTTTATATAGTACTCAGTACGAAAGGGAAAGAAGTGAAGTAACGAAAGCGTCCTTAAATGAACAACAAAGGTAGCGTACGATAAGATAATTTCTGCAATGATCGAGGAAGTAGATGTAGTACTCCTTAGTACTATACGAGCACAGGGATACGTGGCACTAGCCACAGCATCGAGCGGAATTCTGCGAACCTTTTATGCCTCTGTTTAACTTTACTTTACACTCACAATTCAAAATACCAGTTCCTGTATTTGAAAACTCAGTGTCATTACTAAGAATGAACAGCATTGCGGATCTGATCAGAAAGGCAAAAGTTTTAATATGAGATGAAGGCCACGATGGCGGCAAATAATTCAATTAATTGCATTAACAAACTTCTTTAAGAAATTATGGGAAATGAAAAGCCTTTGGTGGCAAAGTCATCGTTTTTGGTGGAGGTTTCAGGCAAACGCTACCAGTAGTACCTCATGAAACCAGATTTGCAATTGTGCAAGCGAGCATTAATTTCGGCAATGTTTGGAATAAATTTGAGATATTAGAATTAAGTCACAATGTTCTGTCTGTTGATCCGATTTTTAGCGATTGGCTACTAAATTTAGGAAATGGAGATCTTACGAATGACCACGGCTTACCTGAAGATATTATAGAAATTCCTGATAACTTTGTTTGTAAAGGTTCGCTTATAAAAGAAATTCCAATACTCCAAAATGGTTATACTGTGCCCAAAAAATTCTGATGTCAATGAAGTTAATGAGCAATTTCTCAAAATGTTATTTGGTGACACAATGGTACATACATATGTACCTTAGCACGGATTCTACCGAAGACAGTGATAATAACGATAAACAAAATTACCCTGTTGAATTTTTAAATGACTGTTGTCCTCAGGAATGCCGTTGCATAAATTGAATCTCAAAATTGGAAGTGTCCTTATGCTTCTTCGAAATTTAAATATCAAAAGAGGTCTCTGCAATGGGACACGTCTAGCTGTTAAATTTTTTGTCGTATATTTATTCTTAATGATTTGAACCCGTCGTAGGACGGGCTTTTTTACCCTAGTAAATACATAATTTGTAATATGTAAAATGCGAGTGTAAATGTATATATTCTGTGTTTTCTTTTGAACAAGTGGGGGCCACCTGTCGTGTGTGCCTGTATACACGACAGCTAGTATATAAGACAAAACAATTAGCAACAATAAAAGGCAAAGCAAAGTAAAAAATAAAAAAGCTTATAAAAAAAGATAAAAAAAAGAAAAATTTTAAAACCTGCGGAGCTGGGATTCGTACCCATGACCTGCCGAATTACCGAATGCAAGCGCGCGCCTCTACCCACCGGGCTACACAACGAACTGGCTTTCAGTTTTAAAAGACAGAAAGCGAACAGCAGGCAGCAGACTGCAGGCAGGCAAACGCTTTTTAGTCAGTCTGCGTTTTATCTTTTGAATATGGGAATATTCAAAAATGTCGCTATTACTCTCATTTAATAGATTATAACTAAGACAACCTTCTTTGCAAATGCCTAGCGAGAACACGCTTCCGATTCCTGTGACTACTTCCTGAGCTGTCTAGCAGACTTGGAAAAAAACGCCACCAGGACATATCGACAAATATATCTGAGCCACAAAGTGGCTACCATACATGGGTACTGCATAGGAGAAAACCTCACGTGGTAACACAATGTGCCTTTTGGCCTAAGTGATGTCCTTGAGACGACCACTTAACCTACCTACCTACCAACTAAGACAACCGCCGTGGCTGAATGGATAAGTGCTCGGTCCGTGAAGTCGCTGTCTCAAACCCCAACTGACTCATGCCATCTAATAAATAAGAAACATTATTTCTTCGCGTGCGGCATTATCTCTCGCGAGGTGGTTGGCTTAAAAAAAGAAGAGAAGTTTCTCAAAAAACTGACTAATAAAGCACTACTATAAAATAATAGTCCCCTTAAAATATAATGTTCACACACACAAGGTTCATAGCGTTGTGCTAATTAGACGATAAGCTAATAAAGAGGCTACGCTAGAGAGTTGGGATCAAAGGATACCACCTAAATTATTGCTAACAAAATGATTTTTCCACTTTTGTTGAAAATCTATTCTACATAATTTTATAGTTAAAAACAGTTAAAAATTATGGTTGTCATTTCCGCCGCAAATTAAAATTAGCGGGTATTTATTCGTTTTGTTTATTGTTTTCTATTGTTTTTACTCATATGTATGTATGCACATTTATTTATTTACACATTAATTCATGGGGAAAAGTTAACATAACAGCTAAAACTGCGTGTTTTTACATATTTCAATTCTTAAAATTTCTAATTGCAGAAAAAACTTTACGTAATTTGTGAGAATATGACAATTAATGTCTTAATTTACAATTTGCAAAATTATGTGTAAAAAACATGAAACTATAACTGATGAGAATTTGAAGTTGCCGCACTTAGCCTTTGAACCTAGACGTGATGGGCATACTGTCTGTGTCAGAAGAATGCAACCGCGATTACTATTTGAACAAAGCGTACTAATTGTATAGTACGAACCTAACTCTGAAGCTTATGCGGAGCCATTTCGCACTTTTTTGTAGTTTAGTTGTGTGATAATGAAAGTTGCTATGGAATAGTGCCAATGTTTTCAAAGTTTTACAAGAAATAACCAAACTCTTTTGAATTATGTTAATCTATGTGATTTAAAATCTCAAATTAACTTTCTAATTATTTCTCAGGTAAAAATCAATATCAATTTCAAGTTGACACTAAACCAAAACTTTCTCTGCTTAACGTTTTAAATCAGCTCTTCTCAATGTTGTTGTACTATACAGAAAATCCGACTTTTAGTATGCGTGTGCAAATTCATATTCATAATTCCGCCCTTTCACATTTGTTGTGCTTTAAATTAGGGGGTGCGACGACGATTCCGTTTGGTTTACGTGTCAGTGACTTCTCTGCCCTCTAATCACTCCTTCAGCTTTCAACTAATTCACATTTGTTATTCGATGCCCTATTATTATTTTTTTATTGACATTTTTTTCCGATTTATCAAGCATTGTTTTTGCTCGACTTTGTATAAAAGACGCACGTTCTCTCTGCACTTGCTCAATATTTTCATAAACTTTCATCGATTGAGATACGGTCCAAGGATTTCGCGAATATTGGAGTGATTTAAACTACGAAAAATGGGCGGAAAATTAGTTGGTATTACTACGTTGGCAATATTAGTGTGTGTTTTGCGTGTGGAACATGTTTATGCTGGTGTGAGTAAATTTCGACCTTCAACTAAATCCTGCGTCTGCAACTGCAAGAAAAATTGCACAAAATTAGTGGCATGTAATTTTTTGTAATAAATTTCATAGGCCTGGAAAAAAGTGATACCAGCTGCAAAAAATTGCAGTGCTATTAATTTCAAGCAATGCAAAGTTGCACATGGAGACGGAGAGGACACTTTAGTGAAGGAACAGTGTACTTAGTTGTGTCAAAAGTACTAAAAACTCCTTGAGGATCTCAATGCAAAGTGTACATAGGTCGATAAAAAAGTTTTGTGGGTTTTAACGATAATAAGTGATCAAAAATAGCCGATAGCCAAGATGAGTGAGAAATAGCTTTTTGGTTATACCAAACACAATCGGCTAAAGGGAGCAAAATATTCTTTTATCACCGATAGCCCGACTAGTGAGAAATATTTCATGAAGTGAAAATTAATGAAGATATTGGTTATAATTATTAAGTTTGAATATACAAAAGAAACTATTTCTCACTCGTAATGTGTATAGATTACTAGAAAATCCTGTAATCTTGTATAATGCTTATAGAGTAGACGCTCACATATTAAAACAAAGCCTTTTCAAAACTGAGCATAAATGTTTGTAGGCATCTGTCATAAAAAAGTTCGATGGTGGTTTTTATTTATTTTTCCTAAAATTGCATATTTCACTATTTGCAGGCCACTTTGGAACAGATGTATGCCGCTGGAAAATTAATGCGTGATGTGTGCCAACCAAAATATCCTAAAGTGACCAATGGTAATGTTAGCCCAGTCTAAATTCGAGTTGTTAATTATTTTATTTGATTACATTTTTTCTACTTATACATACATAGCAATCGCTGATGACATCAGAAATGGTAATATACCGAATGACACGGATGTCAAGTGCTATATCAATTGTGTAATGGAAATGATGCAGGCGGTAAGTCATACAAATCGTTACTGAACGCTCTAAAAAATGTACTAAAGGTTAAAGTTCAACTGCTTGAACGAACATTTTTTGTTCAATTTATCAAAGGAGTATTAAAATTTTTTGTTGTACATATCTGTGAAGTCAACATCCTGTGTAATGTTGTTTCTCTTTCTTTTTCTGAAAAAAAAATCAGAACTTAAGTAACAGTCAGTTGTGACTGAAACGTTAGAATAGGACTCTTTCTAATTACTCAACTTGTTCTTGCCCACACTGTCACCAGCGTGCTTAACCCTTTATTGAACTTGCAGATCAAAAAGGGAAAATTCCTATTGGAGTCTTCGCTGAAGCAGGTGGAGCTACTGATGCCCGATGACTACAAGGATGAATACCGCACCGGCATGAACGACTGCAAGAGCGCTACAGTCGGCATTAAAAACAACTGTGATGCCGCGTATGCGCTTCTCCTCTGTTTTCGCAGCAAAATGACGAGATTTGTATTCCCTTAAACGGCAACGAAATGAAAATGGAAAAAACTAAAAGTCATTGTCACATTTTGTGAATGGAATAAAAGATCATTTTATCGTAAATACTTGCGTGTTATTTTTGTTGCATTTTCGTGAGCTCAGTTGCTATGAGCAGTAGGTACTGACGTTTTCACTATCAGCAACACACTTCGGCTTAACAACAAATTATTTGGCTTAGGAATTTTTTTATTCATTACCACTTGACCCGTTTTTTTCAATTTCAGTACAGTAAAGTGAATTTTACTTCATTTTTTTGGTTCTTATAATTGCTTTAGTTTCTATTCTCGAGAAAATTCTTCGTTTCAATTCACTGCTTTGATATGAAACAAAAACACTTCAAAACAGCAGCTCTAGCGCTGATTTTTTCGCTGTCTTGTTGCTGACAGGTTGCTCATTCTTTCAGTGCGTTTTGTTGTCACTGTGATGACAGCGGAATCTAATGAGCGGTTGTTCACTTCAACATATAATTTCGCTCGAATAAGCTGTGGATGTGTCATTGAAAACGACAAAGCGATCAAAACGTTAATTAAGTAATTTCAATGGGCGTGCCACAGCTGCGATCGATTCATTTAAAAGCTAAGAGGCGTCGCATTGTTTCAACTTTGTCAACGCTCTATCAGCGATGCCCCAGCTACTTACAAAGTCCTAAAGTTCGTTCTCAAATTTCACGCATGATCAATGTTGCCATATTCACAGTTTTAACTGTAAATTACAGTATTTTAGACAAGCTTGCAGTTTTTAAAATTACCTCCTAGTACAAATTACAGTTTTCTTTTAATTTCAGATTTTCAGTTCTTTTTAATTACAATAAAAGATTAATTTTTTCAAGCTTTAAAAGAAAAACTCACGGTACATTGAATGTGATTACATTGCAGCCCTGCTTCGAAAAGGCAATTTGCTTGTCATTTTTTACCGTAATTTTACAAAAATCTTTTCTTTTTGAAGGTTACAGTTTTCTGGTTGAAAATACAGTTTTTATTTTGGGAATTTGCAGTTTTTTGGAAAAAAAATCTGGCAACATTGCGCATGATCGAAGACAAAGTGTAATCTCATAAGTTCTGTGGCCAAGACCAGGAACAATACATAACTTTTTTTAAATTTTAAATATATGTACATATGCTCACGATTTAAATGTTGAAATTCTATGTATACAGTATCGGACAAAATATTTGCAACTAAAATTCAACATATGTACATATATACCTTTCTCAAAAAAAACTCATGTGTAAATAATATTAAAGTTATGTTTGATTTTATTTAAAGTAATAACCTTCAACAAATATTTTGAATAAAAATTTAGTCAATTGTAAAGCAAATATTAAAGATATTTAGTTTTTAAGAGCTCATCTGCGTTTTGAACGTTACTGTGATAAATTTTCGTCTTAACGATCAATGATAGGTTTTATATTGGGTTAAGATCCAGTGACTGAGGTTGGAAATCCATGACGTAAACTTTAAACCAAGTTAAACCTTTGAGGAGTGATTTGGTTCATTGTCTTGCTAAAACGCCCACCGTATGACCGTATGGGCATTTAGCGCTCAGCATATGGCAACATAACACTTTCGAGGATATCTTTGTAGATCCATTATGGCATGTATGCAATGAAGCGAACCTAACCCATTAGCAGAAAAGCATCAGCAATCAATGACATGGCGCTGTCCTTTTGCTATTTTAACATAGATATATTAGCCCAATTCACAATATTGTGCAAATGGTCTGGGATTTTTGCAACTGACAGTTTTGTAGCAAACTTACAGTAGTTTTGACAGTAGTTTGCTACAAAACTGTCAATTGCAAAAATCCCAGACCATTTGCATAAGATTGTGAATTGGGCTATTATATCTCTGGCGCTGATATTAAATTTTGAATCATCTTTATACTTTCATCTATGTACATATATCTTTTACGGTTTCTCAGGCTTGTAACGACCGATTGGGCCATTGTAACCCTGCTTTCTGAGGACCATTCTTAGTTTAAAAGATTAAGGATAGCTTTTGAACACAGGTCCTCGAACCAAAACCTTTAAATTCAGA
This sequence comes from Neria commutata, assembly GCA_963457695.1. Lineage (NCBI taxonomy): Eukaryota > Metazoa > Arthropoda > Insecta > Diptera > Micropezidae > Neria > Neria commutata. Next base: position 1,737,348 of record OY735249.1, read on the forward strand.
AATTCTTCATTCAACTTTACCGTATGCCAAATCTATGTTATATTTGTAAAATTCTTGCTGCTTCAATATGAATTTTTCCAATTGCTAAAAACTGGAAAATATAACAATTTTATAAAATTTTGCGGAATTGTCAGTTCATGTAAGATTGTAATCGATTAATGAGGAAACGAATATTGAATTTTCAATTGAATTTTGAAAATGACATTTGGTACATGTTGCTCCTTGCGTGCGCCACACTGACAACGGGCCTAGATGTCGATCTTTGTGTTACCAAAGTAATTGCGCTCATTTTGATTCCGTGATACACACGCACACAATTGGCCTATATATAATGGCGCAATAAAATCGTCAATGTGCATATTCTGGTTTGAGAGCTAGTGGAGCATATGTGAATACCTGGCAATAGAGTGTTAATATCCATATCAAGGCAGCACTAAGGGCAATACAGGCAATACGGCCCTAGACGAGCAAGAGGAAACATGATCGGCAGAAGTTTTGAAGCTGCATTGCTAACGGTTTTAATGTTGGCAGCAGTGCAGGTGAGTCGCAAAGAGTGCTGCCAGCCCACAGCAATTGTCAGTAGCAACTAGAATGCACTTGCAGGTACATGGTGGTGAGGCGGACGATTTTGTGGACTTGACGCTGGATGATGTGGTATCAACGTTGGAGCCGTTGGGAAAAAATTGCGAACCACCGCCGACAAAAGGTCAGTGGTTCCATCCAACAAAATTTTCAATTAAAAAGAACCAACTCTTCCTTGTCAGAGCAAATTGAGGAACTCTTGCTAAACGAGCAGCATCCACAAATGGGCACCAAATGCTTCCGTCAATGCCTCTTCCAGCAATTCGATTTGGTAACAGTTTTTACACTTTCCAGCACATACGGCAAATTCTTCTACAAGATTTCCGAATACGCTGCTTGGCAGTTACTAAGAGCTCGCTTATTTCTCTACCAGATTCCCGAGGGTAAGACCGAAGTTGACATAGAAAAAGCGCTGGAAATGCTGAACATGGCATTTGGCACAGACAGAGACACGGAATTGACGCAAATCCTGGAGAAATGTAACAAGGAGAATAGCGCCATTGCGGAAAAGTGAGTGTAACAACAACTTGTTATTGAAAGTGCTATTTAAAAAATTTTGTGCTGCCCGCATGTAGATGTGAAAATGCACACGCACATGGCATGTGTATGATGCGGGAGATGAAAGCGCAAGGATTCGATGTGCCCGAAGTAAAGCGAAATTGAGGCGCGCATGCGATAGCATCATTCCAGCCTTCACCAGTTCACCTGTTGACCCACACGATACTGACGACACTTCCCTCTATGCTGAACATTTTTTAATGACTTTTTTGTTAGTTTAATTTTCCTTAGAGCATTTATATTCATGCGATCCTTTAAATGATTTTTTTTATTAGTTACATATATGCAGTTAATTTATTCAACAAAATGTGTCAATAAATTTGGCGCAAATATGTGGTGCATGGTAATTGATAGCATTATAAAACATGACAGTCTTTATGACAGAATTATAAAGGATCTTCGGTTGAGTGTATGATCGTAAGAAATCCTGTCTGGCTTTTTGATAGTTACTCGACATATGGGTTTCACATTCCAATGAAGTTCATACTTTATTCAATTTTTATATAAAATTCTAATTCAATTACATAATTTAATTAGCTAGAAAGCGCATCAAAGGAGCGCCTTGAGGAAGCGTCGCTCGCTATCGACCCACAATTAGTAGAAAATCTTGACTTTGCGCATCTTCATTTCATTGGAAATGCAACGATTGATCTGATCGGCGGCTTCGCATGGCTGCGACGCATTGATGAACTTGTTGCAGTGTTCGGCAGCCGCCATGGCAATGGAACTGACCAGCGGATTTTTGTCGGACACCAGATCAGCAATAAGAGCAATGCGCTGCGTGGACAGCCTGTTGTTGGAATCCATCTAGAAGTTGTAGATGAAGGTGTAGGGAGTGTGGTTTAGTTTCAGAAGCTGAAGCACACTTACCAATTCGGAACGCTTCAGTATGCACTCGATGAGACACTTTTCCTTGGGCGTGGGATTGGCCTCGTACAGGAGCGACTTCTCGAGCACCTCGTCAAGTGGCATGTTCAGTTCCTTGGCACAGTTTTCCTTGTATTTGGTTAAAAGATCCTGAAACTCCTGCAGCTGCAATGGAATGGGCTCTCGCTTGCTGCGTTTAGAGTCCTGCAATATGGTAGGCTGCTCAGGACTGATGAGTGGTTTGCGTTGTTTCAGCTTGTGGCCCAGCGAGTTGTACGATTCCAGCGAATGTAGCTATAGAGAAGCAATGCAGAAATATGAAATCTTGGAAAAAGTCGAAAACTGCCGCACGAATGCTTACGCTGCCAAGTGCCAGGGCGATGTAACAGCCGAGGAACAGCGCAATGCAGGTGCTTTGCATTTTGTGGAATGGCAAAAGATTGTTGCAAATGTGAAGTGGAAATGGCCTATGGCTGCTCTTCGCCGTAACCAGTCGGTGTTAATGCATACATTGGCCAGCGGCATGGGCTTCTTATACCCATTTTCATGCACTCCATTGCACATTTTCCCGGCAGCACGCTCGAACTTAGCACAATTTTCATGAGGTGTGCACATTTTTGCTTATATTTTATTTTAGATTTTTGCAGATTTATGCGGTTTTAGCTAAAGAGACGAAAAAATAAACAACGTGACAAAAGTTCAACGTGATAACCTTGAGTGAAGGCTGAATTTGGTAAAATGTTTATGAGCGCGGGCCGACGGCAGACATTGACATCACAGGGCTGATAATGCTGAGCAAAATGAAAACTTTTGAGTAGGATGCGGGGGTCAACCTTTTCCCCAGTGAAGCTGATGAAGAGCTCTGCGCGTAATTTGCGTGATTTTTTAAACTTTTCGGTCAACACCCTACCAAATTGGTTTCGTTAATCTATGTTCTTTATAATGTGTTCATGTTAATGCTATAATGTTTTCGATCGTTCAGGTAAAGTCACGCCCATTAGCACATCTGGAAATATTATCAGCTAGACTTTGGGTACTCGAAACGAATAGTCGACTTTCAACTGTTGAAATTTTGAAAAAATTTAAGATGGATTATCGAGTTTTTCAAAGTTTGTTATATTTAATAAAAATATAATAATTTAATAATTGTTTTGGAATTTTACGTAGCTATGTGTATAAATGTATAAATCGAAAAAATTTAATCAAATACATAGTTGACTTTCGACTCTGCGATATGCAAATTTTGATTTAAGGAAAAACAAAATGTTTGTCAACGCCAAGAATCATTTCGATTACTAATGTTCATCATTGGAACGCGTTGCTTTAATTTAGTCTGTGGTAATGCAAAAAAGACATTGGAAGGAGCCTGAAAGAAAAAAAGAAACGATCACATTGAATGTAGATAAGATAAATTTACTATCTGAAATGTAGTGAACATTCCGAATTCAATTTGTCTAAAATAAATTTGCTTCAACTGAATTCAATTTAAAATTTTCTCAAATCAATGAAACCATTTCTGAAATCCAAAAATGATGTAGACCAAATCTGTTCTAATAAAGGCAAAATAAATCCGATCTGGCATTGGTTTTCCTGCATGCGCTCTCACCTCCTGAAACTTCTAGCCAAAAACCGGTTTAAGTCGACTTCATCCAGTTTATCGACACAGCTCAACTCTGTTGATTTCTATATTTATTTCATTTTTTTCTTTTTTTTTTAAGAAACCAACGGTCAGGGGATCTCCCTTTACGTGCTAAGCACTTATTGGTTTGAAAAGGAGAAGAGGTAAGGGATAGGATAAAGTGGAGTAGTGCAATTATTTGATATAGAAAGGCATGTATTGTTTATTCTTAAAACGGCTGTTTAAATTTCTGTTTCTGTTTAACTGCAATATTTTTAAAGCCCAAGAAAATTTCATAATTGACTATATCGAAACGCATTGGGCTAGCAGTGCGTTGAACTGAATACAACCCGATATCGAACTGACAAGCCTAACTGAGTTCAAAGCCAGGTTGACTTGAATCGAAATTTTTCGAACTGGCTCAAAAACCGAGTTGATTTGAATCGATACGGTTTAGGGTTGCCACTTCGCTACCGAACCAAGGCACTTTTATGAAAGTTCTGCCAAATTTACTTTTTAAAGTTGTCTAAATCTTTTTAAATAAATATAATTCAGACAAGAAATTACACTTTTTAATTAAAGGGGGGAATTTAAGCAATTCAGGGGGACGCTTATTCATTACCACTCTTTTGTATTGACGCCGCTAACTTAAATTCTACATTCTACTTGAAGCGATTTCGGCATGCATACTTAAAAGCAGTTGACTTCAGAGGCTAGCTGTTAGCCTGACTCGCAGCAGCAGCTATGTATGTATGCCTTGACTGAAAGCATGTGGAATTGTGTAGCTGTGTTTTTCGAAACAGTTTCAACTGATTCCAGCCATATGTATGTATTAATTCTACGTGCTTGCACTCACACCTCCAAGCCAGCATGCCACATACAATTCAATGCATAGGTACACATATACATATGTACATATATTAAGTATATGCAGTAGCTGAATATTAAAGCAATTTACATCTGGCAACATTGTTCATTACCTTGGTTGCCTTCTAAATAAGTGAGTAACTCTAATTAGCCGTAAATAATCACACTCACAAAGTCAAACCGTTTGGCTGAGAGCAGTGACTCAAGTGCTGTCATGTGCCCTCCTCACAACCGTCTCAACTGGTCGCACTTATCTACATACAGATTTCAAATTTAAATTTTCACTTTAAAAAGCAAACTCTAATTTCAGCACACACACACACAGAGCTCGGCATATGAAAGCAGAAAGCGTGCATTGAGCATGAGTCTTAACCGTTCTTATTCCGAAGTCGGAGTGACTAATATTCGGGCAACAGCCCAAGTACTGGGAGTGGGTGTTTGGGGTAGTAAGGTCAGAGTACGCGACATTGAATCCTCGCAATGACATTGAAATAAGTCACGCACTTAAAGAGAAACACTTTGTAGCTATTAACTAGTTAAAGTGATACTGAGACGCCAAGGTAAGAGAGTAATTGAAAACTTCGAAGTAAGTAGACAAGAAGCTTATTGCCCGGCAAGTACGGAATACTAAGTTGATAATCAATTCTAACTCGGACGGCACGACAACAACTATATGTATATAGAAATTGTTAACTTCAGCAGGTAGAAATTGAGGTATGTCAAAAATGTAACAAAACCTCTAGCTAAATTTATTAGAACACATCTATCTATCTAAGAATATACAGTCAACTTCAATAATTCGAACTTCTATAAATCGAATTTTTTATAGCTCTAACTAAATCGGGTGGCAACAGCCTTTAGGGAGAAAATTACGTATATACATTCTACTATAAGTCGAAGTTTACATAATTTTTTCTTTGGATAATAGTGATTCCGAGTTAAGGAAGTTCGACTGTATTTATATATGTATGTATTTGTAAGTATGTATATGAAACTCTTATGACCCGTCGTCCTGTTACTAACTAATTAAAGTCAAGCTAGTAAGATATCGAATCAGAGCGCCTTGATCATTCACAAATTAGGTTTTTATACCCTACACCTATGGTAAAAGGGTATAATAACTTTGTGCGAAAATTGTAACGCATTAAAGGAGCCTTCCTAGGTATAGACATAAGTATATAGAAATGCTTAGAATCACTTTCTGTCTTGATTTCCGGTTGTCCGTCTGTCCGTCTGTCTGTCTGTCCGTCTGTCCGTCTGTCCGTCTGTCTGTCTGTCTGTCTGCGTGTTCGGATAAAATAGAAAGAAGGAGTTGTCCGATTTGAACCAAAATTGGTACACAGTCACAGTGAACCTCGGGTTAGGTAAAGTGTTAAAATTAGTCAAATCGGTTAAAGGACACGCCTACAATGGGCCTGTAAGTCCCACTACCTCGGGTTTTTTGCGATCAAATCGGTGTAATTTGCCTAATTACTCATTGAAAAGAATAATACTTGGTATTCAAGTTAAAGGGGCGGTCATCTACGTTATACGGAAAAATGGGCGTGGTCCGCCCACTATATAGGCGGAAAATTTTTCCGGTAAATGGCTCCCAATTGACTAGTTACGAATATAAATGAATGAAATTCGGTTCCCAAGTTGATATATAGGTCTTAGATGCCATACAAGAAAATGGGCGTGGTCCGCCCACTATATAGGCGATAAACGAAAAATCCTCTTAACTTCCATAATATATACACCAGAGCGTCCAGATTTAGTTACTTCGTTCCTGGTAGGAATATCTTTTAATTCTCCAGAAATGGGCGTGGTCCGCCCACCATGGGGGCAGTAAAATAAATATGCCGATAACATCTGTTGTACACCTATCAGAGCATCAATATTTGGCATATATTGTCCTATTAGGTATATCTTGTAGTCTGCCAAAAATGGGCGTGGTCCGCCCACTATGTGGGTTATAAATCAAATGCACCCACAATTTCAGTGAATTATCACCCCACATGGTGTAGGGTATTACTCTGTCGGTGAAACCCGACTGATACTTCCTTACTTGTTAATACTAATGTCGAATGTTTCTACTAACTGTAAGTATAAAATTTCATGGAATTCTTTATTTATAGCCTCATCGTCTTCGTAAGTCAAAGCTATAGCGCACACACACCAGTCTGCAAGATCGCCACCGATATGTGAGTGGTTTGCTTACAGTGTTTTTGTGTTTATGCCGCAGAGATCGCGGGTTTTTTGTCAGACTCGTTGCTTTGTTTATGAATGATAATTGATTGAACAAATCGCGCTGTAGCGTAGATGCGCATTTACCGCGGAGGGAGCAGCGCGTTCTTACATACATAAACAAAGCCCTGCTGTGTTTGACTCATTGACCTATTGGCGGCGAGTGGCCAAGCCATCGCCATAGCTGCCAGTGTAGGAACGGTGTAGAGCCTACTGCCTACGTCACTGCTGACATGCAGCGTTGGCAAGCAAGCAAACTTGATGGAATAACATCTTTCGGTGAGTGAAAACGCTGTTAACATGGCAAAAAGCACTCGAATGACCGATTTTTTGGGGCACTTCAAAACTGCTGCCGCTCAAAAATATTCAAAATTCAGTTCAGCTTTCGTTTTGATCAGGGCTGCAAATCGCAAAAAAGGGAAGATGGTTTTTCGGTAGGAAAAATTTAGGAAGATTTGGTTCATGATTTTAGGAATAAATTTTTTTTGGTTCGATATAAAAATTTTTGAAATGTTCGGCCCTCGCAACCACGCAACAGACCGAAGGTGCATCAACCGACGCTTAGCTGACCGTTCTGCCTGGGGTCTCACAGCAGCTACAGATTTAAGAACCGACAGTTAAATTGAGTGAATTGTACACAAGTGAATTTTTAAGGTTACCTAAAATACTATTTTCAACCTGATAAAATAATTCGAACATACATTGGCAAGTTGTAAGAGCCAATTAATCAAAACATGGGTAATGAAATGTGAAATTCTAAGCATATTTTTTTTGATCAGATATTCAGTTTTAAAGGCAACAAATATCTGGAACAGTGACTATGCTTAGTTTAGATAGAATTTCTTTATAACAGTTATGCTGGAGATTTCAAACGATTGATACTCGTACATGCTCAAGTAGGTATATACAGAGCTGAGCAGGGAAGAAAACAATGAATTAATTGTTCATATACGAGTTATTAAAATTATTTTACCACCCCTTTATAAAAACGACAGTACACCATTTGCTTTATTGGCAGAGGAAATTTTCAGAGTGCTTCGGCTCAAAATCATTTAAATTTCAGTTGGTTGGGTTCAAAAGAGGTTCGCTTTGGATTCGATTTGGAGCCCTGCTTCTAACTTCCCGTACCATGAAGTCTTATTAGCGCATGTGCGTTGGCACACAATTTCCAGTTGGTGTTTTTTTTAATAATCTTGGGGCGTACGCTGAAATACGCTCAAAACTCAAACTAAGGCCAAGCCAAAGTCAAATGCGCTCAATGGCTTTCTGGTTAGAACGGAGCGTGAGAGTGGCGCGGCGCGCACAAGAGAAAGCCAGACTTAAAATGGTCGTTATGAGTTCCTGCCGGATTTAGTTGTCTGCTGTCAGTCCAAGCGTAAAGATGTTTAATTCAACGAAAGTGGTTGTATTCCTGGTGGCCTTGTTGGGCTGTGTGATGTGGAGTGCCGGTAAGTGCCATCGCACCATCGCAACCAACAACACGCACACAAAATAATGCACAATTAAGGTACCGTTGTTGTTGTTGCTGTAGTGGTGTAGTAGTGTGTGTATTGTGTATTACTCATGCTGATGTGTCTGACTTTTTCTTTATTGCCTTCGCTCCATTGCAGCGCAAGGCGGTTGGGGCGGCGGCGGCGCTCCAGGTGCTCCAGGCGGTTCCGGCGGTGAAGGTGCTCCGGGCGCACCCGGTGGCAGCGGATATGGTGGCCATGGCGGAGACGGTGGCTATCCCGGCCAGCCAGGTCATTCGGGCGGCGGCTATGGTCGCTCCGCTGCGTCTGCAGCTCAACTCCAGCTGTGGACCTACTGCGCAGTTGGCTCGGCGCTGTTGCTGCTGAAGAAGTTGTTCTAACGCAATTTTACACTTTTACAATTTCCTAGTTTTAAGTTTTTCGACAATGATTGATTGGTGTTTGCTCAAAACAATAAAAATTTAATTAACTTTTTTGTATATAAATTTGGTTTTTTTCCTCAAACAAAATGACATCAGTTGGGGCGAGGTCATTAGGTACATACATACATACCTGCGTGCCGCCTAATTGCTCCAACATTGCGCGTCTACCATTTTCTATTATTTTTGGTAATTTCGAAAATGTCTACTTCGAAACGCAAAACGACTTTGGACATTTTCACGAATTCCGAAAGTGAAGTGTTAATTGATGTTTGTTTTTATTTTTCTACATTTAAGATCAACAACAGCAAAAATGAAAAAGAAGCGCAGGTAAGTTTCTGTTTTTGTCTAAAATCAAAACAGGAATATAAGTATATGGAAAAAACAAGCAAAGCATTAACTTTAAAAAGTAAATACGTTAACCCATGCAATGTCGTTGGGGAAAGTCGTGGGTTGAGCGGAGAGCGCAAAGTTGGGTAATTTGAACGTATAGAATTTATCAAAACGACGCAGAACTTATGTATATAGAAAGTTGCTGTTTGTCAAATTGTAGACATATTTCCATCGAAAAATTTATCAATTTTAAGTGGAATAAATATGAAATAGCAAGAGTATTTTAGCGCATTTTTGATTTTGTTGAATATTAAAAATTGTTCTAATTGTTGCTGCACATAACTATATGTAAAGTAAAGAATAACAATTGAGCATATTCTTGTTTGTTCTATGACTCAACTTAACCTTAATGATACACAAACAGCGGATGCAAACAAAAATATAATGCTACTTTTCAATATTCTGAATAAAGCAAGTGATTAAGTGTTAATTTACAAAAGCAAATTCATTATGAAATAAACAAATCCTGCTTGTAGGTCGACAATTGTTGTTGACCATATGATGTTGGGTTTTTTGGTTTTATAAATGTTTAATTTTTGTCTGTACATGTATGTATGTATGTATGTATGTATGTATGTATGTATGTATGTCTGTAATCTTGAAATGTTCGCCAAAGGTTGAACTTCTGGCAATTGTTTTGATTAAAAGTGTTTATATTTTATTATCAGCCTCTAATATTTTCGTTAGAGAACGGTGCAGATTCAGCAGTTCACGGTTATTAAGGCTGCGCTATCATTTACAAAAACCGGTTTAGACACAACTTTCAAGCACTGATATCATTTAAATTCAAAATTGCCTTAAAATCCTTCTTTCTTGGTCTCCAGCGCTCGAGGCTTAAATCCTTCAGCAAATTTCAATAAGAATCATGTTTTTCTAGCTGATTGTTTTACATATTTTCAAATTTGCGAAATATTCTTCAGTTTGGGTTAAGTTCTGCTGCAAAAAAAAAGGAACTTAAATAATTCACAATACGACGAGATGTGTCTCAGTAAAAATTGCGCATGTTTCTTTTCAATTGCCGCTTGCTTCAAAACTGGTTTGTATACCTATACTCTTTCAGAAAAATATTGTGCATTTATATACAACTACTAACGACACTCTGAATGGATTACTAGAAAGCAAGGCAGATTTCTGAATTCTCATCAATATCATATATTTCATTTTAAGAAGGCCAAGTCGACTTAGACTGATCTTATGCATATGTAGTATACATACATACTTTGTATATAGAATCTTACATACATTATTTATTTAATCGATTTTCGTGTAGATGCTTCAACCAATTCGATGTTTGAAAGAAAAATCTATATCATACTCAAAGATCCAATTTTCATAGTCTACAGCCCTATTCTGGCAAGAGTCACAAACGTTACATATCAATTCCCTTTTCTATGAAAAATTCATATTTGAAGTAGCAAGTAACTGTGACTGTAATGGTGGAATAGAGCTGCTGGTCTGGCCAACTGTCATTCGATTGTTATATATTTATTTATTCAAAATATATCAATTGATTCGAAATATTGAGTATTGACATTTGTGACTGTCTTCAGAAGAGACCTGTTAGTCTACTCTTTAACGATACTGTCGTTATGCTTTTTTTTAATAAATTGCCAGTTTGGTAAAAGGCTTTTGGCTTTTAAATTTCAAAAATTTGTCTAGTGTTTCAATAAGAGATTGTGTAGTTGTTGTAGCTAAATTGCTCAGTTTAATAATGCCAGATTAGAGGTAATCGACCGACTGCAGCGCTCATGCACACAAGCGTGTCTAATTGCCGCCTCCGCCTGGTCAGGGTTAATGTATTTCGTCGAATTCGAATTCAAGTTCAAGTTTTTATTGCCGAAACACGCTCTCGAACGCGCCGAGCCGAGCCACCCCGCTCCAAGCCCGAAAATCTAACAAACTATCAATTCGTATTCGCTGCGAGTATACGCAGTTCCAATGGACGGCGACTTAAGTCGTGCGATCGTGTGGCGACCAGCGAGCGAGAGCGGGGCAAGGCTTAAGCCCTTGTAACGAACTATTGGCGGCTTTAGTTGACTGTTGTCAGTGTTGCAGTGAAGATGTTGGCGCTAACGAAAACGAGTCTCATGTTGCTTTTGGCCCTAAGCGGCAGCTGTGTGATGTGGTGCACAGGTGAGATCGACCCATATATACCATCATATGTATACATATTTTGGTTATTGTTATTGTTGCTGTTGTTTTTTGTTCAAACTCGACTGCTAATTATTGTTCACATTTGTGTATGTGTTACTTGTATTACAGCGCAAGGCGGTGGAGGTTGGGGCGGTGCCTGGAGTGGCGCGGGTGCGCCCGGAGCACCGGGTGGAGCTGGCGCACCAGGTGCACCAGGAGCTGACTTCGGCTACGGCTATGGCGGCGTTGATTCGCGCGGCAATGCTTACGGTGGATCCGGCGGCAATGGCGGCTACTATGTCAGTCGCACCGACGATCAGGGGCGCATGCATACATATAGTGGCGCCGGCGGACAGCCCGGCTATCCAGGTGGATCCTATGGCGCTTATGGCAACAACGGATATCGCGGCGCAGCGAATGCCGCACGTTTGCACTCCTACTGCGTAGTTGCGCCCGTCTCGTTGTTGTTGTTGTGGAAAATTTTTAAAGCGGTTGCGGGTTTTTACGCTTAGATATAGATATATATAGTTTTAAAATGTACAGATTTTGATTTTAATAGGGCATAATAAAAAAACAAAAATAATGTCAAATATTTGTATGTATGTATGGATATATTTTGTGCTTCGATGAGTTCATCGGAATCAGCCGAGTTAATTAGTCTAACTGCTTGCATGCTTGCGTAGTATATATGTATGTAGCTCATGCCGCTCATGCCTACCCCTACGAACGTTGCACGGTGGAACGAATATGTAGCAAGAGTTGACAGAGTTTAAAATTTTGCTTTTCTTCTCAATGGTGGGTCCCTTAAACGGAACTTTTCAAACGTCAACTGCATTCCACTTTCTTTCACGTCCTTTCAAAATACATAATGTGCATTTTTCTGCAGCTGTCGAAATCGTTGCGTCAATTTAATCTCTGATATTAGAATTAGCAACGAAAGCTTTTCGACAACTTTTTGGCATACTTTATTTATGGCAATTCATTTCGTATTAGAATAATTTTGTGTGTCAGTTTTTGATTTGGGAAGCCTGTTTTATATGATTTTTAATAATGGAAACAATAAAACTGCGACTTGTACAAAGTACATCTAAAAAAAATGTCGCGCAATTTTAGAAGATTTGTGTTCCAATTTGTTTTAACCAGAACTCTCACACAATACCAACAATGCGTAGAAATGTCGGCTTGTAATGTTAATGCCCTCGTCTGTTCACTCAAGTAGATTTAAGCTTCAAAAATATTAAGATTTTCTTCGAAAATGTCTACACTCCACTGAAGATGTATGTACACTCCTATCTCAGAATCTGTCTTTTACCAAATTTTGTCTGCTTCTGCTCCACTGTACATTGGCATATAAATTACGCGCTTGGCTAGCGTCAATAACTTTAAATAAAAGTTGTGAGATTTTCTCAAGTAACTTCGAGTTGAGAAAACAAAACAAAATTACTTAAAAAAAATTTTTATCATTTGCGGAAAGTTTCAGATTTTAATTTGCCTTTGAATATAAAATTCCAAAGTAAAAAAAAATTGCTGTGAAAATTAACAGTTTCAAAGACACTGAACGATGTGCGCAGTTTTCTTCGCATTGGAATTGTAATGCAAGTGCCAAGCCGCTGTATAAAAAACCTGCTGTGAATTTATTTAGGGGGAGGAGGTTATAAATGTCACTTCGGCAAATGTAAATATTTATCGTAGAGCAATGTCAATATTTATCCAAGCGCTTCTTCTTCTATAAACAGCTGACAGTGATTTTAAATTGTAAATATTATTGTTTTTCCCATTGTAATAGATTCAGTTTCAAAAAGACAAACATATGATCACTGTCAAGCGGTTTGAAAAGCTTTGGTATTAAAATCTTCTACGTGGGTAAACAGTACGAAAAGTAAGAATCTGCTGCGATTAAAATTAAAATAAGTCTGAAGATTTGTCGGGATTGAATAAAAGAAGCGTAAAATGGCAGAAATTGTTACGGAGTATGAAGAGCATAGTGGAGAATCGGACAATTCCAGCCAGGCGCACGAGACCAGCGATGAGGAGGTCAATGAAATTGACTCGGACGACTCTTCTGAACTGGATGCCAATGAGATTGAACACAAGCGTTCCGAGTACATGGAGTATATGGGTGCGTATTGATTGAAAAACCTGGATGAGGGAAAGGGTTGTGCAGCATTGCTCACTTACAGCCAACTTGGAGCGTCAATTCGGGGAACTGCGCGAACAATACTACCATGAGCGCATCAAGCAAATCGAGCACCAATTGACGGAGGTGCGAAATGGTCGCTCTGAAGAGTACCTGCAGCCGCTGAAAGAACTTGACAAATTATATCGAGATCGAATAGAAGTGGCTGACATATTGAGAAGATATAGACTGGAAAATATCGAGCACAAGTACCTGGCCGAAGAGCAGGCGGCTGCGCAACATTTTGAAGTAAGTCACAAAACACAAATGCAATCTTTATGAGTGCGCTAAAGGCCTTGTTTTCAGAGCGAAAAGCAACTGGCGCTGGACCAAATCTACGACGAACTGATGGAAAAAATACGACGTCTGGAAGAGGATCGCCACAATGTAGATATCACATGGCCTGATTGGGGTACGGATCGACGTACCAGCAAAGTGCGTGGGCCGGGGCGCAAAAAGGCGGTCACAGTCACTGGGCCCTATATTGTATATATGCTGCACGAGGAGGATATACTAGAGGATTGGACAACGATACGCAAAGCATTGAAACGCTCGGCGGCTACATCAGTTGCCACAGTCACGGCAACATGATTCATGTGAAAACAATGCCCATTGATCTGTGTACGTTGTGTGCTTCCCAACCTAACTTACTTGTCGCGCTATTTCTCAAGCTTTTCGCAGAAATTCCGTTCCTGCGTTCTTTTTCAATTCCTACTCAGGTTCTAATCCTTTTCGTTCGCTTAAAATTGGCACTTGAAAAGTAGTTTCCTTTTTAGTATTAAGGCTAAATTTAAGCACAAGGAAGTTGTGTAAATTACTTGATGTAGTTTATGTGTAAACGAAAAATTGCTTAAATTTGAGAAAAGTAAACTGAATAAATTGAAATGTAAATTATGTATTTTATAAAGTGAAAGCGAGTAAACTTTATTTCACGCGGTCGAGCATAATTTTTAAACCGAAACAACGGATTTTTAGAAGCCTTTCTGCTTCAAGTACTCTCGCACCACGTCCACGTAATCGCCATGAAAGTGTATCTGCCCACTCATCTCGTTGACACGACTGGCACATAACTTGCCACCGCGCGCCTGCTCCACAACAACGCGCAAGTCGCGCTCTAACGTCCAAATGTCACCCTGTATGCGACGCACTACCGTCAGCCGTCGCTGACCGCGGAAGCGTGTGTGCAGGTACACTGGAACCATGTGGTTTTTAGTGCGCGCCACAAAATACTTAAGCTGGTCTGCTGGCAGCGTGGCTGCCACTGGCAGCTTCCAACCGGATGGATATTCCGCTTTTGCGGCCGGATTCGGCACCAGCCTTGGCGGAAGCAGGCGCTCTACAAACTGCCACTCCGGCGCGTTGTGTACCACCTCCACCTCGGGGTACTGCTCCAGTGGACCCACGGCCGGAGAGGACTGGAAGCTGGAGAAGCGGAAGCTAGTGATCTATGAAAAATTCCCGTAGAATCGAACTAAGAAATTGCAATTGGTTAAGTACAATGTTTATATTACCTTTGGTATGTAGCGCCATTGCTGTGTGCCTTTTGAAATAGCTGAAAGCAAATATTTTGTAGTTGCGGCCATAATAATTTCTTAACTTCTCTACTCGCACGGTTTTCTGTAGTGTGCGCAAGTGAGATGCACGGTCAACTGTCTCCCTTTTTTACTATTGCATTCACAAAATGCCCAAACCCGCGTTTACACGGTCAGGTTTTTGCTAATGGCTTTTTTTACTAACACACTTAATACTTTTCACGCTTTGTTGTTGAATCTCGAACTGTCAAGCAAAGCGAGGAAAGTCGAATGTGAACGAGGCTTTATACGCTCCAACCTGAAGCACTAAAACGGCAAGTCGCCTTGTAAAATTTTTACTGAGCAAGTAAAATCATCATCGTGAGTCTATCAACTGAGTTGGTCAACTGATTTTTAGTTGCCTGACGCAGTGTTGTTATCTGTAGGGAAAATTCCCTACATGTAGGAATTTTTGTCTAAAAAAATGGGTGTAGGGAAAAAGGACAGATTTTTTCAAATCCTCTTAATGTAGGGAATTTTCAAGAGATACAGAACAACTAAAAATGCAGCTTTCACTGCAAGGAATCTCGTTAAAAAAGCATGGTAGCTTCAGAACTCTATGATCATAAGCAATAATTCATCCTTTTTTAAGCTTTGAAACTGTATTCCTTCGCCAAAATGAAATAAGTACAAAGTACAAACCTGTTGCCATATTCACAGTTTTAACTGTAAATTACAGTTTTTTTAGACAAGCTCACAGTTTTTAAAATTACCTCCTAGTACAAATTACGTTTTTTCAAATTTCAGATTTGAAAGAATAACTTAAAATGTTTTTGGTTTTCGTAGTACTATCGTATATAAGCTTGTTATTTTATTTAAAATTAATTATTATTTGTTATTTATGCTTAATAAAATTTAAAAAAACCGAAATTTCACAAAAGCCTTTTCATTTTTGTAGGTTACAGTTTTTTTGTTGACAATGCAGTTTTTCTATTGGGAATTTACAGTTTTTTGAAAAAAAAATCTGGCAACATTGGTTATGCTACGCGGACAATGTTTCCGAAAACAGCTGACTGATTGACAGCCGGCCCCCAAGACCCAAACCTAACCTAAAGGGTGTTTCATTTTACCCTTTGCTTTAGAACACAGCACAGCCCCCAACCAAGGTACCAATCTTACAATAAGCAGGCCAGGCGTTTTCAATCAAATTTACAAATTTACAGTTATTGCAAATTTTACAAATGGTTTGTGAGCACTCACAGAGTGCATGCGATTAGAAAAGAAATGCACAGCAGTTGTTTGCATACTCTTTGAACACTTATTAACAATTTATTGACATATGTATTTAAAATTTTTACTAGAATTTTTTGAAAACAGCTGACAGCAGTTTACAGAGTATCAAGATTTTAATGCAGAAATGCAAAAAAACTACTTCTGCTGCATGCGTTACCACTGCGCCACCATCGATTCCACTCCAGCCACTCTACCCACTCCACATGCCAATAGCAAAAATTTTCCTTGCATTTTTTTTCAAACCAAAATTAAAGCGCTAATTTTCATTCACCAAAATCAAAAGCATACGCAATTGTGGGTCATTTTGTGTCGTTAATGAATGGCATATCGAATGGGACGCAAAGCTGTAACGGAAAAAGAGTGGATACACGCTTACGTCTGCACTTTTGCGTTTCTTTACAGTAATGGTACGGAGCGTGCGGGTAAGGGGCAATGGCACACGTGACTGCACTGCTAATGCTCAAATTGCACACTGCCCTGCACGCCCCGCCCCGACGTTCATATTTCCACCCAGAAACAAAAGCAAAGACAAATTCAAGCGCAAAAACAACAAATAGCTAAAAAGCTCAAAAATGTGCCGGCGCTCACTACTAACAGACGATCGCTGCGTGAAAAGCCTACAAAATCAACAACTGAAGGACTACCCAGCAAGCCAAAACGATAACGAATGCGTATTGCTGAGTTGATCACTTTACTCGAAAGCATTATTATCAAAGATTTGAAAATTATATTGGTTACAAAAGATTTTATAAAGTTTTGTATGCACATACAAGTATGTATGTATGTATGTATGTATATACATATGTATGTATGTATGTATGTATATCCATATGTAGTACACATGTATGCCAATTATAAAATCTTTAAATTTTCCACGCTGCCTTTATGCTTTTAATAAGGAATCATTTAAATCTTAATTTTTTAATGCTGTTTTTTATAAATTTAATGATCTGTCGTATTCCCATTTAAATTTAATGGTTTCTTAAAAAACCGCTAAAGGGTAAAAATTCAAATTAAAAAAGGTTTTTTACAAAAAAAAGCAAATAAAATCTTTTATTTAGATAATTAACGATAACGTTTGGCTTGTTGGGTATCCACAACACAATAATAACAAAATAATAGTTGCCCACTTCAAATTAAAAAAGCTCAGTCATACAGTGGAGCAGCAGCGGCAGCCCCAACTAAACCACCAGCAACAAAAACAACTGTACCGACCGACCGACAACCGACAATCGGCCGCACATTGACACATACAAGTGACACAGTTTTAGCGCCCCATGCCGTCCGCCCTACACCGCCTTCTCACCCCACGGCCATGCGGCAGTCAGTCAGCTGGCGGCAGACAGCAGCATTGTGGGCGCGCTGCTGCACTTCTGTGCCCATTTCACTTGCCATACTGCGGTTGCAACAACAACGAAAACTGGCGACTTCTGCTCTGTTGCTGTTGCTGTTGATGGCTGCAGGCATTTTGCTCTGTGTGCTTAGCCGCATTACAGCATTTGCTGCATGCGGCGCGCGTGACGTCACGACAGACAGGCGCACAAGTTGGCTGCAACAATTACCGTCTGTGCGCTTGGGATGTGGGGAGTGCGAAGTGCGGTAACTTGGAGCTTTTGGCGCGCTTTTGCATTTGTGCCGACCCTCCTCCCTCCTTCTTGAATTTAACCTCCTACTCGTCACTTTATTTGGATCATCCTCTTTCATTACTCCCACTCTTACTGTTCTTCTACTACCATCCACCCTACACCCACTAATCAGCTTCCTCTGGTTATACTCCCTTTCCATCCCACTATGTGACTCTCCCTATATCGCTTCTGTTTACTTGTTCCCCATCATCTCCTGCTACATACTTCACTCTCTTCTTCCCCTGTTACTACCACCAACTAACCTTGCCCTCTTCTCTCCTCGATGAATTCTTCCTGTTCTTTACATGCGTAGTGCAAATTTTACCCCCATATTCACACCATCACCACGCCCATTTCTTACGCCGCTATAGCCTCCTCGCCGTCTTCTTTTATCACGCCTACCGTTCCCGTCACCACTACCACTTCTACCCCTGCCTACCCTTTCCCTCTTCTTCCGCACTTCTTCACAATCACGACTGTTCGTCACTCGCTCGTTACCCCCAGCTTAAATTCGCTCCACCAGCTGATATCTTTCCCTTTACTCCGCCAACTGCTTAACTCATCCTCTTACCCTCGCCACCGCTTGCCAACCCACCTTCTCGTTCTCCTACGCCTACTCCCCCGCCCCTGCTGCGCCCTTGCTGCATTGCTACTGAGCGCGTCGCCTCATGTGCTCCCCCGCTCCACTCAATTTTCCCCATACAAGCAATCACTCATACACACGTACGCTCTTTTCTACGTTCTGGCTATTTTTGTTGTTGTTGCAATATTGCTGTAGTAGTTGCTGTTGTGGTTTTTGTTGTTGTTGCTATCGTGGGCTCGCCGCGCTTTTGTCGTTCGTTCGTGTTGCATTTGTGTCGTTCGCGCTTGCAGCAGCAGCAGCAGCAGCCGCCGACACATCCAAAGCCCAAACAGGCGGCAGGCAGGCAGGCAACGAGCAACAGCCGCCGCGCGATTGAGCGAGCGTGCTGCAGCGGTGAGCAGCGTTTGTTGTGCTTTTTTTGCTCAGTTTTTGCTTAACGCTCGTTGAGTCAGGTTGTTGTTGATTGCATAAACCGCGACTGCTGCAATTACCGCTTGCAAGTGCTTGCTGACAGCCCACTCCGACGGCAGCTCCGCCGCCCGCCACACACACGCACACACGTCAACGCCAAGGAGCGACAAGCAGGCGAAAAGCTGCCAACGCGCCGGGGTTGCTCGTGTCAGCAGCCACTGCAGCACGCCCTCCCCTCCGACGACGAGCACCAACAGTCGCCAACAAAACCTCAAAAGCGCACGCATGCGACGACGCGGCCGCAGCAGCACCACTGCCGCCGCCACCACCGCCAACAACAGCGCCTCCTTTGGCCACTCGGCCGCAACCGCAGCTGCCAGCCACCTCCAACAGCAGCAGCAGCAGCACATCTGCCTCATCAGCATGAGCAGCAGCACGAGCCGCAAGGACGATCCCGTATTCAACGTGAAATTCGTGCAGCTCGTCGAGAGTCATCCGTGCCTTTGGAATTCGACTTTGCCCGCGTACAGCAAGAAGGAGGAAATACAAAAAGCTTGGCAGGCCGTGGCCAACGAGACCAAAGATACGGGCAAGTGTCATTTTACTTATTGGCTCCATGCGCTGCCTGTCAGCTTACTGCTTACTTTACGCTTTGGCGTTTTGCTGCCTTCTCCTCTTACCTCACCTCACCGCTCCATCCATCCATCCCTCTTTCTCTGCTGCTACTTCCACTTCCACTATTGCTGTTGCTGTTGCCCCTGTGCTATTGCTGCCCCTACATATTTTCGTTGCTATTGCATGTTGTTGTTGCTGTGTGCATGTGCATGTGCCTTGAATGGGAGCTTTTCTTTGGTGTTGTTGTTGTTGCTTTTCTGCTTTTTGCATAGTTAATAGAAAATTTTTGAAAATATCACACACTAAATTGCGTGTCTTTGAAACTGCAGCAACAACAATTACAACAACAGCAACAATTACAGCAACATCAATAGCTTTTGCGTGTCTCGCTCATTCTGAGCGTATGCCGCCCAGTAAGCATTTTGCTTTGATTTCAGTGTATTTTCAAGAAGGGTGTCATTTGCATGGGCATGAAGATTAACTCTTCCAAACAGTTCAGCTTCTTTATCGACCAACTGTCAAGAAAAGTGAAAACTTCTTACAAAAAATTGCCAAACATACGATAATTTCACATAATACTGCTGCGCTTTATTGAAAAAAAGCTTTTGATATAAGACAAAAAACTGGCAAAGTTGCTCTCAAATAGCTTCGGGGTCGAAAGAGTTAGTCAGTTAGAATAAATTGGAATCAAAAAGTTATTATTCAACATTAAAAATTTGGGAGAAAACGCGTGCACGGACAGACAGAAATATAATTCGCGAAGACCTTTTGCTAAGATATCTTCTTCAATTATATATAAAAGAAAAGGAGGTATACATATGTATATGTACATAGGTATATATCGATATCGAAATTGAAAAAATTCTCGATATCAATCTCTTAATAGTATGTATGTATGATTTTCAAAAGCAGCTGATCGGCAACAACACTATTATTAACTATTCTCTTTTTGTATCTTTATGTATTCTCTTCGGTAGTAACTCGCTATTTTTCTCTGCCGTTGATTCTTTAGCTGAAATAATACAGAAACAAATCCATTGGCAAACAATAATCTCAAGAATCATTTAATCTCCAGTGTAAACGCGCCCTTACGACCTTTTGCACAGCAGCAATGAACGGTGTCTTTTTTGCGCGTTGGGTATTGAGAAGTTTTTCCTTTTTTGCTGTAGCTATTTCTCGCTATTTGCAGTGCTTTCGGCAGTTGTTGCTAGCTTGCGGTGTTGGTGGGGGGCGCGCTGCATGCATGTGCAGCAATTTGCATTTACGCGTGCATGTGTGTGAGTGTAAATGCGTCTGTGTGTTGGCGGTCCGCGTGTAGGTGTGTCCCAGTTGACAACATTCGTGTGAAGTGCTGTCGCTGTGACCGCATCTCCGGTCCCTCTCTCTCTCGCTCGCTCTCTCTAATGCAATGCGCTGTCAGCCTGACATTTGGGCAGTGTGTCCGTCACTCGGACTCTGCCGCGTCGCCTTGTTGCATTTGCTGCTCGGCTCGGTTCGACTCGACTCAGCTCGCTCCGCGCATTTGCTGCGCTGCAGCCCCGCAAACGAAAAGCTTTTCCCCGCTTCTATTGCACATTCGCCTCGTCGGGCGCTCTCTGCTTTGTATTTCGCGCAACCTTTGCCGCTGTTTCCTCTACTTCGCGCGGCGTTGCATTCCTTCCAAGTGCCGTGAAGCTTTTGCAGTCAGTGCACGCGCGCATTTTACTGCTGTTCGCTTGCAAAAGTTCTTCCACGCTTCCCGACCCGCGCCCCTCCCCCAGTCCCCCGTCCCATGCCGTGTGTGCACTTTGCTTTCCTGCCCCACTACGGCACGGCCCCCTCAATTGCCATCATTTCAAATTTGTTTGGCTTGGATTTTGTTTTGATTTTGCGTGTTGTTGTTGTTGCTGGCTGTCGGCCGCATTGCTGCTGCGACATTTTCGAGGTTGTTGCGTTACAGTTTCGCTGTGCAATGCTTGCGCCACTTACGTTGCAGGCTTTAGCGTTTGTACGTTTTCATTTTTTTTTCTTGTGGCGCGCGAAGTTGCATTGAAGCTTTCCGTCTCTGTCTCCCCCTCCTGCAACTTGCTGTGCTCCCCTACTTTCCATCTGTTGCAACAGGCACGTGTCGTTGGCAGGACTCTCGACTGGGAATCCAGCGCACGTGTCAGCAAGTTGACTGCTACTGAGTGGGGAGCGCGCTCATTCCATCAAACCAAATATTTGATAATGATAAATCATCAGGAAGCAGTCGCCGCAAGGTCTTCAAATTTTATCCAAGCAATA
Source organism: Neria commutata (assembly GCA_963457695.1). Taxonomy (NCBI): domain Eukaryota; kingdom Metazoa; phylum Arthropoda; class Insecta; order Diptera; family Micropezidae; genus Neria; species Neria commutata. The sequence goes on from OY735249.1 coordinate 1,758,962, forward strand.
AATACTAAATGTCATAGAAAAGCGATAGGTTGGCGATTTTAAAGAAAATGCAAAATTGATGAAACGATAATTGGCCAATGCCCATTACAACCCCCGCGACTATGGCCTTTCCAGACGCTTCTGCTACGTGCGCGCCTGCTCCAGCTTGAAATGCCAGATGTTGCCAGAGCCACCTCTACTTGGTCCTCCAAGGGGACCTCCAAGGGGAGGCACTAACCCCCGCGCCGTCTACGTTCTCCAGCGGTCGTCGCCAACGCGAAGCGGGCGGAAGATTTTGCGCAGCACTTTTCTCCCTTGCTTGCCGAATGCGTAGTAGCACCTATTAGCAAAAGTTATTCTCCGCTTTATCTCCAAGCTGATAGCGCTCGTGCTGGTAATAGAGCCACCAAGATATGTGTACTCCTTGACAGCTTCGAAGGTGTAGTTTCGAGTTGCCAAATGGAAGTTACAGCGCCGGGTCTCCCTGCTTGTTAAAAATATATAGTATGTAGCTCGTCTCTGACTGCCAGAATCACATGGGCTGATTCTCTTGTGATAGCGGAGCTTCCAAGTTGTGTGAAGTACTGCTTTGAACCTCCTATACATATTATCGCCAGCGCCTCTTTCCTGTAAGCAAATACCTCTTTACCACAAGTCAAGTGCCCTGCCCTTGATTGCCTTTGCCTTTCCTCTCATCTAGCTATCACAGTTAATTTCATTCCATTACAATTTCTTTTGTCCGTTTCAGTTCGTAATTGCCGCGAAAGATGGCGCACCATACGCAGCAGCTTCCTGCGTTCGCTCAAGTTATCGCGCACCAACACTGGGCGTGGCAAGCGCAAATATTACCTCTCCAAATATCTACAATTTCTGATACCGTACACTAAGACGCGTCTTAAGAACGGCGGCGGCAGCGGCCACGCCATAGCCACCCGCAAAGTGGAAGCGGCAACGCTGGCCATGGCGGCCGCAGCCACAGTCTGCACGACGCTGCCGCCCATGACCCGCATCAGCCACATGCCATTGCCAATAGTCAGTAGCGAGGATACCAAAGATTCCACCAACTCAGAGGTCGCCATTGCCGAGGAGGATGTCGTGGTGTCGCTGCATGAGGGCGCCGGCCAAACACAGCCAGCGGCGCAGTCGCATCAGCAGTTGCAGCAACGTCTAATGACTATCAAATCGGAGCAGGGCACGGATGCGCTTTCGCCGGAGCAACGGAGCTGCGCGACTGCCAATGGCGGCTGCAGCAGCAGCAACGTCGTCAATAACAGCAGCAGCAGCAACAACAACAACAGCCATTTCCTTACGGAGCCACTGCCCGCGCGCAGTTCCTCCGCCGTCGATCTGACTGAGTTCGCGGAATGGATCAAATGTAAAAACGATCATCATCGTCATTGTTTAATGCCCTCCTCCCCTGACGCTGATCAATCGTTTCTCAACAGCTTGCATCCATTTCTGAAGGAAATGTCCGGCAAGCAGAATCGACGCTTCCGGCAGAAAGTGGTCGCGCTGATCGACGCCATACTGGATAATGCCGACTGAATGTGGCACTTGCACATTTGCTTTTCGAACAAATTTGTTTTCATCATACTTAATTCGCTTCCTCACCAACCCTACGTAATACATACATATATATACACATACAGCATACATACATATATCCCGCTACACTTTTCCACAACCAGTTGTTTCTATATATGTACATATATATGGTTTTTCCTATAAAATATTCAGAGAAAAATTGCATTCAATTGAAATATGTATGTACTTTGAATGAAAATTATTTGAATAAAGTGCGCTGTATTTTTTGTGTAAACAATTATAATTTTTATTTGGAAAGGATTCGAACAGCAGATGAAGTTAATAGCATTCGAAATAAGGCTTATATTACAGGGCATAATTTGATTAAACAGTTGTTCAAACTGCGCCGCGGTGGCTCAGTGGGCTAAGTGCTTGGTCGCTGATGCGAAGGACCTGGGTTCAACTCCCGGTCCGGTAACATGTAATAAAAAGAAAATTTATTTTCAAATTGTTTCTCTGCGCGGCGCCACTTCTCGCGGTGAATTGGCAATTCTCCGAGAATAATCTTTGCTATGAAAAGCTTCTCAAACCCGTTCGGATTCGGTAAAGTAGGTCCCATTAATTTGTGAAAAATATGACAAGCACACACAAGTTAATGCGAGAAAGCTAGGCCTAAGCCTCGTTCGCGGGCGGTTGTGCCAGTTATTTATTTATTTTTTTTTTAGTTGTTCAAACTTTTCTCAGACAGACAGCAAAACACTCGGTCACATCGGACGCTGGCTATTACTCATACGACCCTGGCAGCCTTGCACTAAATTTACGGCCTTTTATTGAAAATATCATCGATCAATCCGAGCGTTAACGCCACACTTTGAAAGCGATATTTGGCAAATCATTAAGTCGCCGATCTTATTACATTACGTCGTCGCTTGAGCTGTTAGTTGCTTTCGGGGAAAGTGTTATCAGTAGGACTTTCAATTTAAATACGTTTGACCGGTTTTTGCATTTGCATTAAAAAATGTCCAATATAATTCGTATTCGAATACCGAATTAATTTCGAGCATGTAATTCAACTTTCCTAATATGTATGTAGTACATATTTACCTACCCACCTAATTGAACATTTTTTTTTAAATTAGCTACTACATACATATGTATGTATATGGTTGGTTATGTTCTCCTTATTGTCCCACAATTTTCCAATTTTTCAAACTTAAATTACATATGTAATTCAAAAAACTTAGTGGCTCAAACCTTTTTAATTGTATACGATTAAGATATGGACTAAAAAGCTTATATGTATGTATGTACATATGTATGTATGTATGTTTGTGTGACACCCCCATCTCTCCCGCAAATATTCTAGCTATGTATGAGCTTACAAAAATCTCATATCTTATCTAACAGGATAAGAGAAATACTAGCTTTGGTCCACATTAACCAACACTCAGGGAATGCCCTCTATACATACATATGTATGTATGTATGTATGTATGTACATGCAAAGCACTTGTTGCTTTGAAAAGGATTATATGAATGACGTGAGAAAACTTCCGCAGGAAGACTATCCCACAACCGGGATGTACGACCGAAGAACGAATTTTCTCTGTAATGCGTGGTGCGTTGGAGTTTTGTCGAGACGTGAAATCGACTCAATTTTCAATTTATTTATTATAATGTGTTGACATTTAAGACATTCGCCTTTTGCATGCCGCATTGGTACAATTTATAATCAACTAATCTTACTTAAATTAATGAATAATTTTTTTTTTTTTTTTTTTTACTAAGTACAATAAAAATACAAATATGTACAATAAATAATCAACCAATTATGCTTAAAATTTGAAGAGAGGATAAGAGATAAGAGAAAATAGAAATCAAAGAATAGAGTTAGGAGAAGTAGGTAAAAATAAGGCGCTTAAAGTGTTCAGCGTTTGAAATTACTCTGACTTGCTGGAAGTGAATTCCATAGTCGTATGGCACTGACAAAAAACAACCGGCTCGAGTTTTGGAAGTTATGCTTCGGAATAGCCAGGGTCATGCTTCTGTTTGACCTACAGAACTTTACTTTTTCAAAAAGATATCTTGGGCAGCGCGAGTGGATGATCTTATGCAGGAAAATGCAATTTCTGGCTTCAAGGTGGCGGATCAAGTTTCTACCTAATAACTAACAATAACTTACTCAGTTTCAGCTTTCCTCAAATGAAATATGAATATGAATCGTTATATCGATAGATTGCAGAATCCTTTGAGATTCATTAACATCATTTCCATTGAAAGTTTGTTAGAAACTATCAACCAACATAACACCAAGCGCATCCTGGTTATTTGGCCTACGTACCAGAATTCAGTACAATTGTACAATTCTGTTTTCTTGCCGCATGACTAATCACAAGCGTCCGCAGTGCAAGCCGATCTAACGAGCAGCTACACAAAAAAGATACGAGAAATGATGATCAAAGCTAGTGCAACACGACGACGTCACAGACTTTCAAAATGGCTGATAGTGGCTGCAGGCGGACTACAATACTCTGACGATCTCAGGCACAACAGGAGAAAACGAAGATTCCTTCCTCCGCAGCAGTTGTTTGCCCGCATCCAACAATCCAACAGCCTAGCATAGCTTTGCAGCCGCGATGTGTAGAGCCAGAACGTCGCTGTCACAGCGAGCGTCGACTTCTGCGTTGTTGTTACGCTAGCGTTGTCGTAAAGGCACTACTCGCTGCTGTCGCAGTCGTCGCCGCCGCCTGAGGCTCTCTGCTGTTTGCTCTGCTTTGCTCTGCGCCCACTGAGAAGTTGCCTAGAAAGAGCGTAGAAGCGTAAAAGTAGAATGAAGGAAACAATGTTAATCGCTTCTTTATGCTTTTCCTCTATGCCCCGTCATCCGTCACTTTTTATGCCATTTCCGCGCGTTACGTTTCGCTTGTGTGGCCTTCGGTTTGGGTTCGTTCGTTCGTGCGCTCACTCGCCGTTCGTTGCTTCGATGTTCGTTCGGTAGTTCGGTACGAAGCTGTTGTTGTTGATAGGTGCGTCAGCAGCGGTGGTGGAGTGGTGCAAGCAGACAGCCGCAAAAGCAGGAGGAACAACGGGCAAAGTGCCTACAAGAGATATTTTTACGATTTTAACACGTCAAAGTGGCGGCGCTGCTGCTGCCGCTGCACAAACAGCTGCTGTCTGCCAGCCTACATCCTATATTCCCTTTTGTGTTCTTGTTTTTGCAGCACGCTTACAATTCGAGCAGAGAATAGCACTACTATTCTGTGGCTTCAAAGCGCCCGCTGAAGGAGTATGAGTTGCCTTGAACTTTCAAGTCGCTAAATATGCGGCAGGAAGCTGTATACCATGAAATTTTCTCCATCAAATTGGCTTAAATTAAAGATCGAACGCGAGCTTGGTTGACTTCTAACTTTTTAACTTGGCAGTTTTGATGTCCCATTGTACTTTGTATCAATCTATCACTGGGTTATACAGACTTCCCGACTATTCCAGTGTTTTTCAGGCAGAAATTTATGTAGTCAACCAAGCTGCACAGATCATCTATGAAAGGAGTCTTCCACCTTCCGTGATTTGGATCTGTGTCGATAGTCAGGCCGCCATAAAAGCATTATAAGTACTCAAACTCATCAAATCGAAATGTGTGCCGTAATTCACTCAAATCCATCGACCAGCATACCATCAAGGTCTGCTGGGTACTCGGACACTGCAGAGTAGAAGGGAATGAGAGGGCAGATGAACCAACTAGGAATGGATTAGAAATGAATTTACAATACTCCGATAACAGCAGCCACACCTAGACGCAAAAAGAATTTAGAGTATACTTGCTCTAAGCAGACATTCCATCCGCATACTCATAGGGGTACTCGGACATAGTTGTGGAGACAATGAAGAAATTTAATCTATTGAGCATCATGTAACCGTATAGCACTACAAGAACTTCGCCTACAAGATATCAGGATGGTTCATCCATACGCCCTAAGGGCTTGGCTTTTCTTTATCTACTGGTTTTTATACATAAGGCATCACAATGGGCGTCCGGCCTTAGGCCTTTTTAGCCTAACCTTACCATCACTGGGTCTCTTTCTTACAAACTTTAATCAAAAGGACATCGCTTCAACGTTACTAGGGCACAGCACAGCGAAAGTCTGGCACTTCACTCGAATAATATTGTATGTATATAAATTCTTTAACTTTCGTCTCAGAAATGCAAACTTTTCAACAAAATTCCGATATCTTCAAACTAGAATTCAAATATGTATACCTACATATGTATGTACTATCTAAATACACAACCTTTTATAAAAGTATTTCGCCAAGCTATTTAAAAATTATCTCAACGTATTTACGGCATAATCAACGCGCGCTTCCGTTCGCCATCAACAAACTCAAAGCTGCCCTTCCGCTTGTTCCACCCTCTGGCCATGCCGTTCTGACTCTTAGAAAGCATACGACAAGACCTTTTATCGCATCGCATCTAAAAAAACCGCATAGAATGAGAAACGTCCAAAAAAGTGCACAAAGCGACCTGAATTCCGTACTTCGGAAGCGCCAAACGAGGGCTTGCAAAAAGCACACATCGCTGCATTAAGAAGCGGTAATAAAACAAGGTAAAACTTAAATATTGCAACGAAATGACACCAATTGCCGGGTGATGCAATTATCGGAATCGCAATGAGCCTAAGTCTGGTGAAAATCGAAAATGTTATGTGCCACAGCCGAAAGAACTGCCACAAAAAATTTTAATTCAGGCAGAGGACAATTTCAGAAGAGGTAAAGCTCAATGGACACACACAACGCTGCAGCGACTGACAAACCGAGTGACTCCTCAACTGAAGGCATGCCTCTGGTAACCAAGTCCACGACAAAAATAACATCTACAACATCAATATCACGGTATAGCACACGTCTAGTCCGGAAACAATGGCTGTATTCCTAAACGTACTTATGCAAATCAGTGCTGCGCCCCCAATGCTCTACTGATTTATTTTCTGAGTGTTACTGCGATGCATTGCATAAATCAGGTTGGCAACACTTTTTAGTTTGGGAACGCACTTGATGCTCAACATTGCTTTCACAAAATGGAAATTGTAAAAAACTACATATTCAAAACATTTTTGCATTTGAGTAACGATTAACTTCCCAGCAACTCTTAATTAATTGTAAAATTGAGAAAAAGGAGGCGAAATTTAATCGCGTCCTAAAGGTTTCATTGAAGCCGAAAAAACATAACCTAACTAATCACAAAGCATCAACAAAATTTGTGATGAGCAGTTTGCGCTAAGAATCGAATGCGCCGACAACTTGATGCCTGCGTTTAGGAACAAGGTGTACGTGCAAACTTTTTATGTTTGCGTTTAGGAACATACTGCTTTGTACTTATGCAGCGCAACTGACGTTTAGGAATACAGCCAATCTAATATTCAGATCTGGTTCATAATGGCCAACTAATTCGAATTCCAATTCGTAAATCTTAGTCATGTCGATTTTTTCCAAAATTTTTCCTTTTGGAAACAGGAACAATTGTAAGTTATTGGTGACTTGAAGTGATCCAATAATGCTGGATAATATGCTCCATTTATCGTTCGGTGCTTTGAGCAATATGCACTTGCTAATCAAAAAAAAGTTGGAATAGTCATAACAGCCGAGTGCATCGTTTTCGCCCTCTTTGCAGCAGATGTATCTCCCCCATTTTACTGTGAATGCTGATTTATATTAGGAGTGTAGTGGTGGACAGTGATGAAAAGTCCTTCTCGTTTCGCCGAAACCGCTCCAACCGAGCGTTAGAAGTGTTCATATGGATGCGTTTTTCCAAAGTAAGCAACCGCGGCACCCAACGCGCAGATACATAGCTTTAATATGCCCAAATCTTAAGACAATATTTTCTAAATTTAGTTATTCTATATTAGACACACGTTAAGAGGACGCAACAACATTTTAGTGCTAACGAGACAAAAGAATATTCCGAAACACATACATACATACATATGTATGTACATACAAAGCAATAGTAAATTTAAATTATATTAATCATCCGTTACAGTCAATATGTACATACATATATACACATTATTTCAATTCTAATCCCAAAGCTTTCTGGCACTTTATTAAGTCGAAGAAATCGAGCTCTAGTAATCCCTCTGCATTATTTTGATAAGCTTTCTATTAACTTCACTTTGCAGATGTCGTCAAATCTAGTAATCAATTTTTCACCCACTTCCCGACTACTTAGAGATCTGAAACTTTGCATACATGCCTAAACTAGAGCCCAATACATGAATCAATAAATTTTATGGGCGTAGGATAAGGGGCGTGGTACTTTTTTATAAACTCCAGATTTGTGTATAACTTTAGAACTACACATCACACATCAATGAAACTCGGTAGGAACTTACTACATATCCATATCCTTCTACTGAGAAAATAAGACGGGCACTGGATAAGGGGGCGTGGCACCGCCCATACAAACCAAATTGTTTATATCGATTAGCTTTGGAACTTAAAGTCGTGCAGCATTGACATTCCGTATGCAGTCGCCTCTTGGATGCGTCGTCCCACTGGTAAAATTTTATGGGCGTAGGATAAGGGGCGTGGCACTATTTTATCAACTCCAGATTTGTGTATAACTTTAGAACTACACATCACACATCAATGAAACTCGGTATGAACTTACTACATATCCATATCCTTCTACTGAGAAAATAAGACGGGCACTGGATAAGGAGGCGTGGAACCGCCCATACAAACAAAATCGTTTATATAGAATAGCTTTGGAACTAAAAGTCGTGCAGCATTGAAATTTCGTATTCAGTCGCCTCTGGGATGTGTCGTCCCACTGGTTAAATTGTATGGGCGTAGGATAAGGGGCGTGGCGCTTTTCAAACATCTGATCCTCATTGGGATATGCTGTCATTATGCAAATATGCATGCTTCCCATCGAATCAATGTGAACTGTGGTACAAGACTGACAAATCGAACACAGGTCAGTTAAGGAATCCCGATTTCGAGGTGAATGAGATAGATAATCAGGCTTTGTTTTTGCTCGAAGATGTGTGTTACCTCATGTGCACCAGTAATCAAGTTAGGAATGCCAACGCCATGTCGTGGAATGAACGGCGGTTTCAATCGAGAATTGAAACGTGAGCGTGAATACGATCGAGATGTATTGAACCAGTTAGTTTTAACGAATGTACCACTGCTGAACCCCCAACAGAAGGAAGTGAATGCAATTGCTGATGGAAATGGTGCCTTCTTTTTCCTTTGAGAATTTTGATTTGATTTAAGATTTCAGAGCTCTAAATTTGAATTTATGCGAGACTAAAAAGTAGAAAATAATATTATATAAAAAAAAACTTTTTAAAAATAAGCTTTAATTCATTTAATGTACTAAAAAGTAGAAAATAAATTGTTTCGAAGTCACCTGTATTTTACTATCAATAAAAGCTTGTGCGCTCAATATCCATATTCAAAAGATCTTTCATTACTAGAATCTATTTGCAAAAAATAATTTAAATAAAATATTGTGGTTGACAAATATTGAACACATGAGCGCCCCAAGCTTTTATGGATAGTAAGATACTGGTGACTTCGAAACAATTTATTTTCTACTTTTTAGTACATTAAATGAATTAAAGCTTATTTTTAAAAAGTTTTTTTTTATATAATATTATTTAAAGATAAATCTGCAAATTCTGCATCTGATGCAGCAAACCTTTTTGCTGAATTTTTTAAATCAAATTTTATTTCTGATACCGATACTGATTTTTCTCCTGATTTGAAATCATCTCTGGATTTTGGTTCCTTATTTTTGTCATCTCTCGACATACTTAATGGTATAGCACGACTTAAATCTTCTAAACAGCATTTATTACTCCTACTTTCAAGAGTGGCAATAAAAATGATGTTTGTAATTACAGACCTATTTCCAAACTTTCAACCGTTTCTAAGCTTTTCGAATGTATTATCAAGGAAAAAGTGTATTTTGCAACTAAAATATTAATTTGCCAAAATCAACACGGATTTGTTCCTGGTAGATCAACTGTGTCAAATCTAGCGGTTTTCACTGAAGACTGTATTTCAGCTTTCCAAAATGGACAGCAGATTGATGCGGTCTACACTGACTTCTCCAAGGTCTCTCATAATATTCTAATAAAAAAATTTAAACTGCTGGGTTTTCACTCCAAGTTTCTCGAGTGGGTCAAATCCTACTTGACTAATCGGCGTTGTTTGGTAATACATAGTTGGTAATGCTGCGTCCTTTTCTTTTGTTGCATCCTCGGGTGTTCCTCAAGGTAGTATCCTTGGACCCTTGCTCTTTACTCTCTTTATCAATAACACCAGAAGTTGATTTTCTTTTGCTAAATTTCTTCTGTATGCAGATGATCTTAAAATTTACACGGTTGTCAATAACTTGAGTGATTCGCAGCTGCTCCAGGCAGAACTTGATAAGGTCTATGAGTGGTGCTGTAATAATCGTCTATCTCTAAACATTAGTAAAAGCTTTCACGTTACATTCTCCAAGTGCTTCCAGTCCTCCAGTCCTCCTACCATATTTCCAACTGTTATCTAAAGACGGTTACTGAAATCAAAGATCTGGGGGAATTTTTGACTCCAGGTTTACCTTCTCTAGCCACATTAACTCCACTATTTCTAAGTCATACGCGATGCTAGCCTTTGTTAGACGTAATAGCTCGGAATTCACTAATCCATATACCCTCAAGTTGCTTTACACCTCATTTGTCTGTTCCACGATTGAATATGCTTCGTTTATTTGGAGACCTTACCACACGTGTCAAATTAATCGCATTGAGCGTATACAAAAAGTTTTCATTCGTTTCGCACTTCGATCGTTGCACTTTCAAGACCCCTTACCTTCATATACTTCTCGTTGCTTGCTCATAAACCTTAAATCTCTTCAAATTGGGAGATCTATCTTATCTTTATCCTTCGTCTTTGATATTATTAATGGCAAAGTTGATTGTCCATCTCTGCTCGAGAGGATTTACATCAATGCTACTGTGAGATTTCTTCGACGTTTTGATATTTTTTATGTTGGCTTCATTAAATCTAACTATGCTCTAAATGCACCGGTTGTAAGAGCTTTGATTGAATTTAATGGTATTTCGCATCGTATGGAAATTTATTTTTCTACTTCCAAAAATAATTTTCTGAATTTGCTTAAAGCTAATCTAAATTAATATGTTACTGAATTAAGCGCTAGATGTAAGATTTCTCTTTACTTTACTTATTAGTCTGTAAGAATATTGGTTATTCATAGACTAAATAAATAAATAAAAATAAATAAATTATGTAGAACCAATATGAACATTTCTTTAAGATCGATTCGATCAAGCTCATAAATAACTTTTCAGTCGCATTTCTAAAGGCTCAAAACTTTGTGCAAAACGGAATTTCCATTAACGATTTACCTCGAATGCAGCAAAAACAACAACACAAAAGGGAATATAGGATGCAGGCTGGCAGACAGCAGCTGTTTGTGCAGCGGCAGCAGCAGCGCTGCCACTTTGACGTGTTAAAATCGTAAAAATATCTCTTGTAGGCACTTTGCCCGTTGTTCCTCCTGCTTTTGCGGCTGTCTGCTTGCACCACTCCACCACCGCTGCTGGCGCACCTATCAACAACAACAGCTTCGTACCGAACTACCGAACGAACATCGAAGCAACGAACGGCGAGTGAATGCACGAACGAACGAACCCAAACCGAAGGCCACACAAGCGAAACGTAACGCGCGGAAATGGCATAAAAAGTGACGGATGACGGGGCATAGAGGAAAAGCATAAAGAAGCGATTAACATTGTTTCCTTCATTCTACTTTTACGCTTCTACGCTCTTTCTAGGCAACTTCTCAGTGGGCGCAGCGCAAAGCAGAGCAAACAGCAGAGAGCCTCAGGCGGCGGCGACGACTGCGACAGCAGCGAGTAGTGCCTTTACGACGACGCTAGCGTAACGACAACGCAGAAGTCGACGCTCGCTGTGACAGCGACGTTCTGGCTCTACACATCGCGGCTGCAAAGCTATGCTAGGCTGTTGGATTGTTGGATGCGGGCAAACAACTGCTGCGGAGGAAGGAATCTTCGTTTTCTCCTGTTGTGCCTGAGATCGTCAGAGTATTGTAGTCCGCCTGCAGCCACTATCAGCCATTTTGAAAGTCTGTGGCGTCGTCGTGTTGCACTAACTTTGATCATCATTTCTCGTATCTTTTTTGTGTATCTGCTTTTTCCATCCACGCTTTGTTGGCTGCTCTGACTGTGCTGCTGCTGCTCGTTCGATCGGCTTTCACTGCGGACGTTTGTGATTAGTCATGCGGCAAGCAGCAAGTAAGCGGCGTAGCGGCGTTGAGCAAGGTTGCATGCTGTCACGTACTCCGTACACGAAGGACATTCTGTATGCATAAAAGGCGCACACCTGGTCGCAGCTCAACTTCGAAATATGTATGTCTGTAAGTAAAGTGCAAGAAAGTAAATGAGTTTCTTAGCATTCGAGATTCGTGCACTTTTTAAAGAGAATTGAACTACCATTTTATTTACATACTTATGAATGTACATACATACATACATATGTATATAAATGTACCTCAGAATAGTATTAGGAACTTCAGCATTACAGAAAGGATTTCATACATTTTCCATAATGCACAAGAGCTCTGAATTGAAAATCAAGTGTATCCTTTGATGAGTTATGCTAGTACATACATCGTTTTGTCCGATTTGAATTGTCTCTAACTTGAACTTGGCCTTTCGTGGATTTACTACCCTCCCGCCGCGGCGCGCCGCCTAAAATACCTTCATCGCTGAGCCTCCTTCGTCCACTTTTACGACATGTCCTAGCCAGCTAGCCAGCGAAGCGGCTGGATGGTGATGCGGCTGGATGGTGATGCGGCTGATTATGTCAATGTCGGCGTAGAGCTCGGACTCGGTTCGGTAGTCGCCGCCGCCGCCAACGCGGATTGGGCCGAAGATCTTGCCGTGCACTTTCTCTCGAACACTCCAAAAGAGGCTGGATCAATCTGTCATCTGTCGTTTGTGATGGTTAAGGGGTGCCATGATATGTGCGCTCCTTCCTATGACAGCTTCGAAAGTATAATATCCTGTCGTCAAATGGAAGTCACGGCGCCGTGTCCCACCGTTTGTAGAAAACATATAGTTCGTATTGGCCTCTTGAAAATTTAGTTGTGCTTTATTCAGTAGCATTGCAGACTTGGTTGGCTTATAGAGACTTTCTAGGACACGGAAAACTATGCCTGAAATACACACTAAGGCCAGGTGTACACGCGTTGTGATACCATAGGGAGGCACTTGACTCACCTGCTGAGAAAGCAAGCGGAGCCGAGCTCAAGCCATTTGAAACGTTGTCTGAAACTCAAACGGTTAGAAATATACAAAATATAATATTTACTGTTCGTTTTAAGTCCTATTATACATTTTTTGAAGTGGTTTCTCTAACAATTTACAAGAGCTTTACGCAGCTGATAGAACAGTGCATCTTACTCTAAACTTAATATTAAATTCAATATTTCAAAAGAAGATTTGTTATTATAAAATCCATTAGCAGATAAAAGTGCCTATCTACGTTCAAATTAAAATACGTGATGTGACGTCATATGCTATATTATATATTCTTTATCTCTGCTAGTTTAGTGAAGTGTATTAATTTAGATTGAACGATTGAACTATTGATTGTGTCTGGGCATGAGTCACGTCGCTACGTCGCTACGTCGCTACGTCGCTGACGCCCGCGTATCACATTTCGCCACTCTGACAAAATTTTCAACTTATTCTAGTTTATGTTAAATCACAGCGTGCTAAAAAATAGAAGAAAAAGCCAATGATGAAGTGTGCTTTGGTCGCAGCGTGTAATTGCATGCCTGTGCGGAATATTTGGCGCTGACGTCATCGGCAACCGGTTGTGTGGTTGTGTAGAGCTGACATTGATGGGCTATCGCCGCTTTGAGGTGCTAAAATTCTACTTCCGCTTTGCTTGGTACTCGTATACAAACAACAAGTAGAAGTTGAAACTAATTTGAAGAAGTATTTTCGTGATCCTGCTCCATAAATGTAACTCTTGGCATGAGCGTACCCAGAACGGATATTGAGGGGGAAGGAGACGAATAAACTTATGTAAGCCTAATAACATAACAATTTAAGATATTAAAATAAAATTCTTTTGAGCGGCTTTCTTTTAACCTACTCTGCGAACTTTCCAGGTTTGTACTGACTTTTCTATAAATTTTATTTATTGAAAAGTTCGCTGAGATGGTTGAAAGAACGCCGCTCAAAAGGATTTTAGTTTAATATCTTCAATTTAAATCAATATGCTCTACACCTACCATAGCAATGGTAATAGAGTATACATATTCACTTTGTGCCAACTAATTAATTAATTGCAACGCATTAAAGGAATCGTCTTAGGTATAGTCGTAAGTACATATGTATATTAAAGTGAACAGAATCATTTTCTGTTTTGATTTCCGGTTACCTAAAATGTTTTCTATTGTTTTCAATAAATAGCAATTATACGAAACTAACTTCGGGGAATGTAGTGTTGCACAAATTTTATCAGCAGTGTGGGCTAGCATCTATTGCCATGATGTAAGAAGTAGCTACGCGGTTGCTTCTTCTTCTAGTTCTCCAGCAAATTTTCGAAAGCTCTTTTGAAGCAAGTTCCTCTGTACCACTTAGCAGTTACTCTCTACCATTTTTGAAAAAAATAGCGATTACAATTTTGGTAAAATATGTACATATGTCGGGATGCTCACTTTTGTTGCCTTGCCTTGCTCCATACCCCGGATGCTGTTTGGCTTCTGGATCCTACTTAAAGAAACAAGCTTCGGCACATGTTGCAACTTTATTGAGCTTGCTACACTTTCCGTATACAAATTTCAAATGAATATTTGGCAAAATGAACATCAAATTCTTTGTGGGCATCGTCCAAAATACAAGGGACCTATCGATCACAAATTTTTCGTGTATCTAAGTTGATTATCGAAAAATCCTGACACTTCATTGGCATTCAAATCCAAGCCTAGCTATAATTTCTTGGGCCAATCTTGGATCTTTGTGAGTCTTATTCAGCACAAGTGTCATATTCTTATCGTCGGCTGAAGATTTCAGACGGACCTCACGAGAGCAATTTTCTCCTCTGGAATCTTCGAAACCGCTTTGAAACAGTCTCTATAGATGGCGCATTCACCCCATATGAATTTGGCATTCCTGGAAAATTTACACTGGGTTGAGTTGACACCGAAATCCATTAAGAATTTTTTTTTAATTTTTTTGCTTGGTAACCGTTTTCTTTTTTCCATTCTCATGGGGTTTCTTGATGTAATGCACACAGTTATATTGTCAGTAGAGCTGCCTTTCAGATTTAAGGCCTCCTCCAGCCAAGTAAGCCATGAGGCTCTCAAGTTGATTAGGCGAGATTTAAAGATGACGGGACAGAGACACAGAAGATACTCGTGAGTTTCTCTGAATGTAGGATTCCTGCTCTTCCAGTACTCCTGGTTGTCGGTGATGCGTGAACCGCTACAAAGCAGTGACCCTTTAGTTCACACATGAAGGTTTTGCAATCTTTTCGTGTAATTATAAAATGTGTACATAGATACAAAGATAGATAAGGACATTATGATTATATGTCAAACGTTTATTGTTTTTATAAGATAAAGTATAAGTCTCCAAATTGTTACGATATTTTGGCGAACCATTTTCAAAAACCGATTTCAGAAGTAAGGTAAGATAAATTCCAAGCAGGGTGCCAAACTTGCACGTTTATAATAGCGATATTATTATGACATTAGTATCTATCTATACATACTTCCAAAATGACATGGTTAAAAATCCCAATTTCTCTCAAAATAATGAAATAACAATAGAAAACTTCATGCAAGACGACCTTTGAACTTGTTTCTTTTCCATTTTACGTATGTGTACTCGTTTTACTATTTCCATTTTCCTTTGTTTCGTTTCTCTTTGTTATTCTCAGGCTGCAATTATACTTTTAGGTTATGTGCACATACGATCGTTTGTGCACACACGCACACAGCAGCGTTTACGTAAACAAGCATGCAATCATACGCCACAGTGAAAGCAGCTTTTCCTCTACACACTTTACCTCATTTAACGATGCTCCGCAGGCAGAGAGAATTCTATAAAATGTCCACAGGAAACAATGCGAGATGCCAAGTGCAACACCGACAGGAAACGTACATAACTTCTTCTCTCTGTACCATCAAACCAGCAAAAAAGCAACAACAAAAACTGTGAAATCACAAAAGCCTCAAAAGAGCAACGAATACAGCAGCCCAACGCGGGCAACGCACAACGAGAATCGACCAAAAATCTAACGCGCAATTCGGCCAACCAACCAGCACCCACCCCTGCTGCCTCTGTTACGCCCCTGCTGTCATTCACACTTCCTTCCTTTGCGAAAACGCCACAATTCCACTGCGCATTGCTGCTGTTGTGCTGTCATTTGCTCCCCTTTTTAGGCGACGCTTTCTGTGTACACAACCAAATGTACCCACACACACACACACACATGCTCATAGAAATAAACGGAACGTACGATCATCGTTCGTTTGCTCATGTCACACGAAGTTTTGCAAAAAAGTCATAATAACCATTGACGAAGTGTAGTGGCGGCGAGGTTCGTGCGCTCGTTCGTTCGTTGGCTCACTTGTTCGTTGCTGCTGTGGTTATTTTGTTTTTGGCGATCGACACAGAGTGCCCCAACAACAGCAACAACTACAACAACGCTACTAAAAGCATTTTGCTCTCGTCTGTGTTCACGTTCTTTGCTCGTGTTAAGAGTTAAAAAGTGTAGTGTGTTTTCTCCGTTCCAAAAACAAAACCTGAAGCAGCGAAAATTTTCTTTCTGGAAATTTCGTTTGTGCTACAACTACAGATGCACGCAGCTCCATTGCACGTATGTATGTACATTTAAAAAAAAACGCATAACAACTGCATTTGGTAGGTTGGCATGTGTGAAGGTCTGTGCGCCGGCATTTTCATTAAATACCCACAAAGCCACAAAGGAAGTTCGAATTTGGTTTTCACTACCCGGCGGTTTCAATGTGGGAGCGTGAAAATTTGTGCGTCTTTTTTAATCAGTGGATTGTTTAAATTTGTGTTGTTGTTGGCCGACATTTGCGTTCGCTGCTTTTTATGCGAAAGTTCAATTTCACGGGGCCGCTGCTGCTGCTACTTTGCAGCTGCAGATACAAACGTCACACTTGCCTGGTAAGTTTCGAGATACGTTTTTGCATTTGTATGGGCGTTGTTTGGGCATGTGTGGGATAGTGTGCTCGCTCGCTTGCAGATACAGTATCGACATACGTGGCTACTTTTATTGCTGCATCTGTAGGCGCTTGTGCTGCAATCGTTGCGCTTTGCTCGATGCGGCTGCTGCTACTGTCGTCGCCTGCTACAGTCATTGGCGTTGTTGTTTAATGGAATTCGTGTTGTTGCACCTTGAAGGTTAGTTATTTGAACGAGTGATTTCGTCGTTTTCAAGCTAATTGCCAGGTGTCCTTTACTTGTGTGAATTGCATTTGCGGTTGTTATCACTACTTGACGCGAGTGCAAATTAACCAACAATTTGCCAAGGATGTCAAAGGACATAGAGAAAAGCTCATTGACATCGGCGTCCGCAGGAAAATAGCTTTGATTACATCAGTAAAATATATAAACAATTGCGAAAGCAGCAAAAATCGAAAGGGGCGATTATATTCTGGCATTCTTTATACATACACAAAATTTAAAAGTCAATATGTATAAAAATTGGTCTGGCTGTGAACGAGGGCAAAACGAAGCACCACCTTCTTCGTTGGAGCTCCTTCGTCCATACGCACGACATATGTATGTACTTCAGCGTCATAAAGCATTACGTGGAAGATGGGCGTCTTGTAGAGCGTCAGTTTTGTCAGGCGAAAGAGGACTCTACTTCTGAATTGTTTACAGAGTTCGTAGTAGCAACTATTGGCAAAAGTTATGCTCCGCTTTATATCCAAGTTGCCATCGTTTTAGGTGGTAATACCGGTGCCAAGAAATGTGAACTCCCTGATGGTACATCCGCGGTGTACCATGGAGCTCTTATATACGCTCTCAGAATGGAATAAACGAGCTAGTAACAATTAACAGGCAATGAATCTGATTAGTTGAGATTATTCACCAAACACTGTATGTTAATGAAGCATGTGT
Organism: Neria commutata; assembly: GCA_963457695.1. Taxonomy (NCBI): domain Eukaryota; kingdom Metazoa; phylum Arthropoda; class Insecta; order Diptera; family Micropezidae; genus Neria; species Neria commutata. The sequence goes on from OY735249.1 coordinate 1,776,673, forward strand.
CAATCATTTTTATCGTACAGGACAGCAAGTGTAGAGTTTGTAAGAAAGATGAGGGACCACTAAAACACATCCTGTTTCACTGTGATAAGCTTACTATACTTCGTTATCTAACTCCGCAGGATATTTCGGACTGATCACTAAAGGGGAATATCTTCAAGATCTCTACTCTAAATATTACAGTATAAATCTAAAAAATCGACTCAAAATATGTGTGGTTTAAATGTCCTTTCATGCAATTTTTCAAAAAATTATAAATTTTAATAAATTTTCATCATCGGAAAATAACCTTCTCCAAAAAGTTAGTTAAAAGATATAATTCTGTGGTCAAAAGCAATAACGACTTAAGTCGACTTAAGACGAAATTGAGTTGACGTTACCACTGTATTCCTGACGTTGATGCGCATATTTTGTTCAAACTCCGGTATCTGTAACCATCTCAGAAAAAAAGTTATTTAAAAAAAACACATGCACTTATGTACATGCACTTATGTGCATTTCAAATTTCGAATTGCATTTTCTCGAAACAGTTGTTTTCGACTTGTCGTTATTGCATATGACCACAGAATTGTTTATATATACCACTTAAAAGCACTACACCATCTATAAATAGCTAGAAAACGGCATACTTATATTGGGGAAAGTAACTGGAGTAGCTTTTTATTGGCAAGCAGTTGGTCTACCAGTGGTTGTAGAGCGAACATCCCCAAATTACTGTCAGGTGACGACGGGAACAATCCCACCTCTGTAAAGGAATCCTGAAAAAACAGGCCACCTTTTCATCGACTACAAGGTTGCATCTGATAGTTCAATACGAGGCCACCCTTACGCTCTTATGTTAGTTTGGCACTCCTGCGAAGCTGTTTCGGTTGTGCAGGATAACATTGAGAAGCACGAGTTGCTTCGTCAAAGTTGGGAAAGACCTCTCCATTCCGTTAGATATCAAACGAGGCCTTAGACGAGGTGGCTAAAAGAGGGTAAAACGAAGTATCCAGTGGCTCCACTGGCTCGGGCACGTTGAGTGAATGAACGACAATGATTTAGTTTGTTTTTGAAGTAGGCATCCAGTCTCCTAGTCACCGTGGCCTGAAAGTGGCAGGTCTCCATGTCTTTACAGATTCTCATGAATTCGTAGTTTTGGTTGGAGATATGTTTTATCTAGGTAACGAAGTCTGGATCTTACCATCCCATCACAATTATATAAGATGTGCTGTTTTCATCTTTTACTGTTTCTTCATTTTCATAAGAGATTCTGCTTATGCTACCCTCTACGATGCAAATAGTAGACATATGTTTCATTTCCCTAAAGCGCCCGTGGAAGGTTCACTGCGACTGTGTGCCAAATTTGGTCCAAATCGGACCCCTCCTTCTTTCTCTCCTGTGGCCACGGACAGCAAGACAGACAGACAGACGGACAACCGGAAATCAACACAGAAAGTGATTCTAAGCATTTCTATATATGTTAAAAGACGTTCTTTTCACGAGTGGCTCTTCAGTTGCCTGAAGCGTTTATTTATATCAAAATCTTAGCCTACCTAAGTACATGGTGCCATACGGCTCCAGTACATATATCTTAAGTGCTATCTACAAAATACCAAGCGATAACTATATTTAGCGTCGTACAACGCGCTCAACCGACCCTTTCTAAGCGGGAGGTTGCTAACAGATAAGAGTGCATCTGTGATACCGATAATCTATTCACATGCTCACTCGACTCTTCCTCAGCGGGAGGTTGCTGACAGGTCAGGGGGCATCTGCTCTTCGTTGTCGCTTGCTGTCACTCCAATCTTTTATGGCTCTTCCCATAAAAGATCGTATGTGCATCAACCGTCAGCGAACCGTATGTGTAATGTCACACTTTCTTCGTCCCTTTCTTGGCGGGAGTAACATTCGCCGCGTTTACCGTAATCAGTTTTTCTCGACGCACACTGCTGTTATCGCTAGGTATTTTAATAACTTAACATACTGCCCGCGTTGAAAGGATGTATCCTTTCAATAGAACAAAAACTGAACCGACTGCCTTTTTCATTATGTGTGTATGTAATTATTTCTAATATGGGCTTATCTTCAATTGTATGTAAATATTTTTTTAACGTAAAATTTATAATGCTACCCTATACTTTTGTCAACATACGTGCCAAGGATTAGCGCCCGAATGCGAGTTCGCCGACTGGAATTAGGCCTCGAGTTGTGGTACCGCAGATCTTCTTAAGGATGTAAAATATCGCGACACCAGCGATTAACAGCAGAATGAAGTTGGTGATGCTCATGCCATAATGAAAGGCGTCATGTGAATCAAAATCGATGGGGAAACCAAGTATTGCCTTTGGCGCGGGTATCTTCGATATCTTGAACGTTTCTAACTCACCCCTTATTTCCAAATGCTTAAGGGTTGGTAGATGGTTGCTGATGTTCATCACTGGAATCATGTAGCTAATATTGGATGTGAATTCGTCATACGCCCATAAGCTGACTTCCAGTGCTTGTATGTGACATCCTGGGTTTAGCTGCACTACACCTTGATCCCGTAGCGTTATTGTGGAGTGGTCATTGCCACAGATCAATTCAACTGGTGTTTCTTCGGTCACGGCAAAAATCCACGAGTTTGCCGTATGTAGCTGGTACCAGAAATTTCGTAATGGCATCACATTGATTTCGCAGATTCGTGGCAACGTTCGCATTTTTAATAGCAGCTGAACTTCGCATATTGGGACTGCGTTAATGTTGTACAGTGGATGCATCTGTGGGCAGAGTAGCATCTTCTTCATACCTTGGCAGTGGTAGATCTGGTCTTCTGTAAGCCCGTAGTAGGTTGTTTTGCGGTCGTCCACAAAGATATACTGGAATGATGGCCTGATGCTCACAAAATAGCTATCATGATATGTGGGGTAGGAATAAATCGCATAAGATTGCAGCTTTTCCTTGTTGATCAACGGTATTTTTATGTTGAACAAAATATGATTTTCCAGCGATCTTGTTGTAATTTTTGCGATACGTCCAAGCTCCAATGGATCCGTAGATGGAAGCTGCAGATTGTCCTGAAGATTCATCATCATGTATCGGATCTGTTCTTGGAAACGGTCTAAAGGCAGCAATCTGTCTATAAAGTTGCCCTTCGGATTCCATATGAGTTCGACGATGGCTCGCTGCATTTGCTCAAACGTTCCGAGGGATACCGTTACTGCTTCAATTATGCTGCGGAGTACATCTTCAGCCATTTTCTTATTTGTGGCCTGCGTTAACTGAGATATGGCCTTGCTGATTGAGTCAAAGTTGTTGAAGATGACATCGTTCTGCTTTTTCAACATGTCCATCGTCATATCGTGGATTGATGATTGGTTTCGGGCCAGTTCCAGGAGGTAGTCTTCGTTTTCCCGTCCGTTTTGTATTTTACGAACGAGGGAATCAGCATGCTCTTCATCCATCAGCCCGAAAACAGAGTGCAATATCGCCCCCATGAATGCTAGTGGAGCGCTGCGACTTTTTCTACCTTTCTTCAGCGTGCTTACGATGATTGCCTCGTGGTTTCGACTGGTGCTGTTGAACTTAAACCGAAGCTGCTGTATTGTCTGCTCCAGGTATTGGTTTTTAGGGACTAGTTTTCTTCGATTCTCCAAGGCGTCCAATAACGTTTGCAGCTTGTCTTTATACGCCCAATAGTCTGCCATATCCAGGTGTGCAATTATATCCCACGATGTTCTGGTCAGTCCCACGATGCCTTGGCGTTCGAAGAAAATTCCTGCCTTTTCTTTAAAATAATCGATTTTTATTTGACCATAAGTGGTCGACAATATGCATAGCAGAGACAATAGTGTTAACAAACAATTTTTATTTTTAATTCTGCTTGATTTCCTTACTTTAATTTCTTTATTTTGGGCAGTTTTCAGTTCTTTAATGTCTTCTATCGGTTCTTCTCCGATAGGAAACGGACAAACATTTTGTATCGATCTTTTTGATACTCCCGTGCTGGTCCTGACATCAACCATTCTACACAGGCCATCTTCGCCCATAATAGTTTTGATTACCCGCCCTCTTCTCCAGTTCATTGGAGGAACGTTATCTTCTTTCAGAAGGACCAAACTATCTGGCTTTATATTGGCAGACCGGCTTTTCCATTTATATCGTTTTTGAAGTTCTGTTAAATACTCGGACGACCACCGTTTCCAAAATTCTTTCCCATTTTCCTCCACTGCCTTCCAGTGGTCCCGCAGCCCGTGATAACATTGATTATCACCAGTATTAACAAGTGTGGCTAGTGGTTCCCCAATTAGAAAGTGTCCCGGTGTTAACACCCCAAGATCATTTGGGTTGTCAGACAACGGCATTAGTGGCCTTGAATTCATTATTGCTTCAATCTGAGCCATTAGAGTACTTAATTCTTCAAACGTCATTGTTCCTTCCGTAATTCTTGAAAAATGCTTTTTTACTGATTTTACAGCTGCTTCCCAAAGCCCTCCAACGTGAGGAGATCTAGCAGGTATATTAACCCATTTGATTTCCTTTTCTGCACAAAATTCTTGGATAATTTTAAAGTGGGACTCCATCAAGAATAGATCGTATATTTCCCTTAGACTGTTGGCCGCCCCAATGAAATTTGTCCCATTATCTGAATAAATTTTGGATGGACAACTACGCCTTGCTATAAATCTTCTTAATGCTCCAATAAATGATGCGGAGCTTAAGTCGGAGGCAACTTCTAAGTGAGCTGCTTTAGTTGCAAAACAAACGAACACACACACGTACGCTTTATCTATCTTCTTGCCTTTAATTTTGTGGTGAATGAATATCGGTCCCAAATAGTCTATCCCTACATTCAAGAACGGTCTAGTTCCCACCAATCTATCTTCGGGTAGATTTCCCATTAGTTGATGTAGTGGTCGTGGATTTGATTTAAAACATCTGTAGCATTGGTTGACTACCTTTGTTGCTAGCTGTTTCCCTCGTAATGGCCAAAACTTTTGCCTGAGTATTGCTAACAGACCTTGTGGCCCCACATGCAGATGTTTTATATGGATCTCCTTAACCAATAACAATACCCAGTTATCCCCATACGGTAGCAGAATCGGGTGTTTTGCTTCGTAGCTTAGTTTGCTGTTTTCTATTCGCCCTCCTACTCGAATAATCCCTTTTTCGTCTATTATCGGATTCAACGTTGTGAGTTTTGATGCTCCTGGTAATCTACTACCTTTTTTGAGCAATTGCTTTTCCATATCGAAGTGCTTGGATTGGATCTCTTTTACTAACACGGTTAATGCATCCTTTCGATATGATATCCAAGCTTTTTCAGACTTATTCCTCGATTTATCTATAAACCTCAGCATCTGACCAATGACATTTTGTAAAAATGAAAATTGATTTTTATTATCTATTCTATCTAAAAGTGTCTCTTTAATTAACGCAGTGCTTATAATATTTTTCTTTTTGATATCTGGGATTTTTTCTCTTGGAATTACAAAGTTTGGCGAGGGAGGCTCGTTATTTGACTTCAAAAATATTGGCCCGTTAAACCATAGTTCATTGTTTAGCATTTCTTTGGCAAATAACCCTCTTGATACCAAATCTGCTGGGTTTTGTTTTGTATTTATATAATTCCAATCATTTATATTGGTTTTTTCCTGAACATGACTGACCCTGTTTGCAACAAAAATTTGTAACGTTGCTGGGTCCATTTTTAACCAGCTTAGCACAATCGACGAATCTGTATAGTACTTAATGGTGCTGAACTCTATTTTTAAACTATCAATTACCGTTTTCGTTAGGTCGGCTAGTAAAACAGCCGCGCATAATTCTAAACGAGGCAGTGTCACTATTTTAATCGGTGCTACTCTTGATTTGGCAGTAGCTAATCTTACCGTATTTTCTTCTGACCTATTCACCGATTTTACATATACTACCGCTCCATATGCTTTCATTGAAGCATCGCAAAATCCATGCAGCTCTACTTCGGTTGGATTGCTGCATACCAAGCGCCTGGGAATATTTATTTCGCTCAGATGTGGCAACTCGCTTCTGATTTTGCACCAAGTCAGCATGACGTTTTTCGGCACTTCTGTGTCCCAATCCATCTTGATTTTCCATAGATCCTGTAAAAGAATTTTTGTTGTAACTATAACAGGATTAAAAATTCCTAATGGATCAAATAATTTTGATATATCGGACAAAATATTCCTTTTTGTTATTTTACCATTACATGACCAATTACACTTAATTGATAAGTTGTCTACACCTGGACACCACGTTACTCCTAACGCTTTTACATTGTCGGATTGTTCCATATCGATATTGAGTTTCGCTTCAATATGTTCCAGGGGAATCCCTTTCAGCAATCCTTCGTGATTGGCACACCATTTCCGAAGGGGAAATCCATATTTCGACAGTATTGTATTAATCTGAGCTTGGATTTCAATCACCTTCTCTAAGTCGTCTCCTCCTGTCATGAGATCGTCCATGTAGAAATCACAACTTATTGCTTCAGCTGCTTCAGGAAATATTTCCTTTTCCATTTCTGCTACCATTTTTAAACATTTTACTGCCAAGTATGGAGCTGAGGAAGTTCCGTACGTAACTGTTTTCAATGCATATGTCTCAAGGGGTTCCTGCGGATTTGTACGCCAGTATATCAACTGGTATCTTTTATCTTTTTCTGCAATCCAGATTTGTCTATACATTTTTTCAATGTCGCTTGAAAATACATACCGATGTTTTCTAAACCTAAGCAAAATGTTAAATAAGTCTTCTTGTAATTTCGGCCCAATAAATAATAAATCATTCAAAGAGGTGTTTTTTGAAGTTTTACAGGAAGCATCAAATACCACCCTTAATTTAGTGGACGTGCTTTCTGGTCGCAATACACAATGATGTGGGAGGTAATATTTTTCCCTGTATCTCATTGGATTTTCCACAATTTCCATGTGTCCTAATTTCATATATTGACTCATGAAATCGACATACATATCCTTCAGCTCACTGTTTTTCTGTAGTTTCTTCTCTACTGCGAGGAATCGTCTTTTGGCTACAACTGCAGATTCACCTAATCCTGATACTGGTGCCTTGAATGGAAGGGAAACAATAAATTTTCCTTCCTCATCTCTTTTAACGGTTTGATTGAATTGCTTCTCACACTCTTTCTCTTCTTTTGTATGTCGCGTTTCTTTGACTTGAATTTCTTCCTGTTCCCAAAATTGCCTCAGCTGATGGTCCAACGTCATCTCATTGTATGTCGCTACCCCACAATAAGCCGAGTTTGTTGCTTCAATCGCTGGACCACTAGCCACCCATCCTAGCACACTATTTTGGAGCGTAAATAGCTGATTTTCTAGCTTCATTTGACCAATTTTTAATAACTGGAAAAATAACTCAGCCCCCAATAGTATATCAATTTTACCTGGAATATTAAATGTTGGGTCTGCTAATGCAATATTGTCTGGAATTTTATTCACTACTACTTTTTGTGTTGGTAATTCTGAAACGATTTTTTGGACCACCAAAACCTCGACATTTGTCTTAAAATCAGTTACATTTGATTGGATATTTACATTAAGTCTTTCGCTTGCTTCAGATTTCTTCTGGCCAATGCCTTCTATAGAAGTATTTTCCTTCTCTCCTTTGATTTGTAATTTGTTTTTCAAAGCCGATGTTATCAGACAGACTTGAGATCCACTATCTAACAATGCCCTGGCATTTATGAGAGTGCCTTTTGCATCCCTTACCCCCACTAAAGCGGTGGATAAAAGGACTTGCGTGTTTGTTTTGGTGTCTTTTACTATGACACTTTTCTGCAAATCATTTCTATGTAACAATGTATGATGCGCACCCTTGCATGTTTTGCATCCATCACTTTTGCAGGTAAAAGCCCTATGCCCGCTATATAAACATTTCGAGCATATGTTCTTTGCTATTACCAGCGAAAATCGCTCTTTTTCATTGAGCGATTTGAATTTGCTGCAATGACCCAAAAAATGGTCCGTAACACAGCCCATTACACATTTGTTTTTACTTTTTGTTGGCAAATTAAATGTGCCGACATTTGTGCCTCCCCTTACATTCATATCTGATGCCCGTGCAGTGCTTTCTACAATCACTTGCTCTTGTTCTAAGAATTTTATTAATTCATCAAATTTCGGAACTTCTTTGCAGTTAGGCAATGATTTTTCATATTTGTACACTAAATCATCTGAAAGTTTTCTTAAAATGACATAATTCAAAAATCCTTGCAAAATGTCTTGTGCCCCAAGTTTTGAGGCTGCTAATGCTTGTGTGCTCTCCCTTAGTGATTCACACAAGGTTTTGAGACCTATATTGTTTCTCCCAATATTTGGCGCATCTAGTATGTTTTTAAAATGAATTTCAATAACTGCTCTCTTATTGGTGTATTTTTCACTCAACAATTTCCAAGCAGTCTTATAGTTTTCATTGCATACATTTATATTGCCAATGATACTTAAAGCTTCCCCTCGGAGCTTTGATTTTAAATACGACAGCTTCACCACGTCTGAAATTTGCTGCGCATCAACTAGTTGTACAAACAAATCTCTAAATGTATTCCATTTAAGATAGTCCCCACTGAAATAAGGAATATCTACATTTGGAATTGTTAAAAGTGGTTTGACTCCAACTGTTTCTCCTTTTTGTTCACTTGTCAGGCTTCTCGGAGCTTGACTATATTCTTCCCAAAGCATGTTGAACTGACTCGCTAAATCGTCTTCCAATACATCCAAATTTTCTAAATAATTTGCTTCCGCTCGTACCGCCATATACCGTAATTCGGTATAGTCGATTACACCGCTTTTAAAGTGCTGTACAGCATTTTCAAAATTCTTCAAGTGATGTTTCATTCTAGTATTTGCTGACGACTCTGTTACCATACAAACATTTTTGGACTTACCTGCTTCCTTGGCTCGCATAATAACTCTATTTAATTTTGTTACTGATGCGAGGACCATTTCACGCACCGAAGCTTCTACACTATTTTTAAAATATGGTTCCTTTTTTAAGGATGCAGCAAGCGGTAGCAGCATTGTGTGGTGGGTCTGGAACAATTTCCACTGGTCTTCAATCGTAGACTTCATATCTTCCAGGTTGTCCAGCTTCTCCTCATCGGTACAGGCCACTGCTTTCACGTAGCTTGCCCGAATCGATTCTGCCAGTTCCTGTTGATGGTTGAGTGTGTCCTCCATAATTTAATTAAAAACTTTCACTTCCACTAAAATGCAGTTTCACCAATTCTTAATGTTTTTTTTTTTTCAAGGATGTTTATTAATATTGCTTTTTTCGCAATATTTTCACTAAACACCAAAAAAACGAATTGTTACTGCCGAAAGCCAGTTAAAAATAAGCTGGCCGCGCACTTAAAATCACAACACTAAATGAATTTCGTCGCGCGTTTTACACATCAACGCTTCAACACTGACACTTTTTAGTCGCGCCTAACACACAAAACTTCGAATCACAACACTGAACTTTGTTGCGTGTTTTTTTAAAAACTAGGGGTCACCATGTTAAAAGACGTTCTTTTCACGAGTGGCTCTTCAGTTGCCTGAAGCGTTTATTTATATCAAAATCTTAGCCTACCTAAGTACATGGTGCCATACGGCTCCAGTACATATATCTTAAGTGCTATCTACAAAATACCAAGCGATAACTATATTTAGCGTCGTACAACGCGCTCAACCGACCCTTTCTAAGCGGGAGGTTGCTAACAGATAAGAGTGCATCTGTGATACCGATAATCTATTCACATGCTCACTCGACTCTTCCTCAGCGGGAGGTTGCTGACAGGTCAGGGGGCATCTGCTCTTCGTTGTCGCTTGCTGTCACTCCAATCTTTTATGGCTCTTCCCATAAAAGATCGTATGTGCATCAACCGTCAGCGAACCGTATGTGTAATGTCACACTTTCTTCGTCCCTTTCTTGGCGGGAGTAACATTCGCCGCGTTTACCGTAATCAGTTTTTCTCGACGCACACTGCTGTTATCGCTAGGTATTTTAATAACTTAACAATATATGTACTTATGTCTATACCTAGGACGGCTTTTTTAATGCGTTACAATTTTCGCACAAAGTTATTATACTCTAGGGTGTAGGGTATAAAAATATTCTTTGGGAACATAGCAGATAAAAGATAAAGCTCTACATGCTTTGGTGACTTTATTGTGAGACTTCTCTTTTCTCCTATAGTGCCGGTTCAAAGAACGGAAGGATATTTCTGTCAGAAACCGAAAATATTTTTTTAAATTGTTATTGAAATTTCATAAATATCCAGTGAAATGCTGTTATAAAACAGTGATAAAAAGAAATCGCAAAAGAATGGGTAAGCATTTTAATAAACTTTTTCAAAAGATGTGGCAGATGGAAATTTTCAAGTGTGAGAAGGAAGATGCATTGTCAAAAAAAATTATTTTTTTGGTATAACAGAAGGCCCGTCCTACGACGGGTTCCAAATCATAGAGAATAAATATACGACAAAAAATTTACTTCCAATTTTGAGATTCAATTTTTATGCAAAGGAATTAAATAAAAGTTTATTGTCAAAAAAAATAATTTTTTTGGTATAACCAGGCTTTTTTAATCATTCAAATTGTGCGTTCTAAGTGAACTTATGCCCCTAAAATTAGACTACAGCTTATTTTAGAAAAGCATTTACTTGGATGCCCCTTGAGTTATGCAATACTTTAGCACATTTGTTTCAATAACAACATTCACACAAAGTTTTCAAATTTGATATGGGTTTGGTCTTTAGGTTTCATAATAGCTCTCGAATATGTATTGTGAATAAAAATAGATATAGCATTACATATTTTAATTAAGTCGAGCCCGATAACATATGGTTCAAGTCTAGTTACATACTTATGTATGTAGCTATTGTACAAATACATACATATACATATGTATGCATTTGTAAACTAAGAATTAAAAATTTTAGTCATATCATTTCATAGCAGGAAATAAAATGACGTTCTAGTAAACAGCTACAGTAATTGACTACAAGCAATTCCAGCTCCGATTAATTACGGTAACCTTTGTCTAACCTTGAAGGGAACAACTCTTCCAATGCCCCAACACTAACACGAACACAAAAAGTTTTTTCGCATAATCGAGCAATTACGTAATCAAGCTACTTTGCGTCTTTCCACTCCCATGCCCTCTTCCCGATTGCCCGCCGGCCCCTCGATTCACAAGTAGCCAGGCATTCGAGTCAATTTCCGTTAGCTGCTGCCATGCCGCCATGTTGCAAAAGCGGGAGTGCGTCATTTGCGGTACATTTTTGGTTCTGCTTGTCTCCTGCTCTGTTTTCCATTATTTTTAATTGCGTGGCAAAGTGCCGACGAAGCGAAAATAACAAAGCCAAACCGTGAAAAGTAAGATAATGAGCAGAAGTCAAAGGGACTAAAAACTACAAAAACAAAGAAATCAATTTCTTTTAACGTCGTATACTGATTTAGTGGAATATACATAAGTAACTTGCATAGTTCCAGCTCTTTTGCAGGCAATAATTTTCAATATACATGCATATGTATGTATACATGAATGTATTATTGTAGTAGTTGCTTTATCTTCGGCATCGAGCCGAGTCTACATTTTTCATCGTTTCTAACAGTGATTAACGACGCTTACGTGAACGCTGACGCCAACGCCCGATGCCCGACGTTCGACCATAGCTGACGAAGCCAAATCAATTACATGAGCCGTGCCAACTACAAAAACAACAGCAACAATGGCTAGCCATAATGCCAACAAAAGCAGCAGCAGCAGCAGCGGTGGCAGATGCCATAAAAATTAAAAGAAAACCAAAATAAATAATAAATGAATAAAACAACCGATGAAACCCACAAAGCAATGAAACAAACACGTTTCCCACTTCGTAGCTGTGTCGTTTTCATCGTCGTCGTTGTTGTCGTCGTGTCGACGAAACTGCAGAGAATGTATCAAGTGCAAAAAATGCCATTGTCAAAATTTTCACAATTTTCAGATGGTTTTTCCACCATTAATCCATCAATTTTTGCCAAACTTTTTTGTACATAAAGTTAGTACTAAATGTATATTTTATGTTTTAAGCAAAAATCGGCTGAGAAATATGGCATAAATAGGCTAAAAAACCGTTTAAAAATCGCATGGGAATTATATACGGGCAATTTCAATATGGCCACGCTACGACGCCACGACTACGAAGTAGCAGAGGCCAGCAGCTGAGACGAGCTGTACGAGCGACGAGTAAACAGCCACAGTAACGAGAGCGTCAGCATCGAGAGGGGAGAGTGCACCCAACTAACTTTAGCAGGCAAATGGTGCTGCTGCAAATTGTAAAGTGGTTTTGGAGAATGAATGTATGCTTGCGTGCAGCCGCAGTCGCAGCTGCGTCGCCGGCTCAGCCAGCGTCGCGGTTAGCAGTGCGGCTCGACACAAACGTTCGCATTTATGGCGTTGTGGCGTTTTTAACTTCAAATTTGCCGTTCTCGCTGCACAACGCTGCATGGAAATGTCAAAATGTGATCACGTTTTGACGTTTCTGCTCACTGTCGGTCTCTGATACGCGCTCTATCTGCATGCGGAGAGTGAGAGCGCGCTCCCATTGTTTCGCGTCAATGCGTGCGTGTTTGTGCTCTTTTGCTTGATGTATTTGCTCCTCTCGCAAGCACCGGAAATTTGTTATTTTCCATTAAACGCCGTGGCTGTTTTCTTGCTGCTGCGCTTCTTTGTCTGGCGGCGTCATCCATCATCCGCCATTATGTTTTTGCGCGTTTTCCATTGTCATTTCCGTGCACTGCCTTTTTCAGCAGCTGTTCACGATGGTTATTGGTGGGGGAGGTGGACACTTGGCTTGTTTATGGCTTGTTGCTTTGAAATACGTTCTTTGCTTCCCTTTAAATATTCATTTCTTTTTCGTTTTTATTGATTTTTGTTTTTGTGCGTTTTTGTTGACGGCCTTCTGCTTGCACTTTCACCCCCCACCCATTTTGGGCCATATTGAAAGTGAATATTGAGTTCAAGGAGTTGCAGTGTCCTTGAAGGACCTTTGGGAATGCTTGTTGGCACGCATATGCTCATGTGTATATGTATGTATGTATGTACATATATGGATGTGTACGATAGGATGTGAAAGGCACATACGGACATATTTGATGCTTATTGCAATTGTATTTGTTAATTTGTTTTGCAAAAGATGACTTATTCTATAAACACAATTTCAAAGGTGGGAAGCTTTGACAATTTTCTTTTTATTTAGAGTTGTTGAATCAGAACTTGAATTTAATGAAGTAAATTGTATAACACATGTTGACTTTGAGGCAAATGATCATCTAAAAATCTGGCTCACGACTAACGGGACCTCATCTCCCACCCTGTGCTATGTACATATTATGTACTATGTTCCCGACGTAATACATACATACTTAACGGTGGTCCCGGGAGGACCAATCCGTCCGGTCAAAGCGAATTTTGTGTTTTATACTAAAACTTCATCAAATATTCCATTGTTTTTCAATTAAAAAGTACATACATACATATGTACATACATGTACAGTATGTACATACATATGTATGTATGTATGTATCTTGCTATTGTCAGTCAACTCCGCCCATGCCTTTATTGTAGTCAGAAATCAAATTGGCCGTGGATTATTTCTTTTCTTTTCAGATGTGGTCATCGTTTAAGGTTTTAAAGTTTGTACCAAATGGAACTGTGCTATTGTCGTTTCATTTAAAGAAAAGTATTCAATCGTGGTCATACTCGAAATGTCCTTTTTTCTGTTTTTGAAATCCTTTCTGATTTTAGTGCACTTTTTCTTGTTCTATTCCCTCTGGCTGTACCTGCACCTCTAAAGCATTTCTGTTTTATGAATCGTAAAAGCCAAAATTGGCTATCAGTCAGATGTTTTACGTATAGGATCCCTATTCGACACAGGTACACCTTTTCAAAATTACGTCTACGGCTTGGGTTTAACACTTTTTATGGTTCTAGTACTTAGTATAAATTGACATGGTTTCTATTTCGGAAGTGGGAAGAGTGTACTCCTCTTAGCATCGCGAAAAAATGCTTTTTTAGCTTTTCTTTCTGATTCTAGCTATAATTCTGAAATAATAAATTCTTGAAATTTAACGAATTTGAAAACTGAAATCTAAGTTTATCTACCTATACATTAAAAAATATGTATACATATTTTTTCCAATTCGAATAAATAGTACGTATGTACATACATATATAAATATGTATGTATTTTAAATGTAAAGTGAAACAATCTTGAAAGCATTTGCTTTAAAAAAGTTTGACATGGCCACTTTCGAGCTAAAAACTGACCTTATTATTCTGACATATTGAAAATGAAAGCCAACGAAAGAAGCACAAAAATTCAAAACAAAACAAAGCAGTACATACCTATTGCAAAAATGAAAACAAACAAATGTCAATGAATCATTAAAGCACACAACATGAAGTAATTACATAAGGTCCTTGAGCAAAGGAAAAAGGATACGCGTATACAAATGAATGTGGGAAAAGCGAAATGTCAGCAAAACAAAACACATACACACACACACACACATACACCCCCGCCAACAAAGTCAACTGCAACGAGGAACAGGGAAATGCAGTGACAACAAAGTAGCGAGGAGAGAATTTTGGAATTTGCATCTACTCTGCAATGCAGCCATCGCAGCCATCTTTGCACATTCACAACAACAATTTATGAAAACGCACAGCGAACAGCTGTTGTTGTTGGCCAAATGGCAAAAATCAGAGAGAGAAAGAATGTGAGTGCCGCTGCGTTGAGAGCGCATCAACGAGTGCGCCGCGTCAACGAACGAGCGAGCAATCGCAACAGAAGTAAGCAGACGTAGCGACGAAATGGTCGCTTCGCAACGAGCGCACAACAACGGAACAGTTTAGTTTTATTTTCTACCCCCGACGAAGCGGGTCCTTCAGCTTCTTCGTCGCGCACAGTACCAAGCAGCGAGCAGCAAGCGCAACACAAATACACACCAGACAACTGACAAGCAACAACAACGAGTCGGATTGATGTTAGAAAAACACGAAGAGCATGCACCAGGCGGACACAAGCAAGCAATCGCAGTGGCAGCAGGCAAATCGAGCCGGCAGTTAGCTGCGGCGCCAGCAGCGACGTTTACGTTACGAAGTAAGCGTAGGCAGCGGTTGGTGCGAGTACAAGAGAGCACAAAAGAGCAAGGGAGCATTCGGCGAGTAGAGCAGAGCAGACATTTGAAGTTTTTGCGCTCAACATTTTTTGTATAGGCTTTACGATTTTTTTCGGTTTTGCTTGTCGTCTACTGCTCACAGCCTTCTCTTGTTCATTTCACATTTAATTTCGTTGTGTGCAGTGGTGTGTGCAGTGTGTATGTGAAAATACGAGAAAAAGAAAATTTTATTTAACTCCTGCTAAAATGTGAATTTATGAAGCAGTGCACAGGAGTTTTGTTACAACAAAATTACCCGCAGAGCAATGTGTGTAAAAATGCCGTGGAAAATGTAAGAACAAAGGCGAGCAAGTGTTGTAAATGTTGAGCAGAAATTTGCAAAAAATTTTTCGTGTTGTGCGCTCGGTCGGGTCGGCACGGTGTACGGTCGGTCGGCTTCATACATAGTACGCGCTTCGGCTTTTTGACAGTAGGCGAAGCAGTAGCGAGCGAACGGACATGCTGCTGAAGCTAATATTTTACGTTAAATTGAAGAAAACGGCTTATTTGTTTTGCTCCTAAGCTTGTTATTTCGCATAGGTTGTTAGATTGTTTTTTTTTCTGCCCGACGACGGCGACGTACTCGTATGCACATACGACGTCGAGCTGTGGAAAACAAAAATGGCAGCGGGTGCGGCGTCGACAACGGCGAGTGGCTGAAATGCAATTGCAGTGCGCTCTTGTTTGCGTTCGTGTGTGTGTGTTTGCGCGTGCGGTGCTGAGCAAAAATGCATGTAAAATGAAAGTGGAATCGAAAAGAGAAGTCGATACGACCAGAAACAGACGACGAGAACGCCATTCGTTGGTTTATTCGGCAATTTCCGTTTTTGCGCATTTTGCTTTATTTCCTTTTTCTGCTTTTGCTCAATTAATGTCATTCGGTCATTTGTGCGGCGCGCTGAAGTGTTTCTCTTCCTCTACTGTTTCTGATTATTTTGGCGTTTCCTCACTGTGTTGTGTTTCGTTTCGTTTGATTGACAACTGCTGTTCGCGCAGCGCGACGTATGAGCATAAAATAAAGTATGCAATAAAAAAATGGGAAAATGGAAAAATATGAAGTGAAAAGAAAATGGCGTTTCACTGCTGCAAACTCACTCGTTCGTCTCTCTCAATAATTTTGACTTGTTTTTGCATCTCTCTGTGCCATATCCTTTTACTGCCATTTTTGTTTTGTGTTATACAATTTTTCTAATGAGTGCATTTTTTGTTTTCGTTGTGTTTTTTGCAGTTCCATTTATTGATTATTGACTACGTACTTTCTGACTTTTGTTTCGCAAACGTTTTTGCATTTATGCTGAGTTTTTAATACGCTGATTTTTAATTAATATAAATTCCAATGTCAACAACAACAATGTAAATCAGATGTAAAGTGACAACAACAAATTGTGAATTTGGCTGCTTTTGCCAAAAACAATCTTGGATTGAACGCAGCAGCATAGTTCTGGATCCTAAGATTAAAAAAAGAGGACCTTCCATAAAATTTGAAACGCGGAAAATTACGAAATATGCTGTCGCTTAATGCTTTTTTAATTGGTGAGTATGCATATTATTTTTACTTGACATATTTTGCTAGGTGTAAATTTGTATAATTTCTGTTTATATCATCTCATATCCTTGGCAGGATCTCAATTTGTCCTTACTGCCGCCAGTTTCTGGTTGTCCCTTGGTGTTCTACTAGATACTGATATTGGATTAGAATTCTTGACTTCTAATTTTTATTTTATTCGAGCCCTTGTTCTGTTTTCGGCTCGTAGGCTACTCTGCATTAATAATTGCTTATTATTTTTTGTATAAAGGCAATTTTCTTCTACTCTGGCTGAACTTTTTTGCTATGACTGTTTTTTCCGCTCTATGTAAACCAAATGTTCTTTAAAAGAAACCAAAATATTTAAGCCATTTTAAGTGTGAGAAAATCAGAGGTTTCAAACAGTAAACACACACTATCTGGAAATACACCACCTTTGGAAAACCGTAAAAATACGGGAAAGCGAAATCAGCTGTGCCGCAAATAGCTAACACCATTAACATCTATCCCCAACCCACCAACTCAAGAGCAACAGCGTCCAGTGTGAGGCAGCACAGCATCTTGCAGACTCGCACAAGAACTACAGCATTGACTACCACAGCCATAAAACTTGGAGAGCAAACATCACAGCACGACTCCTCAACTCTCTTCTCGTCTCTCATATCAACATGTATATTGCACGCTTGTTTCTCTCTACCTTGGAGCAGCACGGCTACTCCCGTCCTAACCCACCCAATCGCACTATTTGGCGATTTGGCGTATCTACGTGCACTGCTGTCACGTTGTTGCCCCACTGTTTTTCTAGACTTGTATCTGCGCGATACTTCCACATAGCTGAACTCCGTATCTATTAGTGCGACATATTCCACTTGCTGCCCGGAACATGCCAAGCTAAATGACTGCGCCTGGTTTCTGCACAGATTGTACGAGTATTTGCTTGAGAAAAATTCTATTCTTGGCTTTTTCCACTATTTCCTTTCACTGCCACTTTTGCTGTTTCAACTGCTATAAGCTTAATCTTTCTCTCCACCCTTTTCTTGTGCACAGTTCTGCTGGCTTTGGTAGTTCACTTGATTCATGGGCTTTCGAGATTTTATGCGGCTTGTGTGTGCCATTGCTACTGCTGGTGCTACTGTTCTTTGCAAGATCTTGCTATGTGGCGTCTGTTCAGCGCTCTTATGCTTTTTCTTTGTTTGTTTGCACTTGCTTTGGAAACCGGTTTTCAGGAGTAGCGCGTATGCGCAAGTCCAACAGCCAATTGTCAACGAGGCATGTTCGGTTTCAACTTATGGCAACAGTTTGTTACTGCCGCTCTGCTGCAGGATGTGCCTTTTTCTCGGCGATGTTTTGTATGAAACTTGTTGCTTCGTTTGGCTGAGGGCAGACAGGTTGGTGGTGGCAGTAGATGGAGAGAGCCTGGTGGTAGGCAGCTTCGTTGGCAGCTGTTTGTTTCCACTTCTTTCTTCTACCTTTAGATTTTTCTTTGCATATTCTTTTCTTCCGTTGGAGTGTTTATCTGTCATGCCACTTGCAATTGGGATTCGTTTTGATAGGCTCAAATTGAAGGTTAAGTTTGCTGGAGCGCACGTTGGTTAATAGGGCTGCAAAGATGCATGGACTGCGTTTGGGGCGCTTTTTGCGATCTGCTCTATACTTTGCCCAGTGAAATGAAAGCTGTGCGGCTTGATGCACTTTGCCGAAGTTTTGTGGTGTCCATTTGCAAATAAATTTTTTAACCCTTTTCTCAAAGAAAGTCTGAGCTCTTTTGCCTACTTTGTGCGTTGTTGTGCATTTAATTGCTGGAAAACGCAAACTTTCTTTTCTTGAGCCGTAAAGCTCGGCTTAGCTTTTGATGATTTCTTTCGCTGATCTGTTTTTATGCCGGGTGCAATTTTTAAATCAAGCAAATGTAAATGTTGTAAATTTTATTATTATTAATAAATTAGATATTAATATTAAAAAATGTATAAAATTACCAATTTAATGTATGTAAGTAATTTTTTTTCCACTTGCAGTTCATGTAAAAGGGACCAATACTGAACTCTAACCTAAACTTAGCAAAGTTAACTTTTCTTATATGTACTTTTAAAAAAAACAAAAGGAACATCAAAGAGCAAATAACAATCACTGCAATAAAAGCTTTATCAAGCACAGCGCAGAAGAGAGAGCGTATTGTCGTGAATGTTGCCCAGTAAATGAAGAAAACTAGGCAACAATAAGAGCAACAACAAAATGTCAACACGCAAAACGACAGCTGCAGCGGTGAAGGTGGAAAATGCAGCAACGGCTGCAAGTGTCTTAGTTGAGAAAAATGAAATGGGAGCAAGCGCATCTACAGCGGCAGTGGCAGACAATAGTTGCAGCGACTCAGAAACGCCGGCCAGCAAAGAGGCCGCTATACTCAAAACAGACAGCGCAGCCACAACAAAACAAATTGGAGGCGAGTCGAAGCGCATCACAAGAAATTCGCCGCTCCTGCTTGCATCGCCTACGGCTGTGAGAAAGGAGCTATCACAGCAGCGAGGCGGAGCAGACTGCGTAGACTCTGAGCCCACAAACAGTGAAAGTGAGGACGGTGGCAGCGTTTGCGGCACAAGCGCCAAGCGATCTACACAAATACGTGGACGAAAGTCTTTGAAGGAAGCCAAGGAGGCAGCTGCTTCAAAGGAGGAGGCAAAAGAGGGCAGTGAAAAGCTGGAAGAAGGTGCAGAGCTAAGCAAAGCCTCACCCGAGAAAAAGAGCAAAGAAGCTAAAGACACGAAGGACGCCAAGGAAGCAAAGGACACAAAAGACGCCAAAGAGGCAAAGGATACAGACAGGAACGAAGCAAAAGAAGTGACTATTGTTGTCACTTCTGCAGCACCAACAGCCACCACGAGCAGCAGTGCGCCAATAAATTCCATAAGTTTCACCAACGCAACCACCACCAACAGCAGCAGTAGCAGTACCGCTACTGCAAATACAACAAACAGAATCACGCGCAAGGCCGTGGCGCAAGAGTTGGCCTCGAATACGCGCATCACACGCAATCGACAGACGAGCGCCAATCGACCGGAAACACCGCCGGTGGTACCACCTACGCGTAGTCGACGAGCCGCCGCCGCGAAAAG
This sequence comes from Neria commutata, assembly GCA_963457695.1. NCBI lineage: Eukaryota > Metazoa > Arthropoda > Insecta > Diptera > Micropezidae > Neria > Neria commutata. The sequence continues at coordinate 1,796,491 of OY735249.1, forward strand.
AATGCCCGTGCCGCAATTGGAAGCCGCCACGAAGCGTAAACGCTCGGTTGAGGAGACGCCCACTAGAGCGTCTTCAGCTGAACCAGGTGCCAAATATATAAAAATCGAGGTGAGGGACGAAACAGAGGTTGCAGAGGAAGAGTTGCCGCTGCCGCCGCCAGCAACTCCATTGAGCTCCACCGATATGGAGAGTGTGCGAATCAAGCAAGAGCTTTGTGAAAGTGATGAATCCGCCACAGAAACCTCGAGCACAGCATCAGCTCCGACGGTTGCAAATCGTGGACGCGGACGCTGGGGCACACGCAAACCGGCGACACCGATCATGCCGGCTTCGCCCAGCACGCGTGCAACACGACAATCCAAAGTGGCGTCGCCCTCACCCTCGCCATCATCGGCCAACAGTACTGAGTCGAAGCGTCGACGCATGGGATCAGCGCCAGGCAGCAGCAGTACAGTGACGCGCAGCTCCTCCATGAGCTTACTGAAGACCTCCGCTACAGCGAGCGGTGGCGGAGCAGTTATCGCGCAAACGCCTGACGAAGACTCCAAAGATAGTATGGCCTCCTCTATGGACGATCTTTTGCTGGCGGATATAAAAGTGGAGAAACTGCACTCGGAGCACGAGGAAACCGACTGTGAGATGGATGAGAAGTCCGGCACAAGTGCGATGGCGGCGCAGCTGGCTGGTGCCAATAGTATTGTTGAGCCACTCACAGTGGACACAAATGTGTTGATGGCGGAGCCGGTAAAGGACGACGCAAAAGTACTGAAGGACGCAGTGGAGGCGAGCACTTCTGCAGCTGCGCCGACGAGTGGCAGTAACGCTGAGTCGGCTGTCGAAGCTGCCAACGACTCGGAAAAAGCAGCATCCTTAAGCCCAGAAATGGTGAGTGAAGGCGTCAGTGAAATCAGCGTTAAACAATTCTACAAAAAACCGAAATTTCTGGAAAACAACTTGGGTATTGAGGAGGATCCCAAATTGGGTGAAATCGTACAGAAAGTGAGCACGGAGAAGGAGACGAACAAAGCGGCGGAAACGGAGCTGGCCAGGGGACCAATGAATACCGCAGAGGTGACGGTGAATTTAGACGTGGAGGAGGAGGAGAAAGAGCTGGAAGATTCTAACTCTAATGAGTCACTGAAGGAGGGTGAACTGCAATTCGAGGAGGAAGATGATGCGAAGAAGGACGCCGCGAACGACGATACTGCCAGCACGGGCCACTTTTCGCCACTCATAGTTGAGGAGGATGACATGAATGAGGAGGCAGAGCTAGAGCCAGAGTTCGAGAAGCTCTCAACAGCAGGAGTCGAAGAAGAGGCGAACGCAACTGGTGCAGTGGAAAAGGAGGTCATCATTGAAGGAGTCGAAGACGAGGATGATGCTACCGTTGAGGAGAGTGATGCCATATCGATGGATAATAATGCATCGCTGCACGAAGATGCACCAGAAGAGCCTGACGAGTTGGAGGAGGAGGACCTAGAGCAGGAGGCAATAAAGGACAAGCAAAATGAAAAGACTAACAAAAATGAATGTGATAATGAGAAAGCAAAGCTTAAAGATGAAAAAGAAGTTGAAGCAAAGGAGTCCACTGAAGATGACAAAAAGAATGATGTTTTAAAAGGTCTTCCGACGGCGAAGGAGGAACAAGAGAGCGCGAAATCGCCAAAGGCAGAAACTGTTGTCGTAGAAGAGCAGAAAGTAGCCGATGATATAGGCGATGAAGACGATGAAGTGCTTGCCAAGATCGAAGCTGAATTGATCAAAATACGTGAGAATGAAAAATGTTCATTTAAGCAGGATACTGCCAAGGAGGAGAATAAAGAGAATGTAGTGCAGACCGCCGATTTGAAATCTGTCGAGATAGAAGAACCTGTAAAATCGAATGAAGCAGCAATGGCAGTGGATGAGGAGAAACTGTTGATAACGAATGCAGAAGAGAAAGAAGCAGCTGAAGTGGTACCTAATGAAGACGTTGATGATAGTGACGACGATGATGATGATGAAGGAGTGCTTGTCATCGATCAACAGCAGGATATTCTAAATAGCGAGGAGAACATTGAAGATGCGGCGTGTGAAAAAATGGAATTGGATGAACAGGTAAAAATAATGAAATTTAAATCGAATTGATTAATAATTAATTTATTTATTTTAGCTAACAACAAACGTAACAAATTTGCAAATGGCAGATATAGCCAGCGCTTATCCCACACAGACTTCGCCCACAAAGTCGAACGATACGCACGAGAAGGAGGACGACAGCATCTCACACAAATCGGAACAGTCGACGGACACCAACTCATGGGCCACACTTGATTTTGACAATGAAAACGAGGAGTCGCTGCGCCAGAAGGAGCAGCATTTGAAGAATCTTGGCCTGCTGACGCACAAAGCGGCCGAAAAGCGTCGCCAAGAGAACATACAAAACTCAGCGGCAGCCTTCGAAGCAACGCGCGTCACACAGCACACCAGCAAACGCAATGGCAAGGGGGGTGGTGCAGCTGCCAGCAGCGCGGCTGCGCACGAATACACGGGGACTCTGAAAACCGTGATTAAGCTGAATCGAAATGCTACCGGCAACGCTAGCAGTGCCGGCAGCTCCAGCAATGGCAGCCGTAAGAACCAAGGCGGACAGCATCATCATGCGAGCAAGGAGCATGCCAGCGGCAGTAGCGGCGTGCGCAGACAATCACTGAAAATTACATTCCAAAAGGGCCGTGGGCGCGGGCAGGGCGCGCATACAGATCGTACAACGGACCCACAGGCGCACGGTGAAGATGCCTACTACACCATACAAAATGAGGTTAGTAGCATATGCCCAGTTGCAGAGTAAAGCGTTATAATCAATTTGTTCTGTCTCTCTTTCTCACTCGTTTACAGAATGAAGGTGCGCAAAAATCTACTACCACAACAGCAGCAACAACAAACACTTCAGCAGGCATGCTGGAACACACAAATGTTGTTGCTCATACGCATGGTAGAAAAACATACAATCGCTCTAACACTACTAGCCATTCCTACAACAACAACAACAGCACTACTACTATCAATACTAGTAATATTAACAATTTTGCTATAATTGGTTGATTGGTGTTTGTTGCTTTTAGTTTAAGACAAAATTCGAGTAGTTCATAGTAACATTGCCAATTTGCACATTTAATTTTCCACCCAATTCAATTTTAGTACGAGTTCAATTTAAATTGTCATCGGTTCAAAATTTTTATAGAAAGAGTGTTAATGTAGAACATGATCGAGAGTGTAGAAGCAAATCTTGGGTTTGGTGACACAACTACATTTGCTTATGTTTATATTCCCTTTATAATTTGTATTTTAGGGCCAGTTTCACAGTGGATGTTTAAATCTAATTTGCGAATTGAGTTTAAATCTAGTTTAACTTTTCTTGAGTTTCACAGTGCATTTATTTAAAAACGGAATAATGAATGGCAACTTCGAATATTTGACAATTGAAGGTTGACACAACTTGCCAAAAACATATGTTCAATTGTTCAATTATGGAGGCAGCGCGAGCTAAAAATTTTTCGTCGGCCGAAAGAAGTGAATTATTGGATATTGTGCAAAGAATCCACAGTTTATATTATTTATAATACTACGGGATCATTTATATGTGCTATACCATGCAGTTTTATGTTTAATTTGATCTCTCATAAATTGCAATATTGTCGACGCAGCTTGCTTGCACATCCGAAATCAGCTGTTTATTTGTTTTCGATTGCAACTCTGTGCCGTACTTAAATATCCACAGTCGGCTATTTAAATCGTATTTAACTTCCAACTGTGAAACTGAAATTCCCTATTTAAACTGCAATCAGAGTTTAAATATCCACTGTGAAACTGGCCCTTAGATATGTAATTCGATTGTGCTAATCGATTTTTTTTTCAAAACATCAAATATTTGCAGACCAAATTGAAAAATTTCTGTGGCTAAATTTATACTGAATACTCATTTTATCATTCGATATAGATTCTATATATAGTTTATATAGAAACATATAGGTAAAAAACTTGTAACGTCTTTAAGACGTCGCTGTGAGCGTAGCTTTTGAAAGGAATTTAAAAAATGTTTCCAATAATTTTCGTTGTCGAAGTAGAGTCCTTAAAAATTCACAATTTTTTAAAGCACAAATAACATTTATTTGCTGCTTTGTGTAAAAAAAATTTGTTTATTAGATTTTGAAAAAAAATTTTTTTTTTTAAATTATTTAATATGATGAAGGCTGTTATTTTTAATAGAAAATATATATGTATATCATAAATAAAAGTTCCAATATGTTGACTAGTGTTGTAGTACACAACTAACACAATCGCTACTAATTTAATATATGTATACAATTTAGTCTTACCATAGCGCTAGTAAATGTCTGTTTTTTGTTGTTGTGCATGTAATTGTAACCAATTTGGCTTTACACTTTATCTGCAATTTTTTTAAATCGCATAATTTGTTTATCCCATAGATTCGTCACACTCGGAGGGACACGACACAGTTGCTGCTACAGCTGCTTCAACACATGTTGGCAGCAAGAAGGACGAAAAGGAAGAAATACTCATACCGGAAAAGGCCTCCTCCTTCAAGTTCCATCCGGGTCGATTGTGTGAGGATCAATGCTTCTATTGCAGTGGCAAATTTGGACTGTACGACACACCCTGCCATGTGGGCCAAATCAAGTCGGCGGAGCGGCAACAGAAGATATTAGCCAGTAAGTTGCATGAATTGCCCGCTTTATACCTCAACAAATGCTGTCTGTCCGTCTTGCCTTCCGCACAGATGAGGAGAAACTGACTGTTGACAATTGCCTGTGCGATGCTTGCTTCCGGCATGTGGACCGACGCGCCAATGTGCCCTCCTACAAGAAACGCCTCTCAGCATCGGGCCATTTGGAGAGCGTAGGTACATCTGCTGTGGCTGCGCTGTCTGGAAATACCGTGGGCGATGCCTCTCGCTCGGCGGCTCTAGATGAGGATGATGCTCAAGCACGCAAATGCTTAGTGCCGGATTGCATTAATCCGGCCGCTCACTCGCTGCGGCGCAAGTGCATACGCAAAAGCGTAAAGAAATTCCTGCTCAATTTCGATCTGCCCACTGGTTCAGTCTACGTCTGGCTGTGTCAGTCCCACTACAATGCAGTCATTCAATGCTCCGGCTGCGTGCTTTGCAAACGGCGTCTGGGCAAAAATCATATGTACCACATAACGTCGGTAAGCCATAACAGATTGGATGCAACTGCTTCAGCTGTCTGTTCCATCCTTTGATTTCATTTTAATATTTTCAATTTCACCTTTTTAAGGACACTGATCGTCTGGAGAAAGCACTCTCTGAAATGGGCATTCCAGTGCAGCTGGGAATAGGCACAGCCGTTTGCAAGCTGTGCCGATACTTCGCCAATTTGTTGATGAAGCCACCAGATAGCACGAAATCACAGAAAGCAGAGTTCGTCAAAAACTATCGCAAGAGGTGAGGCCTTTTCTCTGTTGTTTCTGGCTGTTTTATCTTTCAAATTATCAATGATTCTTTCGTTATAAGAGCTGTTAATAATACATAAGTCTCTATATGTAAGAACGTTACTAATATTTTCAATAACTTTACTTTAAGCATGTGGCTTTTTCTTCGTATTTCTTGCCAAGTCCGTTTTAACTGAGCTCTAATTTTCCGCCCTACAGATTGCTCCAATTTCACAATATTCACGACGGCAGCAATGAGGCATCCGAAGCGGACGAGGAGGACAGCAACAGTGCGACGAGTGCGACGGTTACAGCATCTTCGAGCAAAAAGGTCAGCAACAACAAAACTCCGCAAAAGAGAGAGAGCAGCGACCAAGCCGGCAGCATCACAAACACACCCACGAAGGTTTTGCCTTCACCAAATGGTTCCAGTGGTTCCTCGGTGGAATGTTTGGGTGAAGGTGCGGCAATGGCCGCCGCTGCAGGCAGTGGCAATTTAGAACAGCAACAACAGATGTTGCTGGATAATGACGTGCTGGTGGACTACGATGTGCCCATGATCTCCACCGATTCGAATTCATCGAGTTCGCCGGCGTCTCCGGGTGCTGGCAGCGGCAAACAGATGTCCAAGTTGAAGGCGATATTGCAAAGCAGCAGCACTGCGGCATCAGACGCAGCCAAATCCGCCGTCTCTGCGGATATTTCCAATGTGCTGCGTGCCAATCCCAACATTTCAATGCGTGAACTATTCCCGGGCGAGGAGGATTTAGGTCTGCACTTCAAAGCACCTTTCGGTAGCAGCAACAGTCAGCGCACACCCGAGGGCTGGACGCGCGTGCAGACCTTCCTGCAATATGACGAGCCGACGCGCCGACTCTGGGAGGAGTTGCAGAAGCCGTACGGCAACCAGAGCTCCTTCTTGCGACATCTTATACTGCTGGAGAAATACTTCCGCAACGGCGACCTGGTGCTTTCACCGCACGCCTCCTCGAATGCCAGCGTGTACACGCAGACAGTGCGCCAACGCCTCACTTCCTTTGACCAGGGTCACTGCGTCGGACTGCAGAACATAAAGCTCGCTGCTTCCGCGGACAAGGACAAGTCGGATTTAGCCACAGTGGAGATAAACGAGGACGATGATTACGAGGAGGAGGAGCACGATCAGCAGAACATACGAGATGGGAGTATGAGCAAAGCAGAAGGGAGCGGAGCGGCATTCGCTGGGAAGACTGCTACTAATCTCAGTATGCACCTGCGTTCACGCAGTGCATCCGTGGACAAACTGACGAAACAGCTTAGCACGAATGCGGTCACCATAACAGCGCGTCCTAAGGAGACACCTACGGCAACGGCAACCGGTGCCGCCAAGCACCTTTCGGATCCTTTGGTGCAGAAATCTCTGTTGAGAGAGAAGGACACCGCAGGCGCCGCGAATGGCGGCACAGGCGCTAACTTAGTGGCTGCCAATGCAGCTGCAGCGGCTGCGCTGTCGTCCGCCAGTTCCGCTGGCAGCAGTGCGAGCATGTCGAGCAATAGTCGCAGCATACTGAAGTCAAATCTGCTGGGCCTGAACAAAGCCGTGGAGATTTTACCCATTTCCGCCAGTGGTGCCACTGGCCATGCAAAAGCCGCCCCCAGCAGCACGGCCAACAGCGGTGGCTTGAGTGGCACTGAAACCAAGCAGCAGAAAATTTTGGAAGTTGCCAACAAACTGCTCGGCAATAAACTAGATGCGGCAGCAGCTGCCGCTGCGGTGAATACACACAGCAAAGTAGGTGGCAGTGCACAGTCGTTGCTGACTTCGCCGCCGGAATTGGTCAGTTTGCAGCGCCGTGCGTCTGGTTCAAATGCCACAATTACAACAAACGCTGCAGCCGCCACGTCGGCTGCGACAGGCGCAGCTAGCACTGCCACTGTCGTCGCTGGCAATACCACCATCGTATCTACCGTTACCACCATCCCTGCCGTTGCCGCTGCCCCCGCAGCGACGACTGCCAGTCTTATAGGCAACAAAAGGCCGCAGCTGCTGCCGAAGCCGAGCGCGAATCGGTCGGTGCCGCCGAATGTGGTCATACTGCCAGACACGCTGACGCCGCAAGAGCGCCATCAGAGCAAAAGCTGGCGGCCCACACTCATGCCCGTTGAGGAGAACCAGCACTTGATGAACAAGGGCGGGCCACTCTACCAGACCGCCGATGGTCGTCGCCTGCCTGCTCTGGTGCAAGTGCAGTCCGGCGGTAAGCCTTTCCTTATTTCCATATTTGACTACAATCGCATGTGCATACTACGGCGCGAGAAGCTTCTGCGCGATCAAATGTTGCTCAAGAATACCAACAAAAATCGACACGAGCTAAAGCAGCACCATCAGCAGCAGCAACAACATCAGCAGCAGCAACAACATCAGCAGCAACTACAACATCAGCAGCATCATCAGCAGCAGCAACAACAACAGCAGCAACAGCACCAACATCAGCAACAACAGCAACACCAACATCAGCAACAACACCAGCATCAGCTGCAAATTCAAAAACACACCCCCGCCAACAACAATTTGCAGAATTTTAATAAGAATTTCAGCAAACATCAAGTGGCAGCTCAGCAATTGCTGCAGTTGCAGCTGATGCAACTACAAAAGCACCAGCAGCACCAACACCAACAACAGCAGCAGGCGGCGCTGAAAGCGCAATCGGCACGCTATCAGCCCATAGCGCCAAAGCCCTCAACGGCCACGACAAGCGTCAGCAACTCAGCCACGCCCCCCAACGCCGTGACCAGCGTGGCTGGCACCTTCGCCGCGCCCATGGGCACGCTGCTAGCCAATGTGATCACGAATGCCAATGCCGGTGGCAGCCCACTCAACAATTCCCCTTGGCTGTGGAACAATTATCCGGACGCGAATCAGCTGCTGCTCAATGGCGGCTCGTTGTCGCATAGCAGCAGCGCCGGCAAGTTACCGCTACTGTTGCCCAAGCCCACGCATGCCAGTAGCAGCACCAACGCAACGACGGCGAACGCCACTATTACCTCGAAGCAGCAGCTGCTGCTGGACAACGCGCTCATCTCGAAGATCCCAAAGAGTCTCACTGTCATACCGCAGCACAAGCTGATGGCCAACAGCGGCGTAGCTGGCAGCTCCGCCGGTGGCAGTGGCAAGGAGTGATGATTAAACTGCTACTGGAGAGTAAAATTGCGCCGTCGCAGGCAGCGGCACCGACAGACGGTGACAAGGACGAGCACCAGCCGTTAAAGGATTCGCGCCACGTAAGCGGCTATTTGGGTTTCCATTTATTTTTCTTGCAAATACGTCAAGGCAGGATTCGATAGTGCAAGGTGGTATTTTAGAGCCGGAAGGGGCCGTACTTTGATGAAAGCACACACTGGCTTTCTCGTCTGAAATATGTTAAATAAGCCAAGTTTTCGCAGTCAGAGCAGCTGAGCTCAAAATATAACTTTAAATATTATTGAAAATTATAGACATCTTGGTAAATTGCCTAGCATCCGAATCCTCCTCAGGGTATACCAGAAAAAGCAACTTTTTTGCTTACCTATACGAATTTTAAAAAGCTTTTCTTGTTTTTTCTAATAGAGTTCGACCAATTATACTCGTGTGGCCGATGTCGTTGCCGATCAGCGGATTTCGACAACGATAACGATTGGTCGGACTGTAGAACCTAACCTCACACCAGCGTTGATTGAAAAAATCAGTTTTATTGCAAATATATTATAATACCCTGCCGCCTATGTTTTTCCTCAAATTGAAATTACGTTCTGTATGTACTTTCGTATTATAAACATAAACTCAAAAATTCAAATGAACGCCTTTAGACTGTAAAATCGAGTAAAAGCTAATATACAAAAAAATTATGTTAAAATCGAAAGAAAAATGTATGAAGAAACATTTAAAATTTAAGGAAAAACAGTGCCTAACAAAACAAAGCAAAAAATATACAACTCAACTATGCGGAGAAAAGTAGAAAAAGAAGAAGTAAAGCAGAAATATATTGTAGGAGCAATAACAGTGGACGTAGTAGGTGAAGCAGTAAGCTTTCAAACCGAGAAGAGAAGCAAAACTAAAGAAACCTCAGTTTTAGAAACCCCTTTTTTCGTAGTTGTAATTAGGATTAGACACATAAGCAAACACATGCAAGCATACATATTATACATGCATATATCACACATACAAGTTGAAATATATATATATATATTATGTAGGATATACAATTGAATTAATTGATATAAAATATAAATTTAATTTATAAATTTAGGCTGTAATCGTAGATCAAGCATTAAAAGCAAAGGCGACAACAAATTTGAAACGTTAAATTAAACAGCAAAAATGCAAACTTACAAAAACACAATTATATACAACAATTTAAGCATTCAAACGAATTAATTGTATCATTTAAGCACTACAACCGGCAAACCGTTTAACTTTTATTTGTACTTTTAAAATTTGCTATTTATTTTTGTATTGTTTAATAATTAAATAATATACATATAATATAAAGTAATTAAATGTATGTAGTTTGAGCGTATTTTATATAATTTCTTGCTGATATTGATTTCTGTCTTAACTTTTATGCAATTTCGAAATTCATGTTGTGGCTGAGCGTAGATTTTATTTTATTTCCGTTATAAACAATAACAGTAGCCATAAATTTAGCTTATCTTTGCATCTGGCATGATTTATATGTTTTCTAAATAGTTCGTATTATAGAGGAGATATAAATAATGTCAGTAGAAAAGATGTGCATTTGTTGGCTAGTGTAACATTACTTGAACTTAAAGCGCGTCTAAGTGTAGTATACACGCTTGTCGCGGCCTTCCGTGCTCATTTTGACGCTCCCGCTCTTTATCTCTCTCACTGAAAGACGATTTTTCTCAAATCCACAATTTTTCATTTAATTCTATTAATTTTAAGGTAGGCAGCAGCACTTTTTCAATGAATACTGGAGAACGATATCAGTTACTCTTTGTCAGTCAATACTGTACTCTACTTTATGTTAGAAATTACATGTGACATGGTTGCATTTGTCACAAGAACAACAACAGAAAAAGTGACGTTCGAGAAATTACAATAAGTTATAAATTAGTTATTAATTTCAAAAAATACATATATATATACATACACAGCATTCAGTGTTGTGCCTATATTGTTATACTCTAAGAGATTATATGAACACAAACCATAAAACAAAACAACAAAAATTAGTTGTTAAGCGTTTATCTTTTTAGCATAGATTATATATACTATTATTTGACAATGCTATTGTAAGAATTATTAAACAACAATAACAAATTCATTTCAAAACTTTTGTATACTAAAAATAAGAGCAGAACAGTTGTAAAAGCCATCGGTTAATAACAAACTCATAAATAAGTGCAAATTCAAGGGAAGGCAAAATTTACGAACTGTTGACAAATTGGCATATCTTTTTTGCCAATTTAACCATTTTCTTTTTTTTTTCAGACGACAGCACAGATTATTAGATTATTCAATACTGTTGTTTTAATTAAAGAATTCTATAACGTTTATACATATATTACACATACATCAATCAAAGATATGCACATGCATGTGTGTATTTCCCTTTATTATATTTTAGTTTTAGCTTAATTTTAAGCTACAATCACTCACACACACACACACAAACAAAGCTAATCAGCGTCATCAGTTCATCAGTCGCTGCACATTAATTTGATTTTGTTGAACTTCAAAGTATGACATACATTTGAAAAGGCAAAACATTGCATATTCACATATGATTTTCACCTACAATGACCATATTCATTTTATATAATATTTTACCTCTGTTGTACATAATAAGTTTGATATATGTATATTTAAGCATTGATGATTCATAAATCATGCATATTCTTTACAGATTATTGTAAAAACTAGTTAACGCAAAACCAATACACAAAATAAATTTGAAAAATGTATGACAAAACTGTTTTTCTGCGCTTGTTCACCGAGACCTAACGTTCCTAAACCGAACTCTAACTGGTATCGCTAAGGACCCAACAGAGTCTATACGTGGCCTTCTTGTAAGGCAGCCAGATTAACCTAACCTAACCTGCCGGAAGCAAACAAGAAAATCGTTTTAAGCACAAGCGATTTTTCGCCGATTAAACCAAAAGCTGAGCCGCAATACAACGATCTTACTTCTCAGCCGATCGCAGAAATGTTGCCTTGTTGTGTATTCCAGAAATGTGCATGTGCCAAAATCCGGCTTTAATTGAATTCCCGCTGAGACTGAATTCCAATTGTATGCCACGTTTAAAATGTACTTTTTTTGCAGCACAATTTGTAGATATATTTTTTAAAAGCTTCTGCCTAAATCCTAATTTAAATTATTTGCAAAACTTGTAGTTTTTAACAATCTATTTTTTTAATCAAAATTCAGTCTATTTAATGCCGATATTGAAAAGTCACACACCATTCTACGCTTTTTCACTCGCCTTGAATTGCCACGTATGCCTCCGCATCGCTGGATACCAACGGCTCACTGGCGCATTTGCTATACTGCTCCGCCGCTTCGCAACTGCAAAGGGCACAAACGGCTCCGAATTAATTTAGGCAAACCTAACCTAACTACTTGCTTTTGGTACTCACTGATTTTCCGAGACCTCCAGCTCTTGGCAGATGTTCACAATTTCCGTGGCCGCACGCATTTTCGCTGCATTCCTACCCGCCTGCTGGCTGGTGATTTGCAGCGCGACGTCCCGATTGAACTTACCATCCGCGTTCATCTGGAACATTTTGCTGTTAACAAAGAAGACTCGTTTTTTTAATTTACGCACCAAATTGAATTTTTTCATTAGGCAGGCGCGCAAACACTTGGCCTCCATGCTGACTGCCGCCTCCTTGCGCATCAAAGTCTCAAAATCCGCTGTGAAAGATTTGAAATCATTTCAAGCTCTAAATACGTCAAATAAATACAATACGGCTGCCTCACCATCTGTGGCGCTCGTCTCATCCCGGCACAATTCTACCACTTGGCGCATTCTCAAGCCCACCGCCTTCATTTGCAACGGCTTCGCGCTGGCCAACAACAACAGCCAGGCCGCCAGCACTAACAGCAGACCGTTGAACGCCATCCTCTTGTTTTCTTCCTTTCCAGCCTGTCTATGGCAGTCGATAGTCAACTAAGGTGATATGTGCGCAGCTCTTATGTCACACAACTACGCATGATGTAATCCCTCCATGGCGCTTTTATATGTGCACCGTTGAGCGGAGAGAGAGATAGAGCGGGACGTCCTCGATATGCGGCTGGACTAAGCTCCATTCATGCGTGAAATTATAGCTTTATCAGCGACTTAAAATTTTGGCTAATTGTCACTTGTGATTATTTTTTGGTAATTATATTCAAAAACATTTTGCGATTTTTTTCTTTTTTAGCAGTTCCATGTCTGCCATCCGCTGCAGAATATATAGTATGTAGCAGGTATGTAGTATGAACGATTCTGTTGGATGCTTTCCATGAAAATTCCGACAATATTTTACAACAAAACAAAATGAGCTAAGGGATTTGTAAATCAAGTAGAACAGAGACACAATAGAAAATAAGAGTAGATTAGCATTAAAGAATTTCATAATATTTATCAAGAATGAAATATTTAAAAACGCAATAGGGAAAATTCATGCTCATTAAATTCGAGTAGATGTAAGAGCGCCGCGGTGGCTCAGTGGGCTAAGTGCTTGGTCGCTGATGCGGAGGACCTGGGTTCAACTCTTTGTTTTCAAATTGTTTCTTTGCGCGGCGCCACTTCTCGCGGTGAATTGGCAATTCTCCGAGAATAATCTTTGCCAAGAAAAGCTTCTCAAACCCGTTCGGATTCGGTAAAGTAGGTCCCGTTAACTTGTGCAAAAATATAACAAACACACACACAAGTTAATCCGAGAAAGCTAGGCCTAAGCCTCGTTCGCGGGCGGTTGTGTCAGTTATTTATTTATTTATTTAGATGTAAGAATACAAAAGCCTAGATATAGATTGTATTGGGAGCAGGGATCCACTCATCTAGCCACTGAGGCCTGAAAAGCCTATTGTGACAGTTCCTCATATATTTACAAATCATCATGAATGCGTTTCCTCAAATAGTATGAATCAATTTTCTTTGGGCATCTGTCCGCATTACTAAGATTTTACCAGCATGCCGACAGCCCTACAGCCATTTGTTCAATGTACTGATTGCAAATTCACTCTCACTGAAATCTCCCTAATCTTTCTACAAAGTGCAAAAAACTATCCTTTAAAAAGCACACTTTTAAACAAACATACATGCATATTTTAGAACTGGTTTATGCGCTTTCCTAAATTCAGTTTTCCTTAAACGATTCGTTAAACTCTGTCGGTCTTAACTAGTTTAAGAAGGGGTGACCAAAAGTTTTTAACATTTTAATTTTTGTAAAGTCAGTAGAATATAATAGCATTATCTCAGTTTGAAGTTATTTTGAGTCGATTAAAAAATATAGCAGAATACCAGGAAATATTCAACTATTATGGATGCCATATAGGGAAGGGGATCTTTAACATGTCGGTGTGCACCGGGGATCTGCGAGTGCCTACATATTCCGTGACCTAGACTTACATTCTAACATTACTCTGCTTGAAACAACAACTACCAGCAATACTTGAACCGCTTGCACATTGAAGAGAAGCAGGGAGTAGTTTCTTGACATGCATTAGTACTGCTAAATACTCACACTCGCACTGAAAAATAAAGCATAGCAAATGATGCATGAATCAGACAAAAGTTCCATCAATCGTTGAAAATCGCGCTTCCGGAAGACTGTGAAAGATAATGTTGCTGTTAATCAAGAGCTATTTTAATATTCGATCTACTACTACATTATTATATGCAGAATTATGCATCTCTTTGGAAGCGACTACACACGAGTGTCATTGCAGCTACTCTAGTCCAAGAGTCAGGGCGTGAACCATGCCAGTATCGCTCAAATGTCTGCTAGTACGAGTTATAAGTTGTCCTAGAACAGCCGATCACTTTCCTACTGACTACTGACTGCGATATCTGGATTACCAGCAATCCTAATAAGCTGGTGGATTTTCCTATTTTATGTAAATCAAATCGATTTGAGCGTTTATGACTAGTTACAATTACAGATCTATGAAAATTGTTGCATTGTTGTCACATTAATATTATATGTACATATTTAATTCCAAATAGATTAAATAAAGATTTTCATTTTTCTTTCAAATATGCTTTAATAAACAATAAAAAGGTTACAATTGCAAGAAGAACTTCAAAAGGAATAAAATTAAAAGTAAAAAACGATTTCCAGTTTGGAAATATGTGTAGGATCTCGTTCGCAAAATAAATGTCGGGATGTCGTCATGTCGTTGAATTAAAAGGCTCTATCTGTCGTTATTTCTATTCCGTTTTGTCAATGCCATGAGCCTTGGCCTGCTCCTTGAAGCATTTTCCATACTCCTCGGCGGCTTCGCAGGGATCGCTACTAACAGGCGTGTCCTTGCAAGCTTCGATCATTTCCATGGCGATTTTCATCTTCTCGGGATCGTTGTTGGTGAAGAGTTTTGCCTTTTCAATGGCGCCTTCCTTGACGAACTTGCCGCCGTCATCCATCTGTTGAATGGGAATGAAAAGGCAAAATGCCATTCAATTATAGTTGTGTGAGTTAATGAGACAGTGCTTTGCTGCTACGTACCACATTGAACTTCTTCATGACGCAGGCGCGCAGGCATTTGGCCTCGTGGCTAGCGGCTGGCACCTTCTTAACCATATCATCGATGTCGGCTGAAAATTGAAAGCGAGCACCGGGCGTTAGTATCCCCTGCCATAGGTTACTTGCTACACTTGCTACTACTGCATTGTGCACTTACAAGCTGCGGCGCCCGACTCAGCCAAGCATTCCTCGCTCTTGGCCAGGAACTTCTGCAGCATTTCCTCCTTGCTCATTTCCGCCTTACTGAGCGCAGCGCCCAGGATACAGAGAGCAACGATGGCCAATAACTTTACCATTTTGTAAATTGGGTATATTTTATGGTTGTCGGATTGGAATTGAAATGGGCTGGCTTGGCTGCTGCTGCTACTGAAGCTGCTGTTGCGTTTGCACTGATTCCTAAGCACTTTTGATACGCTTTTTATGTGCTTGATTTTGCGTTTTGGCCACCGGCCGCCGGTCACAGCAGTCACAGTGTCAGCTCGTTGCATGGACTATTGTTTGTTGACAAATTTCAAATGCAAATCTCTCAGCTGTGAAATTACAAGTTAGCTCAGCATGGTGGGAGGAAGCAGGCAGGTATTCGCGACCTTTAGTCGATTTTTAATTATTAACTTTGCAATTTAGCTAAACGAAAGTACATACTGCAAATTTAATTGAACCACGAGAAGCTTTGAATTAGATCATATTTAAATTGGAATGTAGCAAATAAGTTCCTAAGCTAATTTAAAATCGAAACTGCCGCTCTAGCTTGACGCTGTTTTCGAAATAATTTTTTCAAAGAAATAATCTAAGAAAAATCTTTGTTTTAAATTTTTAAATTATTCCGGTGATGGCAAGCTCCTTACTCCTTATTTGTAAAAATGCCACATTGTGATGTACCGAAATGAGAAATTCAACATTCAATATGTTATTGAATTTCTCTGCCCATACTATATGTTTTTATTATTTAATTTATATAATACTGCCATTTGGACATATGACCGCAACTGGATGGACAAAAATGTCACAAAATACATGGAAAACCCACCAGCATAGTTAAGGGTTAATGATTATATTCTGTGGTTTGAAAGGCACTGTTGCCCGACATACATTGCAGTTTGCTGGTCACTGTAAAAAGTATTCCTTTCACTTCAAGTACGCGTGATGATTTCTGTTCGCCGACAGATTTAAGTGTGGAATAAATTTTTGGGCATTTGTAGTTAGCAATTATTCGAATACTCCAGAATGGATGACGAAGCGGAGACCTATAAGTTATGGCGCATACGCAAAACAATAATGCAGCTGTCGCACGATCGCGGCTACTTGGTTACACAGGATGAATTGGATCAGACGCTGGAACAGTTCAAGGAAATGTTTGGCGACAAACCCAGCGAAAAACACCCTGCCCGCTCCGATCTTATTGTATTGGTGGCGCACAACGATGATCCCACCGATCAGATGTTCGTTTTCTTTCCGGACGAGCCAAAAATCGGAATTAAGACTATCAAAACGTATTGTACTCGCATGCAAGAGGAGAATATACATCGCGCTATTGTTGTGGTACAAGCGGGCATGACACCGTCGGCAAAGCAATCGCTCGTGGACATGGCACCCAAGTATATACTGGAACAATTTCTGGAATCAGAGTTGCTCATTAACATCACAGAGCATGAGTTAGTGCCGGAGCATGTAGTCATGACGCCGGAGGAAAAGCAGGAGCTGTTGGCGCGTTACAAGCTGAAAGAGAACATGTTAATGCGCATACAGGCGGGCGATCCGGTGGCACGTTACTTTGGGCTGAAACGTGGGCAGGTGGTAAAAATTATACGCTCCTCGGAAACCGCTGGACGCTACATCTCCTATCGTTTAGTGTGCTGATGCTCGTTGCAAAGAACAAGGGAGCAAAAAACATACTTATCTAAGATTTAGCATTAAACAGGAAGAACTTACAATAAAGCTTGCTTTCTCATAAAATTTATTGTTTTATTAAAAGCGATAATTGTTCTAATAGTAAGCTCCAGGACCAGGAGCTTAAGTTTGTCTTTCTCTTTACGGGCTGGTTCGGCAGCACAGTATTCCCCCCACTTGATCCTACAAAATACAGTTAATCAAAATTCTTGCAATTCGATTGAGTAAATGCCTTTATTAATCTTTATATGAGTGCGTGTATGTATGTATATGTATAAGTAAATATTTTGAATATTTTATCATGTTTGAGCCGAAGACCGAAACCATTTCTGAAAAAGGTTTTAAAGCACAAAAATAATTGCTATGCAAAGTTCATGAAGATTATGTCGTTTTGATATTTAAGTATATACTACGACTTCAGGCTAATTTTCCATAAGCAAATTTCACAGTAAATGTAAAAAGAAGAAGAAGCATACAATTTGAAGCAATGAAAGATAGCCATCTATTGCAGGGAAAGTATGCTTCCTCAGCTTTATGTAGAACTGATATGGCATGATGCCATCCCTCCATCCTCTTTAGACTCAAGGTAATGACAAATTTGAACAAGCCAAAATCAAATCTGCGAAAAACTAAAAAAAAGAAACCTTATCTTATTTTTAGTTAAGGTGTACGTTTAAGACAATCTGCCGCTTGAGGTTTCCCTGATATGATTGCGAAAAATTACTGCTTTCTGTCTCTGTTTATGTCTCCCATTTCACAAACGTACAGTTTCGTCAGTGAAAAACATCCATGAAGGGGAAATGAGCCTGCTGCGGCTCCAGCAGATCGGTTAAGAAGCACACGGTGCCCGCCACACCCTCATACAAACTATGAGGGCGGTCGGGCGTGCGTGCGCGATACTTAAATTCCGAATTGGTCAGCAGCTCCATGTACTTGATTGCGCGATACAAATATTTGGGCTCATTTGTAAGACGATAGAGCAGCAGAAAAACATAGCCATTTCCTGCCACACCGTGACAAATGCTGGGTCCTTTGCGAAGGAAACCTTTTTTCCAAACCAGATCGCCGGCGCGTCGCACTGCCTGCAGATATTTCTCTTCCTTGAAGATGAGGTAGGCCTTGGCTAGCAAGTAGACAGCACCCGGTGCGCCATGGCACCAGTGTACCAGCCGCTTCTCCCGTCCACTCTTCAGGTCCTCCAAAGCTACTGGGAAGTTACCGTCGTCATCCTGCAGCGTGAGAAAGAAATCAATGGAGCGCTTGATATCGCGAAGCTCGGCACTGGGCGCCGAGATGGAATCCGTGCGGAACCATGGACTATCGAGTACCATGTGTAGTATGGCACATAGACCATGCGCTGCGCCTAAGTACTCCGTACCGTGGTATTGGTACATAAGTGGCAGCGGAGCTTTCGTTTGCTTTGCATACTCGCGTCCACTGTTGATCACCATTTGGCAAATAGAGATAATATCATCATCGGTAATTTGTTTCTCGGTGAGCACATCGTTCAACCAGTAGCAGCCTGAGAGGTAGCCGGCCCGTCCCACCAAAACCTCGTCACAGCCGTGTTTTGTGTGCAAGTACTCCTTGCTGGGTGCAATGCCCATCTTGAAATTGGTCAGATCGTTGGACAACTCCTCTGTCAGCTTGAGATCGTGTGAGATGGCAGCGGAGACGGCATATATACCTGCATTGCCGCACAAAAAGGAGTAACGCTCCGCAGACCGTTTCTTGTAGCGATCCGCATTTGCTTTGGCATTGCGTATGAATGTCTGTGCATGTTCCAGTGCCGGATATAGCTCGCGCGTCTGCTCCGTGCGTGCCAACTTCCAGAACATGTAGGCAATGCCTGCATTACCCACATACAAGTCGCCGCGATTATCCTCATCCGCGGTGCTAGGCTGGCAGTTCTCCAATATGGCGTCCACATAAGTACAAATAAGGTTCTTAACGTGCTCCTCGTCAATGGTCAAGGGAGTGCGCTCCGAAGTGACAAAATCCGGAAATGGGTTGTCTAAGTAGCGCTTTTCCATACTGTTCAGCGGCGGTTGGTTTGCTTCTCCTGCTATATCTGCAAGCAAATTTAATGATTTTCACTGTTTGCGTCGATCGATTTGTTCTGGCCTTTCCGCTTTCCGCCGGGTCTAACTTACTTGTCTTTTGCTTCGCGTCGGCGGTTTTTTGATTGTAGTAAATGCTTCTCGTTTGTATATTCTTACCCTTTTTAATTGCGTTTGAGGCAAAATTTCAAATTTCTCTACAATTTAAAATAATTAATCTTTTCAATCAAAAATAAAATACAATTCGCCGGCTGCGCTCGTTCGGCTCATAGTGTAATAAAAATCAAGTGAACCAGATAGATAGATAGATTGTCATACCTTACAATTGTCAAAAAATATTTTGATTTTCTTTTCTCCTTCTTCGTTATATGTCTTAACCCATCCGAGACATTAGTACAAAAAAGTTACTCAACATTTTTACGTACCAAACAAATTTTATTTTCAGTAATGAAAGTATTAATAACCGCACGTGTGTTACATTTTTTATAACAAATAGTGTTTATAAAACAATTTTTATTATTTTTTTTATCATGTTTGAGTTTGTTATTAAGTTTATTTCGTTTGTGAATTCTGTTCAAATGTTTTATCCGAAAGTGCATGCGGCATGTAAAAAACAGTTTTTTGACATTGTTTGGTAATGCAATATCATTACACTTAGAAATTAAATTATGACATAAATTTTGAATACTATCAATTTCGTCCCCATTTTTGTCCATAAAAACTTTCTCTAATTTGTTAATTTTCTCTAAAAAGCTACTACTTGGCTTTTTCACACCAGATCCTCCCACTTGATCAACAAAAAACCCAAGTCCACGTATTATCGCCTGATATTTCGTCAGTTAAATGTAACTTATTTATAATAGCCCAATTCACAATCTTGTGCAAATGGTCTGGGATTTTTGCAATTGACAGTTTTGTAGCAAACTACTGTCAAAACTACTGTAGTTTTGCTACAAAACTGTTAATTGCAAAAATCCCAGACCATTTGCACAAGATTGTGAATTGGGCTAATGTATCCTGATACATACTCTAGCCCATCTTCGTGTAAACTATCAATATCTGTTGTTGATATTCATCTTGAACAATTGAAACCCCACAAAGAGAGCAGCCATGAAGCATCTTCCGCAGATGCACCACGAGCTGAGATTCATACTTACTTTTCACAGATGTTTTGATTTGAAGGCAATTGTTTTGAGGGAACCGCAAATGGTCCCAATCGCCTTTTCTTACTGCCTAAGATCTCCTTCTCCTCAAAATGGTTAGCGCAAACATGCGCTGAGGAAGAAAAGGTGATATTGCAGGCTCCTGACCATTTTCGTCGCAAATCTTCATCGTTAGGCACAGAAAACATCGGCATCTCTTCATCGTAAGTGCCTTTGCACAAATAACAACAGTTGGGCATTTTTCTTTTTACTTTTTTCTTCAAACTCAAACTGAAAACGGTTTAATATTTTTGACAATTATCAGGTATGACAATAGAATGTCATTGCTATCTGGTTCACTTGATATTATTCCACTATGATCTACAGCTCACATACACACTTTGTGGTTGCCATCAGTGTGAAATAAAAGTGTGGTAGCTGAATATATTTTTATGTTGTACTTATTTCAATCAATATTTGGTTTAAACGATATATACACAATATTTAAAGTTAATATAGATATAAACTTGGGACGAAATATGTTCTGTAAACTATTTAAGAATGTTTACTGCCCAAGTTGTAAATTACCGAAGTGGGGTGACTCTTTTTGGAGCGCACGTATTCCGTGCATTGGAACAGCTCAAGTACGCTTCAAATTTTTTCGCTTACGCACTGGCGCAATGTGGCGCACGCACACACCATTAGAACTCGGCCATAAGAGAATTATTTGAATTTAAATTTACTTATAGTTTCAAAGCTATTGGATACTTAAAATTTGCTTTGTATGAGAAACTTGGATTTATAGGCGATGCCACGCCCAATTGTCCACTGCCCGTCTTATATTTCCAGTAGAAGGATATGGGTATGTAGTAAGTTCCTACCGAGTTTCATTGATATGTGATGTGTAGTTCTAAAGTTATACACAAATCTGGAGTTGATAAAAAAAAGTGCCACGTCCCTTATCCTACGCCCATTAAATTTTACCAGTGGGACGACGCATCCAAGAGTCAGCTGCATACGGAATTTCAATGCTGCACGACTTTTAGTTCCAAAGCTATTCGATATCGAAGATTTGGTTTGTATGGGCAGTGCCACGCCCCCTTGTCCAATGCCCGTCTTATTTTCCCAGTAGAAGGATATGGATGTGTAGTAAGTTCCTACCGAGTTTCATAGATGTGTGATGTGTAGTTCTAAAGTTATACACAAATCTGGATTTGATAAAAAAAAAGTGCCACGCCCCTTATCCTTACCATATCGGTAACCTTCCAGATAATTGTCAAGAAATTTTATCTATCTGCGATTATGTTCCAATGAGAAGTCTTTTCCCTTTTATGTTTTTGCTTAAGCGAAGCAAAAGTCAAATGTGAACGAAGCTTTAAGTTGACCGACAGAAGGGGCGCCGGTTAGCTTAACCGACAGAGCAATTTTGACCAAATACTGTGAAATCGGAAACTTCAAAAGTTGCCAGTAAATGTGCTGGTTATCGCTTAACCGGACATTGAGAAAACGGCCCTAAATCACATCAAATACATGAACAAATGTTTCGGGGACAGACGGGCAAGGAGGAGCGCTGCTATTCAACCGAAAACAACGAAACCAAGAAAAGACCAGACGGGCAAGGAAAAGTACTCCTATTAAATTAAATAGAATTAATTCCACCAACAGCCAATCAGAGCACAACAGAGAATAAGAAGCACTGCTGTATATAACGAGCAGCTGTGGCAAAAGCGGACTGAACTGTACGAGCTGCCAAGCAAAGAGGTTATCTGGTTTTTACTCTTCGTTGTTTCTTTTGGTTGAATTCTAACCTCAAAAAGGGTATTTTTGGTACAGAACCCTTAGGGCGCGAGCCCGACTCGCACTTGACTGCTTTTTATTGTTTCTATGAGCGATTTGTTCCCATGGCGTTAGGACGCCTGCTATCTTTAGTACCTGCGGGGTTAAATTATAGAAACGTATAGGAACAACATGCAAAATTCAATACTATTTAAATTTGAAAATTACCGCAGTACCATATCAAATAATTAAAGTACCTTTTTGTGAATACCAATAAAATATTGTGTACTGCTCTGCAAGTTTTAAATTCTTTAAGCTTTAATTCATTTAATGTACTAAGAGTAGAAAATAAATTGTTTCGAAATCACCAGTATCTAACTATCAATAAAAGCTTGTGCGCTCTATATCCATATTCACACTTATCTTTCATTACTAGAATCTATTTGCAAAAAATAATTTAAATCAAATATTGTGTTGACAAATTTTGAACGTTATAATTCGCCGTCTCTGCAAGCCAACGAACAATTGTCCGACGAACAGCAGCAACAACAACAACTGCTCACAACTCAGCAACAGCATATACTCAGTGGCAACACGGATCCCAATTCGAATTTTGTGGTAGCTGGTCTAACGCCACAGCAACATCAGCAGCACCAACACTGGCAAAACGCTTACAACAGTTGCGCCTAAGATTTATCAGCAGCAGCAGCACGAGCACATTGCCGACAAGTCGGACTTGCTGTCATTGCATCAGCAACATCGTCACGCATCTGCAGCACCTACAACAGCAGCAACAACTTACGCCCACGACTCACTACCCCACACACGCACAGTTCGAGGACAACATGCGCAAAAACTTTGCACTGTACTCGGCAAATTTGAGGAATAAACTTGGAGTTTCCGTGTTTCGCGCATGGACAACTGTATGTCGCGTGTTCGCGACATTATTTATTTACGCGCCGGAAAACAGAACGAAATAACATAGTTTACCAGAAAGCTTTGTCTTGAATGTTGACTGCATTTATCTTTCATCATGTTAATAAAAGACATTGATTTCATTTGAATTACAAATGATTTTTATTCAATAAACAACAATAACAATAATATGTATTAAATGTTCAAGCTTCTCGCTTGGGCTCGCGCAAGACGAGAATCTGGCCCTCCTGGCGAGCCCGTTCCCTTTGGAGGAGCCACCTTGTCTGGCGCTCGCCCTGGATCTGCCGCTCCCGCTCCACCCTCTCCTGGCGCTGCTGCTCCCACAACCGGCGAGGGCACTCATCATCGCCAGGAGCATCGTTTTCGCCGGTGAGGTCGATTATGACAATGGGCTCACTCCCACGCGCTCTCTTCGTATTCGCATGCCACATGCGCCGCATGCGCAGACAAATGCGTTGTGCATTCTTTTTTTTTTAACCATTCCTCCTCCTGTTGTTGGGCCAGAAGGAGGCACTGGTCTTCATGTGCGTGTTGCATACGGAGGCGCATCTGCGCATAGCGTTGTTTGATAATCAACGTATCCATATCTTATTAGCAGAAACTGTAGCTGGTGCAGGCAGCAATATTCAAATAATCGCGTTGAGATCACGCACCAAAATCATTAACAGAAGCTGTAGCTTTTATGGATAGTATGGTTGCTAGGTTTTGTGCGACTTACTCTAACCTTGGGGCAAAATTTAAGAAAGTTGCTATATTTGTCTATTATGCAAACGTCGGAGATAATCTTTCCGGAAACGGTTCCATAGTCTGACACAAAATTGTCCTTGACTATGGTTCGTTTAATGGACCTTATGCAATGACAATAGTCGGCCATGAGGTAAAGATTGTTGCCCTCATGGACGAAAAAGTCTAGCATGAATAAATTGTACAAGCCACGATTTTTGCCCTCCATATCGCAAACGAGGGTTCTTACTATTAAACCTATATCAGCCAATGACTCTAAATTTTGCATTATAATTTTATGCAGGTCAGCGCTATTTAAATCATACGTAGAGGCATAGCAGCTGAACGGGAACTCCCAGTTGCTTATAAGTGTTTTGACCATAAACAACAAGCACCTGGGAGATAGAACATTACTGCGACCGTCATTGCCCCCACCAAGATCGCTAAAGCCGACGATGAAGTCCGCTTCGGCATCGTATACCCCAGTCTGTTGGACGAGGCATTCGTCGAACATTAAGGAACACAGACGATCCTCGGTCGTCATTGCCTCTACCACCGCCTTTAATTTGCGAACTACGCGCCTATCTATGCCGTACTCCAACGACTTTATCTCCCAGCAGGTTGGCTTGAAGGGCCTTATTGGCGGCTTGGTGCTTGGCTTTTTATTGGTATCGCCGTCGGCACTCTCGGTCACATTAACCGCACTACAGGTGACCACCCACGTCTCACCAGCAGCGTGTGCCACATACTCCGGCAGCGCCAACTCCCGGGACTGGCACCATTCGTTTAAGTACCCTATTGGGTTGGCAACCACAATCGGCTTGTAGCGGTCCAGCCGCCCCTGAACGCTCGAGTACGCAATGGTCCTCCGAGCCACCATCCCCCCGCTGCTGCTCGTAGCGCCATCTCCTGCCGATGGGCTTTTAATCTAAAAATGTAAAATAAAAATTTAAATACAAAATTAAACCCAACCGCCCGCCCGTCCGTCTTACCAATTTTGGGAGCACCACCGCTTCCGCGCCGCCAGAGTCTGCTGCGCTCCTCAGCTCTTCCCACCACGGCTAAATAATTAAAAAAAACCTTACATTCTGCCCGCCAACTATCCAGTTTATACTTACCACTGTTCTAGGCGCATCCACGATTTCGTCCTCAAAGCTTATCAAATCCATTTGAAATGTGTCAATTTGGAAAATAAAATGCGCGTTAAATGACAGGGTGCACCTTTTTTACAAAGGTATAAAAATTGTACAGTTGGCAACGCTTACCATGCGCTAAGAATTCAAGCAAGTAGATGGCAGATCAGATGGCATAAAAGCATCATTGAATCATTGCCAAAACATGCTAACAAAGGTCCAATTGAATTTATTCAATATTTATTAAATATTTACAGGTTTGGGGAGTGCGTGAATTCACGAATCAAGGAATTGGATATTGAAATAGCTTCGCAGAACTCCATACTAAGTAGTTTCATGGATCATGGATAAGCTTGCGCACTGCCTGAGTATGAATAGTGGTGCTGCCTCGAACTTTATGCTTAGGACTGAAATTGTAAAGAGTAAGTGATGCTGTAAAAGAATTTGAAGCAGATTGAATTGAATGACTATCTGAAACCTCTGCAGTTCTAACATTCCTCGTTACTGAAATGCCAAAGTATATACACTTGATCCTCTTTTTACACGGTTGGTCGGGCCAAGAAAATTTCGTGCAAAAGAAAACCGTGTTAACAAAGATAAATTTTCCTATAAAAGTGCCTAATCGTTCCAATTTCGAAAGAAAACCGTGCAAATAAATATAATCGTGCAATAAAAACACGTTTTTGTATGCATGTGTCCTAACTCGTTCCATTAAAAATATACACTACACCATACAAGTGCGCGCTCCGTTTGCACCACCATATTTTCATTTCTTTTTATTGTGCGAACAGTAACTTCGTTTTTCTTTTTGGAACTGTCGCAAATTTTTCCCCAGCTTTTAATTCGTCCAAAATTCGAATTTTTTGGGCAAATTTATTTTAACACGTTTTGGCGCCATTGTTTTGATATTTCGTTTTATTAGTTTGTTTTATATTGACAACAAAGTTGCCTTCTAATGCATGGTTGTGTTACATGTAGTAAATCTAATTAAAACGAAGAAAAAGGGTACGAAAAAGTCGTGCAAAAAAAATAAAACCGTGCATAAAAAGTAACTGGGGGATGTAAAAAACACCGTGTAAAAAATATTGATTTAAAAAAAACCCGTGTCAAAAGAGGATCAAGTGTACAACCTTATATGGAACGCATACTGCCCATCATTTGGCAATTGCCACAATTCAGCTTGTTAAGGCTGTCGTTAATAAAACCGAGCCGAGCCCCTTTCCCAGCGTCGATGCCGAGATGCCGATGAGGAAGATATTCGAGTTTATTCAATGCGTCATTGGGGCGAGCAGATTCCGCAATACCATTAAAAATGTGCTTACCGATTTAATATACGTTGTGGATTGTGTACATACAAGTGTCGGAGGAGCAAATCGAAGACTGGAATGAAGACTCAGAAAAGTTTGTGGAGGATGAAGATGAGTCTGGTGTAGAATTAACCATCAGACTGTCGGAGCAGGATGTGCTGCTGGTAAGTGTACTGAAATAACGTTCCACACAGACATTTCACTTAATTTCGCTGCAGGCACACAGCAACGAGTTAGGTCCCAAAGTGCTATCAGCGCTACAAGATGCTTTGGGTCGTCACATGAATGTGGCTGAGACGGAAAAGTCGGCCGGCAATACGAACTGGTGGAAGATACAGGAGGCAAAATTGGCGCTTAATAACCAACGCTTCCCAAATTTTTGGCCATATTCCGCAATCGACGTTATCGCTTAATTCGTTAGTTCGTATATGTACTTCCTGAGCGCCTCAATAAACAAACTATCGGTAAATTCGATATTTTTAATACATTCAGAGCTATGGGAAACCCTGACATTGAAAGAAGCCAATGGACTTGCCAACCACCTATTAAAAGAAAACAAAAATATATGTTTTGAAGCAGTGGACGAAAATAATGATAACAATATTATGGCCAGCGACGCAGTAGAGATGGATGCCATTAAGGACTTGGAAAAATGCGGCGAGGTAACCATTGCAGTGCAGTTTGATGAAAGGATTTACGCACTGAATTGTATTTTCTGCGGCGCGGTTTGTCTTCAATTGGATGCATTTGCCGCGCATGTCGAGAACCAGCACGCAAAGCAATTACTTACCATCAAACAAATGACAACGGATCAGGAAGAAGAAATTTTGGAAGAAACAGAAGTGCCTGAACCGATGGATCTACTAAAAACAACAAAATTTTATAATGAAGAGGTGGGCTTGGACGTTTGGACACTTTAATAAAATGTTTGAAAAAATTTGTGTCTATTCACAGACAGGTAAAGTGGCTACACGCATTAGCAGTGATGACCCTGACCCACTGGGCGAGCCATTGAGTGTAATGTCCGTTGAATTGCCAAGTGTGCTTAATGCCAAGGAGGAGTTGGGCTGTGTGGAGAAGGAGGAGACGGGCTGGATAGTGGCGGCGGTCAAGGAAGAGATGGTGGAAGAAGAAGAAGAGGACTTGGAAGTAGAGGCGGAGCAGTTGGAAGAGTTGGATCGGTACAATGCTAGCTGCAGTGATGCAAATAAGACTGATACTAGCGACAGCGAGAGTGAAAGCGAAAGCGAAGAACAGGCAGTGAGTTTGAAAACATTTCTGTATAAATTGCTACTCAAATGTACACATCATCTAATAGGAAGATCAGGAGTTGGACACCGATGACAGAGAGTTAACTTTGGCTATAATAGCAGGCTATGAGAAGCGGCGTTTACTCTGGGATGCGTCAGAGCCGTTGGCTAAGAATCGCAAGAAATGTGAGGAAGCATTCCGAAAAATTGCAAATGCCATTAATAAGCAAATGAAAACGCATATAATGCCGAATGCGATCAAGCTACGCATACGTAAGATGCGCTATAAATTCCGCACAGAGCTGCAGAATCAGCAGCAGGCCATCTCCAAAGGTGAAAGCTACACGCCGTTATGGTATTACAACAAATTGGCTTTCCTGAATACAAGCATTAAGTATAAGCGTCGTAGTAAACGGGTAAATATGAAATATCTCAAACACGCTGCTACTTCTTTGATTGTTGTGAAATTTCCGTAGGGTGTCCAAGCTTTGACGAATGAAAAATCAGCGCTGCCACTACCCAACCTTACGGATGCACAGAATCAAGAATTGATTGAAATATATAAGAGTTTTCCCTGCCTCTGGAATGTGCAGCATATAGGTTTTCGATTCAAAAATCAACGACAGGATGCTATGGAGGAAATGCTTCAGGACATTAAGAGTAAAATGAACTTGGACTTTAATCAGGACAATCTACAAAAGAAACTGTATCGCATACGTTATGCATGCACACAGGAGAAACACCGCAAACTAAAATGCGAACGGCAAGATGAAACGTATAAGCCTGCCTGCAAATATTACGAGGACATTTCATTTCTGGAAGACAATGTAGGTCCATTCAAATGTGCCTTCTGTGATCAGACCTTCAATGGCGCCGATCAGTACAAAATACACAAATCGCAGCATGACGGGTCCATGCCTTTTACCTGCCCGGTGTGCAATCGTGGTTTCATGAAGGTGGGCAACTGCACGGTGCACCTGCGGCGTCACACGCGTGATTATCCCTTTGAGTGCAAGGTATGTGGCAAACGCTATGCCACTTCCACCGACCTTACCGTGCACATGCGATACCACACCGGCGACAAACCATACTTCTGTGAGGTATGCGGGCAATGGTTTCGCACATGGACCTTCTTCGATGCTCATCTGCGTCGTCATCAGAAGCGTCCCAGTCACAAATGCACCATCTGCTCAAAAGCCTTCTACGAGAACAACAAATTGAAGCAGCATATGAAGGCTCATCTGAATATACGCGACAAGGTGTGCAATGTTTGCGGCAAAGCATTCACAAATTCCAAGTACTTGCGGCAGCACCAGGAAATTCACGCAGAAAAGAGAAAATATGTGTGTAAGATATGTAGCAAGGACTTTGCACAATATGCTGGATTAAGTGGGCACATGAAGAAGCATGGCACCAAACTGAGTGGCATTTTATATGAGGAACTGCACTGAAATACAAGTAAAACGAACGAATCAAGGAACTGTTTGTCTTGTGATTTAAATAATCAATGTCATCGGAAAAACTGTTAGCCTTAGGGAGATTAATCAGATTAATTTTTTTAAATTCAATACCACAGCTTGTTCATACTAGATGTACTTATGAGGGATATAAAATTTTGATTTTCCCAAGAAACATGAACGATGTTAGTACTACTTCAGTTCTGATTTACAACGCTTCCCAATTTTTGGCCATATTCCGCAATCGACGTTATCGCTTAATTCGTTAGTTCGTATATGTACTTACTGAGCGCCTCAATAAACAAATTATGGGTAAAATTCGATATTTTTAATACATTCAGAGCTATGGGAAACCCTGACATTGAAAGAAGCCAATGGACTTGCCAACCACCTATTAAAAGAAAACAAAAATATATGTTTTGAAGCAGTGGACGAAAATAATGATAACAATATTATGGCCAGCGACGCAGTAGAGATGGATGCCATTAAGGACTTGGAAAAATGCGGCGAGGTAACCATTGCAGTGCAGTTTGATGAAAGGATTTACGCACTGAATTGTATTTTCTGCGGCGCGGTTTGTCTTCAATTGGATGCATTTGCCGCGCATGTCGAGAACCAGCACGCAAAGCAATTGCTTACCATCAAACAAATGACAACGACGGATTCGGCGGAGGAAAAGGAAGATATGTCAGAACTAGGGCGAAGAATAACGAATGCTTATGGAGGCTTCGAGGTTGAGAAAGAGGTCGGTCGGGCACTACGCTACAAAAACAAAGCCGCAACAGGATTACGTTTATTTATAATTTGCAGAGAAGTAATTCGCCTATAACTCACAACTTTGATGATCCATTAGAGGAGCCACTTTTTACAATACCAGTAGACCAGGATGTTTTCATGTTCAAATATGAGATACAAACGGAAGTAGAGGAGGACGAGGAAAATGTCAGCAAAGCAGACACTATCTATAACGATGCTGAAACTGAAAGTGGAGAACAAACAGTGAGTTTTAAAAGAGCATTAAATAAATTGGAACTCAAATCTTTAGGCTCACCTACAAAACAGGACGACCAGGACATGGATAACAGAGAATTGACCCTAGCTATAATAACAAGTTATGAGAAGAACCGCATACTTTGGGATGCGTCTGAGAAGTCTCATAAAAATTCTAAGAAATGCGACCAAGTCGTACAAAAAATGGCTAATTCTATTAATAAAAAAATGGGGATGGATTTAAATGCAAGTGACGTCAGGCGACACATACGAACAATACGGTCTGAATACCGCAGAGAGCTGCGACATCGGAATTTTGGCGCCTCTAAACGTGAACTTGCTAAATACAAGCCGCTATGGTATTACGACAAGTTGGCTTTCCTGAATACAAGCATTAAGTACAAACGTCCAAAAAAACAGGTAAGATGATAAATTTCTTACATAAGTTCAACCAAGTTTACTGGCTGAGGTTCTTTGTCTTGGCTTGCTTTTACAGGTTGCGAAAGCTTCTAAGGATACGAAACCAGCACTGCCTCTACCCAACATCACGGACGAACATAACTACCAACTAATTGAAATATATAAGAGTTTACCCTGCCTCTGGGATGTGGACCATGCTGGCTATCGTTTCAAGGCACAACGACAGGATGCTATGGAGCAATTGTTGCAGGATGTTAAGATTAAAATGAATCTGAACTTTAATCCAGATGAGATGCAAAAAATGCTGAATAGTATTCAATACGCTTGTACGCAGGAGAAATACCGGAAACTGCATTGCGAACGGCAAAAGGAAACATATAAGCCTGTTTCCAAATATTACAATAACATCTTGTTCCTGGAGAATACCGTGGGCCCGTTCAGGTGCGATTTTTGTGAAGAGATCTTCAAAAGTCGCTATCAGTTTCTGATACACAAATCCCAGCATGACGGATCCATGCCATTTGTCTGTACGGTATGCAATCATGGATTTATGGATTCAGGCAACTACACGGTGCATCTGCGGCGCCACACGGGTGATTTTCCCTTTGAGTGCGAAGTGTGCGGCAAGCGTTATGCAACTTCCACAGACCTTAAAGTTCACATGCGATACCACACCGGCGACAAACCATACTTCTGTGAGATTTGCGGGAAATCTTGTCGCACCTGGACCTTTTTTGACAAGCATATGAGACGTCACGAGAATCGACCTGGTCACGCATGCACCATTTGCTCAAAGGCCTTCTTCGAGAATAGCGAGTTGCAGGAGCACATGAAAGGACATCTGAATATACGCGACAAGGTATGCAACGTTTGCGGCAAAACTTTCACAAGGACGAGATACTTGCGGCTACACAAACAACTTCATGCCGAAAAGAAAAAATATTCATGTAAACTCTGCGGCAAGGATTTTGCACAGCATGCGGGATTAACTGGACATATGAAGATGCATGGCACCAAACTGAGCAGCACTATAGCCATGGAAAGGGACTAAGGAGAGAGTTTACTAAGGAATTTCAACGCCTTAATGATGACTTATTAGACTAACAATATGATAAAAATTATAGATGGGATTGTTTTAAACGACAGTAACTAAATACGGAGACATGTGATGCTAGTGTAGATAAATTTTCTATTATGCATTTAAGCGCTTAAGCTAGGCTTGTGTTGGATATTTGCATCCGTATCCGCTTCTTGATTTTCAGAATTTTTGTTACCTAAGTACGAAAACTTGTTTGTAAAGCGCCAAACAGTCACCGCGAGTCGTATTTAATCGTAACGGCAAAATTTGGGCCGTTTAGTGAAAATCGTAAAAAAATCGTATATGTCTGAGACATCCGATTAGAATTTCTGCCTTACGGTACGAATAAATACGTCATGAGCGAACGCATGTATAGGCTCGGGTAGGGTAGGTTTTTACGATCCGATTAAATACGATACGCGGTGACTGTTTGGCGCTTAAGGGGTCTTTGCAGCTCTAAAGAAATCGCTCAAGAAAAATTTTGCATTATTCCTTGAGGGCAAAATAGTAGTGGCCAACTAATTTTGACAGCTAACAGCTGATGCAAATCAAAGCAAAATGTCGTTAAATGAAGATTGGTAAGTTTTCACAAAATTTACTATTATTTGATTAATGCAATCTTTATATATATTTTTCAGGCATAATATGGTGTCCACACTAAATACCGACATTTTGGTGTTTTGTGCGGAACAATTTGAAACGGAAGAGAGGGACAAGCAAGCTAAAACCTCTGCGGATTTTCCCAACAGGCGGTTTTGGCGCACTTCGCGGTGTATTTTCCGAGTTTTCTATGTCTGAAAATAAGATAATAGATTAAGATAATTGAAAATCTAAAATAAATCAAAATATTTTGCAAATTTACAACCTAAAATGAACATTTAATGTTTTGCTTACCTCTTTCGCTTGTTATTAGCTGTTGAAAGTCTTCTTCTTGTTAAAGTAATAATGTTTCAAACATTATTCCTTGCCAAAACCTGAGTTACCCTATGCACATTTCCACTGGAAATAAAACTATATAAAAAAAAACTTTTTAAAAATAAGCTTTAATTTATTTAATGTACTAAAAAGTAGAAAATAAATTGTTTCCAAGTCACCTCTATCTTACTATTAATAAAAGCTTGGGGCGCTCATGTGTTCAATATTTGTCAACCAGTTACCACAATATTTTATTTAAATAATTTGTTGCAAATAGATTCTAGTAATGAAAGATATTTTGAATATGGATATTGAGCGCACAAGCTTTTATTAATAGTAAGATACAGGTGACTTGGAAACAATTTATTTTCTACTTTTTAGTACATTAAATAAATTAAAGCTTATTTTTAAAAAGTCTTTTTTATATAATTTTATTTTCTACATTTTAGTCTTCCATAAATTCAATTTTAGAGCTCTGAAATTTTTCACAAAAAGAATTTAAAACTTGCAGAGCAGTACACAATATTTAGGGTATTCACAGTGTTTCCTATCGTCATATGTCATATCCTCAATTTAACAAATAATACGGCTGTGATCGACCCTAATGTTCGTGGCATATTTGTGGCGCGATGAGTTGTTGTTGTTTTGCCTGCAAGGCGTGGCGAGTAAGTTCCTATCGTTTTTCATTGATGTGTGGTGTACCTATAATTATAAACTGAAGCCCAAGTGTGTAGTTGCTTGAAAAGTGCCACGCCCCTGTCCTACGCCCATAAAATTTTACCAGTGGGACGAAGCATCCAAGAGGGGCATGTATACGGAATTTCAATTCTGCACGACCTTTAGTTCCAAAGCTAATCGAGATCAAAAATTTTGTTTGTATGGGGTGCCACGCCCCCTTATCCAGTGCCCGTCTTATTTTCTCAGTAGAAGGATATGGATATGTAGTAAGTTCCTACCGAGTTTCATTGATGTGTGATGTGTAGTTGTGATGTATTGGGCTCGTGTTTAGGCATGTATGCAAAGTTTCAGATCTCTAAGTAGTCGGGAAGTGGGTGAAAAATTGATTACTAGATTTGACGACCCACATACCGGATGTGAACCTAATATAAAGCTTATAAAAAGTAGTAAATTTCGTAGCAGATTTCTTGAGACCTGCAATAGGGGTCAAGTAGTTTTGACGCAAGGAAATTTCTTGAGCATTTTGTTGGGGTTTTTTTATATGGAGTTTTCGCTTTTCTTGAGAGCTGCATAGACCCCTTTAACCCAGGGTGCAAGACAATACATAGATATAAATGATCGTTTCATAGAATATTTTTGCATTTTCTTTTTCTTGGACATTTTTGTTGCTTTATAGAAAACCCGCATATTGGGTATATGCTATGTAAACACCCGGTTTCGCTAAACTATTTGAAAATAAATTTCTAAAAATTGAGCCGGATAAACTGATAGTCCACATTGGAAAGCCCGCGGTCCTTGGAAAGAGCTTTACCGGATAACTATTTAGCAACCGACTCCACAGTATCATGCTCGATTAATCCATCAATATCGTTAAGTTTTCCCAGAGAATTAATATTGAAAATAAGAATTTTAAAAATCGGCATAGAAATCATCGATAAATTTAGCTTTGGTCCGATATCTATTATTACACTGGAAGCAATTAGACACCCTGGCAATAAAAATCTGCGGACTTGCCAACCACTTCTAACTGTGATAAAAGAGTGATGCATAAAATCTGCTTCTGAGTAATCTACATACTAATCGATACCTAGATATCAGCGTTCAGGGTATGCTCCCTACATGTGCAAAGCACTTGTTAACTTGAAACGAAAATGGGTTGATGGATGGGAGAAAGTGGAGTAGCTACGGTGGAAATTTACATTAACGGTGAATAACAATGGGGGTATTAGCGGGGTTTAGACGGTCCTACATGTAGGACAAGCCGCGATGTTGGATCGTGTATACGCAAGAAACAACCGCTTGTCACACATGTGGGATGGTTTTCAAAATTTTTTGATATTTCCGCTCGCTTGTCAAACCATCCAACCTGTGTAAACACATGTTGGTCAAGCCTAGTGTATTTTGGCACTTTGAAAAATTGTCCGTGCTGTTAACATGATCACGGACAGTAAGAATTTCAATGAGCTGCAGCCCGCAGTATGTTCTTACTTTGAAATATACGTTCATTAGAAAAACTTAAGGTTGTATAAAATTAAATGAATAAAAATTGTCTTTAAAATTGCAATGCTATAGCATTTCATTTTGCATCACTATTAAAATGAATGCTATGCACAAAAGATGCATAAAAGAGATAAATTAAATAATTTTCCTGAAACTTGGAAAATTAAGGGCGGAGTTCATAAAAATAGAAACGCACAAAATAAAGTGTACGTAGCGCTTTTAAAAAAACTAATTGAGTCGAATGCTATCGACGAGAGCTGAGAACGCCCATTCTTTTTCAAAAGTCTCATTTGCCGTCGGTAAAAAGGCTTTGGCTGTATGCGTGCGTCTCGCTTGCCAACTTGAAGAAAGTGATGTTGTACGACATGTGGAACCGTGATACGCAGCTGCACGTGTACAGTTATTCCTGCCGTCAAGCCATGTTGGACGACATGTAGGATCGTCCAAACCCCGCTATTGGTACAAGAGAGTTGGCAATAGCTAAGAGTACAAACCAAGTACCGACTACTTTACAACTCGAGACTGACGCATCACTATACAGAGTACAATCGTTTCAGGATCGGGACGAGCGAAAGAGATTGTGTTTAATAAGTCTGCAAATTGGAAATTACAATGGCTAGGGCTAGCCACGCAGCAGCTAAGGATTTCCAAAAATGCGGCGAAGTAACAATGGCAGTTGAGTTCGACAAAAAGATTTATGCACTCAATTGCATTTTTTGCGGTACGATTTGTCTTCGGTTGGATGCATTTGCCGTGCATATCGATGACCACCATGCTGAGGAAATGTATGCCACTGTGCAACTGTCAACGGAACTGGATGAACAGGAGGAGGAGTTGCCGGATGAGAAGACATTTCTTCCTGAACTAGGTCTAGCGATAAGTAAAGTTTGTGGGCGCTATGAGTTGCGGGAAGAGGTGCAGTTTCCGAAAGCGACCAAGGTGAGTGCGTACTGCGCGCGTACTGCAGCCAAGCAGGAAATTCCAACCACATTAAGCATTTTTGTGACTTGCAGAAAAGAAAAGTGTCGACAACTAAAAATTTTGATGATCCATTAGATGAGGCGCTGTTCACTGTGCCAACAGAGTTTCCACTTGTGGTGGAGATAAAGGAAGAGGAGGTTTTCGAGGAAGAGGCGCCGGCTATCGAATTGATGCAAGTGGATAGTGACGAGTGCCTGCCGAAGGCGATAGAGAAAGAGGAGGAAGAGGAGTTTATCTTGTTTACAGCTAACAATTCGGAAATTATTAGTACGGCGGACAATGTTTACAGCGATGTAGAAGTCAAAAGTGAAGATCTGTCTGTAAGTAAAAAAAAAAAATACATTTTTATGATGCGGCTATCAGCATATTACCCTAAAATTAGGAAGATGAGGATTTTGAAGGCGATGACAAGGAACTAACTTTAGCTATAATCGCAAGCTATGAGAAGTCTCGTATACTCTGGGATCCGAAGGAGCCGTTCGCCAAGAATCGTAGGAAGTGTGATGAGGCCATGCAAAATATAACCATTGCCATTAATAAACAGCTGGAGTTGCAAATGAAGGTAAGTGACGTCAGGAAACGAATACGAACCATCCGTTGTAAATTTCGAAGGGAGCTAAAGCATCGGCAACCGTGCACCTCCAAACGTCGACGTGGAAAGTACTTACCACTATGGTATTTTGATAAGCTCGACTTCCTGAATGGGAGCATCAAGTGTAGGCGCCCTGGTAAGCGGGTAAGAATAGCAAATCCTTTACAAACGCTCCGACTATTTAGTGTTGCATTTCCTTTTCAGATTATAAAACCTCTGACGGACGAGAAACCAGCGCTACCACTACTCAACATCACGGAGGAACAGAATTACAAATTGATTGAAATTTATAAGAGTTTTCCCGGTTTGTGGGATTTGCAGCATATGAGTTTTCGGTTTAAAAAACAGCGGCAGGATTCTATGGATGAAATGTTGCAAGATATTAAAATTAATATGAATCTGGACTTAAGTCAAGATGAGTTGCAAAAGATGCTTAACTCTATACGTCATGCCTGCACTCAGGAGAAACATCGGAAACTGCAATGCGAACGGCAAGAAGAAACGTATAAGCCTGTAACCAAATATTATAAGGACATCTCATTCCTAGAGGATACCGTGGGCCCTTTCAGATGCGATTTTTGTGAAGAGATCATCAATACTCCCGATCAATTCCTGATACACAAATCTCAGCATGACGGAACCATGCCCTTCATCTGCCCGGTATGCAAGCATGGATTCATCGATTCAGGCAACTATACTGTGCATCTGCGGCGCCACACGCGTGACTTTCCTTATGAGTGTGAGGTGTGCGGCAAGCGTCATGCAACTTCCACAGACCTTAAAGTTCACATGCGATATCACACCGGCGACAAACCGTACCTCTGTCAAGTCTGCGGGCAATCTTGTCGCACCTGGACCTTTTTCGACAAGCATATGAGACGTCACGAGAATCGGCCCGCTCACAAATGCTCCATTTGTTCGAAACCCTTCTATGAGAAAAGCAAATTAAGTGAGCATATGAAAGCGCACCTGAATATACGCGACAAGGTGTGCAATGTTTGCGGCAAAGCGTTCACAAATTCCAAGTACTTGCGGCAGCACAGGCAAATTCACGCAGAAAAGAAAAAGTATTCATGTAAGATATGTGGCAAGGATTTTGCGCAATATGCAGGATTAAGCGGACATATGAAATCGCACGGCACTACACTCAGTGGCTTGGCAGCCATGGAAAAAGGAACAGAACTGAAGTAAATGTTACGGGTTGAGAAAAGAATATTCTAAGTAATTTTAATGCAAATAAGATAAATAACATAAACTATTTAAAGAAGAGTAATGTCCTATGCGAATAATACGTTAATATTAATTGAATTCAGCAAGTTATGTATAAAAATTAAATAAATCGCATAGTTGGCAACGCTGTAACGCGAACGAAGTCTGTCTCTTCTATTGCTAGCTCTTGGTCTAATGACTTGAACCAAGATTTTGTTTCATTATTAAATACACAAATATATTTTCAAATAACAGAAATGCCTTATCATTGCTGTGTGGCGGGATGTAATAATACCAGCGATCCATACGCCGGCCGAGGAAATTACTTCGCTGGCAAATTCATTAAGTTTCCCGATAATTGCGACCGGAAAAATAAATGGAACGAGGTTCTTCTGCTCAGTGGATCGGCGAAGCGATACGTTTGTGCGGAACACTTTGCGGAAGATTCGTGGCGTTTGCAGGACATTATAATGAAAGTGCCACTTGCAAAGCGTAAACTGAAACCAGATGCGGTGCCAAACTCAAAGAAACGATCGACAAACGTTTTGAAGCAGGAAAAGCAATGCGCAGAGAAGCACGAGGCGGCGAAGCTATGGACGAGGACACACGCAAGCGATTGGTAGCGGAGGCGTTAGCGGCATATGACAAAGAGTAAGCAAGCTTAATGTAAAACGGGCTTGATTTTTTTAAAACCAAATAACAGAATACAAGGAGGAGAAGGCAACCAACTCCATGGAAAAGCAGCTGTGGGGCGTAGAAAAAGAATAAAAGAGATTGAAAAGGAGAACTTAATAGAGCCGGAAGAACTAAACGATGGCTAAAGAAAACCTCATGTTGCCAAAGAAAAACCTATGTTGCTAAAGAAAACCTCATGTTGCTAAAGAAAACCCCATGTTGCTAAAGAAAACCCCATGTTGCTAAAGAAAACCTCAAGTTCAGAACTCTGATTAATATCTTGTAAGCAGGCCCTAAACCTAAGATTTAACAATGTCTCTAAAACTGTAGATCTTAGAATTACAAATTGTAGCTCATTCCCCGCCGTCCGCCGTTCCAACGACAAATATAGAATTGTATAAAATTCATTGCAATATCATTTATTACAGGTGGATACTACTTTTCTACTAAAGCAGCTAAAATTACAAAATTACATTCAAAATTCATACAAGAAGAATTGCTCGAACCAGGCCAATGCAACTCTGCGGGGGTAACTGAAATGTATTTAAATCTTAACGAATGGTGGGGAAGTATAACAGTGCCTGTCAAAGCCGCGTCAAGTCTATTGTCAAAATCGAGACATCATTTGACAACTTCTCTCCGCTTCGTTCGCCGCGGCACACGGAGCAAAATAATAAGTATTTATTAGTTTTCCAGGAAAATTCGATCGGGAAATATAAATTTCAACAATAATACTAGCGTGTGGCGAAAATAAAAGCGGTAGCAATCTAAATAGAGCAAATAAGGAAAATTGTTTCGAGTGTGTAGTGAGAATTTCCAACTATCAATTTTCCTGCTTTTCCAGTTATAATTGTTTCAGGGTGAACATTTTCATATTTTCACAAGCAAGACAGCTCCACCCAAAGTGAAGTGTTAATAAGATAAAAATTTTCTAGACAGAATTAAATAAAAATTCAACTGTAAAAGCATAAATATAAGCTGCAGGCTGCAACCAAAGAGTAGAGAGAGGAGAAGCCAGCGAAATACCGTGCAGGAGAAATACTGGAGACAGCGAAGAAGTAAGTGCGTAAAACTCTTCCCAGACGGGGGAGGGGCAATTAGAATAAGTGTGACAGACGCTGCCGAGGTGCACTATTGCACTTTTCTGGGGCATTGACATCACGGATTTGAGATTCGGCTGCACTGCCGGGTTGCAGTGCATTATTTTGTTGTTGTGCCGTGAGACATGGCGAAGTAACCAGACAGGGGCTATGGGCTACAATCAACCCCGCACGTTATCACAGGCTGTGTATACGAGGGAGGGTTGGGTAGAAAACACAGCAAGCAGGAGACTTTCTGTCCTTGACACGGTTACGCCAATAGAATTATTGATTTTTTCTTTTTTATACGTATTTTCTGATAAAGCCAGCATTTTCCATATTTTGAGCATAATTATTGCAACTTGAGTTATAATGGCACATAAATACTTGGAAAAAATTGAAAATAGTCATCGCAATTAACCAAGAAATAGCATGTGATCCATTGGTATAGGAGCATGTCACTGGTAGTAGAAAAATGTCCCTCAACACAAGACTACAAATTAGATGAAAATAAGTCAAACGAGAGAACAAAATCCAAACAATTTAAAACAAAATTGTGTTCCATATAAGTTGGAAACAAGCTCAATAGCAATTATTACAAATATTACGCTTTCTCATGTGCAAACAGACACAACAAGCTTCCAAATATGTTAGTAAAATGTAGCAGAACGCCTTGCCTTAGCTTCATTGCTCCATTATCTTCTGCTTTGGCAATATGTATGAAATATTGTTTTCTGATAAGAATTTCTTTTTTGTGAGTTGGAAATGGAAACACCCTGGGCAAAGTCACCACAAAACCAACGGCTGTTGTTGCTGGTGATGATATAGTACATATGTACATACATATACATATCAGCCCTACTGATTCTGCCGCTAGTGCTCGAGGACAACCTCTCCTACCAGTCAGCGTGAGCGGGGAACGGACATATTCAGGCACATACATATGTATGTACATACATACGTACAGTTTTTAAAACATAGAGCATTATAAACAGAAAACTTCAGAGCGCTCAGCAATCCCACCCCCAAATTGGAGTTTCTCAATAAAAAGAAATGCTTGAAAAATGTCTCCTTGCATAGGGAAAATTATAAAAAAAGACAAACAAAATAATCACATTGTAATCCGCGTGTATTTATTTTTAAAATGTAATTTTAATTTCAATGGCAGCTGTGGCATGCGCCAAGCATGGGGTCTGCAAAAACAGCTGCCTGTGGTGTGTTCGATGGAAATTAATCAAATGTGGAAAAAATGGCGAAAATTCGGTGGCGCATGTGGCCACATATTGGCATGTGCTCCGATCCAATATGGAAAATTGCTTAAATAGAGCTAAAAATAAATGTGGAAAAAAATAGATAACTTATCTTGCGTGTCCAGGGGGGCGCAAACTTCAATGCAATAATTTCGTCCTACTCTATGTTGTACGGAAAGCATTTCAAAGATGTTCCATATCTTCCATGAATATCTAAATAACTACATTAAATTAAATGTATTGCAGGAAATATATTTTTGACCTAAAATGAAAAAATTGTCTATGCATATGGCAGAAAAGCTACTTTATTTTTAAAAAGATATCAGTTAAATGAAAAAAATATTTAATATATATTTATATATAAAATAAAATATATATTATACCTGTCCATCAAAAGTCATAAAGCTTGTATTAGAGCTCTAAATTTTCGAGCTAAACTTGGACTCTCGGTTTCCTCTGACTTTGTCCGGGTTTGCATATACATATATGTATATATATGTATATAGAATTTAGAATATTGCAGTTATTAAAGGTGATAGTAAAGGTAGTTTCACATTTCTGTTTAAATTAAACAAGATCGAACAGCCATACCTAAATTGGAGCGTTGGCAACATTTTTTCTCTATACAGCTGCTAAACAGCTGTTTTCTGCTTACATTTTGATTAGGACTAACATCTCTAGCTGGGATTAGATACAATTTTTATTGAAAAATAAATGAGTAAAAAATGCCAGCAATTTAAATTGCGTTCCTTAAAATAATGTGATGAGGGAAAGAAATTCCCACACTGATTACAATTTTGTACGTAGGTATTTGCAAATGGGAGAAATTTTAAAATTTTAATTAAACAATCGAGTCTACCCTATCAAAAATCTGTTTTTCCCCCACTGAAATCTGTGGTCATATGCAATAACGACTTAAGTCGAAAACAACTGTTTCGAGAAAATGCAATTCGAAATTTGAAATGCACATAAGTGCATGTACATAAGTGCATGTGTTTTTTTTAAATAACTTTTTTTCTGAGATGGGTACAGATACCGGGGTTTGAACAAAATATGCGCATCAACGTCAGGAATACAGTGGTAACGTCAACTCAATTTCGTCTTAAGTCGACTTAAGTCGTTATTGCTTTTGACCACAGAAATAATTTTAATGAAAGGCGCTACTTTTATATGAATGTGCCCCCAGAATATATGAGCTAATAGTTGACTAATCAAACGACCTTTTGTCGCGTCCACAGTCGCCACTCAACGGTCACCAGGCCAACAAAACAAACACATGCACGCAAATATGGGTTTGGGCGCATATACCCGCCCATGTGACTAATATCCTGTTGGCATAATTTGCATTGGCAGCCGCCAGCCAAGCCTTGGTTCGTCTCGACATGCACTTTCGTCAGAGCAGAAATAATAACACAAATTCTTATCTGACCACATAATTTATTGTTAGACAAACATTGGTTGGGCGTCGGATTTTGTGACCTCACCACGGCAATCGAGTATGTCACACTTACATACATATTTTTCAAGAAATGAAAGGCAGAACAATTGTTTCATTTCGCTGTCAATGGCCTGTGAGTAGGAAATTTGTTTACCTGTCATATTATCTTTTGACATCCTTTCATACAACAATGACCACTGGAATTCGTTGAGATAAGGCACACTGCACATTAGTGGTATTATCTATCAATTAGGTATGCCAATTCGTTTAGTAAAGTGTCTTATGAAAATCCTTCTGTTATCATTATTCCTTATGCCTTTGTTTTATACTATAGTCAGCCATTCTATTTATAACTTCCTTATCTTTCACCTTGTTCGTTACTGAAGTTTTCTTTGAATTTGTCGTCAATAAATGACCCATTTTCAAAAAAAAATTTACATTTTGTGTAGTGTTTTCATGAGGATAGGAGCTCCTTTCTATTAAACTCAACAACTCGAGGTATGTGCTAAAATAAATATTCTTTCATGTTCCACATTTTACTTTCGATCTCTTATTCTCTTATCTCTTATTTCGATTCTGTATTCTCATAACTAAAAGTCTGTATGATAGTAGAATTTGAGTATAATTTAAATAAAAACATTTTTTGGTACTGAAAGTTTCATATTAATCAGATTATATAATTCAGATAGAATATATATAATTTTTGTATACTTTCAGTGCAGATTTTTACTTTTGAAAATAAAGAACTAAATTGCCATCGATTTAAATTTCAAAAGAAAGTGAAATGTGGAACATGGCTACCGATTTGATAACAATAATATGTATCTATTTAAAAAAATATATACAACTTGCTCATAAGTATAATTAGAATACGACTTACTTACTTAACTGGCTTAAAAAAACCGTTACCGGATTACGGCCTTTAGAATGCCAAAATGAATTTAATTCGAGTTGAAATTTAAAACGCATTAGCTTACGGTATGGAATACATAGTAATGGTACCATAAGTCAACACGTGTCGTAACGTAACGTGTCCGCTGACTCGAGCTGTCATGTGCGTAGCGTAACGCAACGTGTCCCGTTTTACAAACGGAACGTTTTCTTTCTTTAAAGTCGAGGAAAGAGGAAGAAACAAGAGGTTACTTATACAGTCTATCACGTACTAGAAAGATTTATTTTTTGAATTTTTTGTTTCCATACATTTTTGACACTTTTGACAATTTTGACACAACAACAACATAAATCACAAAGAGAAAGAATTTGCCAAAGTAATATTTCTGTGTGGAAACGTGTACGGAAGAAAAGAAAACATTGCACAGAAATATTTCCCTATGTAAAGCGGAACTAAAGAACTCATTAACACATTACGTAATGCACTCTAATGTAGCGAGCTATGGAAATTAGATTTTCAGCGTTACGAACACAGCACAGACCAGAATTCATAAAAAATTCACCAACATTACACTACAAGCTTTTCTGTTAGACAGCAATATTGTTGCTATTTTCCCTTGACAAACAAAACTTTTGTCTAAAGAAGTGCAACAATTTCAGTCAGCTGATTGAGATTAAGTTCTTTTTCTTGTTCTGTGGCTACGATGCGTCAGGCATGTGAATCAGCTGGTGGTTTCATAACATTCTGTTGCTATGTATAAGAATAATAAATTTCCGTTTGATATTTGACTTTTTAAACAATTAATGTGCATTCTCATTTAAAAAAAATTATTTTCAGACATTTTCTACTGTATGGTGTAAAATTCATAGTTACTTTTTAATATTTTTATTTTCTTCAATTAAAGAGTTTTTTATAGTATCTATATTCTACACCTACTCACCGACTACATACTAACTCCCACTTAATGTTAACAATATAATTTGCTACGAACACGCAAAACTTCCAAGCGCGTGCCAACATTTTGCTGCGACCAGTTTTTGTGTGATCCTCTAATCTGCCCCTCTTCGTAAAGGAGTTAAAAGCTACGCTTGGCTACTACAGTTTTCTTTTATTGCTTCGCTAGTCACAGCAATTAACAAACAAACCTTTGCTTGCACTTGTTGGTTGGTTGGATACGGCAAGTTGTGGTCATTAATGGAGTATGGGCCATGTGCACAATTCGCAAAGAGAGGGGAAATTTCTACAGTTTTACTTCTGTATGATCATAAGATTTACTTTAGATTTTTGATCACTGGTTTGTAGGAGTGTGGGAAATGACTGTACCAGTCTGTAACTGCGCTTATTAGCAGCTTTAATGCTGGCCTTTTTGGTCATCTGATACATTCTTTTTATGCAACCAAAAGGCTTACCAACTACACGGAAATTGACTGTTGGAAATCACTGTAAAATTTATATTATTTCTTTTCAAAAGTTGGCGCAGTAGCTCAGTGTATAAGGGCGAGCACTTCTGCTGTGAGAGGCCGCTGGTTCGAAACCCAGCAGCCTCATACCATCTGAAAAAATAGAAGAGGTTGTTTTTGAAGGAAGAATTGGCTACTCTCCTAGGGCATTATTTAATTTTAGCCTACTGAGGCAAATTTTATGCTGACTAATTTTTCAGCAGCTAACTATTACTCTTTAATTTTGAAGCTATAAATTCTTCAAAAGCCCACAACTCTGTCTGCAACCGTGTCTGTGTCTAATTAATTTCATTCGTACGTTTTGCGTAATTTCCATTTATAAAGCTACGTTGCCTCATTCGTTGGCTCGT
Source organism: Neria commutata (assembly GCA_963457695.1). Taxonomy (NCBI): domain Eukaryota; kingdom Metazoa; phylum Arthropoda; class Insecta; order Diptera; family Micropezidae; genus Neria; species Neria commutata. The sequence goes on from OY735249.1 coordinate 1,840,830, forward strand.
GAATTTTTCGTTTGTAGGAGCTCGCATCTTTTAAATTATGCCCAAACGCACCTTCGAAACATTTGTCCAACATGACAACCACATTGATTGATATGTGCCCCCCAATACAAAATCCAAGACGAGTGAGTCTCTTGCAAACTGAAATTAGAAATACGGCGCGCACAGACTCCCAACACCGCAGCAATTAATACTTTAGTACAATTTCAAATTGACTCTTGCCTTTAGTTTTTTTATTGTGCTTAATTCTTTACATCATTAGCAATTCACGGCATGAATTTCACATTTTTTACTGCCGAGCTCGAATCGATGGCCGTGATTATTTGCTGATGATCGACCACGAGTGATCTTTATCATTGTGCTAGACGCCAGGAGAGTGCGTGTGTTTCGTGAGAGGCGCAGCACAAGCAAAAAGGCACTATTTGGTAAAAACAACGCGCTTCTGCCACAATTTTTAAGCAAACAGTGTTTTTGTTTTCTAAGTCACGCATAAGTTTCGTGTAAGATTTCACGTTGACAGAGATAAATCGGTTTGGACTCAACTGTCTAGCTGTGATATAAATCTAATCATAATTTGCATACTCAATTGTTTGGCTAACTCTATTTCTGGTTTATTTGTTTTCTATTTGCAGTTGACGTAATCGTAATCTACATATATTTATTTTACATTGGGTTGTGTATTATATTTGCTGCGATTTTTCACACGCTTAAAGAGCCCAATTATACATAGTATATTTAATAATAATTATTGCACCAGCTTGTCCGCATTTGTCGGAGAAACATGTTTAGTCCTGATTATGAGAAACGCATCCTGAAACATTGCAGTCCTGTCGCACGTAATCTTTTCAATGCATTCGACGCGGCCTCAACGTCAACATCGCTGGATCGATTTATACCTTGCAGGTGAGTTTTCTTCTCTTTGAAAACTTTTTTATTGTCATGTGTTTTGGTCGTTTAGCTAACGACTTTTGGAACGTTGGCAGTTGGTATGTGATAACGTAATTGTCAGCTGTTTCTATTCTTAAATAAAAATTTTAAGACTATTGAACGGACTTAAGCTCTAGAATAAAATCATCAGCTTCATGGTAAAAAATTTAATCAAAAGATAAACAGACTTAGCCACAGTTCATTGCCAATCTATATGCTTATATACATACATATGTATATCTATATTCTCTCAACGGCTGCTTTCTTTTACTCGACTATACCAGCTACAGTCAACGGTATGCAGCTAATATTTTTCCCACCTTTTTACACCAACCAACCGACCAACCAGCCAACCAACTAACTATTTAAGAACGCCAGCCAGTCAGTCCGGCAGGCTGCCAACTCCAGCTAGTTCATCCGAGTGCATTAACCTGAAAGTGTAACGTTAGAAAAATCAGTTTTTCATTAGTAATTTTCTGCTTCTTGCTTGTGGTATTCATGTGTATGTATGTATTGCTTACTTAGCGCTTGGTTGCCTCTTTCACTGCTTGCTTCATAATGGCAAAAGGAAAAAGGTGCTGCCACTTAGAGTAACTGTTTTGATTATGAGCGCCTATGGTTGCGCGCTCACTCTATGGCTGGCGAGTTTTTCTTTTTATTCGTTCTTGTATAAATTCATACGATTACAATAAGGCATGCATAATATGCAACGCTTTGATGGGTTCTCCACGGAACCTAATGATTTAGTTGAGTACACTCGAGTAAATTGCCAGGAAAATCTGCAGTGAAATTTCACTAAAGGCGGAAGTCATTTAGTGACGCCAATAAGAAGCAAGAAGAGTACAATGTCTTACGATGCATACTTATGATGTCATGTGCCCTAGGCCATATCGCGCAAAGAAGTTATACACGTGTCAGATGTTTTTAAACATTCACTTCTAGAAAATTTCCTGGCCACGCCAAGCTCGATAGACGATAGCATTACAACTCGATTCGAGCCATGGAAAATGGCTGAATTTTTTAACTATAGAGCGTTTAAAAATTACCAAAAGTCTTTCAGAATGAGGAATACTAATTATAGAATTTGAATTATTATTAAGTCGAGAAGGACAAGTATTCCTTAAAGCAGCGGTAGCCAACCCAAATGATCTCGCGGTCCACATATGTATATGGAAAATGACCTGAAGATTGGCCTGAAAAAATGTTCAGGACGGGCCGCTGGTTGGCCACTGCTGCCTTAAAAACTAAAGCCTCGTTCACATTCGACTTTTGCTTCGCTTTGCTTCAGAATTTCACGTTGACAGATAAGTTCAATACATGCTTTTATATGAGGCTTGCTAAATAGAACGCGAGAAAAGCGAAGCGAAGCAAAATGTTGGGCAACTCTCAACTTTTTTGCGCTTTGACAATCAGTTGTTGAAATTTTTTGTGATATTTTTCATTTTCTCGTGCGCTTCCAGTTGGTTTCATTTTCTCGTGCGTTTGCGTTTTCAATTAAGACACTCGCGAATTTCAAACTTTAGTAGCATAACTACTACTACTTAAATTATATCAGTAAAATCCAAAGTTAAAGCGTTCATTGTAGCAAGCCTTATACTTTTCACGCTTTGTTGTTGAATCTCGAACTGTCAAGCAAAGCGAGGAAAGTCGAATGTGAACGAGGCTTAAAAGAGAAATATGTGATTCAACAAACTAAACGATTTTTGGCATTTTCATGACGAAGTATACAATTGAAGAAATGCATATTCAACGAAAGATATGGCATAAAATAAGTTTCACTGGACCGGCCCACTAATCGAACCGGGAACCGCTGACTAAAAACACTCACCCAACCGCAAAATTAAACAACATTTTCATTTATTTACAAACTAATTTGAATATTAACGGAAACGCACGTACTCTGACAACCAACAAGCCACAGCAACAACAACAATACCGGGAACAATAATACAACCTGTTAAAGGAAAAAGTGCGAGCTTCCGCTTGACCCAAACACAAACAAAGGCAAAGCGTCGGAGTGAGGCACAACGTCACACCCAGGCACACGTGCTCGATTTCAAATAAGGTGCAAGCACACACACAAGCACTCATATGCTTTACACACTCACCCAGGTGTATCTTTTTTTATAATTTGCATAATTTTTACCTTTTTCGTACCTTTTTAGAGACGCGCGTAGTCCGTATGTTGTATGTTGGCATAATAGGGACGGCTTCCCTTTTGAATATTGTGCTTAGTTTCGCAAGAGATTGCTTTTACAGCTTTAGTTTCAGAAAAAAGAAAAATGATTTTATTATTTCGATACTTTTTTGACAAAATATTATAACTAAAAAATTTATTCGGTTGCGAATGGATCTGTATTCAAATATGCGATTGAATAGAATTTGTTTGGTATTAAGTAAAGTTTACTTAGTTTCTGCCAAAATTTGACATTCGCATGAATACATTTTTCACGATGAAAACTTTTAATACGAATGCCTCAAGATTACTTCACAAGAAAAAAGGCTAAATTTCGATCAAATGTTTTTCTATTTGTATTTGTAAAATAGTTCCAATAATGCAAAATACATAATTCCTGAGAATGCTGGTTATTCATATCTCAGTGCTCCACGTCCCTTTGCTTACGTGCCTTTGTCTCTTTTAAACCATGTTTGCCTGCCCAAATTTAATTTATGAACTGTTCAGTGTTTTGCCATTGTAATTTGTCGTCACGCGCAGGTGCCGTTGTTGTTGTACCAGCTTTTTTGTTTTTTCGTTCATTGCTCACGAATTCTTGTATGAAATTTATTAAATATGGAAGTGCTATGAATGCGTTGCATGCATTATAATAAATTGGGAAGTCGACAATTGTTGACTAAAACAGCAGAGGGTAGCTAACTAAAATTCAAATGAATTTGAAAATCGTACATGCGAGCTTTTTGGGCAATGCGCCACGCCACGCCAGCACACACCACCGGATGAGTACCGCAGTGCATGTTCGCCGAAATAATTTATTAGAATTGCAAAAAAGGTGCATACATCCAGCTGCACGGAGACACGGCTGCGTTGGAGACACTCGAAAAAATTGGCTGTTGAAAGGGTTGATTGGAAAATTCTGCAATTTGACTGATTTTTGACGCGACTTTTTTCCCTTAGTGAAATCTCTCGACAGCCAGTAGGAAAAAAAATAATAAAATTAAATATGAAAAGACCATTTTCGATTTATTAAAGCTTACTTTTTTACCGAACAATTCAAGCTTTTGTGCAACCAATTTTCGATTATTTTTACGCAGTACGTGATGAGAAAGAGTTGGTTTTATTGTTTGTATATTGCTATTGTCTGGCTTGCTGTATATTTAACCACCAATTGCTTAATAATCGATACATAAAATATGCTATGCTTTTGCTAAACCGTCTACTAAACGCCAAGTTAATTGTTTTAAGTGTACGAGTACTTCCAAAAAAATGACGTCTATGCATATGACATACATTTGGTCGTTGTCGCCAACAGCAATTAAATTGCAAATTCAGCAATTGTTACTGCAATTCTGTTTTATTTTGTTTCTTGCCAATTGTCAATCCGTCTTTTTGTCTGTTTCCTTGTCAGTTGCACGTTTCTCGACACACATTGCAAACCAACAAATATTAATATTTGGCAATCATGAAATTCAACAGCAAATAGTAAAGCGATTCCGCTTGACATCTGTTTAAGCTCATGCCTTGCAACCGCCTACCTTGCATTTAGGCTTCGGCCCCCACCTGAAGGCAATGCATGCATTTGATATGAATTCTTAAATTCGCAAATTTTTTCCACTGCTCATATTTGCAATTTAGCTAAAATTTTTTGCACATATCAAATGGCATTAGTTTCTTTTTTGGCAATTTGTTACGAATATTCGCAATTGTCGCGTATATTTATTCGCCGGAAACTTTGTTGGAAATGAAGGCCACATTAGCTATTCGATACTGACTGTCTGGTAGTACTTCTGATTGCACACTGTGGGAATCAAATGGTGAAGTACGGTTTGATCAAACTTTTAAAATTACCATTGCATTTTTTGTAAATATTTATTGTTTCTATAGATAACAAAAAAGATAGTTTCACATTTGCAAGCATCTTCTACAAAAGAATTAGTTATCAAAATACATAGTACAAATTTCATTGATACAAAAGCTTTTAATACCAATACATATTTACAATTTGGCAGCAACAAAATGCTGCGCCTTTAGAAAAAAAGCGATTGAAAGTTCGACGCGTCTAGCCTTCTTTCGTTTTAATCTCTTCGAATATCGCAAAATCGTTTTGCCCGCATATTTTATTGATACCTACTATAGAAACAATTTAGCAGCAACAACAAATTAAGATTTTTTTTTACCTATCACACGAGGCGACCCCTTTTAATGTAACGGTGATGTAGAAGGTATGTAGGTTGTAACAGCTCTATATCGACAGAATCCGAAAGGGTTGAGCACCTTTATCAAATAATTTAAACACTTGTAAAAATGCGATTTCATAAATAATTTTCTTTATGTTAAATTAGGCCGTCAATGTCTTGAGTCGGTAGCCTCTAGCAACAGAGATCTAACACATTACACTTTTCAACATGATTTGAGATATATCTCATATCTAACCTCAAAATAAAAACATTAAATCGATTATTATTTCGTTTTCTCCTTCTTGCAGAGCAAATAATAATTGGCAAACAAATTTCGCCTCCATAAACAAATCAAATGAAAACTCACCACAGACGAGTAAAAAGCAGCGCGATTGCGGCGAATCGGCACGTGACAGTTTGGCCTATTCGTGTCTGCTGAAAAATGAGCTCTTGGGCACGGCCATCGAGGATGTGAAAGCCGTGAGTGATGAACGCAATGAGAACACATACACGCCAATAGCCAAAAGAAGTCTATTCAAATACCAATCGCCGACGAAGCAGGTGAGTGCTCGCCCACTGTGAAAATTCGTTTTGATTCTAATACAGTCGAACTTCCATAACTCGAATCGCTATTATACAAAGAAAAAGTTCGTCTTATGGAGACTTCGACTTGAAGAAATCTATTTATTTGCTCCCTAGTTATAGAAGTTCGAGTTATGAAAGTTCGACTGTATTTGAAAAGAGGTTTGTTAGTGGAAACAAGTTCTAAACAGAGGAAAATGCCATAAACACTGCATAATGTTTTTAAGGTGGCTACTCAAACTGAAAACTGCTAATTGCATTTAAATTGCATTCACTTGCTAATTCCGCTCATATTGCAAGTGTGGATTTAAGTGCATGTACAAGCAATCAGTAAATTGCAACTGCTCAACACGGAAGTGTCTGCACCCGTGTCTTCCTGTTAAATATCTCATACTTTGTATACAATAACAATCCCAACTCACTAGGGTCTTTCTTTCATTAATTTGTTTTTTCCGCCTTGAAATAGCCGACTTCCTTTACTAGTATTTCGGCCCTTACTTCGTGTTAACATTAAATTTCCATAGTTTTTAATACTTTTGATCTTTAATGAGATTCTTCCAGCGTTATATGATGGAACCGAGCGAATCACGCTAAAATAGATTTTTCTATTTTCAGCAACACGAATACTTGTTACCTTCACATTGCCAGCGAGTGGAGTGAACCTCTTTAACTAAAGTATAATTTTCCTTGTGTCTTTATCTGGTGTGCATGTGCTGGCAGTGGAAAAAGAGTTAAACATTTTAATTCAATTAATAAATCACGCTACTTTTTGAGCTTCGTTAAGCCAGCTTAATACATACAAGTACATACATATATGTATGTATTGCTCATTATTTTAGGTCTAGACTTGCTAGCTAAGCGATTTTAAATTTATTCTTTTAAAGTTTTCTTTGTTTCAGTTTCCTGCACGAAAATGTGCCTTCAGTATATTCAAATGTTACACTTATAAATGCTTTCGAACATTTTCAAAGCTTGTACATTAAAGTGCGCATTTATTTATCTTAGTAGATAGTTCGATATTTTATATTAATATCTTCTGGTTAATTCATTACTGGCTGTCTTTGTGTAATCTATGGCCTCGAAAGTATTTTTCTCAGCCATTAATCTTGCTTACATTTTTTTAAACTTCTTTTTCTTGCTATTCCACAAAAAACACTTGTCGTGCCGTTCATCATCTATGATGCCGCCACGAATTGACCTTAGCTGTTTGATCTTAGTCTTCCGAAACGATTTCTTTTTGCTCTGTGGAACCGGTTTCAAAAAGTCGAGCGTACATAATTAAATGTCAAACAAAAACATGTTTTCTCTAGTTTTCCGTTTACATTTTCTTCCGACTTTTTTCTCAACTATTTTCCAGTAAAATATGCCAAGCACACAAACACACACTCACAAATCGTGGCTGCGTTCAATAACCCCAACTACGACCATTGACTATGCACAGGCAACGACGACCGGCACGCGGAATGCGGTTTGAAGTGAAAATCCAAAGCAGACTTTTCTTTTATGCGATTGTACTCGTAGCCTGGCTACCTTCTCTTTTCGGTGCTTTCATTGAAATCCCGAAGAGAAGAGTAGTGCTTTCTATGGAGTACTTTTCGTAACGCGCTTAAATGCTTGTATATAAACAGCTTGTGGAAAAAAGTGCACTTGTATGCTCTTTTGGCAGTCGTCTGTTCATTTGATTAAATGTACACGAAGCACACAATACAATTATTGATAGCCGTGCTGCATGGGGTCATTTGGTGTGCTCCAGAAATTGATGCCCCCGTCTTGAGAAAGTTGCGGCGTTGCATTTTTAAATTGAGCTACAATGGCGGCTGGCTCGCTGCAATTGTGTGTGTTTGGCATCACTGATTTACAGAAAATAGTTGCCCAAAAAATTTAGCAAGTGCGCAGTTTCAGAATTTAAAATGGCAATGAAAATAACACTTGATTCTGTTTTGGCAATGTCTGTTTGTGAACAGTGCCTCAAAGCTGAAAATTAACTCTCTACTGAAATTCGCTTTTTTGATATATAAATGGATCTGCATCTGTTATCGTTAAGCACCCAACGGGATCTAGGCGTGACCTATTTCCGCAATTAGCAGTTTTCTTGGCAATTCTTCTTTCGCTTACGCCTGACCTGAACTGAGCGTCTTAACTAATATATAGATTACTACGTTTTCTTAAAACTTGCTGACAAATTCTCTCAACTTCAAGGCATACAAAACTTCTTTATGAACTTGAATTTTTTTTAAATCTTATGCATACACACTTTAAACGCAGAAGGCGAGAAATCTTAATTGCAAACTGGCTTAAAGGAATTAATCAAAGCAAACAGACCTGCTTAAAACTATGCCTAATGGCATTTGCGCTTTGACTATTAAACAAAAATAGCCAAAACGATAAACTATAAAGAAATACCTGCTTAAAAATCCCAGTCCATTGCCCGCAGCGCAAATAAGCTTGGCCACTAGCGAAGATGCTCTACAGCTATTTTGGCTCGCCTCGTACTGGGCATGTTACTTTTCTTTGTTGGGCATGAATTTTATTGATTCAAGTGTCATTTTGAACCACTGAAGAAGTTGCCACTTTTTACATTTTTTCCAAATTCCTCTTTGATTTTTTGTTTGCATCTCGACACTCTTTGCCTGCTCCATGCCACTTAGAGTAGAGCCCGCGACAGCTGTGTGTATCTTCAAATATGAATAATTTCAAAATTTTTTATATTTTTTATTTATATTTACCTTTCATCAAGTGCCGCCGCGGCCACTGTCTCGAAAATCGTAGCGGGGAGGTGAATTTGTATGTTGAAATGGTTTTAACGCACGTTTTGTCAAATTTGTTTGCGAGCTATCGCGCTGCTATCATCTCGCCATGTGCCAAAACTTATAAATTTCAGTTTTTTTTACTGTCGTAAGGTTTTTTTCTTGGTCGCTCACTTGGCCGCCCACTCACTCACTCACTCACTTCGTTTTTAGAAGATTGTTTTTGATTAAAAAGAGTCAAGTGTCTCTTATGGCCCTCGTTGTCATTGTTGTTGTTATGATTTAAAATCCCCCGCTGAAAGCATATGCCAACGCTGACGATGCCGTGAATGTGGCTGATATGTCAACTGTCTGTCAACTCTTTAGAGATTTCTGTATTTATGCAATAAATCCGTATCTCATTTATGTCTTCGTGAGTGAGTTTAGCTCAATTGTTTCAAGTGAAATTTGTCAAAGACCAGAAAAGACAAATTCTCGAAAGATGCTTCAATTTGAAGTTGGCACTTTGTGTGCTGTGATTTTCCTGCTCATCCGGAAGACTCAGCGAACTGCTGCTGAGACTATTAAGCAAATTGACGATTTGAGTCGAAGTTTTGTTGCATGCTGTCAAATCTTTTATAAAAAAAAGCGCACTGGCATGAAGTTGTCTCTTTTAGCCGGAACTAGGCATCGGGTAGCTGTGACACCATATTTCAAATTAGTTTTGTTCGCTTCTCACTGCTCTTGTATGCATAGCGCTTTGATAATTAGCCTCCATCTCTCTAGGTGTGGGCTAGATACACTTTTGTTATGGCTGCAGTTTTTTTTAGTTCTTGTGTAATTCAAGTTTAGAGGCATGTTTGAATTCAGTTATATATTGAGATGATATAACATACACTGTTTCTTAGCATTTTTGTTCAGACAAAAAATTTCAAGATGTTAGGTTAGTATTATAGGAATTGAAATAGTTTCAGCCTGCGCGCCAGATTGACTCTTGACTGCTTTTTAAATGTGTATTCTTGAACATTTTGTAAGTTTTATTGGAATTTTTGGCAGCTTAGCTCATTGAAATCGAGGCCCTGATAATCAGTGTTGGTGAATTCAGTATATGTATAAGTTTGGAATTGCTTCGCATCATTCTTATTCATCACCACAATATCGCTTGATTGTTGTGGACGCAAATAAATACGCCTCCGACATCATCTGGAGCTTACTTGAATTTGAATTAATATGAAAAGGCTAACTGATAACAATTGCATTTGTGAGCTTTATCAAGGTCCTTTTGTTATTCTTTATAACGCTGTGGTGCTTGACCTAGGCTAATTGGAAAAAAAAACAAACATCTGAAAAAGTACAGACATATGTAATTTTAATTTCTTTTTGCTCAGACAATTCAAAGTTTGTACTTTTACTTATCAGCAATATTTTTCATTATATTTTGTATTATATTTAATTAATAAAGTGGTTGAACTGCTTTTATTTACTGCTTAAATGCAAAATCCTTTTGTATAAATTATTTGAAAATATTTCTCCCAACAATTAAGTGATATATCTACACACGCTTTATCTATAAATTTATAACTCTTTGCACAAGCCATTTATCTTCGTCTCGCCCATAACAACACCCAAGTGCTGCCCGTTGGCCAGCCCTACCCTAACCAAACGTGCCGAACAACACACGCCATCTTTCATAGCGCTTCTAACACACCCACAATTTGTATGTTGTCTGTCTGTCTGCCTGTCTTGTTTTTTTTATGCAGTCTAATTAGAATTTTGACCATAGATCATCGTATTCAAAATACCAGTAGCCCTTGCAGCACTAATTGTGTCAAAAATAACAAATACCATACACACAAATTTCAACTACAACAACAACAACACACACATATACAAATCTAAAAAGAGAGCGGCTCATAATTTAATTAAAATTGTATATCACGCATAAGTCGTTAAAGCCAACAATCTACGGGCAAAAATTTTAAATTATGAGCAATGGTCGTGCCTACAAAATTTGATGAATTTTTCATTGTACTCGTATGTAAAGACACTGGCCTAGTCCACATGTAAAACAAGTTGGACCAGATTAGCTGAAAGTATGCTGGACGTTGATTAATATGAAACGAAAGAGGAGGAGGGAAGTTTCAGACTGGTAGAATCTAGTCTTAGTCGTAATTAAGCGCTCTAGAGTCATCAAGACTGATGGTTAAAGTGCAGTAGAAACACTTCAGCAAGATTTCGAAAACTTTTGCTCAAAATCTCAACATAAATTGAGTATGTATTAAATAAAAATGTTACAGCACAAACTTTGTTTTGGGATATGGTGCGCTTATATTCAATACATAATTCCTATATACATTTTTCATGAAAATAAGTTTTTGATGGCAAACCATTTACGGAGCTAACTGCAAACTATGATATTGATTGACGAGTAATTTCGAAGAAAAAATTGCTTTAAAACATAATGATCAATTGATAATTAGTGTAATTTCTACAAATCTGCTTACTCTCTGAAATATGTGGGCTTTGCTGATAGAAAGAGAAAGGGCTATTGAATTTAAGAGGCTGATATACACAATTTTTCTGTATGCCCTGCTTCGGATTAACATTTACCAAACACCTGCTGAGTGAGACAAGTTTTAAAACCAGCTTTATTTAATTTTATGTCTTAAATGCTTTTAATTTATGCGCAATTCGCCGGCTAAAAAATATTTTATTTATAAGCTCGAAAAAGTCAAACATGCGCATTCAGCTTTTTTGCCTTTACAATTCTGCACAGCTTTTTAGCGTGAATAATTCGTATATGCACATTTATGTATTGCGCTATACATATGTACGAGTGCGAGTGTGTGTATATTAATTAACTTGGCTTAAAAACAAACTCGCAAGCCAGTCAGCCAGCATTTAAGCACCGCCCACTTGTGCGCATTTGCGAATCGCAACGTTTCCCGCCAAAACCGACAAACCATTTGTGGCGCACATAACAAAAGAAAACAAAAAAATTTAGTCTTAAAAAAACATAAGAATAAAAAAATACCCAAAAAACGCCAACAGCACGGCATGCGCAAAATATGAAAGTAATCAATTTTGGCTTGTTGAGAAGGTTTGGCCAAAAGAATGTTGGCTTGTTGAGCTGTAGCTGAGTTTGGAGTTGGACTTGGCGCTGGCACAGGTTTCAAGTTTCAAGTTACGGCAACAGTTATGCCGACAAAATGGTCAGCAAAGCAACAGGTTACCTACTTGTTGTCTTGGCAGAAAACGATTTCGGCTGCTCCAGCAGATTCGCGCCTCTCTATGTCGTAATTTAATACCAGTTTTTGTGGTTTAACCTATCGACTTTGCTATTGATTAATGATCTTTTTTTCGAAAATGTAAATGTTCTTAAAGCCAATCATTCTTGGCACTATTTCTCACCATTCCTTCTTCGATATTGCGATATTGCGTCATTATGCTTCTACTACTTCCTGCCAACAGAGTTCATAACCTTAAACTCCATTAAGTCCGCAGATTGTTGGTTGCTGCGGCCGGAATTGTAGTTTCCACGTGGGAATGCATTAAACAATTACTTCTTTTTTGCTTTTCAAACACTTGCCAAAGAAATCAACGCTGAGCTCTTACCACAGGCTATACTATAAATACGATGGACGAACCACACAGCAATAAGCAAATCTTGAAAATAAATAAATTAGTAGTGAAATGCCAGAAATCTCGGCCTAAGTCTGTGTAGTTGAAGGAGAGGGTAGGCCATTAGGAAGGCGCTGCTGTGGCTCTGTGAATGCGTCTCTAATGCTAGAGGTCACGTTCGGATTCGCATTAGAACAAACTTGTAGGTCCCCTTAACTTGTGCTAAAAATCGAAGAATATAAGAAATAGAAAATAAGAGCCCGTTTTACCAGCTCGGCTGCTCTAGAAAGAGAAGCGCTTATAGAACTTTTCGAGTTTCATGTAAATTTACTTTGAGAGATCTCGAATCTCTTGGTTCCCGCCGCCCGTATATCTTCGTTCGTACTTTTCCACGTCTATTTCGGCTTGTTACGTTTTACCTGCATGCTCAGTTTTTTTGCTTGTTCTATTACTTCTTTTGTATGCTTCCAGCTCTTACTGCTTTTAGTCTTGGGCATTTTTTTTCTTCTAGAAATTACGTTTTTAAAATTGTCTTCATGCTCCACTGAAATTGTAATAAAACGTTCATTAACTGCCGTAAAAATAATTTAAATTCAATTTTTATTTCTACGCTGTCATGCATGAGGCTTTGTTAAAATAAACAACAAAAGTCTACATAACTACCGCCTACGTGGTTAGCCGCTAGCCGCTTGGCAAATGTGGCAACCACGCCGAAATAGACTTATGCTAATTTTTGTTCTTTAAGTGTGAAGTATACATTTGTTGCATAACCTTGTGGCAGTTTTTCGAAAAATAACTTCTACTGAATTTTTGCAAAATTATATACACGAGTATTTGAAGTTCCTTGAGATTAAATTTGTCCACTTACTTCATTGGGCAATAAACACCCGTTACCGAGTTACGTAGGGCGCCCTTGCTAAGCGCGCGCCTTATCCGTGCCTCCTCTACTTGGTCTTTCCATTAGTCGCTCAGCCGTGCCTCCGGCCTCCCCCCTCGTCCGTCCTCCAACTGCCGCCTCAAATACCTTAACAAAAGCCCATCGACGTTGATTAGTGGTATCGGGAGCCTATCTTCGTTTGCGGAATTGATGTTTTCGCCTGCTCATAACCTAGCAAAGTGCCCCTCCATAACCTTAGTATACTCTGCACATCCGTTACCAGACGCCTGCTTTTGTCTTGACAAGAAGCTGCCCTGCTCTTTAATACTTCGGTTAGACGTTTAGTCTTTTGGTGGAATTTTCGGGTATCATTCCTGTCTCTGCACAACTTGATTTCCATTCTTCACTGCGGTGGCCTGGCATGGCGCCTCATCATTCAATTATTTCCGCGGCAGTGGGCGTTGGAAACCAAGGACGCTGTGCGCGGCATGCGCAAGGAATGGGAAATGTGCGTCTTTTTATTGTTTTTCGCCAATAAATTAAGCCAGCAATTGCCTTACTTATGCGCTTTGAGTTGAACTACTGAGACCACAAAAGCCAAACACTCGCGGCTAATTAGCATGGACCTAATTGAATAAAAGCGCACTGCACAATTGAAATTATCAACGATTAATCAAATTCAATAAAAGTCAAGAAATAAGTAAGACGGACAGGCAGGCAGACAGACAGACAGACAGGCCGAAAGGCTAAGCAGAGGCCAAAAGTGTATGAAACAAAAGAAAACTCGAACTGAAATTGTAATTGAAGGCGTGCGCGTGTGCGTTTGCACATTACGACAGACGGAACAGCGCGATCCGTATTCGTACTGTGAGTTGAAGCTGCGGTGAGTGGGGGCTCCGGTGTCTACAGCTACCAAGCATGTCAGCTTTCTACTGGTCTTTTGGCTGGCTGTGTCCGTTTCTGTTTTGGTGGACATTTGATTCGATCAGTTTAATTATTGTTTTTATTACAAACAATTGATTGCCAATGTTGTGGCTGGTTTGGGGTTTGAAAGGCGTGGCAGTAGCTGGCATAATAAGTAAATTTGATGTATGGTTTGACATAATAATGCGGTTAATGCTGCTCAAAACAGGGTGCTTCTTAAAAGTTTTGAAGACTCGAAGCTTTGTTTGAAACCTTAAAATGTTCGAGTTGTTCGAAGCCAAAAAGAACAGCCCTAATAATTAAAGAGATTTTATTTTATTTTTGGAATTGTGGAATTGTAGCTGCTTTTGACATTTCTGACCTGCTTAATTCAGTAATTACTTTAACACAGTATCCGCTGTTCACTTTTCAAAGCGAAATGAGTAAGAAGCTATGTGTCTTTTCTCATTATCCAACATGATCTCTGGTAGGCTCATCATTGTCATCATCGTCGTCGTCATTAGCTTTCTTCATCTTCCCAAGCGGCGTACCGACAAAGTCAAGCCAACATGCCTTCAATGAGTGAGTGTGTGTGTGTGTATGTGTGTGTTTGCCTTTGTTGGTAGTCATGTTTTGACAATTATAAGGTTAATGTTCTTAACAGTTGGCCACATTCAACCCGACTACTCTACCCTAAACTGGCCGCAATTAAAAGCTACAAACGTTTTAAAAGAAGTGGCTTTATCCAATGTTTTGGAAGTAATTTATAACTCAACATTTACTGCGCCGCCAAAACCAGCTCTCATACTTTTTGAGTACTGAGCTGCAAATGCCATTACGCTTTGCGATTTAATCCTAAAGATTAACACTTTGATTTCCTCTCGAGTTGCGCTACACTGCAGAACGCTGGCTATGTTTGTTCAAATGTTCGCCTGAGTTGGGAATAAGAAGTTGAACTATTTTAGAATCTAGTTAGGAAATAATTTTTGTTGTTGAATTTTATGCTCATCATATTGTTATATGTATTTATTTTCCGCCATGCTGTTAATGAAATTTATTGAAGTACATTTTTCGCGTTTTATAGCACCAAATCACGTAATTGTACTTTCGTTTGTGTACTAGACATTCGAACCTAGGAATAAATGGCATATTTTTAAAACTATTTACTATTCGAACATCATTTGAACTATTAAAAGCATAAAAACAAATGTTTTTCAGATACTATTTTAATATTGCTTGCTCCTATCGTATTTGATCGCATCTTGAGTACTTCCTTCTGTGTTATACCATTGAGTTCGTCGCTTCCAATTTCTTTGTCGTCTTTCTTTCTAAGCATAAACGGTCTTTAGAATGAGCCAAACTATTATAATGGCATACTTGTAGATAATTCAGCAACAAGAGGAGTGTAGTACCTTTTTACTTTCCGTATATTGACCGCATTTGAAAGTCCAAATTGCTTGTACCCTTTCTATGTCGGCTGTTTTATCTGACTTTCTGTGTATCTATCTGTCTGTTTGTTTGACATTTTTATGCCTCCGCAGTTCGCAGGCTTTGGTTTTTTTCAAACAACTGGTTTTCTTACACTAACAATTATTTCTCTAATTTTTTCCTTCGTGCATACAATATAGCCAATGTTTTAATGTTTTGGCACTGTAGGCTTTAACATGACATAACACAAAATTTAATTTCAAATGTTTTTGCGTTTGTCATTATCACTCGGCGAAAATGAATGTACACAAAACAACGACAATTAGATTGTCTTGTTGTCAGGAAATGTCATAAGTGTGTTAGTGGAAGTCAGAGGGGCGTTTTGTGGTTTCGAGATACAGCCATATGGCCTAAAAGTGAATCAATGTGGATAGTTTTGTGTTGGCGGGTGGAAGTAGTCAGGCATTTAGTGTGACAGAAGTTCCATCCGGTACTTTGGTCTGGACATACATAACTAAAATTACAAATCTTTACTTCCGTTTTATGGGAAGAATTATATTGAAAGAAAAGTCAAGTGATCGCCCGAACTGATTAATCTGCATGCCTGTGAAACAATTGAGTCGAACTATAAGCCAGCAAATTTTTTGAATTTTCGTGACCGCTCACATAACCCACGCTCGAATTTATTTGTAGTAGATAACACAAATTTTATGTATATACATACATATATTGTTTGTCTGTTGTATATTGGAACCTGTTTATCGCGCGCTTTTAAACTTGCACAAATATTTACACAATAAAGTCGAAAAACTTTTCCAAGCGCTCAATGCAGGCAAGTGTCACTGCTGTTATCTGAGCATAAACACGCTGTTTCTCTCTGCTCGTTATACAGTATAAAAAAGCAAAAAAATAATTAAATGAAATTTGACGCCCCTTTCGTGACAAATGCCTTTCAGTTCTGAGAAACAGGTGATTTTGTTATTGAAATAAAAACGAGTTTATTAAATGTTTATTTATGTTATTTATATTTGGCGACGATGTTATCTTAGGCTCTTCACACGGCTACTATTTTATCGGAAACAGAGCTTCGAGTGGCAAGACCCCTTTAAAAATTGTATATCGCATACTATCTACAAAAAACGGACACAACTCCAAATTTTAAAAATCCCTTTAACTGTATGTGTAATCGACTCGTTTTTTTTAAACAAATTCCTCTTTCAACTAAGACTGACTCATAAAATTTACTTTGGTCTCTAACCGCATTTCAATGCTTTCTCACGGTTTTGAAGAAAAAATTCGTGCGCCTACTTTTAACATACGTTATTTTTTTCCGTAAAATGTCAATTGTTTAAGCAATTTTTTGTACTGCCTTGCTTTTCGCTTTGTTTTTTCGCACTTTTTGCACTTTTCTAGCAATTGTACTTATACTACACAACGTTGAAATTGGAATTATGTTGAATTAATTTCATTCCAATGGCACAGTTTCTTACAGAGTCCACATTTCCAAGTGTTTATTTGCATTTTCTTGCCGTACATTTTGCATAAAAATGCGTAAATTGTGCGTAACTGGCTTTGGCACAAAATTCAATCAATCGGTTGTTACGCTATAAGTACACACGTACATACATTGAAGAGAAAGTGACAATACAATTGGTTGAACTTGCAGATAGACAGTCCATTTTTTAGTCAAGATTATCATTAAGATGAAAAAGCTGCGTTTGGGAGGCCATGCATGTTCATAAAGTTATCTAAGCTGACGATGTTGGAAGGGTCGTAAGCGACAAAGCTCGCTTTGGGGCCATCTGCTTTATGCATTTTAAATTGCTATGAGAATACAAAAGAATTGGTATTCTTGAATTGCTAGATTTCAAACTTGTCATACTAAGATTCGGAACTAGAAATATCAATGTTACAATTCGAAATGCAGTTCCGATTCCGACAAGTTTTAGAATAGCCAAGTAGATCTTTGGCATTGAACTGAACATCAGTTTAAAGAGTGACTGACCAGATATCGATTAACCGTGCGAAATAACTAAATTCTGTCGCTCTCAAATAACTCGAATATCTGAAATAATAGATGAAATTTTATTCCAGCCGGTATTTAACTATTTCTGCCTTCTGACCACTTTTCTAACATAGTAAATGAATTATTTCAGTATTTCAAATGAACACTTAGAAGTAATTTTCCTGCGGAATCTTGCATGCCATCAAGTGTCATGAAATTCGCATAAAGGCGCTAATTGTTCAATATATATGCACGAATGTGAGTGCTGAAAACCGGTAGAGCACTTCTGAAAGCACAATATTTGCGCTTGCCAAAGCGAAATAGAACAAGCTACTTTTTTGTTTGTTTCCACTCAAATTGTTAATAAATGCCATTTAGAAATTTGATGATTATACCAGGGTATATTTATTATACACTTTATTTTTCTTACTTGATAATGAACTTAATTTTATTTTGAACTGAATGCCCATTTTCGTACACATGCTCCGGTATGAAATTTTATTATATTTTTGGCTACCTGTTTTTTGCAGGATTTCAATGAGCAGTGCCCCTACTCGCTCTCACCCGTCAGCACGAAAAGTCAAAAGCTTTTACGTTCGCCACGCAAAGCGACGCGTAAAATATCGCGCATACCTTTTAAGGTAAGTTTTTTCTTTTTGGCACATACAAAATTCTATATTGTATTTTGTTATAAACTTGATAAATTGTTTTAGGTATTGGATGCGCCCGAGCTGCAAGATGATTTCTATTTGAATCTGGTGGATTGGTCATCGCAAAACGTGCTCGCCGTCGGCTTGGGCAGTTGTGTTTACCTTTGGAGCGCGTGCACAAGTCAGGTACGCTGATGAGAGCTTTATTTGTCCAAACATCATCTGCAAATTTGTCTTGATTTGTAGCTCTCTGCCTTCTGCACTTGCTGTTAATATGCACAGTAATTAGCTTTGATCATAATTGACTCTTTCAATTTTACAGGTAACACGTTTGTGCGACCTTAGCCCGGATTCGAACACCGTGACTTCGGTGTCGTGGAATGAGCGTGGAAATTTGGTGGCTGTGGGCACGCATCTTGGTTATGTCACCGTTTGGGATGTGGCCGCTAGTAAACAGGTGAGCAGCGGCAAAACACAGCAGCGCAAATAATAAATTTCTTTGTGCCACCGTCGGCGAAAATGATTACCAATTGAAGATGACTTGAAGCAGTTTTCTACAATTGAAATGTCTATATACAATGCTTCTAAACATGTTTGCTGCACTCAAAAATATGCTACCGAGTTTTGACAATTTGATTTGGCGCATATTTGTAGCATACCTTTATGCGCATAATTTAAACTCAACTAAAACGTTTGCCTCTTTTCTCTTTCATCCACTCTAGATCAACAAATTGAATGGACATTCAGCGCGTGTGGGCGCACTGGCCTGGAATGGCGACATATTGTCGAGTGGTTCACGTGACCGCCTGATCATACAGCGCGACACACGCACGCCCGCACAGCAAAGTGAACGTCGGCTGGCCGGCCACCGCCAGGAGGTGTGCGGTCTCAAGTGGTCGCCCGACAATCAATATCTGGCGAGCGGCGGCAATGACAATCGCCTGTACGTATGGAATCAGCACTCGCTCAATCCCGTGCAATCGTACACAGAGCATATGGCCGCGGTGAAGGCAATTGCCTGGTCGCCGCATCATCATGGCCTGCTGGCGAGCGGCGGTGGCACTGCCGATCGTTGCATTCGCTTCTGGAACACGCTCACCGGCCAGCCAATGCAGTGCGTGGACACGGGCTCGCAAGTGTGCAATTTGGCCTGGTCGAAGCACTCCTCGGAGCTGGTCTCCACGCACGGCTACTCGCAGAATCAAATACTGGTGTGGAAGTACCCGTCGCTGACGCAGGTGGCCAAGCTCACGGGCCACTCGTATCGTGTATTGTATCTGGCGCTCAGTCCCGACGGCGAGGCGATTGTGACGGGAGCGGGCGATGAGACGCTGCGTTTCTGGAATGTGTTCAGCAAGGCGCGCAGCCAAAAAGAGAACAAATCCGTGCTGAATCTCTTCACGAATATACGATAAAATGTCGTGAGATGAGCGCGAATTTTAGTTTATTTGAATGAGTGGATATGGTTGCATATAACAAACCAAGAAATTCAGCAACTTACCATGTATACATGTACACTAAGTAGCCACCTGCCAAACAAACTAAACCACACTAAAAATCCAAAAATCCAATTCTACTAAATTTGTAAAACGTATTCGTATTCGTAGCTGTCGCAAAGTAGACGTATGTGTAGCAAAGCAAAAATAATAACAGTTTGAAATTGTTTTACACTAAATTCAATTTATACCCTTCTAAGCAATGCGCCAATTTTCTTTTGCCTGAACCTAACAATTTAAAAATATATGTATGTATGTTAGCTGTAGAAACTTAAAATCATTTCAACGGAAATGAAATATTAGGATTGCTTTGCAAAAGCTGAAATTTACTGCGGTTCTTTTTCTGAATTTTTTTCAAATTCAATTTCTATAAAAATCAAACAACAAAATTGAGAAATATTGAAGCTTCGAAACTAAAATATGTACAAAGAAATAAACTCAGTTTTGTTGGTTGGATTTTTGAAAATGTATGGCATATTTTGATTCCATGATTAAAAAAAAATATGGTTGCAATTCACAAAAGCGCATTTGCGTTTTGGCTTAAGAAAATTGGCTCATTGCGTTTAACAAAATTTATACATAACAGAATATTTCGAGTGTAGGAAACACAATAGGAAAAATATTTTTGAATTGAGTTGAGAAGTTAGATTTTTCAAGAAGAAAAGAATTTTCAAATTAAAAGCAAAAAATGCGTATGCGAGACGAAACGAGACGTTAGCGTGCAATTTTGAATTATGTAAATTCAAAAAAAATCCTAAAATTTATATATAGAACTTTCTTTGGTTAATTTACTTTTAGTTTGTAAACGAAAACTTTTTTTGGACATCTGCCAAGGCACTGATTATAAATTTAAAATATAAGCATTGAGCATACAATTATATATATTTTTAAATTATATACATATATATGTCAAACTATAAAATTATAATGTTAATTATACACTTGCGCTTAATTGCTAAACAAAGAACTGAGACAATGTTGTTTAGGCATTGCACAGCAAGCCAGTAAACTTAACGATAATTGCAGTAATTATATATATAAATGTCTTCTTATATATTGCAATTTATGCGAAAATTTTGTGCTTGCAAGATAATTTTGCGCAATTGTATATTTTCTATATTTTTGCTATACTTTACCTACTATTTAAAAAACAAAAAAAAAAGATGCATATTTTTTGTTATAACTTTTCTTGCTGAATTTTCTCCTTTATTTTTTTGGTTTTCTTTTTGTATATTCCAATTTTATTTCATTACATTTCACTTTTGTTAAAAACGTTCACCCTTCTTTTTCTATTTGCGCTTATAAACTGCCAAGCATTTGTAACTTTTACTTCGTACATTAATTTGTAGTAATTTGTTTAAATTTTCTTAAGCAAATCTACGTTCCTCCCCCTACTAAAACTAATATTATTTAAATATATTTTGTTGTTATTTTTTAACCTTTTATTTTTTAATGCAGTGTATGCTTAAATCAAAAGCAAAACATCAAGCCTAAATATTAATTTAGCCAATTCTTACTGTACTAAATAACTTAGAAATAATTCTCACACACATAGACACACCCATTCATATGAACACCACGCACACGTACTTGCTCTGTATATACATACATACAATTTGTTGTCAAACTAAATTTATTTGGTATCATTGTTGTAATTGCAATGAGCAGAATTTAAATTATTTGTACAAAATCACTTGGAATATGTACTTTGAATAAATTACAAAAAAAATCCCCACATAACCAAAACGTATATATGAAATAAATCGATATTGTAAAATCTGCTGAAATTTAATTTGAGTTGAATATTGTTGTTTCGCTTCCACCAAACCGCGCTGTTGCCAAGCCTATTCACATTCCTAGGTGCTGAATACTCGCATGCACTTAGGCGCATAATTCGCCTATAGTCAGTATTCCTAATCACCGATTAGTGATTTTCCTACACACATACTACGAACTACAAAAACTGCTACTACAAGCAATTATCATAAATCAAAGTGATTTCCGCAACGGGCCACCTCAAGCGCACGTGAGCTTGTAATCAAGACAACAACAACTTCTATCTTAAATCTATTCAGCACGAAAAAGAACCATTAAACGCACTTCACATTTAATTGATCAACCAACAATTGGAGGGAGCTGTTATCGAGTTGTAGAAAAGACGAAAACAGCAACAAACTTCGCATTCATAAAACTGCTAAAGACGGCGACGGCGTTTAATGAATTGGCACAAATTATGACATACATACTTACATACAAGTATGAATGTGTGTATAATCGTAAAGCCGCTGGGATTGCTGGATTGCTGCTTTTGTTTGTGACACAAATCGTTTAAGTACGTGTTTAAGGGAAGAGTAAAGGGGATTTGAGTTGGGGTTATTCGGTTATTCACTTTGTAATTGTTGCTGTCAGCTTCGCAGAAAAAGCTGTTGATTCGCACAAATTTGATTGGAGTATTGAGTTGCAAGCGTCGGTGATCGGCCATGAATTACACTAGTAAAAAAGTCCTTTCGCTTGAAAGTAAAATTATTTTATTTTAAATCTTATGGTAAACATTATACACGCTGGCAGCCCCACGTCTGCACATACAATATTTCATTGCATGGCATTCTTTGCAATGTATGAAAACACATAATCGGCATTAAGTTGACTTCACGACTTTTGGAAAGTAAACCAATCGATCTTTTTCAGAAAATGCACGAAAAACGTTGATGTATAAGAAATAAAAAAAATAGTTGGCGCAAAAGCCTGTGTAACCGAGGCATAGACCTAGCACTAAGATTTATTTACATGGCGAAATTACTCTCGGAGAATTGTCAACTTTCCGCGAGAGATGAAGCCGAGCAAACAACTTTTTTTGATTTGGTATGCTGGATTGAATAGGTACGTTCGTAAATGCAGTAAATTCGTGCAGTGACAGTAACAGTGCATCCAACTTCAGTTGTCACTACCCGATCAGTTGATTTCGTTTGCAGGTTGGTTGCAGAAACTTTTGTTGCATTAACGAACGCGATTCAGGATGGAAATTTTGGTTAAGGCATTAATTGATAATTGCGAAACTCGAAGTGAGAGTCTTTTAATGAATTTCAGTAAAGAAAGGGTAAAACGAGTGAAAGAGAGATGGGTCGTGCTAAAAACCTAGATGAAAAAGAAAAAAAGATCGATCCCGAAAGTAAATAATTACTTTAAAACAATAAAAACCTATCCAGATGATGTATTCCATCTTTATACAAGATGACAAACAAATTTTGATCCATTTATAATAAATTTTCTACGTTTCCATTTCGTGTTTTGCAAACGGCAACAGTAGGATAATGACTGCAAAAACTGCAGAAATTTGTCACTGCGGTGCCAAGCCGTTGCATTAACGAACGCGTTGCACGCAGTAATATTGCGCCATTTTGCTTTTACGAACGCGTTGCTTTGCAGTGCAACCGCTGGGTTGCATTTACGAACGTACCTAATATCTCTGCTCTCTTATGCCTGAAACACAATTGCGACCACAACGCAGACCGCTGCGGTATTCCGCATTTTGGAACGAGTAGTCTTATGAGAACGTCAGGAATGGAACAGAACGGCCGACGACCATCGCAAAACGCAGCGACCGACGATAGAACTGGTTCTAATTTCACGCTGCGTCCAATTTAGGGTTGCATTTTCCCAACAGCCGCAGTAATGATTTCATTGAATTTCATTACAGCTGCTTATAAGTTTTCTATTTTTAGAAATTTGAGAGACTATAGGCCTTGTCATATAGAATCCGTTGCGTCCGTGAGAGCGTCGTTTTCAACTGACGGCGGCGGACTGCCGGAGAGGGTCGGCACAATGAATACGCTGGCAGCGCATAGAAAATCAGCTGCTTCGTCTTCTGTATTAAAACATTTATATTGTTGCGCCAGCAGCAGAAACCCCAGCATTTTCCTTCAGAAGCTTCTTGCGGTACACCTGAGCCCGTTTGTCATAAAGGAAAATGTACTGTTGTACTGTTTCTATCAACTGTTCTTCGAAACAATTGCAAATACAGAAAATTTCAATGAAATAGAAAATATTCCACAGAAAATTTCAAGTCTGCAAAACAATAAAAACAATCAGCTGATATCTGTGAACGTTCTGCCGGACGGCAAAAGTTGAAAGTTGTTCAACTTTTTGCGTTGCGGCATCGCATCCGTTGCTTATGTGCCATGCTTCATATGATTTCATACATTTCAACTTTGCTGTCAGTTGAAAAATCGCTCTCACGGACGCAACGGATTCTATGTGACGAGGCCTTTCCTCGTTCTGGTTAATTTTAAGCGACCGAAGGAAACGGGACACGTTGGTCAAGTGGACAAACGCTTGGCTGCTGAAACGGAAGACCCGAGTTCAAATCTCAGGCGAGGCATATAACATCTAATAGAAATAGAGTACAATTATTTTTTTATTATTATTATTTTTTTCATAACAGACCTGCCGAATAAGCATTGCTGCTACGGCCGTCATTTGGCCGACATGCCGTCCTAGGACATGCCTACAGATAAAAGATACAAATAAGTCAACGGCCGTGTGAGCGGGCTATGATTTGATAATTATACGCCGATATAATATAAAGTTTTGGTTTTTATTAATGAAAAGATTTGACGCAGTACAAAAGGAAATTCAAAGAGCAAGTGAACAGAAATTTCTCAAAGTAATTTCTCACATCAGTAGTGATGTCAGATATGCATATTGCTATCATTTAGGCTCAACAGGCCGTTTGCCGAATTTTGTTTACAGTGGCGTTCAATTGTATAGAAATTGAACTGCCGACGACCGTTGATTGCAGTTTGTTTACTGCGGCAGGCCAAAAAAACGCATAGTTCTGCGAACGTGGTCGGTGTTGTGTTTCAGGCATTAGCTACTGCGACAACATGCGATATACACGGTCGACTTAAATAGACTTTTATCTAAAGTCGACTAGCCGTATAATCTCGGCTTCGATCACTCATCCCTGCGGGATACTTCCATCACTATTATCAAACTATCAGTGTTTTTGTTTTGCATAAAATTTCTTCTGCTCCTTTTTTTTTAAGTTTATAAATTTCAAAAAGCAGCTGAACAATTCAACGATTATTTGACATGTAAATTGCTTTGCGCTCAAGTCGCATTGTCTGATTAGCGTACCCAGCACTCGTATCAGTTCGAATTTATTGTTAACGCTGGCGCATTTAATCAGATTGCAGATTGTGTGATAAAAACGTTTTTGTAGTTTGTATGTCGTTCAATTGAGAGGGCTTGTAAAGTGGCACAACAAGCAATTCAACAATTGTTCGGTCTTGGTCGCATTCAGTTGAGATTCCGCTGCGTGCCGAACGGGTTGAGTTAGTGCCGAGTGCCGTACTCTCGTCTCGAAGTGGAAATTTGTGAACTACGTGAGGAGTTTGACTGGAATTGAAGAGCTAATTTGCATTATAATGAGATCGTGGCATACAACATACGCGCTGGCATTGGTGGGAGTGTGCTTGAGCGTGTGCTCGGTGCCAGTAACGGCCGATATCTTTCCGCTGGCAATAATACACATAAACGATTTTCACGCCAGGTACTTGAGCTGCTGATTTTGGTGGGGTGGAGTGGCGGTGTAGATTCGATAAGCAAGATTCGTTAAAGTATTGTAAATAGTAGCTTGAATTGGTTGCGCGTCTGCTAATGGGCAAACCTTGAAACAATTACTAAAACCTCAATTGTATGCCAGGTTGAACAAAGTTAGAAACAACAATTTGGAAATCTCAAAAGATTTAATAACACGGGTACATCTTCGATTTTTGGTGTTTCTGTTCAGCAAACGGGTTTTTGCGGTGATGGAAAATTCAGCTTTTACACTGATTGTCAGTCCAAATTTTGTATTTAACTTTCAAGGCTGACTTACAGATGTCCAGATGTCTAGAACTATTTTTTTAGAGTTGCAGTGAGTTATTTGTATGCAATAAAAGTTTGTTGAGAACTCGATTTTTTAAGAATTTTATAATGGCACAACTAATCCCTACACACTATAAAAGCAATTAATTTCGGTAATCGCGAAAAATGCAGCGATTACGAGTTTTCCGGCACGATATGCGGGGTCTGCAAAACCCTCCGCTCTCATACACAATCAAAAAAACGCGAAAATACTCGTGTAAGCAAGCATGTTCTTTCAGACTAGAAAAGGTTTTTCCTCCACATTTTGCGATCCTTAAGAGTTTTTAAAGCGGCGATTTACAACCAAAATGGTTAATTTGAAAAAACCATGTCCACATTGCTTGTACCCCAATATTAACCATTTATTTATTGCCGTAATATTTACTGATTGGCTATGCTCCGCTATACCTTTCACTTATACGTTTTCATTATTGCTGATAAAGAAATTTCCGGAATTTATAAAGTGCCAAATGATTTAAGATGTAGAATTTCCTCTTATCTAATATTTCTATTGTTTTTAAGTATGTTTTTGGTATAACCTCAGCATTTGGTCAGGAATTTCATTGAGTTACTTTATAAGTTAGTAAAATATGACTACTTTGTTAAAATATCTCTGTATAATGCGAACCTCTGGCACACACACGCATTTCAACAATAATATCGAGTAAATTTCTCCAAATTGTTAAAGGGGAAAAAACTGTATTAAAAATTGTTGTTTATAGTGGTTTACCTTCATCTTATTTAGTTGTTCTTGTTGTGGCTGCAGTTTCCGCATAAAATGCGTGTAATTACTTATGCCTCAATATAACCGTCTATATGTAAAATATTAGATAAGGCTTTGCATAACATCTTATACCAGACCGATTTTAGTTGAGGCATCTTAGTAAGTGCCTACTAGACTCCTGCACGAGTGTGCGTTTTAGCTATTCGAAAACATTCACATGCTTTTGAATAGATTACTCCACTTCCTTTTTTCGCACCAGTCGGAATGAATATGAGCACTGCTCTCTTAGAGTGCGAGAAGTGAGCAGACGTACACTATTTATTCATATTCGGTCGAAGCGGGTAAACGGAAACAAAAGTACATATTCGAATACTAGTGTGCACTGTTTGAATATTCAAATATGTATATTGATTTTATTGAAGAGGAGGATATATGTTTCTATTGCGCATTATTAAAGAAGAGAAATTGTTGCGCGTATTTAAAAAGCAAAATAAAATGTTATATCGAAGCAGTTTTTGCCAACTTCTGCAGCTTACGTAATTTTTCTTCACTACTAATAAATATATATATAATAAATATAAATATTTATATTTAATATTTTTTCAACATCGAAATATTCGTTTAAATAGTTAATCTTCGAACACGAATACGAATAGAAACGAGAACCTATTCGTTTCGTTGTTGACTCTAGTGCCTACTCCTTGCCGCAATCTTCAGATATACTTCTCGTGACAAAAAGCTAACTTAATTTGTTTCAAATCGCCTAATTTTCTCAATGAAGTGTCTATATTTTTCCAACTATGTACTTAAACATTGTTATGCGGGCTTTCCAGAAATCTAATCTACGCAAAGTGCCCCTTATTAAGGATTTCGATAAGACGTGCTTAATAAAACTGTCAGATGTGCCTGAGATTAAATGCCGGTGTATTATCAGCATTAACATTGGCACCATGATAAGTGGCACTGAAAGAGTAAAAATCGAAGGAAGTTCTTGAAACGTTGCATTACTAATGAGGAACGCACTAATGGGACGGGCTTGAATTTCGAATTTTTCGGTATAAATTTTGAAATTTGACTAGGCAAGAAATATGGATATTGTCTGTAAGTGAAGTTACTTCCTCCTGGAATAGGTCGGTTATTTCATAAATTATATGTATGTACCTACTAGCCAGAACTAATTTCTAAAATATTTTTTAACCCATCACTCGCAAAGAATTAGAGTTGGCCCTCTCGGTGAAAGAATTTATTTCTTCAGCGTCTGAATTTAGGAAAACAAACATCTCCCCCTTGAACTTTTCCTGAGATCACTGTTACTAAATACAAAATCTTTGACTTTCTGTATGCAGATTTGAAGCCACCAACCAATATGGCGGCAACTGTGATCCCAATGAGGTGTGCATTGGTGGCTATGCGCGCACAGTTTACATGGTGAAACATTTGCTGGAGGAACAAAAGCATAACAATGCTATCTATCTCAATGCGGGAGATAGTTTTCAAGGTACATTCAGAATTTTTGACTATTTATTTTTTTTCAAACCTAATTTGTTCGTTCTTAAACTTGTAGGCACACTCTGGTACAATGTGGGACGTTGGAATGTAACGAGTCAATTTCTGAATATGTTACCTGCAGATGCTATGGTGAATTTCTCTAACTGAATGCCAAACTCATTAATTTTATACTATTTTTAAACCCGCAGACTCTGGGCAATCACGAATTCGATCATGGCGTCGAGGGTTGTGCGCCGTTTTTGGAAACCGTCAATACCACAATGTTGGTAGCTAATATGGATGCCATCGATGAGCCCAGCATGTTGGGTAAATATCAGAAGTCCATGATCATTGAGCGGAGTAATCGGAAAATCGGCATTATCGGCGTAATACTGGAGACGACATACGTAAGTGCTGCACATGTGCTTTATCACTTTCAGCAGCAAAACTCAACCTACATACATATTATGCTCTCTTTTAGGATTTAGCCAACACGGGTGATTTGATTTTCTCTAACGAGAGCGTCGCCATACAGGAGGAAGCGGCAAAACTGAGGGAACAAGGCGCGAACATCATCATTGCCATCTCCCATTGTGGGTACGACGTGGACCAGATAATTGCACGGAATGCGGGCGCCGATATTGATGTGATTGTCGGCGCACATTCGCACACCTTCCTGTACACGGGGGACACACCGCCAGGGCCGGATAAGCCACGTGGTGATTATCCCACAGAGATCAAACATGCGAGTGGACATCGCGTGCTAATCGTGCAGGCGGCCGCCTACGCAAAGTACGTGGGCAACATTACCGTCTACTTCGATGATGATGGCAATGTGGTGGATTACGCAGGCTCGCCTATCTACATGAGCGCCGATGTGCCAGAGGGTAAGTGTTTTTGTGGGACGTACGAAAAAAGCTTTTATTAATCAATCCATTAGAGTGAATCATTGTTTTTAACAGTACAAACAGAACTGGTGTCAGTTTCGAAACTCAGGAACTAAAACTATTTTAAGTGTAGAAAATTCCAATAGTACATTACTTTCTTGATGACACTTCACTATTCTTACAACTACCCTCCTCCATATTCATAGATCAAGAAGTGGTTGCAGCCATGCAACCATGGAAGGAAGAAATCGATGCTGTGGGCAATGTAGTTCTTGGTGAAACCAAAGTGAATCTTATGAAAGATATTTGCAGTGGTGGTGAATGCAATTTGGGCAATTTTTTCACTGATGCAATGGTTCATGGGGTTGGTAATGCCGCTAATGCTGTTAAAACTTTCGATACTTACTTTTTGTTACATTCGCAGTTCGTCGG
Organism: Neria commutata; assembly: GCA_963457695.1. NCBI lineage: Eukaryota > Metazoa > Arthropoda > Insecta > Diptera > Micropezidae > Neria > Neria commutata. The sequence continues at coordinate 1,869,833 of OY735249.1, forward strand.
TCTATCGCCGTATGATGAGTCACCTTGGAGCAATGTGTCCATTGGTCTCACCAACACAGGTTCTTTGCGTGTGCCGCTTACCAAAGGCAGTAAGTACATGAGGTGCACTGCTAAAAAGAATTGAGTCTCATTCCTTACAGATCTCACCTACTCTCACTTGGTGACAATGTCACCATTCGAGAATGTGGTCACCGCCTTCAATCTGCCCGGCCATAAACTGCTGGAGGCGTTGGAATATAGTGTGAATCCCATTGATTTGAGTAACGGAGTGACATCGTCCAGCGTTTTTCTGCAAGTTTCTGGTCTCAAGATCACGTACGATTTCAGCAAGCCGCAAGGAGAACGTGTGCTGGATATAAAGGTGCGTTGTAGCGCCTGCCGATATCCAATTTATGAACCCTGGGAGTCAAGCAAGATATATCGCATTGTGGCTCCCGATTTTCTAGTCGGAGGTGGCGATGGCTTCAGCATGTTCCGGGATCACGGCACGGATTTGCAGTAAGTGTAAGACAAAAAAACCATGTATTTTTTTAATTTTTACTGGCATTTCAGGGGGGAAATGACTGATATTGAGGCGCTAATGGCATACACCAAAAACCTGAACCCCATCTATACCGGCATTGAACGACGCATCACCGTCCTGAAAAGTTGAGGCCACCAATTTCAGGTTATGTCGGCGGCAGTAGCATGTCTTTTCTTTCTGTGTTTTAAGCTTTTATAAGAATGATTTATTTGGTGCATACCGAGAGCGAATGAATAAAGTATTACTTATAAATAAATATAACGATCCAAAAGTAGAAATAGGCAGATTGCTTGATATTTTTTATATCTGATTTGAATAAAGCAATTCGAAATTTTCTGTAGACAAATTCAGTTTTTTAATTCAGCTTGATTTTCTACGATTGGCTGGATTCACATTGATTGGCTACCTGTCTGTTAAGGATTGAGGCTCGAGTTTGGTTTGATGACTGAAATGTGCGACTAGCTCGACCCGGCACAACTTAATTGAATTTTCTTGCTGGAATGAATGCACGGAGGGTCGACTTGTGGATTATTACAAAACTGTTTAAAAAGTATAAAATTTGTCATTTCCCCTTGCCCGTCTGGTCTGTTACTACGTAATGTAGATGAATGACGTAACGAAAAATGCGAAAATCCCAAAATTATAACGGAAAAATTTTTGCATACAAAAATGGGCAAAAAACGCGTGCAAAAAACTACGTAAGGCGGGGGATTACGTCATCGCCGAAATGCGTCGCAAATTGCCGGGATGCGTTTCGCTGCATTCCTTAACCCTTCTGCCGTCACGTAGAGCAGAAAAATCCTGAAATTTTCCGGATTGCGGCGAAAATTGCGATTTTTCCTTTTTCGTTACGTACCGCGCGATTTTAATTGAATTTTCTTGCTGCCACTACGTAATACAACCGCTGTATACACTAAAAATTGAGTCTGTGCAACCCTGCTTTGCAAACTGTCCGGTTGAAATTTCCATTTTTTGTACACAGATGGTGTACGTGTGATTCGGCTATGCAATTTGTTTTTGTAATTACTTACAGAGCTGCATTCAAGTGACATTAAGAAATTCCTTTGCTAAAACATGTGTATGCCAATCTTCTAGCAACAAAAACATGTATCTGCCAATCTTCTAGCAACAACTGTCAAACCCTCAAAAATTTAATCGCAGTGGATTGGGACACTATACAGCGGATACTCCTACCGTACAGCTGATCGCTCCTATATTACAGCTGATTAGCATTTTCTGGGAATATAAATCAATTGCACGACACGGTTATCGACTACAGATACCTTGGAGTACTCGGCTCCCATGCAACAAAAGCAACATTTAAAGCTTTAAGCACAATCAACTCTCGAGACGAATTTTACGCGGCGAATAATGGCGTCTTGACGGCAGTCGTCGTGGAATTTCGCCCAGTGAAACAGAATCAGAGCGAAATTCGCATCAGTTGATTCGGAAAAAATCATCCCCACAACAAGCACAGAATTTAAAAAAATCCACGGAAACCACGAATTTACGAATTTTCCGAGTTGTTAAACTATAAAAATAGTTTCCGCACAAAAATTTCCAATTTCCTTACTTCAATTTATTTATTTTTCACCACTGACAGCTGAACAGTTGACTTTTTCGCAGGGCGGCAGCGACCAAATTAGAAATTGTTCTATCGCGAGACGAATCGTTGGGAGGCGAACTACGCTAGCGTCGTCATTGTGGGCAATCACATGCACTGCCGTGTGTTTTAATTTTGACAGCGCGCGTTCGCCGCGTAAAATTCGCCTCGCGAGTTGATTGTGTTTAAAGCTTAATGTACACACAAAATAACAGCATATGTATTCCAACTGAAGTAACAATCAAATTGTTACAATAATTTAAGTTTGATCGAATACTGATGGAATAGCGATATCTGCGAATCCGAATAGATGACTACCCGTAACCGCATTTGGAAAACTCTATGTTATTTTTTGAAGGTGTTGGTGATTTCTTTGCGCTGGCTTACCCATTCTGGATCTGGTCTGTGTTGCCAGTTGCAAACAAAAACGTGGAACGAAGACGTCTTGGGATAGAATTAGAGCACGGACGAGAATATTGAATTATTATAATAAATGTTAAATATTTGCAAGCTATAGAAAAGTGTGTAAACAGTGTAACAGCAAATGTCAATGCAGTGAAATATAATTTGCATCGCCGATTAGTGCAAGAAAAACGGTAAAGAATAATAAAAAAGGCCGAGAAGTGCAAATTGTTTAAGAAATACGAAAAAGTCGCAGCAGGATAAAGCAAATATACAAAATTTTTGCACAGCAAAAAACAAATGAAAAATTGTGAAAGTAAGTAAACAAGATTAAAAGAAGATGATAAACGGAAAGGTTATAGCAAAAAGACTATTCGTGAATTTTCCATTATAAAGTAAAAGTAGGTCAACAAATCGACAAATCCCCTCCACCAATCCTCCAAGGTATTAAGAAGAATTTTGGCAAAAGCAAAACAGCAACTGAAAAACTCAAAAACGTACGGCGACAATGTAAATTTTATTCCACGCCAGAGAAAATGTAAAATATTCATTTCATTTTAACAAAACACATTAATATTGTTTTTGCTCCTCCAGCATTTGACCTTCGGCAATTCCTCTACTTCTGTGCCACCATTGATCTGATACGCTTTCGCTCGCTGGCGCTTTGAATTAGTTGGGGTCATAAAGTGTACAAAGGTACCCTGCCCCTCGGCATAAAACGAAGAGGAAAGTTAACGCAAAGGGCAGAAATGACAACGTCGCAATAATAATAAAAAGGATTGCAATTTTTGCAAATCAAAACAAAAACAACTAAACGCCCATATTAAAGCTAGCAGTCAAAGTGTTAAGTTTATGGTAATTTGCTGTATATGTGCGGTGGGGGAAGCGATGTATACATATGCATGAATGTAGGTACATATGTATGTACCTATATGTTAAAGTGGGCGTGTTGATATGCATAAATATATTCTAATATCGTTGAAAAAGAGCTTAGCGCAACGGAAAAGTTGTTCGGGAATTTTTGAATACTTTGAATACATAAAAAGGTATTTTTCTATTTCCCACCAAAATATCATCTTAAAACTCTTGTCTAAAAAAATCATTTTCTTAATTAAGAAAAACTCTTCTGACCTTAAGCATTTTAATCTTTTTATTAGAGGAAAAGAGCTGGGTTTCAGAATATGATAATATATGCGTAATAGCTAGCGGTCTCGCCTTGAAATTCAATTATTGCTGATGGTAGCAAGCATCCATCTCCACCTTCACAACGGCGCACTTGACGCACAAAAGCACAACATTATTAAATTCTGCTGATAGCTGCGATGCAACATCAAACAGGAGACTGCTTCCTTATTAACTGCGTATGCACTTATTTATAGGTACACAGAACCATAGAACAACTGGCAGTCAGGACGAGGGTATGCTCGTAGCTTTAAAATGCAATTATGCGAGTATGTTGCCAATGGTTCGCGTGCCATTGCTGGAGCACAGTCGCCATTTCTTGTGGAAAAGTGAACCTAAAGCTATAGTGGATATCTTTCTGTTTGACCAATTACATTTTGCAAGCAAACAAAATCTGTTAATTAGCTAGTAAGTTGATTCCATGTCAAAGAGTCGCTGTGTCTAAAGTCTGTTTGAAGATAGACGCACGATAAATGAAAATGGACTATAAATGATTTAGCCTTCTGGCAGAAAAAATGACATCAGGTTTGCACCTCATCCGATTTTAGACGGGCTTCACAAGAATCATACTCCACAGAAAAGTTTCCTTTCTGAAATCTTTGAAACCAATTTGAATCACAATTCTCATTTCATGCTATGTTGGCGCACTTCTACTGGCCTTACATTAGCAACTTTACTTTTTCTTGTCTTGCTGATCTCACCGACTTTCTTGAAATGACGCAGGCAGACTTTGTTGCATTATATCAAATGCGGCTGCAATCTTAAAATTGTCAAGACTAATAAAAAATTGTCAACTCAACGTCCTTTTGCGAGTCCTCTCGTATGTTAAAGCTCATCAACAATGTCTGAAACCCGCTGGACAAGAGCCATCAGCAATGCTTTTCGAAGCATCAGCTCTTCATCTGATTTTTATACATTTCTAAGCACTCCAAAATTGTTTAGAAAACAAAATCGGTCACACTCAAAATACTCAACGGCAATTTTTCAATTATGGAACTGTATGCATTTGGCGCCGGTGGCTATTTCACTTCACACTTAAATGTTCATATTATTTAAGTTTTGTTTGTGCTTCGCTTCGTGTGACCTTCTGACCTCTTGCGGCACCTTCCGTCCATGATTTGATAAAAACAAAAACTAAAGCAATTTGTAAAGAAACATTGCAGATTGTCATCGGCAGACAACGTCAATGGCAACAGATATTCTGCCAATTCATGCACTTTCGAACAAAAGCTTTAAGTGGCAAATTAAGTGTGTCTAAAAATGTTAACTTTAAAAAAACTATCTTGATTAAAATATACAACAAAAATATGCAAATAAGTTCAAACGAAAAGAGATAGAGAGACAGAGAGCGTGAGAAAGGGAGGATGTGTAACGCTGAAGGACTTTCCAACCAATTTTAGCGCATCACATGCAGGAGTTCGTATCTCTTCCTGGCTTTAGATTATTAAATTACACAATCCTCCAGAATTCTTCTGTAAAATTGATCGAATGGCAGTTTTGAGAACGTCCGTATGACCATCGATATATTATTTTATTGCTTGGTCTGCCACATTCTCATTTCAATCCCCCCAGCATCCGCACCACGCTTGGCGCCGGGCACTTTCTGTTCTTTTTGACCAAGTATTGAAAAATTTGAAGCTCGCTGCTTTTATGAAATTGTCGAAATGCTTGCCAACTTTTTGTTTGCCATTCGTTTCTGTTTGTTGTTGTTTTTGTCAGTTGATGCTTTTGTTTGTTGTGCTCATATACATACTTAATAGCAATTTCCACCCACTATTTTTGTTGTTTTTGTTTTTGTTTTTCCCCTATGCGTTTCTTCAGTATTTTTGCTGCTCATTTTCTAAAAATTTGCCGCTTCTGTAAACTGTGAAAATTTTACGCTTCTTTGTAGTAATAAAATTTAGATGAAAAGTGAAGATAATATCACGTTAAATTTGTGTAATTCAAATTAGTTCATTCTACGAATTATCTCTTATACAAGTGCAATTCTTTGCCTTTGGCTACTCTTTGTTTTAGATATTCGTCTAAGGTACTACTTGTGTCGTGTATTCCTTACCTTACACGGAAAGTTCCATTTAGCGCTACTTTCGGAATATAAAATATACGATTTTCTTATCGCTTCATTAAAAAATGTTATCATAAAACGTTTTTTAATTTCACTCCATTTCTGGTTTCTAGAGTAACATTGTCCCTCAACCTAGATAAGATAAGATTACGTTGTATTTGGAGTAGGCTTCAAGTCTCCTGGTCACCGCGATCTGAAAGGTCTATTGTGACAGTTCTCCATGTATTTACAGATCATCATGAATGTGTAGCTTCAAAAGATATCAAGCAATTTATTTTGAGGATATTTCTGTCCGCAATATTCTGCAGCTTTAGGCCAAAGCCTGGTTCTTACTATCCCATCACAGTTACTCCTCAAACATAGATTGATTCTATTTTTTATTCATTTCATTGTAGCATTTGAACTGTTGTTTGAAGGTAACAATCAGCCAGAAGCAGTTCTCAGCCATAACGCCATCATCACTAAAACGCGATCAATTCAAACCACCAATGAGTTGCTCTAATCGGCAGTGACCGCGGCAAGCCAGAGGCAAACCACTAAAATCACACCAGCCCACTCAAACCAAGGCCGGAGGCATCCTCGCAGCGGAACGACGACCAACACAAATCGGCCAAAATGCGTGTCGTTGCTATGGTGAGCGGTGGCAAGGACAGCTGCTACAACATGATGCAGTGCGTCGCCGAGGGGCATGAAATCGTCGCGCTGGCAAATCTGCATCCGAAGGATATAGGTAAGTGGAAGAACGATAGAAGAGACCGTGAAGCAAATGTTTTTGGTGCTTCGCGGCGTATGCGCAACATCTGCTCTTTTGGCCTATTGTGGTAATACACATACGAGCACGTGCACACACACACACTGGCGGTGACAATGGCGCTTTATTGTTATTTGCCAATTATTTTCAAATGCTTTCGCTTTGTTTGCTATTTTCGGTTGCTTTCTTTTGCAATTATTCTCGCCATGAACTGGCAAAATATTTGTGTTGTGTTTGGCTTAAGTGCGCGCCATGGTTCGTTTGTTTGTTTGTGCGAGTTGTTGTTGACTTGGCAATTTTTTGGCTTCATTAACTTTTAAAGTTACTGTCGGTATGCATTTTTGAGCATAATCATTTCGCTCTTTTTGCAGACGAGCTCGATAGCTTTATGTATCAGACAGTGGGTCACATGGGCATTGAAATATTGGCCAATGCCATGAGCTTGCCGCTGTACAGACGCGAGACCAAAGGAAAGAGCACACAAACGGGCAAACACTATGTGCCCACGGACGACGACGAAGTGGAAGATCTATACAGTTTGTTGGAATTGTGTAAGGTGAGTTGAGATAAGCAATTTCTTAAATTTCAATTCCTTTTTTCTCACTAGTCTGTTTGTTTTTATGACCGCTTTTGTTACTATTGCTTAAACGTTTGTAATTGAAATTATTGATAACTGTACAAACTGTAAAATCGTGTGTACTCTGAGAGACGAGACGTCAATTTCAGCTACGTTCTATATAATTTTTCTGCAAACACTGAAGTCGTGAAATCGTAATCATGACAAAACGTGCAGCTTAATATTGGTTGAAGTTTCTTGCTGCAAAAATCAATTTTGATAACAATAATATAAAATTAGTCTAAAAGCTTATTCGACACATGTGACCAAATTTAAAGTGAAACGTTCAATCAATCCACGCTTTTATTTATCTCAAGGAATGCAAAGAAATGTGACATGAATTCAAAAGTCGTGATATGTATTAAATTTTTAGTAAAAGTTTGTCAATAAGGAGAACGAGCAAGGCCGAGTATTTTAAGCTAGTAACTCAGAGTATTACTCTTCATAGTATCAAATTTGATAATAACAGAATGGAGGTCAGTTAGCGAATACGGAAGTATGTATGTATAGTCAAAAGCAGTGCAAAAGCAACCTTTCTTAAAAAATCAGCATAAGATCATTTGGCTGTATGCAGTACAACGGGCTAAATGGCAGAACTGTACTCCCAATAGAAGTACTTATTAACGAACTCCACAACATTTTGCGCAGCGTATGATCTATGAACACAATAGGCCCATTAAAATTACGCATACGCCAAGTGTGTCCACATACCACATTTATTTTTTAGACTAGCATCCAATACCAAGCAACATGTCACCGCAGTATCACAGTCCAAATTGAAAACATTTCTCAGTCTTAATTACTAATCAAGCGGTTCGATTGCTTAGAAATTCATTAACGAAGTAAATAAACACACGCAGAGTGTGTTTGATATTCTTCATTAAGGTCGGGCATTAACCATTATTTATATAATACATCCTTACATGAAAGCTCCACAGTCGCCAGCTAGCAATTTTGCACACAAGTGCTGCACTCCACAGTAACAGCAGCAATAAATCATTGCTTGCAATAATCGGTCAAATACTTGGGCGTAAGCTGGATTTCCATTAGGAGGGTGGCTCCAAATAACTATTTTCTTCGAAATTCCAAATTTATGAGCCGTGAATATACAATTTTCATATTTGAGGAAAATATTTGAGTTTTGTTTTGCTTAAAAAAGTGTAAAATTTAAGAGATTGAATGTAAAATGTTTTTAAAATCAAAATTTCGGAGCTCTAGGGACAGCTCTTCTCTGTGCCTACTGGCGTACGCCCATGTATGTTTATTAGAAGAAATAATGTCTACGCTCTGTGATCAGTGATCAGAGAGGATGATGTGCGCTTTTCTAGATACTGCCGCTTCGCTCTCTTCAGTCGGCGCCTTTCAATTCAAATATGTACTTACTTTGCATTGGGTGCTTCGCTTGATTTGTTGAATACATTTATAGCAACAAAACAACAACAAAAGCATTATTTACAATTGCCACAAATCGTGGAGTTGTTGTTGTTGTCGCCGCATACAAACGCTCACTTAGTATAATGTAGATAATCAAAATATTAAATAAGCCAACAGCGCAACAACAATAAACGCCGAAGAATTCAAATTAAAAAACAAAACAAATTGCTGCCAAAAAAAAGAGGGAAAACAACAAAGCGCAATTCAAAGCAGCTCTAAGCTGACCAGCACACAGAACGTGTGGTCCTCCACAGGCATCAGCGCGCCAACTTTGCTTTCCCATCTCCCATCCCCTTTCACTCACATGTTTACCTTTCTATTGGCACATTGCCCGGCCTGGGGCGGTGTATCTCTGACTTTTTGTCGTTCATGTCTGTCGTCTCTCAATTTGTCGGTTTGCCTATGTGTCTCGCTCTTCTTTTCATCTGTCACCGCACCTCAACTCGTGCTTCATATCTTCATACGTCCGTCCATTAGTCTGTTATCATTTCGCACTGTTGTGAGAATGAGTAGTATAAAAATAAAACACAACAAAAAATTAAGATTGTCTGCCACCATAATCGCCACAACAGCGAAGGAACGCTCTCCTCTCTCTCCGTCCCTCCCCCTACATACATTCGAAATCAATCACGTCTGCGCGTTTTTATTTTGATTTTTCATTTCTCTGGCATCTTTCCTTGCAATTTATTTGTTATTGCTTCTTTATTGTTTATATGACCCTGTCATTATCAACATTTTTTCGCTTGTATTTGTTTTTGAAATAAAAATTTCGTTTATATTTTTTTACTGTTCAAATAAACGCTTGACTTACGTTTAGAGTTGCCACATAACCGTCTTTAAAAAAACCCTACAAACATTATGCAAAAGGTATTATTATATGACTAGCTCAAACTTACTCGCGAGAGATGGCGCCGCGGACAGAATCAGTTTGAAAAACAAATTATCCCTTATTGCTGTCTTATAAGCAAAAATATTATCTAATACATCATACTCATGTGTATATATTGCGCAGGCACGTCACTCGAAAAACGATGCTATTTTTAGTTTTAAAAATTTCATTGACAATTTGTGATTTAATCTTTTTTCCTTTTTTCTTTTCCTTTTCCGCTTGTGATTTTTGCCAATGACGTTTCCATTCAAATAAACAAAGAAAACGTTTATATAAACTGCGAGTTGCAAAAGGGAAAGATAGTAAGATATATCTTTAAATTATTTGAATACACAAGGAACAGCTTCAATATATTTTTTACCTCAGTATACATATGTACATACATACATGCATACATAAATGTTTATTTTCAAGCTTGTTGTCTCTACGGCGTGCTCGAACAAGCCAAGTGCTTGTCACAGTGCATACCATAACGGTATAATTTTGTACGTTCCGATAATTTTGATTTAATTTAATGTTAATAAATCAAAATTATACTATCAAACTGCAACGCCGTCAAAATAACATCCTTCTCAGAAGCACGTATTTTCGAAAGCGTTATCTGCAGATCTTATCAGTGCTTGGCACCCCTGTTGACGCTCTCACTCTTACTCTTGATAATCAGCGACACATGCATGGCTCACGTGCCATTGAACCATTTAAAATGCTGTGCACTTAATTAAATTCTATTCTTGGAAACGAGCGGACGAGGAAAATCACTGCAGGCGATAAGCCATAAACAGTGCGTATGATCTTAGGGAAATATTAACAAATTAATGCCACTGCCAATGGGATTTCCGATTTATTATCTAATATATCCACAATTGTATAATACACAGTAGCCCAGTAGCCAGTGTGTTCCTGCATAAGTCGTAGCATACCTTTGAAGGCCATTCGTATTTTTATAAAGTGGTACATATACATACATATCTCAAAAGACGCTTCTTGTCTTCGAATAACAAATCGACATATCAATTGAAAACGTACATACCTACATGTCTCGAGTTCTCTACTAAAATATACATATGTATGCTTCAATAGGGAGCAATTGGCTCTCTCAAATATTACATCCCGCTTTCCATTATACGGTCCATTGATACAATTATGTATACGTACTTATTTGTTCTGCGCTCTCAAAACAAACCTCCTTTCATACTTTTTTCTTCTTATCATATTGTGAGGAATCCTTTCTTCTAACTCAATTATTTCTCTCTTACATACATCCCTCGAGTCTCTCGAGGGTTTTTCCTTCTGTTTGTTTTTCAATTTGATTGTTTTATCTTTTAATCCTTAATTTCTTTTACTATACAAACTCGAGCCATGATTTCTTTTTGCCTCATTTCTTTTCTTCTATCTCGACTTCCTTAAACAATCTTTCGATTTTTGCTGACCCTCTCGATCCTGTTTTTTTAATTTCTTTACTCTCTCGTTTAACTCTTTATTTCTCTCTTAATTTCTCGTAATCGATCTTTATTTGCTTACATCTGATTCCCATTAAACGAACTCTCTCTCTGTCCATATTTGTATGATTGCAGCAAGAACTTCAAGCGGAGGCGGTCGCTGTCGGTGCCATTCTCTCGGACTATCAACGCGTGCGGGTGGAGAATGTTTGCAGCCGCCTTAATTTGGTATCGCTGGCATATTTATGGAGGAGAGACCAGACTGAATTGCTCCAGGAGATGATTGATTGTCAAGTGCATGCCATTATAATAAAAGTGCGTACACAGACCACCCACCGCGCCCCTCACCCTGTACAACCCTTTTGTAATTAAATGTCATTCGCTGTCATTCATTTTTGACAGGTAGCCACTTTAGGTTTAGTTCCTGATCGACATTTGGGCAAATCGTTGCGTGAATTACAGCCGCATCTGCTGAAGATGCGTGACAAGTACGGTTTGAATGTTTGCGGCGAGGGCGGGGAATACGAGACGTTCACCTTGGACTGTCCATTGTTCAAGCAGCGCATTGTGGTGTGAGTAGGCGCGCTTTCTCAGCTTTTTTTACGCAGCACTGCAATTAACACTGTTCTTTTTTCCCACCCAACTTCCCGGTTAACGCTGTTATAGTGAGGAAGTGCAAACCATAATCAGCTCAGCGGATCCCATCTGCCCAGTGGGCTATATAAACTTCACAAAACTGTCGCTGCAAGCGAAGGAGCCCATGCAAAGCTGTGATGTTTTAGTGAAGAAATCTCTGGACTACATAAGTGACCTCAATGAATCCACATACAGTGACCTCAGCGATCCGGATCTCAGCGAGACGGAACTCGAACTGATCGAGAAGGAGACGCGTCTGCGCGAGTCGCTCAGCCAAAACGAGCTGATGATATCGCGCAGCAATTCATTTGGCCGTCATCTGACAACCTCGTCATCGCCCATACCAATTGTAACAAAGAGTGCCAGCGTCGACGAGCCGACGCCATCGTCATTGCTCTCATCTTCTACCGCACTGTGTGCGGCCTCACTGCAGGCGGCATTAGGTGCAAGCGGAAGCTGTACAACTGGCAGCTTTGGCGCAACACGTCCGCTGGGCTGCAGCACCGCCGCCGTTTGTGGTTCACTGTCGCTGGCGATTTCCTCCACTGGCGCCACGGCCGGCATCTCGGCGGCGCTGGCCACACAACCACCGAGTCCCATCAAGATCGAACGTGAATTCCGTCCACTCACCAATCGACCCCTGGCTGCCATCAATCAAATGGGCTGGATGTGGCTCGCCGGCATACAAGGTGTGTGCCAGCAAAGAATTTATAACTATTTAAAGTGCTTTCTTTCTATTATTGCGTATGTAATAATGCCCCGTCTTGTCCACAGGCTGCGCCGCCACACTCGAAGAGGGCATGCAGATCGCTATGGATTCCCTACAGCAGCTGGCCGCCGAGCACAATTACGACATGACAGATTTCTGCTTCATAACGCTCTATGTGCGCTCCATGGCTGAGTACCCGGCGTTGAATCGCATTTACGGCCAAGCTGTGCACTTCCAGAATCCGCCGACGCGCGTCTGTGTGGAGTGCCCATTGCCAGAGGATTGTCACGTTGTCATGGAGGCGATAGCATATCGGGCACCCGCACGCCGACGGCCCACGCTGTCCATGTCCGAAATTGATGGTGAACGTGAATTGCAATTTCTTATAACATTAGCCTACAGCATAAATATAACTGGCACAATTGAACACGAAAAATGAAGTGCTATAAAGAAAGGCTTATTTTTAAAATTCCCAGAAAAATAAGAAAATACTAGCTATGAGCCTGAACAAATCATTACTTGCTCGCGCCGTATCCATCCTACAACTGCCGTCACAAATACTTTTTGCGCTGAAGCTCCTTCGTGCTTTTTTTCTAATAGCTCTCACGCTTCTGACTTACATATTAACAGATTTATTATTATATGTATGTTGCTTTTTTAGTATTAGGCGTTCGAATTATGCTAGTGGTGAAAATTGAATTTGTTGGCTAGTATATTAAGTCTGCTCCCTACTCTCAAACTCTACTCATCTTCAATTTATCGTTCAGCTACGCTTGAGGAGCACAACAACGGCAATTCCAGTGAAACGCTCTTTTGCAAGCGCCATACCATGCACGTGCAGGGAATTTCCCATTGGGCGCCCGCCAACATTGGACCCTACAGTCAGTCCACTAAGGTAATGCGTTGAGCAACATCTCCCGTCGGCGCAGCTTAATAAATTCGTCGTTTTCTCATTTCAGGTGGATGAAATCACTTACATCTCAGGCCAAATAGCACTAGTACCTGGCAGCATGACAATCATTGAAGGCGGCATACGGCCGCAGTGCAAACTGGCGCTGCGCCACATTAGCCGCATCGCGAAGGCGATGAACGCGCAGGGCCAACTGCGCGATGTGGTGCACGGCATTTGCTTTGTCACGCATCCCGCTTTCATGGCGGAGGCACGCCGCCAGTGGGAGCGTCGCACTACCAACGCCATAATGGATTACATTGTGGTGCCAGCGTTGCCCCGCGAGGCGCTCGTCGAATGGCAAGTCTGGGCGCACACACACAACGATCGCTTCGAATGTGAGTAGTAAGGAGCAGTAGCGATCAAAATGAATGTGCTCATGCGGAATTTTGTGTTTTTCTAGATGAAGAAACTGGCTGCTCGGTGGGCGATTACACCATCTCCATACGGCGTCGCTGGAACTACGAGAACAATTGTGCGGCCATTGTTTGTTACGTGTCCACAGGTAAGTGTTTCTTGTGCAGCACTTTAAAGTGTCACTCAGTCTCAAAATGCTTGTCAACAGGCCTGGCCTCCTCCACCACACAATTGACACAGCTGAGCGACGACGTTCTCAGCAATCATTGTCGTCTGGCACAAAATCTGAACGCTGAGCATCTCGACGAAATCCTCACCTATCTTGTCAATCGTCTGCTCAAGGATTATCCCATAGCTAAGCGCATAGCGTCGGACGAGTGCGCCAGCGCTGATGGCCAGCAGCAAAACAACGGCCAGCCAAGCACAGACAGAAGCAAAAAAATGTCAAATGATCAAGACACCAGCAACAGACAGCCAAATAGCCAGAACAACGGCAGCAGCAACAACAGCACAACAAACACGGTCTCCTACACCCCGGCCATACACCTCAAAGTGTTCTATCAAGTGAGCGCTGCACCGCGCGCGGAGCTCTTGCTGAATGCGCTGCACGAGTTTCGGCTGAAATGCGTGGAAACGGCCAATATCGTTTACACCGTACTGCCCGCTTGCAGTTTGCACAACTTCAGCACCTTCCTATCCATATGCGGTGTGCGACACGAGTAGAGACAAAGCAGCCCGTCTCAACGCTCTAGCAATTCGCAGTATTTTTTCCGTTTTAGCTACTCTTTCATAATTTTTTACTGGACCAAAAAACAAAAAGAACAAAAACAACGTGTTTCAACCGAGAGGTACATTAAACTTTTGAAAAACTGTCAACACTACGCAACAAATTTGCAGTTAATTTTTGCGATAGCCATAGTTTACAGCTTTTCTATATAATTCGTGAAAGCTCATCAGCAGGTTTTTTTTCAATGCAATACATTTTTCATTTGAGCACAACCCTCCTTCAACACAGATATTATTTTTGTGCCATGCTATTTATAATTCAGTAATAGTAATTTCGATTTTGTTTTTAAATCTTCTCCTACGCTCTCAGTTGAGAAATAGTACTAAATTTTCGAACGCTCACGCAAAATACAAATATTTTCCTTTGAATGAAAGACTTTGAAGAACACACTCGAATTGGTAAATAGAAAAGATATGAATTATCAGCATGTTCCACATTTCACCTTCGATTGAAATTCAAATAAATACGTACTCCAAACATTTTCGATCGAAAGCGAAATTTTAACTCTGCAAAAAGTCAGCAAATTTTTGTGTATTTTGATTGATATTTTTGTGTCATATTAGCTTGCTTTTAATGACCCAATTCTGCTGCTATTAGACGAAAACCAACAACAAACGCAACCATACTTTTTAACTACTTTTGTGAAATGAAAAAGAAAACAAGAAACACTTTTTGTCGTCTATTCTAAGTCAAATGTGAAATGCTTTAAACCTTTAAACCACGTTTATATATATATACACAATACATTTAAGAGGAATTATTAATTTATATAAAAGCAAAGCAAAACAACTAAAAAGTTTCGAAATGTATGCAAATGCAACAAAGGGAAATATTAACATGTACTTTATAAATATAATGCCAACAATACAAAATTGCTACACAAAAAATGCACTTTTTTATTAACCCAAAAATTAGATCACATTTTTGTTATTATATTCATAAAATTTTAAAATTAAATTGTACATTTATAAATGTTCGTTTTAGCATGCGAGTATAAAAAAGAGAAAAAGAGCATAAACGCCGCATACCGATCAAAGAAACACTTATTGAAATATTGATCATACTACTTATTGTTATTCATAAATTTAAATTGATGCTTGTGTTTTGGATTACTGTTAGTTAAGAGCCAAATCGAACGGTAGCGCGGTAGCGCATTGCTTGCAAAGCTAAAACAACATAACTCCAAAAACAATGAAACCAATTGAGAGAGAATGAAGAGAACCAAGAGAACCTATTGACAAAATATAAAGAGAAAGTGATCAACATTAATATGATGACATGGTTGTCTTATTTGGATTATGGTGAAGCATTTGATTTTGTATTCGCTGTAGTCGTGCGGTCATACAAAATTAGTATTTAAAAAAATCATAATTTCATATTACATACTTATAAATTCTTGAAATGCTGATGGAGTTAAACAGTTTTCGTTTAAACTTTAAAGCTTGTCTCCTGGATATATGTAGTTTTATTTCTCCTTTACAGGATTTTACTTAACCAGGTATACAGAATGAACCTGTGAAGAAATTTAGACTGGAAAGATTGCAATACATCGCATTTATTCTTCTTACCCAAAGGTTTTTTTCCAAAGAACCTGATATACATAGCAATTATATTTCTAATAGAAAATATTCTAAAGCTTGTTTGTTTTTCTGACGAAATCCAATTGGGAATTTCCTATTATAAAAGCTATGAATAATTTGTTATTTTTTCATTGTTTATTTCCTTCCACGTGCGTTGTTCGATTAGGTAATAAGCAATAAATATTAAAAGAACGATAACTGCAATGCCGAAAACGAATATGTGAAACATCAAATTTTTGTTCCTGTTGCGCTTGGCTTGGCGCTTGTTGATTTTGCGCTTGGTTTTTAAGCACATGTAACAACCTAAATGCAAATAATTATTAAGTAAAAAAAAATTTTTAATATTCAATTTTTATAATTATTATTTTTCTTAATCCTTCACTTCTCAATTTTTTTTGCTGTCAAGCTATTTTTGTTACGTGGTTCGAAGAAACTGTTACTATTGCACTATTTAAAAAATTATTTATTTTTTGTTGTGTTTCTTACTTCTTCACTTCACTGTTTTTTTTAACAGTAAAATTTTTTACTGTTGAAAGGGTTAAATGGTTTTAAAACTGGGCCAATAAAAAGAGTGATCGTTTTTTTAAATTATGGGTTGGTAGGTAGTTTTTTCAAATTGTTTTTTTTTTGTTACGTGGTTCGAAGAAACTGTCACTATTGCACTATTTATAATTATTTATTTTTTGTTGTTTTTCTTATTTCTTCACTTCACTGTTTTTTTAACTGTTGAAAGGGTTAAATGGTTTTAAAACTGGGCCAATAAAAAGAGTGATCGTTTTTTAAATTATGGGTTGGTAGGTAGTTTTTTCAAATTGTTTTATTTTTTTTTATAGCAGGCCAATTAAAAGGAACGAATGTATGTATCAATATACCAGAGTTGGAGCGTGGTGGGTTTGAGTGTGGTGAGTTACATCATACCACATATGACAGGAATGTAAGAAACGACTATTAACACCTCAATACCAAATTTGATATTGCTGTAAAATTAGCCGAGATAAAGCATTCCTTAAGTTGGAGTTGTATAGGCGGGGCCACGCCCCGTTGTCCAACGCCAACCACATTTAGGAAAAATGTTGGAAACGAATGTATGTATCAATATACCAAAATTCGTTAACATTGCTTATACAAGTGCCGAGATAAAAAGTATTTCATTATTTGCACGAGTTTCGGCTGAAATGCGTGGAAACGGCCAATATCGTTTACACCGTACTGCCCGCTTGCAGTTTGCACAACTTCAGCACCTTCCTATCCATATGCGGTGTGCGACACGAGTAGAGACAAAGCAGCCCGTCTCAACGCTCTAGCAATTCGCAGTATTTTTTCCGTTTTAGCTACTCTTTCATAATTTTTTACTGGACCAAAAAACAAAAAGAACAAAAACAACGTGTTTCAACCGAGAGGTACATTAAACTTTTGAAAAACTGTCAACACTACGCAACAAATTTGCAGTTAATTTTTGCGATAGCCATAGTTTACAGCTTTTCTATATAATTCGTGAAAGCTCATCAGCAGGTTTTTTTTCAATGCAATACATTTTTCATTTGAGCACAACCCTCCTTCAACACAGATATTATTTTTGTGCCATGCTATTTATAATTCAGTAATAGTAATTTCGATTTTGTTTTTAAATCTTCTCCTACGCTCTCAGTTGAGAAATAGTACTAAATTTTCGAACGCTCACGCAAAATACAAATATTTTCCTTTGAATGAAAGACTTTGAAGAACACACTCGAATTGGTAAATAGAAAAGATATGAATTATCAGCATGTTCCACATTTCACCTTCGATTGAAATTCAAATAAATACGTACTCCAAACATTTTCGATCGAAAGCGAAATTTTAACTCTGCAAAAAGTCAGCAAATTTTTGTGTATTTTGATTGATATTTTTGTGTCATATTAGCTTGCTTTTAATGACCCAATTCTGCTGCTATTAGACGAAAACCAACAACAAACGCAACCATACTTTTTAACTACTTTTGTGAAATGAAAAAGAAAACAAGAAACACTTTTTGTCGTCTATTCTAAGTCAAATGTGAAATGCTTTAAACCTTTAAACCACGTTTATATATATATACACAATACATTTAAGAGGAATTATTAATTTATATAAAAGCAAAGCAAAACAACTAAAAAGTTTCGAAATGTATGCAAATGCAACAAAGGGAAATATTAACATGTACTTTATAAATATAATGCCAACAATACAAAATTGCTACACAAAAAATGCACTTTTTTATTAACCCAAAAATTAGATCACATTTTTGTTATTATATTCATAAAATTTTAAAATTAAATTGTACATTTATAAATGTTCGTTTTAGCATGCGAGTATAAAAAAGAGAAAAAGAGCATAAACGCCGCATACCGATCAAAGAAACACTTATTGAAATATTGATCATACTACTTATTGTTATTCATAAATTTAAATTGATGCTTGTGTTTTGGATTACTGTTAGTTAAGAGCCAAATCGAACGGTAGCGCGGTAGCGCATTGCTTGCAAAGCTAAAACAACATAACTCCAAAAACAATGAAACCAATTGAGAGAGAATGAAGAGAACCAAGAGAACCTATTGACAAAATATAAAGAGAAAGTGATCAACATTAATATGATGACATGGTTGTCTTATTTGGATTATGGTGAAGCATTTGATTTTGTATTCGCTGTAGTCGTGCGGTCATACAAAATTAGTATTTAAAAAAATCATAATTTCATATTACATACTTATAAATTCTTGAAATGCTGATGGAGTTAAACAGTTTTCGTTTAAACTTTAAAGCTTGTCTCCTGGATATATGTAGTTTTATTTCTCCTTTACAGGATTTTACTTAACCAGGTATACAGAATGAACCTGTGAAGAAATTTAGACTGGAAAGATTGCAATACATCGCATTTATTCTTCTTACCCAAAGGTTTTTTTCCAAAGAACCTGATATACATAGCAATTATATTTCTAATAGAAAATATTCTAAAGCTTGTTTGTTTTTCTGACGAAATCCAATTGGGAATTTCCTATTATAAAAGCTATGAATAATTTGTTATTTTTTCATTGTTTATTTCCTTCCACGTGCGTTGTTCGATTAGGTAATAAGCAATAAATATTAAAAGAACGATAACTGCAATGCCGAAAACGAATATGTGAAACATCAAATTTTTGTTCCTGTTGCGCTTGGCTTGGCGCTTGTTGATTTTGCGCTTGGTTTTTAAGCACATGTAACAACCTAAATGCAAATAATTATTAAGTAAAAAAAAATTTTTAATATTCAATTTTTATAATTATTATTTTTCTTAATCCTTCACTTCTCAATTTTTTTTGCTGTCAAGCTATTTTTGTTACGTGGTTCGAAGAAACTGTTACTATTGCACTATTTAAAAAATTATTTATTTTTTGTTGTGTTTCTTACTTCTTCACTTCACTGTTTTTTTTAACAGTAAAATTTTTTACTGTTGAAAGGGTTAAATGGTTTTAAAACTGGGCCAATAAAAAGAGTGATCGTTTTTTTAAATTATGGGTTGGTAGGTAGTTTTTTCAAATTGTTTTTTTTTTGTTACGTGGTTCGAAGAAACTGTCACTATTGCACTATTTATAATTATTTATTTTTTGTTGTTTTTCTTATTTCTTCACTTCACTGTTTTTTTAACTGTTGAAAGGGTTAAATGGTTTTAAAACTGGGCCAATAAAAAGAGTGATCGTTTTTTAAATTATGGGTTGGTAGGTAGTTTTTTCAAATTGTTTTATTTTTTTTTATAGCAGGCCAATTAAAAGGAACGAATGTATGTATCAATATACCAGAGTTGGAGCGTGGTGGGTTTGAGTGTGGTGAGTTACATCATACCACATATGACAGGAATGTAAGAAACGACTATTAACACCTCAATACCAAATTTGATATTGCTGTAAAATTAGCCGAGATAAAGCATTCCTTAAGTTGGAGTTGTATAGGCGGGGCCACGCCCCGTTGTCCAACGCCAACCACATTTAGGAAAAATGTTGGAAACGAATGTATGTATCAATATACCAAAATTCGTTAACATTGCTTATACAAGTGCCGAGATAAAAAGTATTTCATTATTTGTGGGCGGTGCCACGCCCACACAGAAAAAATTTTGATATAATATTGCATAGTCATCCAGTTCTGAGCTATGTTGAAAATTTCAAGTCTCTTGCTCATCGGGAAGTTACTTTAAAATTAATTCCAAGATTTGTACGGGACATACAAACAAACAAACAAACAGACAGACAAGAAAGCGACCTAATAAAAACGTTTTAATTTTAAAATTGGTACTAATGGTACTAATAAAGCAAATGGTTTTACAACGGGATGAGGAAAATAGTATGTACTAATGCTGGGATAATATGTACTAACGCTGGGATAGTATGTACTAATTTCGATTTGAAAAGGAATCGATAACATTACAATTTACGAAAAAGTGCAACCGTTCACCACGAATTTGAATGCAATTGAACTTCGCAGCATTGCGATAACGAGCATCTGGCAACGTCTCGTCGTTTCGGAGAGCCAGCACCAGGGTACGCGTTTTATTTCCCAAAGTAAATCTATGCAATACACCGTCAGTAATATAATTTCTCTGGTAGTAAAAAGCGTAATATATACTCCCTTCAACGAAACGGCAAAGTAAAAAGTTTTAAAGCTTAACTAAAAAGTTCTAAAGGTTAAGTAAAAATAGTACTATCGGTTTAGCAACTCTGCACTGTCGACTCATAGCTGCCAGCCAGGTCGAAAATTGAGCAGAATCTTGAGTAAATATCATTTATTGGGCAACATCGCCAACTGCGCCACCGGTAGAGTAAGAGAGACGCACAGTCTAACTGTCTCGTCCGGCTTCGTTATACGTATACGTGTTTTACTAACCCACTCACACTAAAAACTTGATGGCCCAAAAAACCCGCCCGTACACGATCAGGTTTTGGTCGTCAAGTTTCGAATTCCTACGTGATTTACTAACACACTCTTGCGGATTTTGAGCAGAGGGCAATAACGCCGGCAGAGCTCCTATGAAATTGCGAAATCCACCAGGGCAATTTCATATTCAACAGACGGTTTTCAGTTTTTGGTGAATTTCTGTTTGTCTTTTGCCAGAAGAAGCATTTTGCTACAGAAGAAGAAGCTTACAATGTCTTTTAGGCGAAAATACGGTTACTGTTTACATTTCAAAATGAGTCAAATATAATTTATATATGAAAATTAACGATTATTGTGCAATTTGCAAAGCATAATGAATGTAAATCTTTTAGATTAATAAAACTGCACAAAATGTTACAGTTGTCAACTTCTGCCCTTACATTTCCATCCAAATAAAACCAAAAGGAATTCCAAAGTTAAATCTTTATTGATAATAAAAATATTAAATACACATATCTTTAGTTATGCATTTGTAGTGACCACATTTGACATGATAAATAAGCAAAAAGATGTGCATGACATTACTTTAATAACAAATTATATGCGCTTGAAATATTTGCGCCAAAAAGTGCACAACTTTGCGTTAATATTTACTGCATATTGCAGAATTATCACATAAAATAAAAGGCACATACATAAAATATAGATATATAACTTCACTTCCTTGGAATTTCATCGCATGACACTTTCGGATTGTTTAATTATTTGAAAACGTGCTATTTCGTACCAGATAGACAAATTTTAGCTGAGATTTTGTTCTTTGAGTCCAAGATCTGCATGAAACACTAGTTGTTTCTGTTTAGCATATGAATAGTTATGCCTCCAAATATCTCTTTTCCTCTCACGTGAACATGGTACCCATTTACAATTTTGACAAATTGTGGAAAAGTGGATGATTGAAAGTGCAGGGTTGTATTGAGCGGGTAAAAACTGTGGTAGTAACTTAAACATGAATAATGGGCAGAAAATTGTATTTTTTTAAATTAAATAAAATAGATTATTCACCGAAGGAGGGAAGTACTCACCCGTAAAAGCTTTTTATGCTCAGGGAGTACCTTTTTTTTTTTTTGCTCATCAAACCGAACTAGAAGACGAACCTATCCAAAAAAAATTGTATTCTCAAGGTACGAAATTTATGGAAAAGGTACGTTTTTTTTAAATGGGATACGTTTTTATTTTGGCCCAGCCCAACTCTGGCCAGCACTGACGTTTCTCCGCACGTGGGCCAATGGCAGCACGAGAAATTGACATTGCCACGACCAATGAGAAAACAACACGAAACTTCAAAACTGACGTAAATAGCCGGCAGGCGAGAGAGCGAAATCAGTTTCAAATCACACGCTACAGAGAAAAGAATTAAGCAGAAATATTTTATACATGAAACAGGAAGAAAACAAGCGTAAGAAGTGAAAATATCAAAATTGTATTAAAAAAGGAAGCAGCAGCGTAAACAAAAGGAATTATTGAAAAAATAAATGTAAGTATGCAAAATCTGAGTATAAAAACCTCAAAATACAGCAAGTGCAAAGAAGGGGTGCCAAAGAAATTCTGTCGGCTGCAAAAAAGCAGCGTCAGCCATATTGACAAAAGCAAAATTCATGAAGTCAAATTGAATCAATTACGACGAACGAAGAGTTGGAATTTGCATGGCAGTACGTAGAAAAAGTAAAAAATTTTAAAGAAGTGTTTGTAAAGCAGCAGTAATTGATATTTCGTGAATTTCAGTGGCGTGCTCGTCATATTAAAGCATCAAAACGAGTAGAACATTCTGGAAATTCACTCCTTGTGTGTGTGTGAGAAAAAGCAATTTTCTGCTCATGCGCATATATGTGTGTGTGTGTGTGTGTATTTAGCAGCAAATATATGGTTAAAGAATAGGCTGTGAAAGGTCATATAAAGTTTTGGAAGGCTGAACTTTTTCTAATTGGAAGTTTAAAAGTCGTGACAGCTGCAATTTTTTATATGCACTCTATAATTTCGTGCGATAGTTGTAGTTGCACACCAAATGACGTGTACTTTTTTTTCAACTATGTAGCTACAAACGCAACTTGCTAATACACTTGCTGGAAGGGCCAGTTTATATGGTTCTTGAAACTTTCCAGCTTTCCAGTTTCGTTGCTGGTTTACAATACAAGTTCAAAGGATTGTTAACAAAAGCAATTATCTATTACACTACTTCTTGTACTCGACCAGCCACCCAGGTCTAGAAAGCTAACAATGGCAGCGCAGACTTTACAGAGTAATTCCTACTGCTCCCACGTTAAACATACAAACAAACATTGCTCTTCGCTTTCAAGCTCTTCATTGGACTTCCCTCGCAGCCATGCGACGCCGCTGGCAGTTGCTGTTACACCCCCACATTGCACTTTCTCTCTTAAGTTGCCAGCGCAGAAAAATAATTCAGCTGTGCTAACACGTTCCAAACTCACCTACATGATGTTTGTGTTTGTTTATGTTGAAACTTTCTATGCGCTGCTGTTTTGTTGGAGCTTGACGTCGTACCTTTAATACTCTGTCTAGTAACAAGCATTGTACACGTCAGCTTTTGCAAAATATGTATGGTTAGAGTACACGTAATATTATTTTATTTGTCTATACATATTATGTATGTATGTATGTAGATTTGTGCGTTGAGGAAAATATCATTTGCGATCTTTGACCAGCTTACAATATAAAATGTATTGGGTATCGGATACCAATTCTAGCCGATAGGATTGCCTTTCGTGCTTGCGATTGGTCAAGGGTCGCTCTTGGCAATAATTTGCGTAGTCGAAACTTTTCACACAATTCACAAATGATATTTATTTTTAGATTTTCGATACACATATGCATACATACTTACATATGTATATCCTTTTACTTCAGTAAAGGCAATGCGTTACAAAGATATCTATCTCACTTGCTGATAATTAACCTTTTACGATTTTAACACAGCTGCGACAGCTTCTTTTGACGCAACTTTATTTTTGTATAATTTATGCAAAATTATATATCTTAATCACAGAAATGAATTGTATAGCAAGCGCGTTCAACGCCCCCTTTTTGTCATCGACAATCATTCAATAATATAGATTTGTGATTTGCAAAAATATGCATCGATTTTCAATATTCGAATAACCGGGCAATATACTATGATAATTTAAAATACGCGCCCATACAATTTTCCAATTTACTGATGCTAGCTTCATTTTCGAAATTTACATCACTTTTGTTGTAAATTCTTCAAAATCCGTCCAATTCATTGAAGCAGAAATGCCGGCTTCCGCTCTGACTCAAGCAACAAAGAAGATTTTTATTCATTTGCATATTTTCCTATATTATGAATTTGCATGTAGCAATATACCAGACGATGCTATGCCTCAACCCCTTCGTTGCCAACGCATTAAGCTTTTTTCTTATCTCTGCGTGTACAACACAACTCAGAAATGAATTCATGCCACGCGTTGCTCACACAGCCCCACTTTTGCTCAACTGTCGCGCGCTCCCAAGCACTTGAGTGCGTGTTTGTGTCGCTCCCCAGCCGGCATCCATTTCCACGTCGTGCTCTGCTCTCTGTCAATAAAATTCCAACATATTCCTGCCATTCCATTGGAAAAATCGTACACGTATACAAAAATGCTTACTTTAGAGAGGGACGGACGGGGAAAGGAGAGGGGTTTTTGTTTCCCGTACTGGCGACACGCTTTGTGCTTCTCATTCGTATTGTTCAACATAAAGATGGCTGCAAAAGAATTTTTGACAGTTGCTTTATTCCTTTTCGGTTTCTGTAGTGAGAGTTACTTTGCTGTACTGCCCTGGAGTTTTTGTTGTTGCGCTGCGAAGTTCGTGCAGATCGTTGCTCGGTTGGCGACCGCTCCACAGTATGCCCCACTGCCAATGTCAGTGCGCGATCTTAACTGCCAGTTCTTTGATAGTTGTCAAGCGGTCCGGACGTGTGTTTTCTCAGGCGCTTTCCCAAACATTCCAGCAGCAGGTAGAGTAAAGAGTGGAGAAAACGAGTGCGCTTCGCAGCTTTAATTTGCTTGTAACTTTATTTGGAGCGAATTTATTTGTTTGCTATTGCTGCACTTAACCGGGTCAATAGCGTTTGGCAGTGAAGTGAACGAACGGTTTATTGTCGTACGAACATACAATAGGAACACTTTGAAATTTTAGCAAGTGACGCAAGAACGCCGCCACACATTACCTTTCCAGAAAGCTGAAAATGGAAATTAACACACGTAGCGGTACTTTGTTACGTGTACACGACTCCTACCAACGCACAAAAACTCGACGAGCTTGTGTGTTGGCAATCTATAATATGTACATTGCTGTTCGATAAAATCAAAGCAATATATTTAAGTTTTAAATCGTTGGCCTAATCTGGAAAAAAACGGTTAACTCGGTTTTCAACCAATTCGTGCTACAGCAAAAATGAACTTTTATTACAAAATTAAAGGAAATGTATGAGGGTTTCCTACCTTAAATATAATATACATATGTATCATATGCCATGCCATTGTGTTTTTTGCGTTAGCTCTATTTGGTTTCCGATTTTTATTTATGTGCATTTCTTTCTATTTCTTGCAGTTTAAACACGTGAAAGTTATACAAAACATCAACATGAGATTATACGTGTTATTAGCCCTTGTGGGGTTTGTGAGCCTCTCACTTGGTCAGGAAAAAAAGGAGAAGGACAAGGATATTGGCACAGTGATTGGCATTGATTTGGGCACCACATATTCATGGTAAGTTTACTTTTCGAGTGGTCGTCTGGCATTACATTACATTGGTCAACTTTTTACTCGCGGCAGTATTCTTTCCACACTTGTTTTCGTGCTGCTCTGCTCTCACCGCCGAACTTTCTAAAGTTGCACCTCTCACTAAAATATAAGCTTTTTGTTTGCTCATGTTCTAACTTTTTGTCAACTTCATTTCGTTTTGTTCCACAGTGTTGGTGTCTACAAGAATGGCCGCGTTGAAATTATCGCCAACGATCAGGGCAACCGCATCACACCCTCGTATGTCGCCTTCACTGCCGATGGCGAGCGTCTGATCGGAGACGCTGCTAAAAATCAGCTGACTACAAATCCGGAGAATACCGTCTTCGATGCTAAGCGTTTGATCGGTCGCGAATGGTCCGATGCCAATGTGCAGCATGACATCAAATTTTTCCCCTTCAAGGTGGTGGAAAAGAACTCGAAGCCGCACATTAGCGTTGCCACGTCACAGGGCAACAAGGTATTCGCGCCGGAGGAGATCTCCGCTATGGTGCTGGGCAAGATGAAGGAAACCGCCGAGGCATATCTGGGTAAGAAGGTGACGCACGCCGTGGTCACCGTGCCAGCCTACTTCAACGATGCTCAACGTCAAGCCACCAAAGACGCCGGCGTCATTGCCGGTCTGAATGTGATGCGCATCATCAACGAGCCGACTGCCGCCGCCATTGCTTACGGCCTGGACAAGAAGGAGGGCGAGAAGAATGTGTTGGTGTTCGATTTGGGCGGCGGCACCTTCGATGTCTCGCTGCTGACCATCGACAATGGCGTGTTCGAGGTGGTGGCCACGAACGGTGACACTCACTTGGGCGGTGAGGACTTCGATCAGCGCGTCATGGACCACTTCATCAAGCTGTACAAGAAGAAGAAGGGCAAGGACATTCGCAAGGATAATCGCGCTGTGCAGAAGCTGCGTCGCGAGGTTGAAAAGGCGAAGCGTGCGCTGTCCGGCTCGCATCAGGTGCGCATCGAAATCGAATCGTTCTTCGAGGGTGAAGATTTCTCTGAGACGCTGACACGTGCCAAGTTCGAGGAGTTAAACATGGACCTTTTCCGCTCGACGCTGAAGCCCGTGCAGAAGGTAATGGAGGACGCCGACATGAACAAGAAGGACGTGCACGAGATTGTGTTGGTCGGCGGCTCGACGCGTATTCCCAAGGTGCAGCAGCTGGTCAAGGACTTCTTCGGTGGCAAGGAACCATCGCGTGGCATCAACCCCGACGAGGCTGTGGCCTACGGAGCCGCCGTTCAGGCTGGTGTGCTCTCAGGCGAACAAGATACCGACGCGATTGTGCTGCTCGACGTCAACCCATTGACTATGGGCATTGAGACCGTCGGCGGTGTGATGACCAAGCTGATTCCACGCAACACTGTCATTCCCACCAAGAAGTCACAGATCTTCTCTACTGCTTCCGATAACCAGCACACCGTAACCATTCAGGTGTACGAAGGCGAGCGTCCCATGACCAAGGACAATCACTTACTGGGCAAGTTCGATCTCACTGGCATTCCACCAGCACCACGTGGCATTCCACAGATCGAGGTATCTTTCGAAATCGATGCCAACGGCATTCTGCAAGTAAGCGCCGAAGATAAGGGCACCGGCAACAAGGAAAAGATTGTGATCACCAATGACCAGAACCGCCTGACACCCGAGGATATCGATCGCATGATCAACGATGCCGAGAAGTTCGCCGATGAGGACAAGAAGCTCAAAGAGCGTGTGGAGTCGCGCAACGAGCTAGAATCGTACGCCTACAGTCTCAAGAACCAGATCGGCGACAAGGACAAGCTGGGCGCCAAACTGAGCGACGATGAGAAGACGAAAATGGAAGCGTCCATTGATGAGGCCATCAAGTGGATGGAACAGAACGCCGACGCCGATCCCGAGGAGTACAAGAAGCAGAAGAAGGACTTGGAAGCAGTAGTGCAGCCCATCATTGCAAAACTGTATCAGGGCGCCGGTGGCGTGCCACCTACAGAAGGCGGCGAGGAGAGCGACGATCTGAAGGACGAACTGTAAAGCATAGTTAATATAGATTAGGACGAGCTAGAGTGCGCGCGCGGAGAGAAGGATGTTTTATGTTTTTTAACTTTTAGTTGTAAAAGCAGAGATAGAAAAACTCAGACTGATACACACTTAAACAAATTCAAATAAATATACTTATAAATGTAAAAAAATTAATCACAAAGAGAAAAGGCCCCTTTTTCTTAACACTCTCCCCCGGCGTTAGCATGCCCGCACACAAATTAATAACTTTGTAGATCATCTTGTTTGTCTTTTTACAATTTGTTCTTCGTTTTGTTCATCATTTGCATTCTAAGATTTTCTGTCTAATTACTCCAACTATAAAAAAAAACAACTAAATATGCTGCCCGCCCCGACATTCATATTTTTTTTACTCAACTAGCAGCAGCGATTTCTCCCTTAGAAGTAGCAAAAATAAAAAATGCATACAAGTGCAAAAGAAAGCAAGAAAAAGCGCTAAAAGATAAACTGAAACAATCCAGAATATTGTATATTTCTAATGTTTAATACACCATTATTGATTAACCAAAATGCTGCATAAACAAAAGCGAAAAAAACTGAATTAGAGAAATTGAGTTTCCTTCCGTTTTGATTTGATGAAATTTAATGTCGATTAATTCTGGTTTTTGTAATAAGCTACACAAGGAATGAAAAGAAGTATGTGAAAGCTCTTCGATTTTTACGAAGGCTTTATAATAATTTATTTCAAAAATAATAAATTCTTAAAATAAATACTTGAAAAAACAATGGTCAGATATTTTACTTACATAGCTGTGAGCTGTAATATAGAGGGGATATGTATCATACGAGCCGTTTATTTTGAAAGTGGGGCGTCTCGGATCGGGCCGAAGATCTTGTGGAGCACTTTTCTCTCGAACACATAAAGCGATACGGGAATGATTCGTATCTTATAGAGTGTCAGTTTTGTTAGTCGAGAGAGGACTCTACTTCCCAATTGCTAACCAAGTCCATAGTAGCACTTATTGGCAAGAGTTATTTCTCCGCTTTATCTCCGAGCTACATCATTATTGGTGGTAATGGCGGTGCCAAGATACATACATATGTAAGCTCCTTGACAACTTCGAAGGTATAGTTTCCAGTTGCTAAATGGAATTTGGCGCCGCAATGTTGGTCTCTGCTGCATACAGTTATTGGTTCAAACCCAGCCGACTGATAACATCTAATAAAAAAAAAAGCAGTCAAGTGCGAGTCGGGCTCGCTCACTGAGGGTTCCGTACCAGAAATACCCTTTTTATCGTTCGAAATTAGTTTCCCCTTGCCCGTCTAGCCATAAAATTTTTGACATTTTGACCTACATCTTCGAAACAAATTCACCTAAAATTATAAAAAAAACATTTTTGGAATCCACGGACGTAGCCCTTTCTAACGACACCCCACAACATGTAAAAAAAAAAATTTTTCGCTGAGGAAATTTTTTACTATGGTAATCTTAAATAAAATTTAAAAAAATAGAAAAACAAATAAATCGAAAAAAGCTGCAGTTTTCCAGTAATCTATGACTAAAGACCTACTAACTCTGATTTTATCAAAATTTTAGCTTAAGAAATGTAGAAACCCAGGGGGGGTATGGTCATTTTTTCGACATTTTGTGCTATATCTTCGAAACCACTTCACCGAAAATTATAAAAAAAATATGTTTGGAATCCATGGACGTAGCCCTTTCTAATGATACCCCACTCGATATAAACAAGAACATTTTTTTTCTGAGGGGGGTCATCTTAAATTAAAAAAAAAAAAACGTAAAAAAATCGAAAAAAGCTGCACCCTTACGGTAATGCGTGTTAAAATACCTAGTTACTCCGATTTTATAAAAATTTTAACTTGAGAAATGTGCTGTGCATATTGGATCATGTGGGGACAGGTCGGTTTTTCTCTTATATCTTTCGAACCCGTTTACATAAAATAAAAATAAAATACATTTTATAATCTATGGACATAGCCCTTTCTAACGATACCCCACACGATACGTTTTAAAAATATTTTTATTTATTTTTTGTCCGACCCGAAAACCTTTAAAAATTCTAAAAAAATATTTCTTAACTTTTTATAGTGAAAATGTGCTTAGGTTATTAAGACCTAACACCGTGCCAAATTTCAGGTTTCTACGATTAAAAAAAGGTCGTTTTATATACACACTCCCAAAACAAAAGTAACCTTATAAGTGTTCCCGTTTTTTCCCTTTTAGGGGAACGGAACCCTAAAAACGAAGGAAAGTTGGTTTCTATGCCGTCTCTCTCTCATCATAAAAAAGAGAATTGGTTTCGCGATGAACTGGCAACTCTCCGCGAGTATTCTCGCTTCTTATTTCTGTTCAGATATGGTTATAGAAAAAATATGTAGAACCCGTTAACTTTTGCTAAAACATAACGAGCAGTCTCCCCCTCCCTGTTTTCTGACAACGGTTCTGAGTTTCAATACAATCGAATAAATGAAACTACGTATTTTATTTGTTTTTTTCGTTTTTTTTTACAAACTCTACAATCATTTATTATTTCTGACTTATTATTATTATTTTAGAATTATTATATACGATTTCAGTATTATTGTTTCCTTCTGCTTTAGTTCCTTTTAATTATTTATATTTTCTTGCTTGGTTTAACTATTTCAAATATTACGACATAGTAATTTATTATATATGTATGTATATAGTATTTTACCATTTAATTTCTGTTTTCATTTTGTTTTTTTTACATTCTACAAATTATTTATATAATTCATTCAGTTTTGTTTTGTTGTTTTTGAAATGTATACGCTTAGATATAGATTAAAAAAAAAGAAAAATTTTAAATATGTATGTATGCATTTAGCCATAAAAACTTTACTTAAATAAAAAAAATGTTTCATTTTGTTGTTTTTGTTATAGTTGTTAATTCACTTGTTGTGGTTTCATAGACGTAGAAAGTAGGAATATAGTAGCATATACTTACATACTATGTATGTGTATTGTGTATGTAATTTTGCTAGTGTGTTTGTTACATATAAAAACAAATTTGTTGCTTTCGTTTTTCGCAATTATATAGAGCAACGCAATTAGCCGACAGTTAAAATTGTGGTGTATGCAAATGCAGCACTGCGTATTGTCAGCAAAAATATGAAGGATAGTAGAGTGGTGCTCCAACAATTTGCGAACGCGAAGCGTGGTCACAGGAACGTCGAGAGGGCGGCGTGCAGGCGATGGAGCGAGCATCGTTGGGTATCTGCCAAAATGGGCAAATGCGATCGACGTGTTCGTGAAAGCGCTCGCTGTCGCCTGTACTCCGGTTATCTCTTCCTGATTACGCTGTACTTGCAGCCTCTCGTCCGCCTCGCCTTGCACTGTGCCTCCGCGCTTAGATTCTCTTCGGAATCGTGTCGATGGCATTGTTGTCGGCTTCTTCGTCCTTCGGCTGGCCGCGCTACGTTGGCCACACACAGGAACAGGCAACGGCACCGGAACAGCAGCCGTACAAGCGTACAAGTGGCATACAACAAAACAAGTAGACGGCAAAGAAATGCAAGAGAGGAGGTAGAAGAAAAAGAAGGAAGAAATCCAACACAAAACAGTTTTCGTATCGGTAATCGGTTCAACGGTAACCCACGCCGCAGCGGTATAAAAATAAACAACAACAAAAAATAAGTGGTAGAAATAGAATTGGAACAAGTAGGAGAAGACGAAGAGCACAAGAAACACAAAAGCAAGAAAAACACAAAGAAAAAACGAGAAAAAACAATAGACGTAAATATACATATTCCTTTTGCTTTCGTTTTTTATAAATTAATTACGAAATTTCGAATTTCATGTCTTCCTTTTTCTTTTTTTTTTAGTGGGGTATGCAGTAGTGTGAGGAGCGAAAAAATAAAAGGGATGAGTAACTAAAGCAATAAAAAGGAATAATGAAGTGTGTAAGATGAAAGATAAAGATTTCGAAAGTGAAATGTCAAAGTGAGAGAAGTAAGATATGTAGAATGACGTTGATGAACTCTACTTGAAATCGCGGCGGGGCTAAAGAAAGTGGCCAAACTTTTCTGCCAACAAAATACATTTTTATAAATTAATAACACCAACACACACACACACACACGCACTGTCAAACTGCATGCAGCGTAATCTACAATCAAAGTGCAGTGAAGGTGCTTAAAAGGCTTCTTTAAAAAACGCTCCTAAAAAAAAGCCTAGATTTTTTGAAAGCTCGTAAAATATTTCGTCTTTAGCGCTGTTGAGCAGTTGTGATAAAACTAGAGCCCGACCGAACCCGAAATTTTGGCCGAGACCGAACTACGGCCTTTTTTTAATGTTCGGCCGAGACTGAACCCTTCGAATACATAAGCAAAAAAGAAGAATTTTAATTAAAAATATGCATACATTTTGAGAAAAAAAAAATACATTTTATTACAAATGAAAGAGACCTGTGTTATGAAAAATCAATAAAAAGTATTATTAGAACATTGAAATTTTGTTTAGAACTATACGATTTTATTCTCAACTGTTCGGCTAAATACTCCGCCTTTTAGGAGCCGAGACCGAACCGAACCTCTTTGTCGAAGTGTCCGGTAACCGAAACCGAGCGTTCGGTCGAGCTCTAGATAAAATTGTATGAAATTTTTTATTTCCTATTTGAATTAATAAATGGTTACAAGTAGCAGATATAACAACTTCCTGATAGGCTCGAGATGACCCGATTGCTATCGCCTGTTTTTACAACACTTTGGAACTCTCTTCAAGCTTTCAGTGAGCCTAATTGTCAAAAGGCGGCCAGGTGCACAACGAAATAAAACTCAATTGATGCAACAATCAAATTTTAGCATTTAATTACTTGAAGAAAAGCAACAATTAAAAAACTCAAAATTCGTGCATTTCCAATTGGAAGAAAAGCTAAACAACAGTTGCCAGTTAAAATGTTCTTCATCTTGCACAATTATTAATGCGGAAACAGTTATCGAGGTTAGTGTGTTGGTTTTCATATGGGGGGTTATGGCAAGCTAAGGGGGACAGAAAATTGGCGCAGATAGCAACAAAGCAGCGTAGGCGGGGTACTGAAGCATAGGCAGCAGCAGTTTCTCTAGGGGCGTACTACTCTCCCTCTGCCTCGGGATCAGGTCGGCTGAGTATCTCCTGACATAAAGCAATATAGTCCTGCGGGCGGTAAGCAGAGGCGGTCGGGATAAAATAGCAAAGAAATGAAAAAAGCATTGAAATTAGAAGAAAAGAAAAATCATAGAGAAGAAAACTCAAAACAGCCGGAAACGGAACAAGAAACAAGTCTTTGTAAACTTATGTGAACGTACATACATATGTAGGTATGTATTTATTTTTAGGAAGAAGGCAAAGGCGGAAAATGCACACAAAAAATGGAGGCCACTTTTCTGATGCTGAAGAATTGCTGCAACACTGAACAGAGGAAGTTTTCTTTCTTTTGTGTGCTTTGGACATTTTAGAGACAGTGCAAATGATACATGGAACGACGTATGAGGGGAATTCAAGGCGTCAGATACTAAATTCAATTCCTCGAATCGTATTTGAATTTCGAACATTTCTAAATTTATTGCAGTTGTTTGGATTTAGTAATTTTTCATACAATTATAAATTAATATTATTCACATTACTCAAATCTGTTACTAACTATAAATTTCGAGTAACTCAAGAATTTTAAAGACGAAGAACTGTTAAGATAGCTATATTGAAAAAAATTTAGTGCTGCCATTGAAAAACAGTAAACGTTGCAGAACTGTTTGATTATTAATAATCTTTAGAACACATCTTTACTTGGAAAATGAAGCCTGAAGTCTACTATGTACGGCCTTTATTTTGTTTGCTTTACGAGCAATAACAAAGTTTTTGAGAAAAGTGCTCTAGAAAATTGAACAAGAAAGTTTAAAGCATAAGTTCATAAAAAAAATCAAAATTTACAAATAAAAGGAGAACTGCAATTTTTCCGTTTCTTTGAAATTTATAAAATGTTTTTTGGATCGTCACCGCTTTCATGTTTTCATGATGAATATTATTGTATATATAATATTATAATTAGTTAATAAACATTTCATTTCAATTCTAATTGTAATTGTTTATTAATTTTTAATTATGCATTATTATTGTACGTATTAAGTTAATAATAAAAAAATGTTAACGGGGTAAGTGGGACATACAATAGCTGGACAGTAAGCCAGACTAAATAGGAATGAATCACTAAAATGACGTAGGGTGGGGCAAAAGCAGTGTTAACAATATGAACAGTTGATAATGTTAAATTGTGCGTTTGCAGGGGGTGGAGCGATGCTAGTCGGGCTGTGGATCGGGGCAGTACACTCAACTGCAGCACAACTCAGAAATGTTGATGACTTTTTGATGGATGCATAAAGTGGTTGGTTGTTGGGGATGTGTTGTTCGAGTAACGGAAAGAACAACAAAAAAATTTAAATTCTGGCTGGCTTGAAATTAACTTCAGGTTTAGATGTGGTGTGTATGTGTGTAGTATAAGGCGTTGAAGAGGTTGAAGAGGGCATCAAAGATAGTATACTCGAACCCTCTTCTGCTTCCTTATAGACATGTGCGAGTACATTGCAGTTTCTAGCTTTTTTTGCAATTGTTCTTGGCTATTCGTTGCTTAAGTGGGCCTGGTACATAGGTTGGTTTTTGTTCTTGTGTCTCATAAAAAAAGTATTCTACATGTATTTTCATATAATATGTATATTGTATTGGTTTGTCTGTGTGTGTGAGTTTGTTGGCGCTAGAGTCTTTGCTCCTTCTCATTGTATTCATTCTCGGTGTCGGCTTTGCTACGATTCTAGCTTATTGTAGGGTGTTTCGCTTAATTATTTCTCATGTGTTGTTTTCTGTTTGTTTTGTTTTTGTTGTTGTTAAGAATTTATTTTATTAATTTTTCTTGTTTTTGTTGCAGCATTAAAAATCAAAATCAGTAGAGCAGTTATGTTTAAAAAGGATTTCGAAAATGTAAATGCATTTAAATTGTGAGAAAAATCAAAAGTATAAAAAAAGAAAAAAGGGGAAAAACGATATTTATGTTTAATTGGTTTTTCTTTGTTTAAAATTAATTCATTTTGAATTTACCGCTCGTAGTGGCATTTTGAAATTAGCTGCTGCCTGCAGCTGAATTTGATAAGCTAAGCTATGAATTTTGAAGCCATATAATCTGAAAAAAATTAAGAACGGTGAAGATAGAATCTGATAAAAGTATTATTTTGTTACCTTGGAACAAACTGATTGGTTGGCCGCTTAGGACGATATTCGGGATGAACCATAAATAACATGTGTGGAAAACCAGTGCCGAAGTAGGCGCCATCCGTATGATGGTGACGCGACGATTTTGGCGTATAGACGTCAATGCATTTGGGACAATAGGTTTTCACCATGGCTTCGCCGGGTATATCAGAGAGACCTGCAGTGCGCGTTAAAAGAAAGAAATAACAAATTACATATAACAATTTCCTAATTTGACTAGGTATGAGTAGTTCCCACCTAACGGCAGCATTGGTTGACTTTCACAATAAACACGTGGACAGTGACCGAAATCGCCCGTCTGATATTTCTCAATCATTTGCGCAATGCCGCGATTTGTAAGAATGTAACGAGCATGTATTAAGCCATACAACATTTCAGCTGCCTGCTCTGTCATATCCGATTGCAAGGGATTATCCTCTAGCTCATCCTCTGCGGTACGCACAAGAAAATGGAAATCTTAGTCTTGGACTAAGTAATCTTAGTCTTGGACTAAGTAATATTCAAATAAGAGACAAAGTTCTCGATATTTACCCGGTTCCAAGTCTAATATCATATCAAGCGCTTGTCTATAATTCGGTACTTGTTCATTTAAGCCAGTTAAATTGAATTTGTCTTGAATATAGTCCTCATCAACCTGAAATTTAAAGTAGTTAAAAGACGAAAATTTTAATTTGAAAAATATTGGAAAAATTATAGCTTAGCTTAGGATGATGATCAAATTAAGTGGCTTAAGGTTTTTTCAAATAAGATTTTTATTTCGATCGCAGTCGGAACGTAATAATTTATATAAGTAAACGAAGGAGGGTGAATTCACTTTGGCAGATTATTCGTTTTTTACATAGTTGATTCCAACATATCAAAACCGATATGCTATCGAAATATATTGCAGATCGCTCCACCCAATCCTAGGTTGGTAGGGACTGGTTGGTAGGACGTTTAGAGATGCAATTAGGCCAATGAGGTCCGAATAAAAGTAATAACAAGTTAATACCACTGTCTGACTGTCTGGACGGATCAGTCGATGTGATATGATAAAACACCAATTTTTTACTATATCAAAAGCAAATGAGCCAAGCCAATTTAGCCTTCTTTGGCATGCGCACCAACAGGTACACAAATTTTCAAATGTTTACGATCATATTTTGTTCCAATTAAATTGTTTGCCTCTTTCACTTGCTACTATCAAAATAACAAGCCAAACATAAGTTTCAGTAGGTTCAGTCAGACCAAAGTAAAAATTGATCAAACAAAATCGTGAGCATTCGATTGATTTGCTCGAGCACAGAGTGAGCGAGCTCCATCCACAACAGGGTGATGTGAACGACGAAAAAAGCCAAAATTTGGCAACATGACAGCATATGCGTGCTTCGTGCTGCGGGCGCGGTGGCAGAGCACTATGCACCCCATAGGCCATAGGTGTGTCCCCACTGTACGATGCTTGCTAAGTGTAAATTATGCTGCCACAAACATTAAAATTACACACCTCGAAATTTACATGTGAGGACCAGCACGGTCGATGAAGCAATTTCCTACATAATTTTCAATTAAAAAAGAAATGCCCCGTTTCGCATATGAAACATTAGCAGAACAGGTACTTTGCACGATTAGATAACAAAACGCACAAAAAAAATTTTAATTAACTCGAAACAGCTATATGTAAGGAATTAGCGAATGTTGAGGGAAATAAAAGTTTTACTTGGCACTGCACTCACCTCACAGAAGAATTCATTGCCGCGCAGACCGCAGAACCAGGTGACCCAGGAGACTTCCTCGGAGCTGCTCATTTTTCTGCAAAAGAATTGTAAAATTTCACTTTTTTAGCAGAAATTCAGCACATTTTCATTTCTTTTCATGCTACGCACATTAGGGGAAATATTTTTGCAAATTAATTAAAAACAACACAAAAGAAAATGTAAAGTTTGCAAAATTTGCACGTTTTCCACAAATTTTTCACGCGTATTTCCTTCTCTATTTTTTGTTGTGGAGCAAATTTCTTTTTACTCAATTTTTCTTCCTTTTCATGCACCACATTCCTCCGGACGACATATTTGTAAAAAAAAATATTTTTCATGCCTGGTCTTCCTCTTCTTTTTATACCTCTTCTCTTTCGCCATTTTGCTTCCCACAAATCCACACGCACACACGCTAGCTGTCTCACTCTACCAAAAATTAAGAAAAGCGGCAACGAAACGCGCACGTACGAAACAGAAATTAAGAGCAATCCGAAAAATCGTACAAAAATTATTCCTTTTTCCCCGCATACACCGCATACAAAATTTTTTTTTGTTATCTTTTTTCTACTGTTTCAGTCACTTTCCGTCAATTTTCTGTGCACTTTTTAGCACTCGCACTTTGGATAAAGTTTATGCCACACTTTGTGCAATCCTGTCCTTTACAGTTAATTTATTTTGTAAAAATACTCACCGCTTTTTACTTTTCAGTCAACAGCCACGCTTAACGGACCAATGCTGCCAACTCTAAACGCCAAACGCAATTCGCGCTGTAACTACTACTACTGTCAATCAACAAAATACACCTTACCTTTAGCAACTACTGGACACAAGTTATCTGCACACTTGCATATCTTTTCTATGCATGGCATATACGTTTTTTGCAAAATTACACAAAAATTAAATCAGTAACCGCTAGATAATTCGAGATATTGGCAACACTTCTTCATATAAATGATTTGTGAAAATTGCACGTGAGCAAGCGAGAGCAGTATAGCTAGAGAACGTATGTTGAAATTTACTGTGAATTAATATTTACATCTATTGCGAATGGGTACATTACCACTAGCCTACTTTTTAATTTGGCAAGTATATTTGCGTGAAATATATGAAACTTAACTTGTAAATTAAATATGATAAAGCTTCGTTTGGCCGATATATACTTCAGCAATCAAAAATTAGGCAAATATGCAATAGATACATTCAATTCTTTTTAAAACAGCTGTTCTGCCCATTTACGCCTCCTCTGGTGTAAGCGAAACTGTCAACTAAATAGAGGAAGAAGAAGAAGAACAAGCACGTTGTTTAGATTCTTGGAATTTGTTCGATTGAGAAAACGTACACAAATACTTGAAAAAGTTCCACCAGGATGCCAGACGGAGACATCGATAAAAAACCTA
This sequence comes from Neria commutata, assembly GCA_963457695.1. NCBI lineage: Eukaryota > Metazoa > Arthropoda > Insecta > Diptera > Micropezidae > Neria > Neria commutata. Next base: position 1,907,834 of record OY735249.1, read on the forward strand.
AACTCAACAACCTCCAGCGTTACTTCGATACCACAATCTCAGACCACGAAGTACAGAAAGTAAAATTCAAACGCAAAGGATTCGAAGGGCAAATCATAAAAGTCGAGCAGGACAAACCGCGACCATTAAATAAAGAAAAATGGAAACAACGCAACCACCAAGGCGTATCAAAACCGAAACAGCAAAAAATTGCAAAGGAATTGCTGCTTAAGTACTCAAGGGGTGAAGCTGTAGAAGGGACAGGCGTGAAAACGAAATTCTTTAAAGAGAAACAAAAGCGCAAGGAAATCTATCAGGAATATGCAACAGAGCAAGCAGCGCGTACGGAACTATTGCTGCAGGAAGAACAGGGCTTTATTGAACCGGACGAGGAAGAGATAACAGCCAATTACCGACAGGATGAAATTGTCAAGAATGTAAGGCTTAAAGTAAAAATGAGTAAATGAGTGGGCTGTTAATACTTCTACAATTCCAGGTGGACCTGCAATCTGCAGCCAAGCATTTCAAGCTGAATCTAGAATTTGGCCCTTATTCCATGAGATATACAAACAACGGCCGCCATCTGCTGCTGGGTGGCCGACGGGGCCATGTCGCAGCCTTCGATTGGGTAACAAAGAAATTAAAGTGTGAGATCAATGTAATGGAAGAAGTTGCGGATGTGGCCTGGCTGCACGTGAACACAATGTTTGCCTGTGCGCAGAAGAACTGGGTCTACATATACGACAGTAAGGGAACAGAGCTGCATTGCGTAAAGCGGCTTTATCGTGTGAATCGCATGGAATTCCTGCCGTATCACTTTCTGCTCGCCACAGCGAGCTCCGAGGGATATGCTTCGTGGTTGGACGTTTCCTTGGGCGAGCTGGTGGGCAACTTCAATACCAATTTAGGCGATATACGCCTAATGCGCCACAATCCGGCCAATGGCGTGCTCTGCATGGGTGGTGGCAAGGGCGTGGTGACCATGTGGTCACCAAAGGTACGTGCGCCACTTGCCAAGCTGCTGTGCCACTCCACACCCATGACTGCGCTGACTGTCGATCCAAAGGGCTTGCACATGGTAACCGCCGGTGTGGATCGTAACGTGAAGGTGTGGGATGTGCGCGCCTTGAATGGACCGCTGGCCGACTACAAGCTGCGTTTGCCCGCCAATCAAGTGGAGGTGTCGCAGCGTGGTGTGTTGGCCTTCTCCCAGGGTGCTTATCTGGAGATGCATATGAATCTGCTACACGGCGCCCAGACCAAAACGCCTTATCTGCGGCATAAGTGCGGCTCCTATGTGCACGGCATGCGCTTTTGTCCATATGAGGATGTGTTGGGTATTGCTACGGCCAAGGGCTTCCAATCGTTGCTCGTACCCGGCTCGGGTGAGCCCAATTTCGATGCACTCGAGGACAATCCCTTCCAGACGATGACACAAAGACGTGAGCATGAGGTACATGCGTTGCTGGAAAAGGTACCGCCGGAGCTGATCAGTTTGGATCCCACGGAAATTGCAGGCGTTGATGCGCCTACGCTGCAAGAGAAGATAGACGCTAAGCGCTCTTTGTTCCACGTCAAACCGCCGCAAATCGACTTCAAATCACGCCGCAAGATGAAGGGAAAGGGCGGCAGTGTCAATGCGGCACGCAACAAGAAAATCGTCAAGGATATGAAACGGAAGGTAAGTCGACAACAAGGCAGAACGTTCGTCTTCTTTCACATTTGCTCTTTTCGCAGGAATTCATTGAAGAGCTACGCAAATCCAAACAGGAAGTCATCAAGGAACATCAAGTGGATACGGGAGATTTCATACCTTTGGAAGCAGAGAGCAAGCCCTCAGTGCTTGACCGCTTCAAGCCGAAGAAGAAAAAGACGTAATAAACATGGAATTCTATTAGGGGAAACCGCTCATTATTTGGTTTTACACCATCATTAAACTATTTCTCTGAAGCATACAACAGAATAAAAAGCCGAACTCTCTGAAGCCTGCTTAGCCTTGCGTCAATATGCACTTGTAATAGCCCACAATACGTTTGTCCGTCACATGCTTTTCCACTGCTCCCGCCAGCTGATCCAGCTTTTCTGGCGCTTTTCGCCAGCCTCGCTCCGTCCAGTAGAACAAGTTCATAATGTGCTTCTTGCCCTCGAAGGCATTGCTAGCGCCAAGCACTTGTATGCGTTGTATATTTTCAATGATAGGCTGCACTTGTTGCTCCAAAGCCTGCAGAAAAACGGCGTTCTTCTGTTTGCCCAAATGCGACATGGATATGAGTGCTGCCTCGGTGATGGCGGGCCGCAGTAGCAGCAGTGGCAGGTGTTGCAGAAATTGTTCAAACACCTGCGTACCATAAACCTCGCAGAGCTGTGGCCTTTGCACAACGGCACAGAGTAGAGCCAACACTTTGGCCGATAGCGAAGAGTTGCTACCAGTGCCGAATTGATTGCTCAAAAAGGCTTTGATGGTGGCGCGCAACAATTGCCGCACCTGTGTGTCTTCCAGCTGCAGCATTTCGTGTGCGTTCTGCAGCAGATATGCGCGTAGAGCCGCCGCCACAGGTGCGTAGTTTTCCAGTGCATTAGCACGCGGGTTTTCCAAAAGTCTGTTGAGGTATTGCAACAGCACCTTGAACTTCTTGGCACGCTGTTCGTCGATAGTATGCTGTGCATTGAAGCGGCACATCAGGTGTGCGATGCACACATTCTGCGGCAAGCAGTATTGACCACCAGCGTCATCCTTGCAGCCCGCCTTTTTGCTTTTCTTGTGTGTCGTTGCTGCTGCAAAGCGAAATATATAAATGATCTGAATGAGCAGAAAGAAGTGGCACACTCACTCAATTGCTCCTTCTGCTGGTAGGGAAATCCTATCTGTAGAAAGCTGTTGGCAAATGACTCGCCATATGTGTAGCGCAACCAATCGCTCAAATCCTTGTTTTTCACCTGCTGCTCATGTATCTCCACCAGACTCCAAAGACACTCAATGATTTCCAAGACCACTTTCAGTGTAAGTGCCGCCTCGTGCGACAGTATGACTTGCGCGACGCCACTATTTTCCGGCGCACGCACTTCAAGCCAAGCGTCCAGCAGCAATGGCATTAAATGCTCTGCATAGCTGCGCAACAGCGTTGCTTCGTCGACTGCTACGGCGCCAACGGAAGTCGCACTTGATGACACATCTGAGTTGCGACAAAAGATGCCGGTGAGATCACACAACTGCTGCGCACCGTAGGCGCGCTTCAGTGCATAGTACTGCGGCTCGGTAGCGTTGAAGGTGTATGTGCACGAAAAAGCGCCCGCGCCACTACTTTTGCTGGCGGCTCGGTTGTGCTCCGCCAGCGTGTGCAACATCTGCTGCAGTCGCTGTAGCACCTTGGAGCGCCACTTAATCGTGGTCTGATGTTGCCCCATGTGCACGGTAAGTGTACGCCCAGCCCGGTCGCCCTCAGCTCGTACACGCGATATCATCTCCAAGAAATTCTGAAATATCTTTGCGCTGTGCGCTGCCACCAAGTTTGGTGTGTGCTTCAGCAGTACGTCCAGCAGCAGCAGTGCATCCTCCTGCAATTGTGGCTGTATGTGCGTCATGGCGCAACGCAAGTATGAGGATATGATGTGGAAGAAAGGCGCCACTGTGCCCGATGTCAGCGCTCCCAGCAAGCTGCTCAGCGTCTTGAATGATTCGCGTCTCGTGTCCCTATCCACGTCTAATGCAAGGGCGACTATGGCCTGTATGAACTCGCTCAACTGCGCCAAAAGGTTCGAACCCACCTGGCCGGCGGTAATGGCTTCACGTAAGTTGCTTAGCGCCTCCAAACGAGATTTGGAGCTGTGGTGCTTGAGGCGGCTAAGTGTCTCTTTCAGATTCAACTGGCTCTCACCATCCGCATACTGAGGAGCGCTCTTCAGCTGCTCCCGTATGATAATCTTGCGCACCTTGAAATCCGTCTTCGTCACATTGAGTCCTTTTGGCAGTTTCGCACCCTTTAACTTCACTTTGGCTTTCTCCGCACGCAAGTTCTTCTTGTGATTGCCACCCATAATTAACTTTTGAATATTTTCTTCTTAGATATGTGTTTTTCTTAAGAAATATAAAATTTTCTACTGCAAATTCCTGAGAAATCCGCAAGTCGGTTGAAATAAAAACAAACCTGCACGCACGTTTTTAACCGCATTGCCAGCTGAAATTTTTAAGTGAACTAGTTCACAAAGATGTCCCGTAGAAATTTTTGGCGCAATTTCAATATGGACACCAATTTGTCCAATTTGTCTTAAAAAACTTATACAAATATAGTGTATATCAACTAACAGTAAGTTTTGTTGAAAACTTACCAATCTTCATTCGTTTCTAAAATTTTTGTTTTCTTTATTATCAACGTACAATTTTTCTTGAGAGCTGCTAGGGTACAGAATAAATAGCCAATTTCTACTTCTCCAGAGAAATGTCATTGTGTCCTTTGGCAAATAATAAAAATGCAATAATTCAAACAGAAGTTTAAAACATTTACATAAGTTTTCATATGCGAATTTATTTGAAAATTAAAAACACTTCTTACTTACAACGTCTTATAGATATAATTATTAGTTAATACACTTTATAATTATTGCTATAGTGTTAAGTTCTAAAAAATTAATGCTTATTCGTAAATAGTATAAGTGCGTTTAACGACAAACTAAAACGGAAGCACATAAATAAGATTTTATAAGTTTAGAATGCAAACTTGAAAATTTGCCTTGTCGGAGCCACGGTTTTCAAAAAATTGTGGTTAAGCAAATCTCTGTAAATATTAAATACATTTGTATGTATGAATCAATTGAAGGCTTAAAACGGTGAACAAATTATAAAAATGTTCATTTTTAAATTTTGAATCTTTTTGAAGTTTTCAAAATATGTAGACAAAATAATACTTCCGCTTGCAAAAAAAATGTTCCCACTTACAACTTCATGTATTATAATTTGCAAATAGGATTCCAGGATTCTCTTTGATCAAAATATTTACAGAGGGCTTAATACCTACAAGAAAAGAAGATTAGCTCTTTTCGTTATATTAGCGAAAAGGATATGTGTCGACCAAGGGATCCTGTAATCCGATAATCTTAGAATTCAGACCCTCGAATTCTCGCGAGTTTTCCTAATTTTAATACAAAAAATTCTATCTCTGCTTCTCTTTGAGTTTGATATTCCTGGCACTAGCTATTGAACCTAGGCCTACACAAAAGAGGTTGCTAAGTTGTTACAAAACCCACAGATTATTCACTGAATCTATCATAGAAAAGAACACGAAGTATTTGGCATAGCAGCATCAGCATCCATGTGAACATTTTCTGCGACAACCAACTAATAGTATAGACAAAAATATTTCTGTTGAAATTGATTGCACATACACAAATTTACGGAAAATGCTTTCTCTCTGTTATTGTTGTTGAAGTTGCAAATGTCAAAAATTTGTGAGGACAAAAAGAATCTCTACGAATTTCGAATTAACGTTCGTAGCCATTCGAGTTTAATGATCGCCCTTTTGTAGCTTCTACGAAGCTACGATGAATTCAGTGTCAGGGGTAAATATGCGGAACAGAAACCGAGAAGGGAGTTGAAAAATTTTTTCATGCTACCGTCTACAGCTCATTTCGATTATTTGGTGGGTATGAAACGTACTTTCACTTGATTGCCCAGCGAATGGTGCTGCTGATGCTGTTGTTGTTGATGGTGTTGCTGCTGCTGCAGTTGTTGTTGCTGCTGTTGTTGCTGCATTTGCTGATGAATTTGCTGCTGAATGGACAGACCACTGGCATTGCTAATCACATGGTGACTGTGCAGTGGTGGCTCATTGACTTCGATTTTAATAGCAGATGCGGAGGAGGAAGCTGCTTGCTGTGCTTTTTTATTCTTCGGCGGGCGGCCACCTGTACGAAAAAATTCATTTCATTCAATTCAAATTTTAAACAAGGAGATAAGTATAATATAAATGTTTGAAAAATTAAATTTTTTTCTCTTGAGCTTACTTGAGTGCACTTTAAATACGGATGGAAATATGTTTTCATTTAGTAGGACAATAAGTGAACGATTAAATTTGAGGAAGCATGCATTTAAATAATTTATTCAATGAGAAAAATTAAATTGAATTAAATTTAAAAAAAAAGAAAAATGTATTTAAATTTTAGGACATAATAATAGTGAAAAGCAACTTGAAATGCTGTAGAGTAAATCATATTTTTGATAGTGGCTTGAAGCGATTGACTGGGAGGAAGCGCATCGTGTTCACGTTTTTAGTTAAATTTAAAAGAGAGGGGATTTGTTTCTTGCTTTAGTTTGATACAGCTGGATTAAGGCACATACGTTGACCCGTTGAGTGTTGAATTGAAAGCGGCTGTCCGATCATGGTGACCGGTTGGTGTGGCGGTTGCAGTGTGGTCGATTTCTTTGAACGCTTCGGCGGTGGCAGCTCATTGTGCGAGTGACTCGTTAGCAAGTGCTTGGACAAATGCTGACGCACCGCGAACGCTTCGTTGCAATTGGCCACCGGGCAGGCAAGGTATCTGAAAGTGCAAGTGTGCCAATGTAGCATGATTAGAACTAAGCGGCTCGTACGCATGCGAACTTCAGTTCGGGCCAGCACCTGCCCTCCACATGACGTTGCACGTGCTTCTTCAGCAGCGATTCCTGATTGAACGAGCTGGGGCAGATATCGCACTTGAACTTGAATTCATCGTGCATCTTCAGATGCTGATCGAGATGCGCCTGCTGCAGAAATTTCTCGTCGCACTTCGAGCACTCGAATGGGAAGGCCAGGCCATGGGATTTCATGTGCGTGTGCAGCTGCGATTGCTGTTTGAACGTTTTTTCCGGACAGCGCGGACAATAGTAGCCGGTGATACCGGCGTGCGCCTGCAAATGCTGATTGAGTGAGGTGACCTGCGTGAATTTCTTCGGACACTGATTGCAGCAATACTGCTGCACCTTGTGGTGTGTCTTCATATGATTGTTGAGATTGGTCACCTACCATTGAAAGATGGAGCGCACAATCAATTAAAGCGAACGCGACATGGCGACAAAACCAACTAAAGCAGCCTCACCTGCGCAAAAGAGCGTCCACATTCTGGTTCGATGCATACAAACGGTCGCTCTCCGGTGTGCAGGCGACGGTGATTATTCAAATTTGTAATCTGCCGTAAAAAACAAAAAATTATAGGCTTCTAACAAACACTTGAAATTGTAGCCACCAACCTGCGTGAATGTTTTGCCACAGTCGATGCAAACGTAGGGCCGATCGTTGGTGTGTATGCGTTCATGATTTCTCAAATTGGCTGCCTGCGTAAAACCTACAAATGAAATCAAAGTGAATGGAGCGGTAGGTCACAAGAGTCAGCAATGTCGGACATACCTTTATGACAGAAGGTGCACACGTACTTGCGTTCTGCAGCATGATTACGTATGTGTGTGAGCAGCGAGGATTTTCGTGAAAATGTTTTATTGCAGAGTGGACAAGAGCCCTCTTCGTTGAATATTAGATCAACCTAATAAATGGCACAATATGCAAAAAATTCAAAATATTGTAAGTATGTACTTAAATGTAATTCTAAAATATACAATATCTATGCTGTGTTGTAGCAACGAGCGTGACTCGTTCAGATTGTGCTGGCTTGCAAAGGAGGGTTAAAATATCTAGACCTTGACTTATGTGTAAATTAAGTATGTTGCTGTATAATTTGAGGGCGCATAGCAACATCAGACACTCAGTTTTGTTTCAATTCAAATTGAATTTTAATTTATTAATGGTTGCCGTAATTGAACAAAATACTTTTTTGTTTTATTCTGAATCAAATCAATTCTCAAGAGGATGATTTAATAAATATAACATGAACGTAAATTTGAGCAATTTTCAGTACAAAAATAGTTTTAAAAAGTGTATACGAACAGTTTTGCAATCAGCAAATTTGTATTATTGAGAATTTGATGTTAAAACAATCAACACTAAGACACGTCGCCACGCCTACTCTATCAAGCAAGAAGGCTTTTACAATGCGGTGCAAATATTTGTAATCAACTAAAAACAAGTGCCGCAATTTTGAGCTAATATAACTCTCTGGTGAATGTGAAAATATAAGCGATTATTTCTAAGTAATACTAAAAAGCCGTATTAGTTAATTGTAGATGTAATAATTGGTAATTGTGATAAATACGTCTAAATGCTGTATGGTCTTCTCCAATTCAAAGGAGGACATGGTGTTGGCTAGATTAAGTTTTTTCACACCGCTGTGCTGAGACTGTAACGACGAAATAAGCTGGCGCCGATTATGCTGCTGCTGCATATAATCCGGGTACGGAATGAGCGCGCACGCGAAAGAGAAAAGGAGAGAAAAAAGAAAAAACAAAATTGCCAGTAATATACGAAAAAATATGCTTTCGACAAAATTGGTTTGCATACAAATTTTTAAGTGTGTGTGTGTGTATTTGTGTATGAGAGTACATGTGTGACTAAATGGCAATAAATTACAAAGAACAACACAAACAAACTTACGGCTAGGTTGAAACAGAAAATGCTTATGAATGCAATTTGAAAATTTAAAGTTATTAAAATTGTATTGAAAGCGGTAACGAATTGAAACTGAAAATTGTGTATAAATGTAAGTATGCTTGCAGATACATACTAGTGCATACATATTTGTTTATATAGTATATGTACAGTTCGAACTATATCGTATGTACTATATCGAACAACTATCATTCGAAGCTTGTTGCTCTTATTCGAGCCATGTTAACTGTAATTCGAATTTTCTTTAGCTCGAAACGTAACCTCTACTGTATACCATGTGCATGTGTGTATGTTTGATAATAGACAAAATAATTTGTTGCAATTTTATGTAGAGGTGAGTGTTAGTTCTGCTTACTTCTTCAGCGTCGTCCTGCAAATTGTCGGAAGAGTTGGTTGTTTGTAATTGTTGATGTTGTTGTTGTAATTGTAGTTGCTGCTGTTGCGTTAAATTATTGCCGTTGCTTAATTGAGCTACTGCTGCGGCGGCAGCGACGGTGGCGGCTGCACTTGCAGCAGCGGTTGTGGAAGCTGAGACAGTATTGTGGCCGCCTGTTGAACCCTCGTTGTTGCGCACGCTCTGATAGAATCCGTTGGTGGTCAAATGTTCTGAGCACTTCACGCAGGTGGGTATATTGTAGCCGGGCACTTGAAACAACTGTCAAATAACAAAATAAGCACTGAACTTGAAAATGCCGATTTTAAGTTTATCAAGAGGTATGCGTAGTGGCGCCAGTAGCAAAGTGAACGTCTGCTAGGTCTCTGATGTAAGGGGTCGCCGGCAGACTGATACTAACTAAAAGAAAAGACCTCCGTCTGAATTTTTTTTTCAACCACTATTATCATTTTTCTTTCTTGCCAGAATGCAACAACCTCTCCATTGTTAATATATGTATGTACATATATGTTGATATGTATGTATGTACATATGTACATACATAATTGCTCTTGATCATTTCACAAATTTCTGCTAAACTTTCGTTTGTTTTTGAGTAATTTGAGCAAAATCGCAAAACGCAAGCAATTGAATTTATTGACAGCTCACTTCGTTAACTATAGAAAAGGATCAAAGGATGTGCTTAAAACGCTGTGTGCAGTGAGAACAAATTTGGAGCACCACTGTGAATACGTAACGGTTTTCAACTTTATTCATGGCAGCGCAGCGTCATGTCCATTCGTTGCAATAACTTGGTCATATTGATTCCTATCCAGCTAAATCTACAGGCACAAAAACAATTGATTTAAAACAATTAAAGCAGCGGTGAATTGTTCAAACAATTGCAAAAAGTACGTACAGAGCATGGAGAATTTATATAACATTGAAAATCACAGTATACATGTTGATAGAAATGAAATCACAGTATACATGTTGATAGAAATGAAATCAATTGAACTGTCAAGTTCACAAGCGCTTGTGAATACATATTTAAAACACATGGCAGCCCTATGTTGTTCTCTTCGCTAGTACAGCAAATTAAAAGAAAACAAGCCGCCAGCGCAGTAAAAATAACAAAAACAAGAGCGCATAGTTTGTCTATCAGCCTCCTTCGCCGTCTGCCCAGCTGGCCGGTGGTCGGTCCGTCGTTAGGTTTAGACGTCACTTTGCTGCTGCTTTGTATCTGCGCTGAGCATAATGCGGACTGGACTTGCGGGCCGGCCACTTCTCGATGTTTGCTTGGCCCGGTCCGCCTCCTCCTCCTCCCCCTCAACAACTACTTTTGCCATTTGGTTTTCTGTGCGTTTGGCGCAATTTTTGTCGTTTTGTTTTTATAAGCGAGCGCTTTTTTTTACTTCTGCCGCACCGCGCTTTGCCTATTTTTTGTGTGCTTACTTTCAATTTTTTTTTCTTTTCGTTACTTTTTTGGCATTTGTGTTTTTCTTATTTTTATGACAGCAATGTTTTTGCTTTCTGTGCTTTTTGCTGCCATTAAGCGTAGCACGAAACGTTGAAGTTGACAGCGGTGGTGGGGCAGAAAAAGAATTGCGAAAAAATTCAAAAAAAAACATTTAAATACAAGAAATTAAATTAAGAAAAAGTTATTGTTGGCATGGTTGTAGTAGTTTTTCGCTAAACCGTACTTTAAATGAAAATAGATTTGGAAGTATAAAAATGACAAATACATATTCAAAATTTAAAATGAATTGGAATTTTTACAATAAAAAGAAAATCAAGAATAATCCAATGAGAATTTTTCGAGCAAGATTAAGGCTACAATGGCACATTGTAGCATCGACTTTACAAGCCGACTTTTGTTTTAAGCGACTCCTTGTAGTTTTATTGTATTTGGTCCTATGAACACTGTAAAAACCTCGCTACACCGACATTACCCATGTCCCCTACATATAGTATCACCTTCCTTGCTACACCGACAGTTTTGTAAATATTGCATTTAACTGTTTATAGGGCGTACTTTTCTAACCATAAACATACTTGTCCAACTAAACCATCGCAACTTTTCAGACACCCCCACCAGTTTAGCAGTTTAGCGCCCACAAGCTCCATAGCCTGAAAAATCAATAAGAATAACAAAATACACAATTTTTTCCTGCTCTCGGGCTCTACGCGCCAAAGCAATACTCTGCACTTTTGACCACTGCAACAATTTCGGAGCTTTTTTATGTCAATATTTTGAGCATTTCTTACCGCTGCTGGTTGAAAGCAAAGTCTACAAATGCTTTCCATGTCTTTCCCGGGCAGCAGTGGTGGCAGTTGAAGCAGCGGCGACGACTGCGGCGGCGGCAACTACGGCTACGGCGGCGTTGCCTCCAAAGGAATCCAACATCGAGGGGGTCTTTTTTTCCTGGCGTTTGGCACTACGCTGGTACTTTTCTCAATTCTTCAAACTTCTCTGCTCGCTTTTGCGTTTCAATTTATATGCAATTTAACTCGCTTCGTTTTCGGCGATGCTTCTGACTTTTTATTTTTTTTTTATTTTTGGCAATTTGCTATCATCGGATTGTATTTTTCTACTTTCTGCACTTATTTTTGGTCGCAGCTCCCTTTTTTGCTCCCGCGTATTATTTCGCTTCTTAATTTGCTGTATTTCAAATAGTTATTTGCCAGTGTTTATTTTGGGTCGATTCACTTTTGTTCGTTTTTATTGTTTATGTTTGTCATTTGTTGTATTCTTATTGCTGTTTTTTCCCCATCAAAATATTAAAAAAGTTCCGCACAAACTCAGGCTCCTGCTCGATACTCGTTACTGAAATGAAAAAAATTTTCATTCTACTCGTTATTGCCAGTGCGTTAACTCGTTGAAAGGTGGAAACTTGGTGATAGCAGCGTTGCATTTCGATCCCACTGAAATAAAATAAAATTTTTGCAAAAAAATAAACCAAGAAATTGATACCAATAGATCACAAACAGCTGATTAGATTCATTGTGAGAGCAGGAAATCGTTGTTGGTTATTATGACGTGGAAATGGTTTTTTTGTAGCACGGCTTCTCTTATGCGTAACATTTGAACAAGTTTTGTTCCAGTAGAAAAATAAATACAGCAAACCATCTATTGTCATTAATATTTTATACATGCATAAAGATTCTTTTAAATAAACGGAGCCATTTTTTTCATACAATTTTACAGAGTTTAGAATACAGAAAAATCGCCGCGAAATCACCTAAAAACGAAATGTAATAATAACTTTGTATTTTCACTTCGCGAACTGGAAATGTCATGTGGCAACTCCGCTGCGACGGCAGCAGCTCTTTTCCTCTTTGTGCCTTCTTTATATTAAGTTTTGTTTTCCACAACTCGGTTTTCTGCAACTCCTAGTTTCCGCCCAAGCGGAAGCCGATTGTTGTACATATTTCCATTTTGGTGGCATTTCAGGGATATATGGCTATAGGTATATCATTGATTATTATTTATTTAATAAATGAATAATTTTGTTTGAACAAAAGTACCTTAATTTCTAATTTGTGCTTAAAAATTGCAACCTCCTAGTTTCCGCCACTTGGCATTTTTAAAAGCCGAAGGGAGTGTTTGGTGCAGAATGGGAAACATTTTTATTTTGGCCCAGCCCAACCCTGCTGCCGCCAGGATTGCTTCTTTACAAGCGCTGAACACACACTAAAAAGCGTCCGTCGTCCTCCAACACAAACAATGGGACAGCTGACTGATAACAGCGATAAGAGCGCTATCAGGCTATCAGGTCACAATAGACGATGGCCAGATACCAGCAAAACTAATAATTGCTTTTGTTCTTTGTTCTAACTTATTTCTTATTGATTTGACATTCAACAAAATTAATAAAATATTTTTTACGTTTTAAAAAATTTGTCTTTTATTTGCAAAAATATTTAGGTAGAATAATTCACATTTGCTGAATGCTGAAAATGTGATGAAATACAATTCATAGGCAGACAGAGTTCTGCTCAAATCATTTGTAGTTTTTGCAAAATATGCATTTTTCCTATCATAAAACTGAATGGCATAAAAATTCTCTTTTTCTCAAGGTACGAAATCTATGGAAAAGGTACGGTTTTTAAAAAAAGTGGGTACGTTTTTATTATCGCCCAACCCAACCCTGCGGAAAGTGTTCTGTTCAGTTTCGCAGCAGAAGTCGAGCAGGGCTGTTGCAAACATTTTGCTGAGGTTTTGTATTCTGAGTTGTTTCTAAAACGCATTTGCTTATGCATTTTTAGCACTTAACAATTGTTGTTCGCCCATTTAACAAAGAGGCAGAAAGAAAGGAAAATTAGACCAGGAATAAATTGGTATATTGGTAATATACCAAATGTGCAAGCAGAGGCAAAGCAAAAACATAGACGATGCAGGAGGAATAATAAACGAAAAACTAAAAATAGAATGAAATTAGTGATAAGTGCAACCGATTACATCAAACATAGCAATCCTAGAAGAAACGAACAGCAGTCGATGTTGCATATCCTTGACAGGCGAATATGTACAATTGTACAATTGGATCAAGGAAAATCGGAAAAGTAGTGCAAGAGTGTGAAAAACGAAAATCGTTGCAAGACGAAAAATCGTTAGAGTGCAAAGAAGAAGCGTAACATTGTGGCAAGTGCTTCTTGGCAATATAGCGCAAAAGGCATCACGCGGCCTGCAATTAGCTTAGGAAAGAGCGACGCATTAAAAGAACTTCACGCACTTTTGTTTTAGTCAAGTGTATGCACTTAAAAGCAAGCGAAACGAAAGACTTTCTTTGCGCCACTACAACAACTCAACACAAAGTTCATCAAGCGGCGCCCCCAATATCAGCGCTCCAACAGCCAACAACAACAACAATAGAGTAAGCAAAAATTTTAGTTGTTTAGACCTGAGCGCTGACTAAAATTACTGTGTTTCTTCTTTCCGACGCCAATTTAAAATGCATTAAATTATATAATTCGAGAAACTCTGCTTTCAAGCTGCTCGAACAGAGCTTTTTGTTGTTTTGCATTTAAGTTGGCGCTTTCTTTTGTAAAAAGAAAGAAATTTGAAATTCTGCAATTTAAATGTGCCGCGATGTTACCGCGGCGCGCGGCGCTGTCACGCTAGCAGCAGAAACAACAACAAACAAACGCAACGAATTGAAACAGTTTTTTGTTGTGTCTTCGCGCAGAAACAAAAACAAGCGGCAAATACAACGGCCAACGAACAGAACAATAACAATACATACATCGAACATCTGTTAAACCAGAGAAAATATGTACATACATACATAGTTCATCGTCAGGAGCGGACAGAGTCGTCACCTAGAGTAAAGTATTAGAACGCTTTTGCACAGGTATTATTTGATATCGTCACACTACACCCGGCACGCTGACAAGTCTACCAGCATTTTCCAATCGAGCACTAAAAATGAAGAATCGTAAAACTATATCTGTGGTCATATGCAATAACGACTTAAGTCGAAAACAACTGTTTCGAGAAAATGCAATTCGAAATTTGAAATGCACATAAGTGCATGTGTTTTTTTAAATAACTTTTTTTCTGAGATGGGTACAGATACCGGGGTTTGAACAAAATATGCGCATCAACGTCAGGAATACAGTGGTAACGTCAACTCAATTTCGTCTTAAGTCGACTTAAGTCGTTATTGCTTTTGACCACAGATATATTTTAAATAATTTTAACTTCATCAAAACGAAACTCTGCGATTGCAATTGATAATAACCTAATTGATATATAATTTCTGAAATATGTATTCTCTATTGATTGCGCAATGGGGCCCCGTTATTTCGTTTGCAACTTCCGCACTTGCCAGTCCGCACATGGCAGTTAATTAAAGCATTAAATAGCTGAAACTTAATAAACGAAAAAGCGATGTTAGAAGTTGCGAATAAGCAAAAATAGACGAAAAAGAAACACGTTAAAATTACACAGGGTTCGTGTCTTGCTTGCCGCTCGTCTGCTGGCCGCAGGCTAGTCTAACGGCAGTTGGGCAACAACGTCGCCTCACTAGGCGTACAGCAATAACAACAACAGCATGCGCTTAGCTGCTGGTTGCGCATGCGGCGCATCGCAAAGCACCTCCAGCTCAGCTCTTCCAGGTAGGTAACAACGCGTAAAGTTAAGCGAAGCATTGCTTGAGTGCGCGGCTGTTACGTTTGTACGTACGTTTGGCCAACAGTGGAAATTATTATTTTCCATTATACCAAATTCTTTTTTCATAATTTTCTCTAGTTTCTTTTATTAATTTTTTTGTACACTTGCTTGATATCTTTTGCGGGAAGAGTTCCGGAGAGCGGTATTGAAAGAGCACATAAAATAACCACAAAAATGTTGTTTTGCGGTTTTGGTGTGCATTTCTTGAATAACTTGAGGTAGCCGGAACGGGACAGGACACACATATGTACATGTGAACATACATACATACATGCATGCGTGTGTGTGTTAGAACATTGCAGAAACCATAGTTGGGCATGCTTGGGGCATGGTCCGGCATTTTAATTGGCTTCTCTGGCATTTCTTTTGCGCTATGCGCAACATGCTTACACTTAAGAGAACAACCAAAGCATGAGACGTGTGTGTGTGTGTGTGTTGACAACAAAAAAAACAACAACAGCGAGAAACTACACTCTAGTAAGCGGCTTCAGATTACAACGCCACAAATATTTTTATGCAATGAAAAGTAAAAAAATTTTCGCTTTTAATTTTAGTCATGTAGTCGTTAGCTTAAATCAAAGTAGTGAAATTGAATTTTACCAGTAATTACTATGGTTAAACGCATTTGTGCCAATTAGGGCTATCAATTCCGACATCCCGAAGTCATATTATTTTGTGTTGTTATTGTTTCTTAACTTTTACTGCCGGCATGTAACACATCATAATACATACATATGGCAAAAATTAACGCTCTAACGCTTTGTTCAAAGTATTTTTATTGTTCTCAATATCATCTTATTTTTCCCCTTTTCCTCTTTCTCTACGCGTTTATACACAGAAGGTTTCTCTTGACAAATTCTATCTCTATCAAATGCATACATATGTTGTTGTTGCAAACGTTAAAAATTTGTCACAATGAAAAGTACAAGAGAAAAATTTTAGGTACGAGAAAATTTGTACACGTCTCCATTCGTTTTCCTCTCTTGTCTCTTGTTTTCCTCAATTGTTCGAGAAATAACAATTTTCGTGTGTAATGTGGAACTCACTTTCTACCTTTTTTGTGTAATATGTTAGTCAATGTTCAAATATTTGGCTAGAGAGAAGTTTAACTATACTATTCCTACATTATATATATTCTCAATCACTATATTTTTTGTTGTTTCACAGTTAGAAATAAAGTATGTAAGCATGCAAAATCCCGATGGTGGAAATAGATTAAGTTTTTCCCATGCCAAAATTTCAGGGAATGACAGCCCCGTTGCAATTGTATGCATTTTTCTCTCTTGAGCTATCATTAAAAACTATTTTTGTTGTGGTAAACATTAACAAAACTGAGAAGACGCAAGGAAAACGCGCAACAGCAACTTGTGAAACTAGACGCCACCGACTTTACTTGTCTAATAGCAGCACAACAACGTGAATATGTATATGTCTATCTGATCGTACGCATACATATGCACATATACATCCATACATATGTACATATATTCATGTATGGATGTGTGTACGCTCAATTGTCAGCAACAACATGTTTCAATTGCATGCAATTATCATTGCAGTTTTGTCGTGAGCGTCTTCATTCCTTGGCGTTATTATGTTTATCATTATTGTTTATTATTGTTGTTGATTTGCAGTTGTTGAAATGTTGTTGTCATTGTTGTGTAGTTAAGAGACATTTCTTTGCACTTGCCACCTTGTCCATACTGCAAATAATGTATGGGTGTGCGTTTGCGCATGCGTGGAGGTCGGATTTGAAAAACTGCACATTCTGCACATCGACTCGTTCTGTAAAGGACTCGTTGGCACTGCAGTCAATGAAGCGCAAGAACCAGCAAGAAAAGAGGAATACATTTACGGCTACAAACAATTTTCCACATTTCAAAGCCAATTAAAACTATTGGCACATTTTTCATGCAACCAATTATTATTCAAAATTTCTCCAAGCATCTTCATTGCCTTTGCATGGTCGAAAGAATCGTTACCATTCCCGCTAGCCGTCTGCCCCTGTCCAGGCGCTGTGTCGCGTATTGGCCTATAGAATTTTACAGTGTTTAGGAAGATAGATAAGCTGCCGCGAACACACTTCGTTGACTTTATCACAGTCGTCGTTGCTACTTTTTAAACTTTTTCAACATTAGCTGGTTCTTTCTTTTTGAAATTGTAACTGAGAATAAACAGAAGCACCGATACACACA
This sequence comes from Neria commutata, assembly GCA_963457695.1. Classification (NCBI taxonomy): domain Eukaryota; kingdom Metazoa; phylum Arthropoda; class Insecta; order Diptera; family Micropezidae; genus Neria; species Neria commutata. The sequence goes on from OY735249.1 coordinate 1,925,084, forward strand.
ATTGTCGATCACAGATAGTATTACTGTTGCTGCCGCTTCTTTTTTCCTTATTCTTCTGGTTGTTGTTGTGGTTGCTTATTCTTCTTGATGATTATAAGACAAGCAAAATAAACTCTATAAAATAACATCAACATTTCAGATGACTTCTTTTTCACTTCGTATAAAATTCATATAAATGTACTGTAAAGTGGCATGACTATGCTCAGATAGCATAATAATAATAATAATAATTGATTGCTCAGATAGCATAGTGTAAAAAATTCAAGTGTTAGCGGTCTATGAAATTTCTATCGGAAGCGATGCCTGGAAATGTCACTTTATGGTTTTTTGAGAAATTCATAAAAATGTTTTTTGTTAGTCTTAATATATAAAAACGTCGGTGCGTTTGTATGTTGCAGCATCACGGCTGGACCACAGAAGCGATCGACCTTATACTCACAACATATATTCGTGTGGGGCTCTGAATGTTTCTTTATGCTAGACCTTCCTAAGTGGCTCTGCGGTGAATCTTTTTCGAAAATTCTTATTTACCGATTGGCTTAAATTGACAGCATTGTATATGTAATACTTAAGTTGAAAGAAGTTCCAAAATTTGAACCCGATAGCTGTTGTCAGGGTGGAAATATTCACGAAAATCTATCCTTCCTGTACGTTTGCCGGGACAGCTAGTATATTATAAAAGCGAAAATGCCTATTTAAATAGGGATTTTCTATTTATTTTTTCCTACATAAAACATACGCCGCCGTCGCTCAGTGGTTAAGTGCTAAGTCCCTGATGCGTGGAATCGTTTTTTGCTATGATAAAAAAGTTCAATAAAGTTTCCCGTTCGGACACGGCTATAGAATTAATTTCTAGGTCCCGTCAATTTGTGCTTAACATAGAGCGACGCACGCAAGTTAATGCGAGATAGCCGAGCATAAGCCTCCTTCGCGGACTGTTACGCCAATAATTATTTTATACATAAAAACAAATGCAAGTTTTTACAAAAATGTTATGCCCTCTTTCGACCCTCCTAATACATTTGTTTTCTTCAAATGTAGGACTAGCCCCAATTTTTGTAACTGTTACTGTTTTAACATAACGTAATATTAACATAGCCAATTCTCTGCCCACTTGCGTCATGTTGCGCTCTTTACATTTCGACTAGCTGTTAGCAACAGGAGCCACAGCTCAGCTGCAGACTGCAGTACAGCGCGAGATCTTGTATAATGTATCTGCTGGCTGTTGTAGAGCAAGTCTTTTAAAAGTTAAAGTCGTGCGCAGCTCTCTCATTTTTTGCCCTACTAGTTCTGACAATTGTTTCATTCAGAGCCGCCCATACTCTTTTTCGTCTTTTAGTGTGCTTGCTTTTTAAGGTGTTTATCTGAATATGTCTGTATTTTTGCTGAATTAAAGTTCTGTATTTAATTTATTTTTTAGTACGTGTTCATGGCTCTCTCCCTTTTCACATACGTACTTAACTTTTCTGCAATTTTCCTTTAGATACTTTTTTTGCTTGTGTATGTGTTTCTTATATCTATCATTGCACGCAATGTTTGCTCTGTGCTCTTTGTTGTTGGCTCTGCACGCAAGCAGTGTAGCCAACCAATAACAACAAAAGCAAATTAACTGCTTTGCTTACAATACGTTGTTGTTGCGTTCGGTGATACCAACTTGCTTTATGTTCCACCAGATATTAAGATATTATGTACATAAATATTTCGAAAGCTAGACGCAAAATAATTTTAATCTTGTGTCTAGTTCGTGTTTATTGATTTTAAAGCAATATTTCCTTATCGAATATAGAAATATGAATGAGAAATGTACATATGTATGTATATATAGGATAGGCGCAAGTGGACGGTTTTACATTCGCTTAATGTTTTTAACCGATCTGTGTTTCTTATTCTACGTTTTTTCTTTTTTCAAAATCTTTGTTTAAATTGAAATTGCTTTTTCATAAACAAATCACATATTGAATTTTTGTTTTCAATTCAAAATTAAACAATGAAACTTCTAGCTAATTTTCGTACCTAGAAAAAGTATCTTTCATAAATTTTTTACTCTGTTGTAATTTTTGAAATTCTGCTTTTAAGAGACTAACTAACTTCTACGCCTTCTAAAATTTTCCATAACATTACAATCTGGCGCATCTTTACAAGGGAAATTCGTTGTTTTTATTTTGATGGATTTAGATATTGAAAAGTTGGCATCACTTGTTTTGTTTGTGGCTGCTTGTTCTTCTTTCTCTGCTGTTGCTGTACACTGGTATCTAGTTTAGTAGAGAGTTGGAAAGAGTGACAGTGTTCACCAACCATTCAGTACGTAAAATTCATCAACACTTTGAGGGTGGAAGGTGTTGCCGCTGCTGCTGCTTGTACTTGAATCTCTTTCGAGTTGTGTCGGCCGGCCGAACAAACGTCGCAGCGACCGGTTTTTCGTGTGTTTGTTCGTTCTTTCTTTACTACTTTATTGTTACAACAAAAAGTGCAACGCCATTTAAATGAATTTCTCCATTTCTGTACAAAGAAATTTCCTTTTATACTTCGCAGTTGTGCGCGGGTCTAAATACAAGTGATCGTACGAAATCACAGTTTTACGGCTACGAACTACTTATTGTTAACTAGTTACCTGTGCTAATTACGAATATGCATTGCAAGAAAGTGTTTTGGTTACGGTTACAACTACATATGTATATACTTATGTACTTACCTGAAAAGTGTTAAATCTACTACGATTTTTTGGTGTGACTGCACTGCGACAAACTTCCATTCAAAAGAACCTTGATTTTCCTAGCCAATTTAGTACAAAGAGCAATTATTCAATTATTCTGAGATTGTTCGAAAAGCCACATCAGTTGTTGCATTTAAAATTTTTTTAAATGTCAAATTTTTCACTAAACGTCCATCTATCGAAAATGTCAATCTTGCACGCAGTCAACCAATCGCGCAGTCTGTCTCTCTGACGATCGTGACAACAACAGCGCAAACTATACATAATGAAAACAAAACAAGCCTTGCTGTGCAAGTGACTGTGTCTGCTATTGGTTTTTTGAATGATGAATAATAATTATTGAAAAGTTGTGGCACCGCGACAACAGCAAAACCACTTGATGACGTCTTCAGTGTGTATGAATGAATGCATTAGTATTAGCGTTGTATTTGTGGCCCTCTTCAAGTTGTTATTATTGGCGCATCTCTTGCTATTTCTTAACAAAATAAATATGTTTTTTAACGAACACATGCAAATAAATTAGCATAAAGTTTTGCAAACCACGCGCGAAAAGACAGAGATAAAACAGAAATTAGGCAAAATGCAGGCCAAGTAAAATTTTAATATAAATCAGTTATGACATGACAACAAAAAATTACGAAATTTGTTTTGTTATTACATATTTACAGTAAACTAAAGTCCCTAATATATATCTACATATGTATGTACATGTGTAAATGTTTAATTAACCCTCAATATCGGGAGCAAATGAGATTGCTCACCTTGTTTTGCGGTTACGAGTATCAATTACATTTTCTTATAGTACGTCGTCAGTATATTGCTTATCTTACATATTGCACCTTGTTTCAGCATTATGTGCAAAAGATACTCAGGTCTAAATTCTAGGTTAGGTTATGTTATACTAGTGGGCCAAATAAGCCTATAGAAAGCAGATCCGTTTATAAGTCATCGAAGTAGTTATCTGGCAGAATACGAGAGTTTCTGGAGAGTTCGCCAATTATTTATTTTTGAATCTTATTTTTTTATTTTTACGATAAATTAACCTGAAAAAATTGCAACATATTTATTTAGGAGTCACCAATTGCATTTTTATTTGATGTGGTGCATACATAAAATAGATTCCGATATCAAATCGGCAGCTATTAAAGAAATATGTGGCACTATCTGGTAGTTACCTATCGCTACTCGTTTTTGTTTCTTTTCTTCTGTTCAAGAAGTTTGGCTTTCTTTAAGGAAACACTTTATCGATTCGCGTGAAAATATTTTATCAAATAAACACATCGTTCCTTTTGATTTGTTGAATTGTACGAGTACCTGATATGGAATTGTATGGGCGCCATTACTACGAAATGGAGCACAAGCAAGATATTTTCCCATTTATTTCTTCTACGCAGACGACCATGAGAGGAAATTGTTTAAATCACATATGCATGCCAGGCAGGCAAGCTGAGTGAGAGGTCAGAAGTAATTTACACATGCGCCGCTACTTTTACCACTGCCGTCCGTCCCCGCTCCGCTTCCCTTGCTTCGCTCAGTCTTTCCTTTTTCGTGCTTCTGATATGCTTTCAAGCAAGGCGTCAGAGTGAGCAGCATTTGCAGCAAATCAACAAGTACACACTGATTTTGCGGTTGGCGGGGCTCCTTGGTCTTGAGCCAGCCACCTCTCAGCCCCACCACGCAACGAGCGTAGCCATTTTAACATGGTAGCGCTGTAAAGAAATGCACTTTAAAAAACAAAGAAACAGAAGAACAGTCAGTTTGGTACAGAAGAAGCAAAGATGTGTTATTGTTTGGCTCAGTGTTTTAATTCAGTTTGTTTTGGGCTTGTTTGTTTTTCTCCTTTCTCCATTCACTCAGGTTGCTTATATCTGTTCATTGTTGCTTAACCTAGTTTAATCAGTTTAATTTAAAATAATCCTACAATATCGAAATCTTATAATTTAACAACATTAACCACAATATATGTACATACATAGTACATATGTATGTATAGAAAATCATTTATCTACAATCAATTCTGATAAACAGCTTGCGATAAGGTAGACAACCTTCTGAACCAACTTAAAATTCAACATATGTATGTATAATTTTAAATTTGAACTATTAAGTTTTTTTTATAATATTGATAGTAATGTTGAGTTTTGTATTGATTATACATAAATACATATGTGTATGGAATAAATCTTTGTGGTTTTTTTTGTAAGTTAGAGAAACAAGGGTTTTATCAGCAAATAATCTTGCTTGTACAATTTGAGCAATTTAAGCTGACTCGAGTTGAGCTGCGGGTACACAAAGCAGGGCGTTTGTTCAAAAATAAGAATGTGACTGCGATAGTAGCGTAAAGGGAGGGCAAGGAAGGCAAAGCACACACGCAGAATAAATATGAAAGCAGAGAGCAGATATAATTTAGATTAGTAATATATATCGTACTCATTCGCAGACCGACATGGTAATGAGTAATAACAGCAACAACAACAAAGAATAATGTGCTGAGCTAGAAAAGGAGGCCGATATAAGCTTGCGATAATATGAATAATCAAGTAAAGAAAATCGCAAATCTGATGCACATTTAATTTTCACTGTTTACTCTTTCTTAACAGTAACGCAAGCACGTTTGCAAAAAAAAAACTGAAATCGGGTGTTGAGAGATTAATAAATGTAAGCGCGGGAGTGTTTGTTTATATTTTGTCACAAAAATACAATGCAAAACAAATAAACTGCAATTCTGGTACTATAATAAAAATCAAAAAATCACAAACGCAATGCATGTAAACAAAAATCGTAAAAACACGGCAACACTAACATAACGAGAGATTCGCGGAGCGACCCAGAGCGAATTAGCATATGTATAACAACAGCAGCAACAACAACTTGCTGTTATGTTAATAACAGCTGTAGAGAAGATTTAGTAAACTGACAGACAGAGCAAACGTTAAATTAACAGTAGCTGCATCACAGATGCCAGATTAAATGCGGCGGACGACAGATTTACTTTAAAAAAAGCTTATAAAAAGAGGGAACTAATTGAACTTTTATTTGAAAGCTACACTCATTGTTGTCTTAATAAAAGCGTGTAGTATGGACACATTTCTCTTGCTTCTTTTATCTGCCCATTTTAAAAGTATACTTCGAACGCGCCTTTTCGCTGCTCATCTCTAAAGTTGCCATTCAATTTGTTCAGATTAGCATGCATAGCACATGCATTCAACAAAATACCTGCAGTTTTAGTTTCGCTGTTTACTTCTGTACAAACTTTCATATTAACAATTCGAAAAGAGGCGGCTTTTCTACTCGTATACTCTGTTTTTATTTCAGCTAATAAACACACACGCTCAAGTACTTGATTTACATACCTTTTTTTTGCCCACTCCCCCTCAATACGCTACATACAATATGCACATATGTATATGTATGTGCATACATATGTACATACATATAAATGTGGTTACTTCTTTGGTGGCATCTTTTTGTAAGCTGAAGCTGCCATCTCACCGCCTCTTAGTTACTTTTTATCTTGCAATTGAACTCTTGAGTGGTTCCTGTTGCTGCTTATTGCATCTGCTCCTTTTCATTTCCTCTCCATGCTGTGGCCTATTGCAACCAGGGATGCCAAGCATTTTTCGAATTCCATTCTTCAATTTTAGCTAAATTTCCCCACATCAACAAGCATTTAAAAAAAATAATAATCGAGTATCCAAAAAATATATATCTTTATACATATGTATGTACATGAATATATCAAAACATAGGTACGTACCTACATATGTATGTATGTATGTCGGATCATCACAGCTGAACCACTGATGCTATCCACTTTATATTCACAACATATGCTCGTGTTTTAATCCTAAAAGCCTTACATGCTGCACCTGGACTTCAGCATTTTTTTAAAAGATCCTCCTTCATCAAAAATTAAACGTTGTCGAAAGAAATAGAAATTCATGAACTGTGATATTCACAAGAAATGTGTGCCTTAACTTCCTTAAAATTACTTTTCCTAAAGCTTCTTAAAAAAAAAATTAAAAATTTGCGCCAAGCAAAGCAAAAGTTGGCGTTTTGACGATTTTTCGAACGCTTTAAGAGCGGCGAAATCCCGCAAATAGGCAACACTGATTGAAGTCTTCGCTTCCTGCTCTTCCCATTTCCGCCTCCTTGCTCCGTCATTATTAAGCGTACATGCATGAAAAGTCGCCGTGGTGTTTTCCTTTTTTGCATCTTGTTGCACTTTCTGTATGAAGCACGCCCCGCCCCGTCTCCTTCTTTTAGGCTGGCAGCCCAAACTGTCATCTTCAGCGTCATGCGACACTGGCAGAGCATTTTGGACCCAATGCAGGCAGTACAAATTTTGTTGGGGGTTTTTATTTTAATTTTACTCGCTTTCATTCGCACTTTTTTCGAAGAGGGCAGACTTATTTTTAAAGCTGGTTAACACACACACAAAGAATCTGTTATATCGCTATTGTCGTATTTCGCGTCTGGTACGTTATTACAACAACATACACGGCGAAGAAACCTACTATTATGAAGAATTCTTATTTGTCATTGTAGGCCGGCAATAACAACATATAGCCAACATTTTCATAACGGTTTTTAGGCTTTTAAAATGGTTTATTACGAATGGATGTGGCACGTTAGAGTATCTTAAGAAATATCAACGACTCTTGTGGTTTTTTCTGTGACTTTAGTCAAATATTAAAACTACATAGGAAATTTATTACTAATTTTTAGAATTATTAGCATTATTGACTGATGGCATAAGACAATTTAAACTGCTTTCATGTACGCAAACGAAATGTGGACGCAATAAAACATAAATAAATATTAAATAATCCAGCAACAAAGCAACGAAATGAACAATATAGAATAGTGATTTGTTTATTAAAATGTTGAAACGATTAACTGTTGAAAATTAAAAAAAAAATTATAAATTAAAATAAAGAGAGAGTAAGACTGGCTTTGAAAGCAACAAACGAAACGAAAAAGATTGCTTTTCTAAAGGAATATTTAGCAAAAAGCAGCGTTTAAAACACTCGACACGAAAAAGACGCCAAGAAAACTGTTTCAATTCGCCTTTTAAACGAAAACCGTTACATACCGTTAACATAAACATGTTAAAATTAAAGTCATTGTTCCGCAGAGGACAAGCACCCGCCGTGCCCTCCGCTTCAGGTGGTGCTAGTGGAAAGCAGCACTCTGGCAGCAACAACAATCGCAACAAATCACAATCGACCACATCACTGAATTCCGCTGTGGAAAACGAGCAACAGCAAGCGGCAGCGGCAGCAGCAGCAGCACAATTCTATGCTATTAATCCAGCTTCAGAGCGTGCCGTCGATGTGGGCGATGTGCAATTGAACAACATTGCAGCAACAGCAGAGCAACTGCAGAGCAACACTTTGCCGCAGCCAAAGAAAACAAAAGCGACGAAAGCGAAAGGCCTAAAGCAGCCAAAGCAATTGCCTACGCCTAAGGCTGCAACGGCTGCGGCCGCCGCCAGGAATAGCAGCGAGCTACAGCAGCAACAGCAAACAGTCATCAATTCTACAGCAAAAGCGCCAGCAACAGTCGCAGCCGGTAATGCTGCTGCTAATGTAATGACGACAATTGCAGCTGCGCCGGTTGGTCAAAATTCCACACTACCAACATCCCATTTGGCAGCGACAGCAGCCGCAAACAACAACTACACCGCGGAGACTGTAGTGGCGCCCTCACCCGCTGCGGCCGCGCTCGCCTACCAGGATTGCAATGATTTGTACAAACTGAATGCCGCCATTGCTGGCAACTACCAACAATACATTAGCAGCAACAACGAACAGCAGCAGCAGCTACTAGAGGTAAGCGCTAACAATTGAATGCATACGCACTTTATACAAATATACCGCTGCTCTTTCTTTCTGTCTGTCAGGCTAAATCCAAAATGCAAGAGCTGCAAACGCAAATGGAACGTATGGGACATGAGAAGCTACTGCTGGAATCGCGTGTCGCAGAGCTGTTGCCCTATCAGCACGAGGTGACCAAGCTGAAGTCGGAATTACTGAAAATGCAGGTGAGCTAGTTACTTTGTTTATTTTGTCTGGGAAATCGTAAATGTTTTTATGAAGTGCTTGGAAAAGAAAATGGAGAGGCTTATAAAATCTGCGCTGGAGAAGCAATGTTGAAGAAGCTTAATCGACGTCCTGAGAGCGTAGAAGGTACATAAATAAGAAGCTTCTGGCGAGAACTACTACATGAGATTCTATACTGTGTCATCCGGTCGGGCTTCTTTGTTGTCACATACGAGAGGACGATCCAAATGTGTCCACAATTGTCACCAGTATGACTGAGAGGCTGTCACGAATGTCGCTGCCGTATAAAAAATCCGCAGGCACACTCACACATGCTTTAACTCGATAACCACATAAAACACATACTGAGAGAAGGACATACGCCGCCTATACATCTAATACGCTTCATTATAAACGAGCGGATAAATTCAAGGTCCCGAGATGTAAGCCTCGTTTTATTAACATGTATATATTGGCACTTCCGAGATTATGTGCACAAATTCGGGCATGATACCTCTCCAAACTTTCCCTCATGCGAAGAGCTGCATGAAAGCACAGAGCACCTTTTTCTTCTGTCCACGGTTCTAGTGCCAACGTATGAGAGGAGACTGCACCAAAGGAACAATATGAATGTAGCGCCTTACCGAAAATAATTGTGTTCCAAGTAACATAATCGCCGTTGTTCTGGAATGAAATTCAAGCGAAGAGTGCAGCTGTAATGCAGAAACTGAGGAGAGCGGAAAGAACACGCAGAGCATGCGCGGTAGCTAGCACTTAACGTTGATTTCGCGGGCGCAAACAAGGCATGAAACAGAGTTGGCTTCAGTGGATGCTGCCGTTGTGTTGCAGCAGCCAGTGCCTATCGAAGATTCCCAACTGCCATCGTATGGAGAAACACATGATTGAAACTTAACTCTGCCGTTAAGAAATCCAACATTTTTGTAATATGAATTCAAACGTGAAACCGCAATGTAATTGCACACAGCCGCTGAATCTGGCGACGAAGCGCTAACAACAGCATCAGCTCAGCAGCAGCAGCTTGTACTTACAGAAACAACTAAGCCTCGTACTTATTATCATTTCTAAATTGTTCGTTTTGAAAAAGTAAAAAGAAAATAAAAACAATACAAAACAAGCACAACGAATGACAGCCATAAATCCGACGAAAAACCATGGTGCGGAGCTGATGGAAGTCAGCTGTTGCTGCAGCAGAGAGCAGCGGCAGCGACAATTGTTGCTCACCTTTTACCAAGTAGTTTTAGTATTTAATTCAATTTTCGTTTATTTACTTATGCAGATTTGTTATTGTTTAAAGAATTGTATTCATTTATTTCTGTTGTACTTTTCCATATTTAATTGATTTGTTCTTATTATTTGCAGAGCCAGTACGAGAAAAGTCAAATGGAAATCGGCCATTTGAAATATGAAAACGAGTCGCTGCGCAACCGTTTGCGCGACGTCGTCAATTCGCCATTGTCGGATACGGAAAAACATCAAATCATACAAGATTCACAGCGGCTGCACAGTTCGGCGCCGGCATCGATTGCAGCACCCAGTGTAAGTAGCCAGTGTAAGTGCAGCAGAAGCAGCGTCAGAGTCAATCAGAGTGTTGCAGTTGCAGCAGATCGGCCAGAAAGAGCAAATCACAATTAATCGAAAATTGGCTATTAGAAGTGAAAATGAGTTTACCTGCGATTTTAATTACGCTGTTAAAACACCTTTAAAATACGTTTCCGAGTTCATTGTTAAAATAATACAGTAACGACGAGGTTCTTGAGTGTTGCTGCTGCCATTTGGCTGTTGGTTAACATGGTTAGATGGTGCGCCTGTGCACCTCAAAAAGCAAAAAATTGCAATTCAAGTTAAGAGCAAATGCTGCAAAATAGTTTGGAAATTTTAGTTTAAAAAAATATGGCAATTTTGTTGGCTAGGTGCTACCTTCGCGGCAGCAGTGGCAAAAACCCAAAAATGTAAAATCGTTGCAAAAAAATTTGTCCAACGGATTTAGACACTTGAATATTTGACGCTTGTAAATCGCACTTCCTTTGTCACTGTTTCACTTTAGCAGTGAGTTGATTCCTAATAAAATTTTATAGGGTTTTAAGTAAAAGTATTTAAATATTTTTGCTAATGTGGTTAATTCAGTTTTTAAGAAATATGTATATGTAGCTTTCAATTGTAATTTTTCTGTTTGCACTTTTTATGTTGAGAAGCTTTGGTTTTTTTGTGAACATTTGAGAAAAATTCAAGTTTTCTAATAAATATCTTGCCTTTCCGCCTTCAAATTTTGTGCCTTCTACACGCCGTGCAGAGCACCAACGTCAACAGCATCACGACAACAAACACTAGCACGAGCGCAGCAGCTGAGAACGATGCATGTACACCCTGCCTTACACCCGACTGGGATAAGCATTCGTCGTCGAGCGAGATCTCTGTAGCGTGCCTGCAGGACAAGATCATACAAATGGAGGAGACGCACTACTCGACGAACGAGGAGCTACAGGCCACATTGCAGGAGCTCGCCGACCTGCAAACGCAGCTTGCCGACACACAGACCGAAAACGAGCGCCTGGCCGAGGAGAAGGATGTGCTCTTCCAGTCGCTGTGCCGGCAGACGGAGAAGCTGAACGAGACGCGCACGCAGATCAACACGCTGCAGGAGCTGCTGCTGCGGGACGCCAAACAGGCGGAGTTGGGAAACTCGGAGCGCGAGAATAAGCTGCTCGAACTGATTAAGACGTCACAGGAGGAGCGCGAGAACGTGCTCGTCAAGCAGGAGGAGCTCAACGCCGAGCTGCAGGAGTTACGCCAGAGCGTTGAGGTGGCCGGCACGGAGAACAAGCGCTTTCGCGAACGCATCGCACTGCTGGACTCTACGCTGGATGCAGCCAGTGCGGAGCGCAAGCAAACGGAGGCGCAGCTACTGCAGGCCAAGGAGGAGATCTCGCAGCGCGCCATCGAAATGAGCCGCCTCAGCACACTGCTGGACAATGCACGTTCCAAGATCGATGAGCTGGAGCAGGATTTGGCTCGCGGCGAAAAGACCGACCTGTCCGAACTGCTGGACGCGGCACGCAAAGAGAAGGACGCGCTGGAGGAGCGCGTAGCCGAGCTGCAGGATCAGTGCTCGCGCAGTCAGGCTGAGATACGGCGACTGAAGGACCAAGTGTCCGGTCTTACAGAGGAATGTAAAGTGGCCAAGAACAACGCCAAGTGCGCCGTCTCGCACCTGGAATATCGCCTGGAGCAGCTGCAGCACGAGAAGGACAAGCAGAGCGCCGACTATCAGCAGCTGGTGGAGAGCACAGCTGAACTGCAGGTAACGTGCAGCCACAAATACAATATCATAGTAGCTCATGGCGCTCTCTCTCTCTCTCTTCGCAGGTGCAAAGCAAATGTCAGCAGGAGGACAAGACGCAGCTGCAAAAGTTGCTCGGCAAAACGCAGCAGCAGCTGGGCGACATGGAGCGCAAACTGCAGGAGACGCAGGAGCAGCTGGACAAGGAAACGCAGCTGCGAAAACAAGAGGTGCGTGCGCAAACTCAACTTTCATCTTTACGCTTCAACTTTCTTTCTCTGTTTGTTTGTGTGTGCAGGCTGAGGAATGGCAACAATTCCAATCGGATCTGCTAATGACCGTACGTGTTGCAAATGATTTTAAGACTGAAGCGTTAAGCGCGCGCGAACAACTCGTCATCGACAACAAAACGGCCAAGGACAAAATTCGCCTGCTCGAGCAGCAAATCGAGAAGTTGGCGAAGCAGCGTAAGTATTTGAACAATTTGCACGCACACAAATGCACTGTTAAGGCTCTCTTCCACTCTTTCGACACACAGAAATGCATCAAACCGAAACACAACAATCTGTGCTGAGCAGTGTGCAGCAGGAGATGGCGTCGCGGCGCAACAAAATTGGCAGCAGCCTCAATCGGCAGGACTCGCGCTTATCCGTGAAGACGCTAATCGAGAGCATCGAGAGCAATTCAAACGCGCAAGTACGTACATGGCAGAGAAGAGCGACAATGACGGATGCGAAATGTGCCGCTCTATTCAATGTCACTCGCTTTCGAAAATAATCAATTCTTCTTCCCTCTCACTTTCTACTACTGCGCAGTCGGCCAAAGCTGAGGAAACCGAAGAATCGCACTACAGTTCCACGTCCAGCTTGAACAGCGCCCACACGCCGGAGATAACCACCAACATGCTGCCGCCGCCGTTCAACAACGTTGGCAGCAATGACATCACGAATGAATGGTCCGACCATGTGAGTGGCATTTGAATTGCGATTGGAGCCGTGACCAAATGCAAAATTAAATGTATTTTTCACTTTTTCGCTGCAGGTGCGTTTGTCAACGGCTGCGCTCAGTAACAGTGCCAACGCGCCCGCCACACTCAGCAGCAGCAATGCCAAAGGGCCTTTGCGCGAGCAGCAGCAACAACAGCAGCAGCAGACGCTCGTCTCCAACATGCACTTTAACAGTCTTAATAATGTCTCAAAGCCGCTGCTCAGTGGTGAGTTGCAGCTTTGCCGCCTGTCGTTTGATTTAACATCACCAGGCGAAATTCGGTTCCAAATTCTTTTGTACTTCTAAAGCAAAAAAAAAACAGATAGCTTTTAAGATCACTCTTGCGTTGGTCCGTTTGTCTGTAAACATGCGCGTACGCAGGCAGGGGCAGGGAATGGCAGTTTAAGTTGTTACGCTCGACCGACTGTTTGTTGATTTGATTTTTCATTTATAATTCGCGGGATTAGCAACACATCAATGTGCTCAGTCTTAAGAGGGTGCAAGTTTTTTTTCCAAAAATAGTATTATTTTGTAATTAAAACGACTCAATTGTCAAAAACTCTGTTGCGTCCATTACGCGATAATGGAAATCTGTACATGAAGCATTGGTGAATGTCGACTTGAATCTAATGTGCTGTGCAATTGATTTTTGGATTGAATTTAACACTTTTTGCAGGTGAACGCAAGGACCCGCTTAATATGCTGGCCAAAAACGGCGGCTCGAAACGAAATGCGCTGCTGAAGTGGTGTCAGAACAAGACGGTCGGCTATCGCAACATCGACATTACCAACTTCAGCTCGTCGTGGAACGATGGCTTGGCACTCAGCGCGATACTACATTCCTACTTGTCCGATCGCATTCCGTACGACACGCTCAGTCCGGCGAATAAGCGCCGCAACTTCTCATTGGCATTCGCTGCTGCTGAATCCGTGGGCATACCAACCACTTTGGTGAGTGCTGTCGCTTGTTCTGCCAGGCAAACAATAATCAACAAAACTTTGCGTGTTTTATTTATTGCTTTTTTCGAACAATTTGCAGAATATCAACGATATGTGCCAATTGGAGCGGCCCGATTGGACACAAGTGATGACTTACGTAACTGCAATTTACAAACATTTCGAAACGTGAATAACCAACACGCTTGCTTGCGCTAGAAAGAAGGACGAAGACGAATGCAACAAATTCCAAATATTATAAAAGATAATGTCAAAATATAATACTAACTTTGTTTTTATTTTACAAAAAATTTATAATTTAAAACGTTTAACATATTTTAAATAAAAATTAAAGCGATACAAATAAAAAAAGATAACTGAACGAGGCTTGGCTTTCTCACATTTACTTGTGTGCTCGTTCTATTTTAGCATAAATTAGGACGACCTGGCACGGAAAGGTTTTATTGTCATTGCCAAGTATATAAGGTACGTTTGTAAATGCATCCCTGCGCTGCAACTGTAACGAAGGCATCACGTTCGTTAAAGCAAAATGGCGCATCACTGCTTCGTGCATCGCGTTCGTTAAAGCAAAATGGCACAGTTGCAGCAAATTTCTGCAACCATGGCACCATGGCAGCAGTTATTCTATTGATTCTAGTAACAAAACACGAAATGGAAACGTAGAAAATTTATTATAAATGGATCAAAATTTGGTTATCTCGTATAAAGATGGAATACATCATCTGGATAGGTTTTTATCGTTTCAAAGTAATTACATACTTACTTTCGGGATCGATCTATTTTTCTTTTCCAACAAGTTTTTTACCACGACCTATCTCTTTTTCGCTCGTTTTATTATTTCTATATTAAAATTCATTAAAAGACTGGCTGTATTCCTAAACGTCAGTTGCGCTGCATAAGTACAAAGCAGTATGTTCCTAAACGCAAACATAAAAACTTTGCACGTGCACCCTGTTCCTATACGCAGGCATCAAGTTGTCGATAAGCATCGAATGCGCAAATAGCTCATCACAAATTTTGTTGATGCTTTGTGATTAGTTAGGTTATGTTTTTTCGGCTGTACTGAAACTTTTAGGACGAGATTTAATTTCGCCTCCTTTTTCTCAATTTTATAATTAATTTCGATTTGCTGGAAGTTTATTCGCTACTCAAATGCAAAAATGCGTTAAATTTGTAGTTTTTTACAATTTCCATTTTGCAAAAGCAATGTTGAGCATAAAGTGCGTTCCCGAACTAAAAAGTGCTGCCAACCTAATTTATGCAATGCATCGCAGTAGCACTCAGAAAACAAATCAGTAGAGCATTGGGGGCGCAGCACTGCTTTGCATAAGTACGTTTAGGAATACAGCCACTCTCACTTCGAGTTTCGCAAATATCAATCAAGTCAACGTTTGATTTTTTTGTCATTCTTTTAATTTAAAGTTTATGTCGCTTCGTTTTCGACTTGTGCTGTGTAAAGTGAATTTAAAGTGAAAATTTTGTTCCAGTTATGCTTTGTACTTGATATTCGAATGAAAAATGCATTTTTTTTAAAATTTAAAATAAAAAGGGGGAAAAACTCGTTACGATAGTACGAATTTTTCGTTTATACGAATTGCTCTGACAATACATATATAATTCGTATTATTGGAAGTCGACTGTAAATGCAAAATAAGTTTGCGTATTAAACATGCAGTAGCAGAGCAGTTGAATCAGTTGATCGCGTAGCGGCAACTAAACGGCACCACAGCTGATGCTGTTGCACGAAATTGCTGCATTTACGAACGTACAGGTAGGCACGCGTGGCGTATAGCCTTTCTATACCCTACTATGTCGGTGAAACTAGACTGATGCTTCCTTACTCGTTTCCTTATGCCGCGATGCTGGGGTCTCTGGTCTGGAGACACCGCTGGATGTTGATTAAGGCAAATCACTTACATTTTTCTGAACGTTGCTTCTTCATTAGAAACCTTTTGTCTTGAAGATCCGATCTAGCCACGTATTGCATTCTTTTAGAAAAAATAAAACGCAAAGAGCGTAGCTTTTTTTTAAAATTTTATTCATGTGACAATATTTTAAATTTCTTAAATTATTATTTGTGTACATTTTGATTTGGATACAGTTTTAGGTATGTATATAAATAAATTCGTTTAAGATAAAGCATTTATAAAAAGATAAACCCCAAAATGATTTCGTTAACAATATTCACAATACAATACCGCTTAAATTAACAATAATAAATAAATTTTAAAAAAGTTGTAAATTAAATTTGGTTAAAGAAGTTGCGTGATACAAAAGTATTTTAGTTACATTACAAAATTTTACTTTAAATCAAAATCGGTTAGAATATAAATTTATTTTCGAAAGAAAAATAAAAATAAATATTTTTACTCATTCTCAACCGATTGTGACAAGAAAGAAGTTTTACAATTTCAACGTGAAGTCTAACAAAACGTCACATAACCATTTTAGCTCTCTCTCTTGCCTTGCACATACCTTCAATGGCTCATTATTAGTATAATTTTGGCCCATGTGTGAAAATCGCAGAGGGCACGGCGCGAATTTATCAGTTATATAAAGATTAGATATTTAGTGAAAAGGAAGGGAGGATATTGCAAGATAGAAATGAATGAATAGTGAGTAAAGTTCAAAATATAGAATGAAAGAAGCAGAAGGAATATTGAAAATTAGAAATAGAACCTGGGATAGAAACGTACAAATGCATCCCCCGAAATAGCAGTGTAAGGGGTTAGCTTTAGTTGCTGGTGCTTTCTTCATTGCTTATACACTCCATTCCATTTTTAAATTAATAAGCGCAAAAAAAGGCGCTGCGAAGCGTGAGTATTTTAAGTGTAGGGGGAAGATATTTTTCGGGTTATGATCAATTGTTTTCTTTATCGTGGGTAGATACATTTTTCTCGTTTTGGGGTCTGCAAATAGGTTTACCATTTCTATCAGTTGTTAATTAAAATGAACCCAGATTAAAGAGTAACTGAATACCCCTTTCCGACCGTGTACGCACAATTGTGCGGGTAAGTTCAAGTCGCTATAATCTCTTTAATATTTGACGTCATGAGATTAGACCGGTAAAACACAATTGTGTATGCTCTGTCTTTGTTGATCTTAGCTGCACTATTCAATTCGGATTTGGAAGATTTTAGTAGTGATGATGAGGCTGTGGATGCAACTTGGCAATTACCCGTTGCTACAAATGATTTTGCAGACCAGGAAAGCGACAGTGAAGAAGACGTGAATGCTCCATCAGAGACTCCACCAGATGTAAGCCAAACTGCAAATCGTCGTGATATTTGGAGAAAAAAGCCTTTTGAGATTCAGTTGGAAAGCAACTCTTTAGAAACTGAGCAGACAAACACGACTATAGAGAGTCCTTACCATTATTTTTCAGTTTATTTTAATGATGAGTTCTTCGTGAAAGTTACTGAATACACAAACAGGTACCATGTTGCTACGAAAGGCAAAGCACTGGAAGCATCAGTAGGTGAAATGAAAAACTTTTTTGGTATCGTCATCATTATGGGCTGCATTCGTTATCCAAGGCTGCGTATGTACTGGGAGACTAGTACAAGACTTCCTATTGTAGCTGATACCATGAGTCGTGATCGATTCTTTCTTTTACGTATGTGTCTACATGTGGTGGACAACAATGAAGTAACAGATGCAGAAAAGCAAGCAAACGTATTTTGGAAAATAAATCCGTTACTTCAACGTGTTAGAACTGCTTGTCGAGATATTCCAAGAAAATCGAATGCTAACTACTCAATTGACGAGCAAATGATTCCATTTACTGGTCGGTGCCCTGTGAGACAAAGCCTTCCGAATAAACCTAGGGGTGTAGGATTGAAAAACGAGGTTTTAACAACTTCTGCGGGCCTAGTACTTGATTTTGAAATCTATCAAGGCAAGACTACACCACTTCCATGTTTGAACTTAGGCTTAGGTCCAGGATTCGTTTTGCGTTTGGCTGAAACACTTCCTCAAGGTTCTAAACTGTTTTTTGACCGTTATTTCACAACAATACCACTACTGCAAGAGCTTTTGAAACGTGGAATATATGCAACTGGAACAATAATGAGAAACAGAATAAAAACCATACATTTCACGAATGAGAGACAGATGAAAAGAGGTGATATGGAAGAGTTCTGTCATAGTGAAGACAATATTGTCGTGGTGCAATGGAAGGATTCAAAGGCGGTAATTCTTGCATCTTCAGCTTACGGATGTAGTCCAACTGAACACGTGAAACGTTGGGAAAAAAAAGAGAAAAGGTATGTGGAAGTTCCAGCTCCGAAAATCGTTAGAGAATATAACAAGTCTATGGGCGGCGTTGATGTTTGCGATCAATTGATGGAATCATACAGATCATTTTTTAAAACTCGTAAATGGACTTTAAAAGTTTTTATACATTTCATTGATCTGGTGTGCTGCAACGCCTGGATGCAATACAGAGATCATTGCAATATGAATTCACAAGCTCGCAAAAATACTCATGACTTGCTGAGTTTCAGGACAGCGTTAGCTAAACAACTTGTAGCAATACCAAAAAAAAAGACCACTGAATATGAGTCTGAAGAGGAAGATGAAGAGCCCCAGTGTTCCGAAAAAGTATCGCCCATCCGAACAACCATGCCAAGACAAAAGACTGGATGGATACAAACATTGGCCTCTCGAGCATGATTTGTCATCAGCCAGATGCTGCCGACTTGTCGGATGTAAGTCAAGAACACGTACTTTTTGCTCAAAATGCAAGGTTTATTTATGTCTCAATAAAAAACAAAATTGTTTCTTAAAATACCACACAGAAAAATAAAAATAAATAAAATATTATTACAAGGTGATTGTTTTTTTTATTTCAAAATAAACCGAAATGCAACAATTGTGCGTATCCTTAAAATAAAGGATAAAGGGTCGTGGACACAAATACTTATGTTTTAAAATGTTCTATGCGCATAGAAATGCCAGAATTCAAAAATTTAGATAAATCGATCAATTGGATCGGCTATTGGTCGGAAAGGGATACTTTGACCAAGCGCCCCCACCAATTTGTCCATTATATTAATTTGCAGATTATATCAAGGTAGGGTGCATTACAGAACATGGCACCCTATGTAAGCTCAAAATAATATGCACCTATACAAATACTTTTTTATATGTGCATATTTTATTATAGGAGTTTTTCAATAAAGTGTCCACAGTATACCACAAACTATAAAGATTATTTCAAAATGGCACGCATATATACGGTTTTTAAAATTTCCTGTATAAGGAAATTACCATTTTGATGTTCAATAAAGTTGAATGGCCAATTCATGATGACATTAAATTTGGCCATTCCAGCCGATGGCCATTGGTTCTTCGAACCGGATATTCGTTACGTCGGTCCTTCGCACTGATAATCGTTTCATTGGTCCTTTGAACCGGATAACCGTTTCATTGGTCCTTCGAACCGGATATTCGTTACATTGGTTCTTCGAACCGGATAACCGTTTCATTGGTTCTTCGAACCGGATAATCGTCTCTTTGGTCCTTCGAACCGGATAACCGTTTCTTTGGTCCTTCGAACCGGATAACCGTTTCATTGGTTCTTCGAACCGGATAACCGTTTCATTGGTTCTTCGAACCGGATATTCGTTACATTGGTCCTTCGAACCGGATAACCGTTTCATTAGTTCTTCGAACCGGATATTCGTTTCATTGGTCCATTGAACCGGATATTCGTTTCATTGGTCCATTGAACCGGATAATCGTTTCTTTGGTCCTTCGAACCGGATAACCGTTTCATTGGTTCTTCGAACCGGATAACCGTTTCATTGGTTCTTCGAACCGGATATTCGTTACATTGGTCCTTCGAACCGGATAACCGTTTCATTGGTTCTTCGAACCGGATAATCGTTACATTGGTCCTTCGAACCGGATAACCGTTTCGTTGGTCCTTTGAACCGGATAATCGTTTCTTTGGTCCTTCGAACCGGATAACCGTTTCATTGGTTCTTCGAACCGGATATTCGTTACGTCGCTCCTTCGCACTGATAATCGTTTCATTGGTCCTTCGAACCGGATATTCGTTACATTGGTCCTTCGAACCGGATATTCGTTTCATTTTGTTTAGTTAAATGTTAAATGATTAAATTTTCGTTGCGATGCGAACGCGAACATTCGCTGTAGGACAGCTCCGAAATTAATGAAAGAGGTGACCATTATACATAGTATAAATAAATCAAATATATTATGTGATATAATCAAGTTTGTATAGTCTTTAAATATTAGACCTCGGTAGAACATCGACACGAGCACATCGAATAATGAATATTAAAAAGCAAAATCTCAGCTTGAAAATTCAAGAGGAGGAGGATCTAGCGGATATTTGTGGGAAAGGTGGCTGGCCCCCATCTGGGAAGGGAATCTATTGGGAAGATCTAAAATGTGCGGCCCTGTTTGTTTACTGCCTCCATATGCAGTCAAACGCTGTACCATCTCAGCGAAGCCGGCGGTTGATCCAATGCCGTATCTCCTATTTGCTTAGTGTTCCTGATACAAGGAATACTAAGCGAGTGGGAGTTCGTCTTCAGTCGGTATTGCACGCCGAAGAATAAAAAGGACAAGTGTCCAACTCTGCTCGCATATCTTTCAGATGTTTAGTGTTCCTTATAAAAGGTATACTGAATAATTGATACTAAATAAATAATAATCAATAAATTTATACGATTATCATCTTGTAATAAAATTAACTATCTAAACTATAAAGAAAGTGCTGCTGTTTTGGCATTTAATTTATTATCAGATTTAAAACTTTTAAACTTTGCTTGGGTATGAGAGACCTGGAGACTACATAGGATGGTTCCTGACTCTATCATTGGAAAAGGAAGCTCGTATTATGTTTGGCTCAGATGAGGAGTATTGGGAAGATGACTCCTATTTCATGTATCAGAGTGAGGTGTCAAAATCAGCATACTCATCCACGGTTCAAGGAAGCATTTATTTCGTCTCAAGCTGTGTTGCTGCGCTAACATCAGAGGGACGAGGGTTGAGGGCTAGAAAGTTACTTGATGTGGATATGAGTAAACCTGATGAATGCTAAACTGAATGTCCATAAAACTAAATCCAATCTATCTCTACGGTTTTTAAAATTTCCTATATAAGGAAATTACCATGTTGATGTTCAATAAAGTTGAATGGCCAATTCATGGTTACATTAAATTTGGCCATTCGAGCCGATGGCCATTGGTCCTTCGAACCGGATAACCGTTTCGATGGTTCTTCGAACCGGATATTCGTTGCATTGGTCCGTCGAACCGGATATTCGTTTCATTGGTCCTTCGAACCGGATAATCGTTAAATGGTCCTTTGAGCCGGATAGTCGTTTCATTTTGTTTATTTAAATGTTAAATGATTAAGTTTTATCGCTTTCATCGACGGAGGTCAGAGCTTTGCTGGCGGGTAGTGGAGAATTCGATTAAATCAATTAATAGTGTTGTGATGGGAGCTCGGCCAATTATACATTCCCATGGCCTTGAGTCCAAAGTGTTAGCCGACACCGCCTTACGCGATAACGGCAGGCCTTAGTCGAGCACCTGTCACAACTAGCTCCGTGCACCAAACGTGCACTCCGCTGCGTCAGCGTTTTCCCACGCATAGCCGGCCTGCATGTCTGGTGCGCCTATCTTATGCCTGGTGCACCTATGTAGCTTAAGTTAGAACTGTAAGTTTTTAGTCTTAGAATGAAGCTTAATAAATACGGATGTGCGCGCTCCGACCAAAACCAACAACTCGGTTTCTTTAATTGTTACAATAGCGATTCTGAGCAATATTACTTTGGATGCGAACGCCAGCTCCGAAATCAATGAAAGACCCTTATAAAAAATTATTTAAATAAATAATACGATATTATCAAGTTGTATCGTCATTAATTGTTAGACCTCGGTAGAACATCGACACGAGCACATCGAACAATGAATATTAAAACGGAACATCGCCGTTTGGGGGATCAAAGGGAGAAAAACCTAGCCGTTATATTTAGTCTATCCCAATCATTATAAAATAAATTTAAATAAATAAAGCGATATTATTAAGTTTGTATCGTCTTTAAATGTTAGACCTCGGTAGAACATCGACACGAGCACATCGAACAATGAATATTATAACAGAACATCGCCGTTTGGGGGATCAAAGGGAGAACGTAGCGGTTATTTTTAGTTTATCCCAACCATTATAAAATTAATTTAAATAAATAAAGCGATATTATTAAGTTTGTATCGTCTTTAAATGTTAGACCTCGGTAGAACATCGACACGAGCACATCGAACAATGAATATTAAAACGGAACATCGCCGTTTGGGGGACCAAAGGGAGAAGAACCTAGCGGTTATTTTTAGTCTAACCCAACCATTATAAAATTAATTTAAATAAATAAAGCGATATTATTAAGTTTGTATCGTCTTTAAATGTTAAACCTCGGTAGAACATCGACACGAGCACATCGAAAAATGAATATTAAAACGGAACATCGCCGTTTGGGGGATCAAAGGGAGAAAAACCTAGCCGTTATTTTTAGTCTATCCCAATCATTATAAAATAAATTTAAATAAAAAAAGCGATATTATTAATTTGTATCGTCTTTAAATGTTAAACCTCGGTAGAACATCGACACGAGCACACCGAATAATGAATATATAAATGCTACATCCCCACTTGGGATATTACCCCCGTGGACAGGACGTTACCTTAGCGAATGGGCTAAGAAAACAGATTTACACCAGCTTCTCTGTGCTGTCATCAACCTATCGATTTGACTACCCCAGGTGCTACGATATAAAAAAAACATCTTTACAATAGTATGAACGATTTTAAATGTATTGGTATAAATACTCCAACGATCGCCAAACTAAATCAGAAACTAGCTTCAATTCATACGGGCTACTTGTTTCTTAGTCCCCAAGGTTTTCGAGCTGGACAAGTAGTTAGGATATAGTCTTGGGGCTTTTTTAAATTGATTTGAAAAATGCTTCAGCGAAAAAGGTATTCGAGACGGTATTTGAAGGACGGAGACGGCACGGGAGATCGCGCTGCCGATGAAAACATTTTTTACTGTAAAAATTCAGGTAACTTCGGCCGCCAACATATAATAAGGCTCAATCTGCTGAGCCACTGAATAGCAGATAGTAACGGACCCTAGGGTGTGTGGCTAGGTAAAGGCCCGTCACTAGTTGGCCATCCTTCTAAAGAAGACAGATATTATAAAGCATAGAAACTGTAGTGCATACGGCCAAACAAAAAATGTAAACAAAGACACGCGCCTAAAAATGCAGGCAGTGCAGAAATAAAAATGTTTAAACAAAACAAAAAATAGAGTAGGCACTTTTTGATAGCGTGCATTGACCGTCCGCACAACGCAAGCAAACGATACTTGACACCATGCTTGCCAGCGGCGAGCGTTGATCGCGTAGTGCAACTCAGCGACATTGAACCCGCGTGCTGGTGCACATAGTAGACATAGATGCATGCATGTACATATGAGCCATTTATTTTGAAAGTGGGGTAAGTCCATTTTTTACAAAAATGTAGATAATGGCATTTTTAGATAAAACTTATTATGATCTTTCTCTGGGTAAACTATTTATAGTAAAAAAAAATTGAGATTCTTGTATTTGGGAGATGGAAGTTTTAGCTCTTCATAGTAGTGACACTGAGAGTGAAATGTAAACAATGAAATATCTCACAATAACAGAAAGTGGACTAACCCCACTTTCAAAATGAACGGCTCATATCTACATGCATGCATACATTGATACTATGTGCGTGCGTCCAAATTTTTTACGTCAGCTTGGAGCTGATTGGCTAATTTGGAGACTTTGGAGAGTGCAAAGTCGAACTTGTGAAAAGTGTATTTAAGCCCTTACATTCAAATAAAGAACGGAGAATTGACTTAGCAGTCAAAACCGCTTTTTCAGTTCTAATTCAGGCACCTCCGGGCGCCAAAAGATAATTCGGCACGAACCACTGTACCTAAAAGCGGTTAGCGACAGACCGGAGGCCCCCAATTAGTATTGGCCTGTCGCTCTAGAATCAGCCCATGTCCTGCTGTCCAATCAAAGTAATTTACCTTGCCATATAGTGGCCGGGCGTCAAAATGGTCCTTCGAGAATTTTGTAATGTACTTATGCACTTCGTTCAAAAAAAGAAATAACAACAATATGCAGCATAAACGAAAGGCCAACGACACAACTTCACCTTGAAACTGCAGTAAGTGCACACTTGCAATTGTGAACATTTTTGATGACCAGACATTTCGGCAAGTCGATTCAAAAACTACAACAAACAATATGCATACTAATGGTCATCAGGAATGGGGCAATACACACTTAGTGTTAAGTCAGCAAAATGTTAGTATATAAGCAGGTCCAAAATCGAAATAAAATCAGAATTGTCTTCACACTAAAACTGAACACAGTCTCTCAAAACTTTGGCTTGCAAAGCCCAGAATATTGCACTTTGGCAAGGTACGGCCTATAGCAGTCCACATTGGCTTAACAAGCCTATAATACGTTGGACCAAACCATTGTGTGGCGACTAAGTCGCCGGTCCCGCAGCCGATAGGATTTCTGTAACAATTCTTAATGTTTTTGACAGATATTCCTTATTCTGGACGATACGGCTCTGTTCTGATATTCGGGGAATATTAATACATTATAATTTATTACTATAAATTCAAATGTTAAATGTTGAAATTTATTGCGTCAAATAAAGACAGAAGTAATATAATGTAATTGAATACCGAGAGGCATTTTAAAGGGTACACACATATAACTATGATCGGCGATATGTTGACCAAAGATCGAGAGTATTTTTTATGAATACGCAGTGTATGGCAACCTTTCTTAAAGATATCGTGCCAGATTCTGATATAAAAAATTTTGAACTCTGAAGGAAAAAGTGCAAAGTAGCAAAAAATAAAAAAGGTGACTTAGTATATAAATGAAAAGCTTATTTTCTGTAATAATCGGCGTTCTGGCAGACGGTAACACATCCTTTACGGGCACAACAGGCTAGTATAAGATTTTCGGTGATGAAATTGAAGAATGGCTTGGTGCCAAAAGATTGTCCACAAAAATGAGCTATCAAGAACATAGTTTAGTCTCGCAAGAGTCACATCACTTTTTTACGATGTTTCGAAATTTGACATTTTCGTTGGAATTTTATGCAATGAGAACAATTTTATTCAAACCAAGGAATTTGCCATTTGTCAAGTAGGCAGTCCCCGTGTTGGTAGTCCGAAGACGCAGGTCGGCTCGCGGTACGCTGCTGCGAGCAGTGGCTGCGGTCGCATATGTACATACAATTCCAATTTCATAACTCTGTCTATTTAAACTTTAACGTTATTTTCAAATAAAACCAACATGCACAGATTGTGTGCATGACACATGAGTTTACTAAAATGTCTGATCAAGTGCCTTGGTAGCGCAAAACTAAATTTTAATAGCGCGCCGGGAAAAAAGGCAGTTAGTTTTTTTTACAGCCATTTAATATGTAAAAGAAATTTTCATCTTAGAAACTGGATCTCGTATAAGAGCAGAGTTGGCGATACGTGCTTTAATTTAAACCTGAATGCCGATAAAAGCAATGTTCTCTTACCAGGGAAGATATTTCCAGTTGCTCGTCAGATGAAGTAATTGGATATTTATTTGTGATCGCTTGCGCCATACCACTACTGCGCGGCACTCTTAAATACCACCCGGACACAAAGCCTAACGATAACTCATACGAATAGGCACAGGACTTCACATTCGGCGTTGGTTATGATCAGAGAAGATATATGCTTGAAAATGTATATTGCATATGCATTCTGCATATTTGGCACGTTCACGCATATTTTGCACTTTTTTGCATATAAAAGCATATATTTGACTTTTTTCCGAAAATAAAAGGAAAAATTGTCTAAATTTTCCACAAAAATTTTTCTAATATTAAAAAAAAAATTTCTGGCAACGATTTTTAGCACCCATTTTTCATAAACATCTGGCAACATTGTAAACAAGTTTTGATTTGCGCGTCATTTTCTGTATATGTACGTGTTTTTTGTGACATAATGCCAAAAGAAAAAGAGTCTGCGGGAGAGTTCAAGTCGCGTGTTATCCAACAGTTTCCTGGTGTTTTTCGTGCGGATCGTATGTGTTTAGTTCTGACGGCCCTAGCTCCTTTTGTGTAAAGCGCTGAATTAGCGGCAAGCCGAATGTGAGGCAAAAGAGACACAAAAAGAGTTAGGGCCGAACTTGTATTTTATGCTGCTGGTCGGCCAATTATTTTTTGGCGACCACGCAGGTAAGATCTACTTTGGCTATTTGTTTCTCTGTATGTACCGAGCTACCTACACAAGTCACCATTTTGTGGCACTTATAACTTGTTGAACTATTTGTAATTTATTACTTATTATAAATTACTACTTGACCTTTATAACATTTGTCTAAGTTTGATTAGCTTTATCTAATAAAACCTGCGGTGCCCACTGTGGTCGTGGCATCGCTTTCTCACTTACTTTTTTCTCTTTTTATTTTATGCCAACGAGCTTTGCTTCCTACATCCAAACTCCACTGACGACCGAATCTGGAACTAGTTTTTTGAGCCCTTGCGGGCAACGAATTGACGGCTACCACCGGCAATATAACGCGCCTACAGGCGCGACCATGGTCCTTCGAGCCGGATGCGGCGTCAGTAGGAGTCAGCTCTAGAGGTCAACCTTTGTTAAACTACAAGCAACTGCAGCGCGACCACCTTATCAGCAGTATACAAAGACGACCCTTACAGCAAGACAAGAGCACCCAACCAGAACACGGGCCAACTCAGGACCACAAAAATACCGCACAAATTACAAAACACTACCTTAGAAATCCGTAGATCTCAAATTGACCGCTCCAATCTCAACCGTCAATACCTCTCAGGTGCTCAAGTCATATACTGATGGCTCATCCCTGTTGGCTCATGCGAAGACTGACTCATCTGCGTTCTCATACCCGAGCAAATGGTTCGAAGCAAATGACTTCGCGAAACCTAAATTGATGATTCCTGGGGTAGGCAATCTCACTTTTGACGTGTTAAGAAACTCAATCTTTAGTGAAATTAATAAAGACAATGTGATTTTAGACCATGCATTGGCATACATTTATGGTTTAAGACAATTCATGAAAGAAGAATTAACTGAAGACTGGGTATCCTATACTGTCACAATTGGAGAGAAAGGACAAAAGATAGACCCATTTGATATCGTAGAACCTGTGATTTCAAACACCACACTAACCGAGATCGAAACCGGCACCAACGTAGGGCCCACGGACGATAGATGGATGCTTTGCTACTTATGCTCGATTTATAGAGTCGCCTCCGCTCAGCTCAGCGACTGCCGGAAGATGATCACAAACAAATGCCTCACCACTATCAAAAATCAAGGTTGTCCCTTAACGCATAATGCTTTCAATGTTGCGACAAATGCATGGATCAACAAAACAGTACAAGAAGATGATGGCTGTCCTGGACATGTTTTTTGCCAAGTTTCCTGATAATGATTTCGCAATATGTAGAATGGGGACATTGATTTCTCAGCACAAAGACTGTGCGGGGATAGTTTCTTTCTTTCATACTGTGAAGATGCTTGGATACCAAAATCCGGGGGAATATGTATATTGGTTCCTAACAGGAACATTGGAGGCAGAGGCGAAAATCATGTTCTCTCCCAATGAAGAATATTGGCATGAACACTCGTATTTCTTATACCAGAGTGATTTGGGGTTGGTAAATAAGTCTGCATATTCATCTACAGCATTGAAAAGTATTTACTTTTTGTCAAACGCAGTTGCGGCATTGACATTTGACGGTAGAGGACTCAGAGCGAGAATGATGTTAGACATTGATGTCTACAACAACCTTTTAAATGCAAAATTAATTGCATATGTTCATAAAACCAGATCTAGTCTGGGATTAAGATACGGAGCAGCAAACGAAGTAGATAAAGCAATAGCTGCTGCTGCTAGAGCTTCACAGGATACATCCGATCCACCAGATGATGACGACGACTATGCAGATTCGGGAGAGCCGACATCAAAATCCCCAAAAGACTGGCTGCTTTACATGGAAAGCAACAACTTCGAGTTAACTGAAAAAATGGTCACATTTTTCAAAGCGTGGCGGATATACGAACCGCGCGAGGAACCATTACTCGCCCAATAGTTAAATTGGTGATTCTGCCACCAGTATAAATCGCTTTCATTCACTCTCCCAACATTTTCTTTTCTTTCTTTTTCCATCTTTTCAGTCATGGTGCCGTACAAGGTCAGCGTTCACAAAACCCAGAAGGAGGGCACCTTCGGGGCATGCCGGCTGTGCCAAGGCCGCCACCCCATTCGATTCTGCGAATTATTCCGGGCCATGGACCTGGAGGAGCGACTGCGAGCCGTGTTGTTACACCGGTACTGCGCAAACTGTCTCTCACCGCAGCACCTGCAGAACCGCTGTTCCAGTGAGTTGCGCTGCCGGTACTGTGCGGCACGCCATCACAGCATGCTCCACGAAGGAGAGAAGCGCGATGTCCGCCCGGCGACCCTGGAGTGCCAGTCTCTTGGACCTCGACCTCGTCCGTCGGGGCCAAGGCGTCTGCGCATGGGCGACGACTCGAGCGATTCGTCTGAGGAGGACAGCGATGGACCTCGACCTCGTCCGTCGGGGCCATCGATCGAGATCGTGGACTGCGATGACTGCGACGATACGGCCGAAGCTTGACCTCGTCCGTCGGGCACGGCTCCCTATCGCGCTCGTCCGCCCATGCGTCAGGAGAGGGCCCAGGAAGCCGCCGGCCAAAGAGCCAATCACCCCACGAAACGCGTCCATTAAATTCCAATACCGTTAAATACGCGCGTGTGTTCAAGTGTGGGGAAGTGATCGTGATCCCAGATCTGAATGAGTTCGCTTTCTGTTGTAGTTTCTGTCCGCGGTTGATTTTTCCCAATTGCGCGCTTTTAATGATCCACATGAAGGAAGAACACCGCGAGCGATTGGGATTGTCGCAAAAAGATGTTAAACAGGAGAAAGAAGACACAGTCGACCTCGTCCGTCGGGGCCACATAGGGGCAGGAGGCGCAGGCAGCATGCCCGCAGCGAAAAACCTCGCGACGCACAACACGTCCTGATGAGGCGCGCCCAACCCACCACTTCGCCACACCCCTTGACGCTATCGCCCACTGCTGCTGTGCGGATTCGGACCGCGCATGGGTTCCAAAAAGCACGTGCAGTGATCGACCCGTGCCAGGCGACGTCCATCGTCTCGGAATCCTTGGCGCGAAGATGCCCGCAGGCAGCGCACACGAGACCGGGCGAGAACACCACGATTACGTTGCGAGGAGGCTTCGTGAGCGGCGACTGGATAGACGTGACCGCGCGAGTGAAGCGCGATCTACAGTACGTCACGCCGGCCAAATCGCTGCCCATACGCTACCGAAGCAGCTTCGAAAATTTGAATCTGGCTGACCGCAATTTCGACACCGCCGGACCAGTCGACCTTGTATTGGGAGCGGATGTGTATGCCCGCATAATTCGCGGCGGCGTCTTTCCCAACGCGTCCGGGCTGCTGGCGCAAAATACGTCGTGGGGCTGGATTATTTCCGGCGCCTGCCCAGCCTAAACAACAACAAACCCAGTGGCTGTTTATCACTAGCGTAGTTATTAAGAGTTTAATTTTTGGATTTTTATTATTGAATTGTAATTTTAAGATACTTGCATTATACTTTGAGTTTAAGTTGGATTTTGCTATTTCTTACGTATATCATGTTCGTTGCACTATTGTTGCAAGGTGGGCGGCATGTTTAGTTCTGACAGCCCTAGCTCTTTTTGTGTATAGCGCTGAATTAGCGGCAAGCCGAATGTGCGGCAAAAGAAACACAAAAAGAGTTAGGGCCGAACTTATTTTTGAAGCTGCTGGTCGATCACTTACATTTTGGCGACACAGCAGGTGAGTTCTACTACTTATTCGTAACTATTATTGGGTTACTTTTATAATCATATAGCTATACGTATATATAGCTCTTGCTACTCGCGACTTTTGCGTGAGATATATACGTATATATAGCACTAGGTACTTGCGACTCTTGCGCAAGCTATCCCTTTGCTACTTTCGCTGTTTTTATAGGCCCACATATAGTTGCCTGTTAGGCCACCATTTTTATAATTTTTTATAATTTCCGAGCTAATAAAATTCTGTGGTGCACACGGCGGTCGTGGCACCACTTTACCCATTACATCTGCTCTTTCTTCATTTCATGGTACGAGTTTTTGCCTCCGGCCAACTCCACTGACTCCGCATCCGGAACTAGTTTTTAAGCCCTTGCATTGGGCAGCAAATTGACGGCTACCACCGGCAATACGAAAGGCTTGCGAGCCTTTCTACAGTATGGTTCTTTTTTGCACTTACTGCAATTGTGCGGTCACCGCGACCAAAATTTTCAATGTTAAGCAGCATTTGGAAACGGCAAAGCATAAAGAACCTGCCGAAAAACGAAATCCGAAGCAAACACAGACTTTGGTGACGGAATACCAAGCAAAAGAGCAAAACACTTTTGCTATGGACTTGTGCGAAGCGTTCGTAGAAGCAAATATTCCTTTAAAAAAAATTAGCCATTCAAGCCTAAAGAAGATCATAACTTATGATACAACCCTTACGTAAGCACCTGTACATGGTCCTTCGAGAATTGATTGCTAACAATTCAAATGTTAAATGTTTAAATATTTTACGTCAAGTAAAGACAAAATAAAAAGAAGAGAGATAGGAGAAACAAAAAGTGCATTACAGAGTTCCGAGGATACGATACAACAGATACAGGCGAAAACGAGGACGACGGATTAATAATAAAAACAGAATTGAATTTTAAGATGAAATTGGATTGTAGTTGTTTCATATTTAGATTCTCGGCGGTTTGCGGCGCGACACGCTTAAATGTCAAACAATAGAGATGTAAGGAAGAAAACATATATACCCACTTTTAACGATAGCGAGCCACGTTAAAACAGCAAACTGCATAATATGTAGGAGTTGTGCAACTGCCGAATGCAGCCCCATTGAAGTTAAAATTATTTATTGTAATTTATATTCTCATGTCAGTATATAAGTCGGAGAATTCATTTAATAAAATGAGTTGAATGCTGATATAGACAGACCACTCGCTCCTAACTAAACGCTTGCCACTACATTGAACTGAACTAGCAAGATTCAAATTAGAGCTGAACAGATACACGGAATTTGTTCCGCATGAACTAACAAAAAATTTATTTAACAGGAGTCAAAAATTTCAGGTGGCGTCTGCCACCTGCAACACCAATCAGCACCATCATTTGGTCCTTCGAGAATATATTGCTATAAATCCAAGTGTTAAATGTTTAAATTTTGTGCGTTCAATATAAGAAAAGTAATCTGACGTGAGATTACCGGAAGACATTGGCGACAGGCCTTACATTTACTTTTGTTAGGAATGATTATTTACCTTGTGGTAGTGTCAAGGATTGTACGAATAAGTTACACAACCATTAACTAAAGAAATCAGGATATTCTAGTAATAGCTGACCCATCTCACCATGCAAACCACATTCTAAAAGAAGCTTAAGATATGTATATTGAAAAACTATATCTCACCAATAGGCATGACAAATGGAATAACACCTTTGCTCAAAGTATTCAATGGAAAAGGTAGAAGAATACTATTTATGTTGTGTGTTCCAAAATTCTGAGTAGCAGATTTTCACAATCTATACTATAAAGAAAGTGCTGCAGTAATGGTTATACATATACAATCTGAATAATTTAAGACTATATTTACTACAAACATTATTCAGATTGATGTATAACAGCATAAGAAAGAGCGCACAGAATGATGGTCTTAATGAAATGTTTGAAAATATATTCAACAATCTAGACATGATAATCAACAATCTGACTGATGTAGAATTCCAATAATTAATTGAAGAAAAAGAACGACGAATTCCATTGTAGGGTACCACACATTACCACATCGCCACACTGCGCAGCATTGACATGCATATTGTATTAGGTCAGGGCACACACGCGATACGCGACACCACTTGCACTTGCGCTTGCAGTGTAACGTTAGCGCATGCGGCTGCACTTTTCTATTTCGCTGTGCATGCTATTTGTTGCGCAGGTCAGTGATTGGCTATTTGACTCTGTGCATTTCCATTGCACACTGGAATAGGGCGGAGCATTGGAAATACTGGGTTTTCACATTGTACGTAGATTTACTTTATAAGCCTCGGAGCTATCGAAATAAAGACAGATTTAAACTGAACACGCTTGGCATCACTGCCTTTGTTTCGCTTTATTTCTAAAAACTGCGGCGCTTGCGCCATACCAATACAGCGAGGCACGCTTAAATGCCAAACCGTACTGAACTTACTGACGTTGACCGAATCGGTATACAGGGACCTTACATGGCGATCCTGCCAGGATGGCAGAAGAATTGACTGAAGATTGGATTTCCTATGGAGTCACAATTGGCTCAAAAGGGAACAAAATAAGCCCATTTGATATTGTAGAGCCTGTGGTTTCCAATACCACCTTAACTGATATCGAAACTGGAACGAATGCTGGACCGAAAGACGACAGATGGATGTTGTGCTATTTATGTTCAATTTACAGGGCAGCATCGGCTCAGCTCAGCGATTATCGGAAGCTGATAACTAACAAATGTTTCATAACCATCAAGAACCTAGGCTGTCCGTTGACCATAAGTTCGTTTAATACTGCAACCTCTGCATGGCTAAATAAGACGGAGTACAAAAAAATGATGGCGGTTCTTGATATGTTTTTTGCAAAGTTCCCCGACAATGACTTCTCCATATGCCGAATGGGAACTCTGATTTCTAGGCACAAGGATTGTGCTGGTTTGATTGCTTTTTTCCATACTGTGAAGATGCTGGGCTATCAGAATCCGGGGGAGTATGTGTACTGGTTTCTTACGGGGACACTAGAAGCAGAAGCGAAGATAATGTTCTCCCCAAATGAGGAATATTGGCATGAGCACTCTTACTTTTTGTATCAGAGCGACCTGGGGTTAGTGAATAAATCAGCTTATTCATCTACTGCCTTAAAGAGCATTTATTTTGTTTCAAATGCAGTGGCCGCACTGACTTTTGATGGCCGAGGGCTAAGGGCCAGAATGATGTTAGACATAGATGTCTATAATAATTTGTTAAACGCCAAGTTAATTGCATATGTCCATAAGACACGATCGAGTCTGGGACTGAGGAACAAAGCTGATACATGAGGCTAAATTAAAAAGAAAAATAAATTACGATAGAAATGTAAACAGTTCGAACTTAGAAATAGGAGATTTAGTTTTAGTAAAGCTAGAAAAAAAAAAAAAATCACAAAGTCCTTATCACGGACCGTATAGAATATTAGAAAGAAAGGGAGTAAACTCCATAGTAGATATAAATGGGAAAGCCAAAGAGCTCCACAACAATAATCTTAAGAAGTATTTAGGAATTTTAAACTGAACACGCTTGGCATCACTGCCTTTGTTTCGCTTTATTTCTAAAAACTGCGGCGCTTGCGCCATACCAATACAGCGAGGCACGCTTAAATGCCAAACCGTACTGAACTTACTGACGTTGACCGAATCGGTATACAGGGACCTTACACCATACGCATACGGCAGCGCAGCAGCAGAGCAATGTGCGGCTTCGCCGCAATCGTGCCTTCGGCGTGTACACACGATTACATTGCTCTGCTGCTGCGCTGCCCAAGCTCTGCCCCCTCTGCCGCCTGCTGCCCAGTATTGTATGTCGATAGTCGTCGTCGACGATGAATACTCGAAGAGTATTGAGCAAGCAATCAGCATGTTACACTGAGTTGGAGGTCAATGAAGGAGTTTTGTAAACATGTTATTGCGTAGTTGCACAACGTGACGAATGTTACAAAGTATTTTTGAGATAAAGGGAACGTTAGGGCACATTATTTATGCATGAGTTGATTGAAAATGCGTACATAATCAATTTAAAATGCCTACATAAACAGTTTACAGATAACACTATTCTGATGCAATATTTGGATGTATGCATAGTGCATTTGTATAAAAGGGCATGTCGACAAAACACATTAGTTAGTCGACATGGATTTTCAAACAGAAGAGAGAATTACTGAACCCTTTTTGGTGCACGAATTGGAGGAACTTATCGATTCAGTCGAATGTACCGAAGGAGAAGTACAGGAATCTTATTTTTCTACACTGACTGACTTGTTGAAATTTTATTGGAAATATGTGAAAGTAGTTTATAATGATAAACTAGAGTTACAGTTCTGTGATGAGTATAAAAAAATGTGGGCCTTTTCCCATTTGTATTTTCAAACAATATGGAAACATTGCAGTAACTATTTTAAAAATGAATTAAGGGAAAAGGTGTCGAACTAGCATAACGCGATCCGCCAGCCCCACCCCAATTTGTTTTGACAAAACATTCAAGTTTTGTGAGCCCGACATAAATATTGGTCCTTCGAGAATTTATTGAATAAGAATAAGATGAAAGAATATGCTGGAAATTATATTTTATATAAAAATATTTATATATATTTCCCCAAAAGAGATGATGAAATTGTAGATAGTGAAACTGCTACCTTTTCAAGACTAATGAGATATGCAGCTCCATTATATGCTAGATATATGTTGAAAACTTATGGACAGGATACAGATGAGTTGAAAAAGAGAGTGTCACCAATAGGATTGGCTAGTGGATTGTCATCTTTGTTTAAATATGTTAAAGGTGACACTAGAAGAATAATTTTCATGTTATGTGTTCCTAAGTTCAGAGTTGAACAAATACATGCTTTAACTACAAAGGAGTGTTCTATTGTTCTTGCTTTTAATTTGGTATCAGATTTTAAAGCTTTTGAAAGTAAAAAGATTAAAACTCCATTCAATATAGCTAATGCTAATTATTTTAATCAATCTAGAACCAGATGTTTCAACTGTAGATTTTATGATTCTAGCAATTCCACTAAAATGTTTAACAATGCCAAAATATTCTTTAAAATTATGTTAAAAAGTTTGAGACTCAATGCTTCAGCTGATGGATTGAGTGAAAGTATTGATAATTTCTTTATGAATTTAGACAACTTAAAAGATTCTGATGTCACTTTTGAAGAAACTAATGAATTGATGAAAGAGTTTTCAGGTGAAAAACCTACAGGATCAAAGAAATCAAACAAATAATATTTAACTATTATATTGACAAGTGGTTATTGCCACAACATATTTAACCAAATAATAAATACCAACAAAAATTATAAGTAAACATATAATCTCAAATATCTCAAATATATAACCAAATAATACATTTATAAGAAACCAAAGGGAAACCAATAATTTTATTTTAACAATTGACTATATTTAAATAAACTTTATGTTATTGAACCAAATTATTATATACACATTTTAAATTTACTATAATATTATGAACATATATTACATGGCAAAAGTAGGGGCATGCATGTACATACATACATACATACATGCATGCATGCGCGTATCGATACTATGTGCAGTGCATTAGAACGCCCAACTCCCTTTTTGATCGGTCAGCAATTAGCTGATTGGCCGAATGCGCTACTTCCCCTTCCTTTTTGACTTTGGAGACTTTGTAGAGCACAAAGTCCAAATTGTGAATCTAGTATTTAAGCCGCACTTTTTGAAAATAAAGTTCAGAATTGTTCTAGCAGCCACAACCGCTTCTACTATTCTAATTCAGGCACCTTCGGGCGCCAAATGATAAATCGGCATAAACCACTGTGCCTAAAAGTGGTTAGCAGCAGGCCCCAGGCCAGGCAGATAGAATTGGTCTGCTGCTCTAGCGATAGTGTCCTTCCGCCTACCAAAACGTACACATATATTACAGCTTGTAGGATTTTTATACAAAATAATTGGTAAGGTATGTATATAAGTATATATATGTATATTTTATGTGTAAGTTTAATGAAAATACTTCAAGATGTGCCAGGAAGAGGTGGCACCGGAACCAGGAACTTTGGTATTGGGCTGCAGGAAGACCTTACGTCGCTCTTCATCGACATGGCAGCAGGTATGTCCCCCACGGAGCGTGAGTGCGTACTCATTTTTGATAAGCTCGCAATCAAGAAAGTACGACGAAGCAGCGGACCGTATAACAGGCTTCTGCTACTTTGACGAGGGAGATCGCAAAGGGAAAGTATGCTCAAAGGTGCTTGTATTCTATTTAAACGAACTCACATAACGCGATCCGCCAGCCCAAACCCCAATTTGTTCTAACAAACCATTCAAGTTTTGTGAGCCCGACATAAATATTGGTCCTTCGTAAATTTACTGTTGTAAACACAAGTATTAAATGTTTAAATTTTTTGCGATCAATATAAGAGAAGTAATCTGACGTTATTATATGAGAATATCGGCAGACATTGGCGACAGGCCTTACATTTCCTTTTGTTAGGGATTATTATTTGCCTTGTTATAGTATCAAGGATTGTACGAATAAGTTACACAACCATTAACTAAAGAATTCAGGATATTCTAATAGCTGACTCATCGATATAAAATTCTGCAATAACTTGCATTGGGCAAGAGCAAACAAAAATGCTTATTAACGACAAATTCCATACTGGCTTAAACGAACTCACATAACGCGATCCGCCAGCCCCCACCCCAATTCGTTCTAACAAACCATTCAAGTTTTGTGAGCCCGACATAAATATTGGTCCTTCGTAAATTTACTATTGTAAATCCAAGTATTAAATGTTTAAATTTTTTGCGATCAATATAAGAGAAGTAATCTGACGTTATTATATGAGAATATCGGCAGACATTGGCGACAGGCCTTACATTTCCTTTTGTTAGGGATTATTATTTGCCTTGTTATAGTATCAAGGATTGTACGAATAAGTTACACAACCATTAACTAAAGAATTCAGGATATTCTAATAGCTGACTCATCGATATAAAATTCTGCAATAACTTGCATTGGACAAGAGCAAACAAAAATGCTTATTAACGACAAATTCCATACTGGCTTAAACGAACTCACATAACGCGATCCGCCAGCCCCCACCCCAATTTGTTCTAACAAACCATTCAAGTTTTGTGAGCCCGACATAAATATTGGTCCTTCGTAAATTTACTATTGTAAATCCAAGTATTAAATGTTTAAATTTTTTGCGATCAATATAAGAGAAGTAATCTGACGTTATTATATGAGAATATCGGCAGACATTGGCGACAGGCCTTACATTTCCTTTTGTTAGGGATGATTATTTGCCTTGTCATAGTATCAAGGATTGTACGAATAAGTTACACAACCATTAACTAAAGAAATCAGGATATTCTAATAGCTGACTCATCTCATCGATATAAAATTCTGCAATAACTTGCATTGGGCAAGAGCAAACTAAAATGCTTATCAACGACAAATTCCATACTGGCTTAAACGAACTCACATAACGCGATCCGCCAGCCCCCACCCCAATTTGTTCTAACAAACCATTCAAGTTTTGTGAGGCCGACATAAATATTGGTCCTTCGTAAATTTACTGTTGTAAACACAAGTATTAAATGTTTAAATTTTTTGCGATCAATATAAGAGAAGTAATCTGACGTTATTATATGAGAATACCGGCAGACATTGGCGACAGGCCTTACATTTCCTTTTGTTAGGGATTATTATTTGCCTTGTTATAGTATCAAGGATTGTTCGAATAAGTTACACAACCATTAACTAAAGAATTCAGGATATTCTAATAGCTGACTCATCGATATAAAATTCTGCAATAACTTGCATTGGGCAAGAGCAAACAAAAATGCTTATTAACGACAAATTCCATACTGGCTTAAACGAACTCACATAACGCGATCCGCCAGCCCCCACCCCAATTCGTTCTAACAAACCATTCAAGTTTTGTGAGCCCGACATAAATATTGGTCCTTCGAGAATCGATTGCTATTAATCCGTGTTAAATGTTTAAATTTTTTTCGATCAATATAAGAGAAGTAATCTGACGTTATTATATGAGAATACCGGCAGACATTGGCGACAGGCCTTACTACTTTTGTTAGGAATGATTATTTCCCTTGTGATAGTCTCGAGGGATTGGTTCCTTGCTCCCCCCAGCCAAGTGGGGGACATAA
Organism: Neria commutata; assembly: GCA_963457695.1. Classification (NCBI taxonomy): domain Eukaryota; kingdom Metazoa; phylum Arthropoda; class Insecta; order Diptera; family Micropezidae; genus Neria; species Neria commutata. Next base: position 1,963,271 of record OY735249.1, read on the forward strand.
CAACGGAATTACGCAACTACGTGAAGGGCGTAGACACAGCCGGACAAGTTGGCTGGCGCACACAAACCTATACCGCGTGGGCATCATTGCCGCACTCATATGCAATAACTTGCATTGGGCAAGAGCAAACTAAAATGCTTATCAACGAAAAATTCCATACTGGCTTAAACGAACTCACATAACGCGATCCGCCAGCCCCCACCCCAATTTGTTCTAACAAACCATTCAAGTTTTGTGAGCCCGACATAAATATTGGTCCTTCGTAAATTTACTGTTGTAAACACAAGTATTAAATGTTTAAATTTTTTGCGATCAATATAAGAGAAGTAATCTGACGTTATTATATGAGAATACCGGCAGACATTGGCGACAGGCCTGCATTTCCTTTTGTTAGGGATGATTATTTGTCTTGTCATAGTATCAAGGATTGTACGAATAAGTTACACAACCATTAACTAAAGAATTCAGGATATTCTAATAGCTGACTCATCTCATCGATATAAAATTCTGCAATAACTTGCATTGGGCAAGAGCAAACAAAAATGCTTATCAACGACAAATTCCATACTCGCTTAAACGAACTCACATAACGCGATCCGCCAGCCCCCACCCCAATTCGTTCTAACAAACCATTCAAGTTTTGTGAGCCCGACATAAATATTGGTCCTTCGAGAATCGATTGCTATTAATCCGTGTTAAATGTTTAAATTTTTTGCGATCAATATAAGAGAAGTAATCTGACGTTATTATATGAGAATACCGGCAGACATTGGCGACAGGCCTTACATTTCCTTTTGTTAGGGATGATTATTTGCATTGTCATAGTATCAAGGATTGTACGAATAAGTTACACAACCATTAACTAAAGAAATCAGGATATTCTAATAGCTGACTCATCTCACCGATACACAATTCCGCAGTAATTGGCATTGGGCAGGAGCAAACTAAAATGATCATCAACGAAAAATTCCATACTGGCTCAAACGAACTCACATAACGCGATCCGCCAGCCCCCACCCCAATTTGTTCTAACAAACCATTCAAGTTTTGTGAGGCCGACATAAATATTGGTCCTTCGTAAATTTACTATTGTAAATCCAAGTATTAAATGTTTAAATTTTTTGCGGTCAATATAAGAGAAGAAGTCTGACGTTATTATGAAATGATTTGGGAGAAATTTTTACGTGTATAATTAGCATTAGCGAGATCCGCCAATCTCCGCATAAAGTTTGGCAAAGCATAGACGTTTAGGAAGCGAGCTCGAATATTGGTCCTTCGAGAATCGATTGCTATTAATCCGTGTTAATGGTTTAAATTTTTTTCGTCAAATAAAGACAATGAAAATTCCGGTAACAAAAACTGGTCATATGGTCGCGCCATAGGAGGTTGCATATGCAGATGTAAAAATAACGGTTTAAAACAGTTAAACCGGCACTAATTATGCGCCATACAGGTAGGTAGCAGCAGAACACTCTTGAATATTTTGAATATACTCTTTCCGATACTTTTTATAGCTATGTATACCAGTTCGAATTACTAATTTTTGTACTGCACGCAACTTCTTGTACATTTACTTAATTCTAAGATGGATTCTTCAGGTAATAGTACATGCTACCCACCCTCCATTCAGAAGCAGTATCAAAGAAAAACTCCCGTGCGATTCTTTCGAATTTCACTTACTTGCCATCGCTTACAGCTGCGTCTTTCGAGGCAGATGCAGCGCCATTTTGTAATTTCATCGCATCTAGCTCACCCTGTATGCACTCGAACATATTGTATAAATGCAGCAGCTCCTCGTGGTTCATTTCGAGGTTAATGTCCTCACCAACGCCAGTTTTCAGTTGAAGCACAGCCAACGCCGATTTTTCGCGCTGCTGACAGTGCGAGGAAATTTCCACATTCAGCTTCCAAGCCACATCCTGTATCTCGTTCGACTCATAGCGCTCACATGCCAAATTATTCATGAGCGGAGTAGTCTGCCGCACCCACAAGCGCACAATAGCATCAATTTTAGCCTCATCCTGCAGTTGTAGCTTTTCGCGCAGTTCTGCCTGAAGGCGTGTGGGTTTAATGACAAATGTAGAGGTGCGACGTAAAATATACGAAAACGTTTTGATCAGCAGCAAAAAATCGGGTCGTGGCACACCAACCAATCGCTCCAGCTCCTCAAGTGCATTGTCCGGCTGCTCGGCGGAAACATCCTCCGAACTCATTTGCCGGTGCACATAGTTCAGCACAGTGGTGTAGACAGGATAGGGAAGGGCATTTATGATTTTAATACCCTCGCGTGCTCTGCAATCAAAAATGCTCTTAATAGGTATATACAGTTACTACGACCATTTTAACTTAAGTTAAGAACTGTATAATCATTTTCAACTATAATTATGTACCTTTCTGTAATTTTTATCCAGTGTATGCTCATTTTCCGGGCGTATGCTTTTATTCGTTTAGTATGTATGCTTTGGCTTACGTAAAATCTACGAGCGCACTAAATTCGCGATTCCTCCGGATAAATGTTTGCACATTACAATTAAAACGTAATTTCAATTAAATTCAACATTTTTCTATGTTGTAATTAACAATTTATCAGCACAGCAATATACTTTCAGCTAATTTTAAAATTTTCACAGCTTTACAACGTACAACGCAGCCTAAAACCAATTTACAAATGGACGAGCTTCGGCGTCGTTCGTCGCTTTTATTGACAAAGCGTCGGCAAGAAAAAATCACCTGAAAGTCTCGATGTTCGGCTCCGTTCGGCTTTATAGTTGCAAGAAATTGCAAGTTGGCGGAAACTAGGTTAAACTAGTAAAACTTGCAATTTCTCAGCACAAATTAGAAATAATGGTAGATTTATTCGGAGAAAATTATTTATTCATTAAATAAATAATAAACCTATATAATAATAATAGCCCTATAGCCCTGAATGAATGCCACCAGAATGGAAATATTCGGCTAAAATTCGGCTTCCGCTTGAGGCGGAAATAGGTACGCCGGCGCCATTATTAATTTATTGCTTTCAGATCGGGCCTCTTGCTAAAGGGAGATAGTTGACCGTGCATCTCACTTGCGCACACTACAGAAATTGTTCCTTCTGAGGAAGCAGCGTTGCCAATCTCCTTTCGCAAATTTGTGCTATTGCTGGGCAGCACTGGACAGCAGTGCTACCAATTTTTTAGTTGGGCATTAAAGATTGCCCAACATTAATAATTACAATATCTGCAAAACAAACAGTTAAGCAAACTCGAAGATATTATTCTATATCCGAGTATCTCTTCGAGCATTACTCGAGGCTCGAGGAAAGAGCCGTATCGTTTATTGGTAACAAAATGAGCGCGACATTGCGATACCGTGGCGACAAAAGCAACATAATAGAATTGGCCAAGAATTTGGACGCATTCAAGAAAGTATCGGAAAAGTATACAGAGACGACGGAAATCGGTGGCACATGTAAGTAAGGCTTTGCTACGTTTACAAAATAGTGTTAGAAAACGCTCATGTCCTCATTTACCCACTGCGCTTTAGTATCGCTTTTGAGTCGCCTGCTTATAATTTATCTGGTCTACAACGAAGTGCAATACTACCAGGAAGCGAATTTGACTTTCCAATTTGAGCCGGATATCGACATGGACGATAAGGTTCAAATGCATGTGGATATTACGGTAGCCATGCCTTGCACATGTAAGCAACAGTCATTTCTCTTTAGTGTGTCTACCTGCACTTACACTGTCCATTTCTCAATTTGCATAGCACTTTCCGGCGGTGATCTCGTGGATGAAACGCAGCAAGATGTTTTTGCTTATGGTACACTGCAACGCGATGGCACCTGGTGGACAATGTCGCAGAGTCAGCGTACTGAATTCGAACGCATGCAACATATGAACTCGTTTCTGCGCGAGGAATACCACTCCGTGGCGGACATACTATTTAGGGACATCATCAAGAGCAATGAGGTGCACGACGAACCGACCGTGTATGGTGAACCGCTGCCGGAGGAGCAGTATGACGCTTGCAGGTTACACGGGACATTGGGCATTAATAAGGTTTGTGTTTGTGCTTTTTTATATATGTATGTACATTGCCGCTAGCATTCTTTACCGCAAAGGTTGCTGGCGTTCTACATTTGGTTGGTGGCGCCCAGCCAGTGGTCGGCTTATTCGAGGACCATTGGTTGATTGAGTTCCGACGTGTGGCAGCAAATTTTACGCATCGTATTAACCGTCTAAGTTTTGGGAGGTATTCTCGACGCATTGTGCAGCCGCTGGAGGGCGATGAGACCTTAGTGCCAGATGAGGCCACGACAGTGCAGTATTTTTTGAAAATTGTACCAACCGAAATACACAATACCTTTTCTTTCTCCACTATCAACACGTATCAATATTCCGTAACGGAAAACGTACGCAAGCTGGGTGAGTGAGTATTGGCGTCAATTGTATAACATATACATATATACAATTATGCTAATATCGGACTGTCCCTCTTCACTTCAGATTCCGAACACAATTCGTACGGTTCTCCAGGCATCTACTTTAAATATGATTGGTCGGCATTAAAGATTGTTGTACGCACCGACCGCGAGAACCTCATACAATTCATCATTCGCTTGTGCTCCGTTATAGCTGGCATCATTGTGATATCAGGTAAACACAGTGACAGAGCTGTCAGATAAAGCCCAAGTAAATATTAAGGCTGCGACTTGACTTCTTGCAGGCATTCTCAACACGCTGCTTGTTGCAATGCAGCGTCAACTTTTACATTTGTTCGCGCCGCAAATGCTCTACAAGTCGCTCAAGCATGAACCAACTACACCAACAGGCAGGCAAGCGCCCTCCTCAATAGGACTAATTGGCATTGTGGGCGGCAATCTGACCCCAGGGCCCATAGCGAATGAGCTCATATGCAACGCCAACAAAATGTCCAATCTAGCGTCCATTACTCTCAGCAGCGCAGCCGAAAGCGTTGCGGCGTTGCCGCAGTAAGCTTATACCACCTAGTTCACCATAAGATCTCCTGCCTGGAATCTCGTCTTCAGTGTGCGAATTAAAGAAAGTCGATTTTTTAAAGTTTATAAAATGTACATATTTGCATTTTATTTTTTGCTTAATATTAGTATTTTTCCTCATTTCCGACCTGTTTCAAACAAATCCGTATTGATGTTTGCAAAATTTCCGCTGCGCTTGTATCCGAAAACGGTTTTCAGTATCTCCAGGCAAGCGCTTATCGTTGTTTTGACATCCTGCTCGTTGCCTATGCTAGGATTCAGCTCCACCAAGTCGACGCCCTGTACGCGATTTGTGTCGCGCAATGCCTCCACAATTGATATGCCCTCGCGCAGCGTAAGGCCGCCGTAAACGACAGTACCCGTACTTGGCGCCCAGATCTTGTCCAACGCGTCTATGTCGAAGCTGACGTGTATTTTGTTGTTGGGGTTCAGTGCATCCAGTGTCATCTCAATTATTTTCGAAATGCCCAGCTTATCGACGGACTGCAACAAAGCAGCAAGAGCAAAGATATTTCTTCAATGTGCTGTATGCGATTACACTAGACAATAGCAAAAATGTAACGAGGCCTAATTTACATATTTTCTGGTGCAGATTTTATAAGGTCTTATGGAGAAAAGTGTTTATAATTGAATTTTATCATGTTGCTGGAAAACTACTACAAAGAAATACTTTTACGAACTATGATTCTATATTTTTAACCTTACGTCCCCACTACTCTCATAAAAATTGCATGACACTTATTTCATGAGATGCATTTTGTAGAAAGAAGAATAGCACATGGAGTCAGGGGGTTGACGGTCTATGTGAGTACTGTATTGAGCAGCGCTGCTATATCTGCAACAAGATCGATATCATCGACAACACTTCGATGTTAAACTATAAATTCATACTCGCCTCGCAGTCAATGAAGAATTTTTCTTTTCACGACTCATAAATAATAATCGGATATTTAGTTTATTTCGTTAAAGCTTCAAACATTTTTGTTGGAAAAATATTTCAAAGATTTATTTTGCCCTTCTTCCTGTCTGTCTGGCTGCTGAACCCTAATTCTCTCTCTATATCGCTGCGTCTATTTTAGTAAGGCATGCATATGTACATACATATATATTTTGTAAAGTCAACCCCTATTCTCCTCCTCTTTGTTGGTAGCTGGCTCTTGTCTGCGTCCTTGTTGTAAATGCAGTAAATGCACAAAGTTTACAGCAACTCAACAAGAAACAAATACCATCCCTTCCCAACACTTCCATAGCAAACGATCGTATATCTCCTTTAAATATAGCATTACAGCTACAACGACAATGAAAGTAGCAACACTGCGCAACTTACATCCATGGCATAAGCGCGTATACCCAGCTTATTTAGAATATACGCCTCGTAAGGGTCAATGTCCCGCAGGCCGATGTAAACCAGTTGGTCCGCCGGCAAGCTGTAAGTAAATAGAGAATAAATAATATTAAAACACGGCATACATATATCTTAAATTTAAATAAATGAAAATGGAAAGAGAACTGAAATGCATTTCGTTCGAATTTCAAGAATACGCTAAGCTTTAGTGTATTTAATGCAAAAAATAACAACGGACTTATTTTGTAATTTACAAGGCTCAATCTTCACCGCGCGTTAGCAAAGTTCGTATCAAGTTGCGTTACGTCGCTGTGTCGATGATTTGTACGAAAACCGGCATTTCGTAAATCACGGCGCAGCGGTTTCATTCACTTGGGTTCCTGTGCATATTGAATTCTTGGAATGCATACTTTGTTAAAATTACGACTGAAAAATTCAGCATTTTCATAGACAATATAGACAATAAATTGCATTGCAATGAAAAAAAAGTTAGACGCACAGACGTTTTTTTGACGGGCACTCTTTCAAATTATAACAAAAAAAACAAATACATAAAGTACTTTTCGCTTATAACTACGGTGACCAACCGTACTATATTATATAGGACAGTACTCTATTTTAAGCCGATGTTCTATATGATATATTTTGTTATTAAAAACATGGAAATGTTCTCTATTTTAAAATGTGTTCTATATTTGTTCTATATTTGATACAAAGCGAATTAATATCGTATAACAAAATAAATACCAAACACGAATTACGAGCTCATGTAAACTGAGATTTTTAATCACTTTGACTAAAAAGTATACCTTGTAAAAATTGTGGAATTCAATCTTTGCTTACCAGGGTCAAATGCTCCTACAAAAAGGGGTTTCTCTCTTATGAACCACATTTAGACTGCCGAAAAATCGTAAATGAATATTAACACAATTAAATCCATTTTAATTACAAAATGCAATTATGAACTTTCTTGCTTGGAATTTAAGGAGTACCTACTTAGAGGAAAACCACAATTTGATAAAAAAAAATTCATTCTACAGAAAAATATCAAGCAATTAGAGCTAAAACGTCTTGTATGTTATGTTAAGAATTTATGTTATACAGGGTGGTTGCCATTAAGGATGCTGATCTGGTGGTTCCTTGGTTCAAACCATAAAAAAAGCTTGCCTTGATATAGGGTCCAATTTGAACCCTTTACCATTACCCATTACCACCCTGTATACAGTTTATTGGGTAAATTGTTTTTTTTTTATTATAAATTTAAGTTGTTTTGCAACATGATCTCATATGTTTGAATAAAAAATACATTTTTAAAACGGACATTTGCCATTTTTAAATTTTTAGAAAAAAAGGTATGTTGGTGGGTGTGTTCTCTATTTTGATTAAAAAAATATGGTCACCGTACTTATAACGAACTTCAAGGGACTGGGCAAAACGGTTCGTTTGAAAAGAAGTTAGCTTTAAATGAAGTCGTTGCTTTCATAAAACTAGTTTTAAGTGTGGCAGGTTCAAGCCCTTTTTGAAGAAAAATGTGCTTGCTACAAAAGCCTAACAGCAACGGCCTTGTCCGACAGGGTCTAAGCGTCTAGTCGTAAGTGCACTTCCCCTGGCGGCGGAGTATTCTCGCCATACTATCCCTCTCTACGTCAATGCATTATGCAGTATGGACGAGTAATATTTAATGTGTACATTTGTGCAGTGAAATGTGCAAAGTCGAAGAACTCTATTCATAAATACATAATATGTATGTATATATGTATATACAAAATAATAGGGTTGTTCGGAACTGTGGAACTGTAAACTGCTGCTTCCGTTCGTTCTATTTTTAGAAAAGAGATTTCAAAAAACTTGTCAGAAGGGATGAAAGGGCTCGCCCGAGAGTAGGCAAATTATGCACATGTGTGCGTCCGTCGAATGCACGTGACACTTGAAGTTCTTTTTAGGTGGCATTCGTCTGTCGCAACACCACCACACCACACCACAGCACAGCAAACACATCCGTTCCGAGCTCCCTTTTTGCGCTTGTGGTTTTGCATAGAATAGTGCAATTATTGAATATAATTTTTCAAGAGTTCACTTTAAGGGCTGATGACATGTAAATTTGTGTTAAATTTTTGGAAAAAGTTACATTTATATCATGAGGGGAGCAGGAAATGGAAATTTGTTTAGAAATGCTTGGAGGCAATTTAGCTTGATGCTCTCTCCCGACAAAGAGTAGCATGAGTATCTTCTCCACCTGCAATAGTACTGCTCAAGACTCACACGCGCACTAAGGAATGGAACATAGCCAATAAGATAAAAGAGAACACTTCTGATTGGCTGATTTTTTGATTTTCACTTTTATTCAATTTTCTGCATTATTCCATACTTTCAGGGTGAACAATAGCAATTTTGATCGAAAAAACCGGTTTTGCATATTTCGATAAAAAGGATGTACCCTCTACATTAGGAAAACGATCCGTTTCTTGTTTAAAAAAAAACGCCAGTTTAGAAATTTTAGAATTTGAAATGTTGATAAAAAATAAATCTAAAATTTCATGTTACAACATTTTAGTGAAAACTTTGTCGAATCGACCCTGGACTTTTGCATCGACACTAGTTACTTCTCCGCCAAGAGTTTCTTTATGTTTTCCTATTTGGAGGGCTATCTTTCAAATGATATCAAATTTGATTTTGACACTATTCATAGACAAATATGGATCAAATCACTGTGGGCCCTTCTTAATTTTTACATTTTCGGTCGAATGTGACATACTGTGCGACGCCCTACTGTCTGGTGTGTGTACGTGTGTACGTACGGTGTCGGGAGTGCGAAAGACAGACGTTGTGGTGGATAGTAGGTGAGCGGGAACGCGTACGCGAGGGGAGCAAATTTGCGTTTCATTCGCTTTCTGGTTGCTTTTGTTGTTGTACATTGCAAGGCGAGTGCTTTTTCTTCTTCTTCTTGATATTGTAAGTGCGTGATGTTTGTCGTCGTGTCGTCGCTGCGTCGCTGCGTCGCTGTTATCGATATACAAACTAACCCTTGCTGTTGAAAGCGTGCTGTTGTTATTTGTATTTTTCAATTTATTGCCGCACTGCATGCCGCAGCCCTCCTCCTATGCATTGTACTGTGGCTCCTGCTTGACTACCCTCCCCCTATTGCCGTTGCTGTTATCGGCGCCGTCACGGTTGCAACGTGAGTGCGCTTGTCACTCGTAGCTACAGACATTAATATAAGATACAATTGTATACAGATAAATTTTGATTAGAGCGTGCCAACAACAACCACATAGCGCAAGAGTACTAACAAACGATATTCGTACAAAGCAACTTTAAAGCTACCATGATATTCCGACCTCGTTCTGCATTATTACGTAAAATTCGTTATCGCATGCAATTTATTATGCCTGGGACTGCAATTTTTTTCAATTTCGTAAAATTTACCTATGTATGTAAAATATTTTATAATTTTCTATATAATTTGCTGTCGCAGCCGGCTTCTCCATGTGTAAATTGGCTTTTCATGAAACCCACTTTCTAAAATTGTTCCTCTCTTGCAAAATTTATCTTAGAAAAATGCCATGTCCTTAATTCCCTGGAAATATGGGATAAATTGCATTACAATTTAATTTATTGCAGGTGATGAGTTGCATTTTTTTAAAGACAAGCCGGGGCCGATGTTATCCACCAAGGAACCACAAAAATGTCACGTTCGAAGCGAAAGTTCGTAATATCCGAAATAAATAACACGTCAGAGGGAGTTTCATACTTCCAAAATGATTAGCCGAAAGGACCTTCTAAGCGAGTTTGTGATCCTCTCCATGACCCTCCTTTTTCAAGCTTAGCAGAAATCGGGGATCTCCTCGCAACCTGGCAACAGCGATGACGTACTATAGCCTTTGGTGGGCTGAACATGAGGGTGGAAAAGACGGCGAACAAGCAGTGTGCATAATCTGCACGCTAACAACAATAGCAGGAACGACCAGAGCAAGCACAGGAAGTAAAACAAACAAAGCGGCACGCCAGCAACCACCTCATTCACGTTCGGTGTCTGCCGCGTCCGCTTGCGAAATCCTGGATATGATACCAAGCTGTCCGCGCTATTCAGGCTAGCCACCCCGGCGCAAACCTACCCCTGCATTTATGACCAAGCAAGCTAAAGGATAATGCAGCATGCCGAACGCACACATAAACATAGAACTCACGCTCGTACGGTTGACGACCTCTGCTCACTGCAGACTGCAGCAGCAATGCAGTGCCACTGCCCCTTCTAGTTCCTCTTCCACTATTAGCAGCGCACACTGTGCCTCTGGTTGGCTCTCATGGACAGCGATGTAGTGCAAAAGGGAGCGGCGCTTGGTTGTTTTTGTTGTTTTGCTTTGCGCGAAGAATAGCTTACATCCGCTTTATTACTTTGCTGTAAGCACAACATTACGAAGCGGGGAAACGGAAGTTGCAATGAGCAATCAGGGAGTGAGTAGAATTGTGAGTCGTTTGCGAATCGAATGAGAGAGCGACGGTTTTGTGGTTCGGCTTTAACTGATAGAGTACAAAAATAAATAAAATAGAGTATGTACGAATGGTTTTTACTCTATGCTTTAACATGTACATTGTCGGCGTAAGCCGATTCGCAGCAAAGCAGCTCATTCCTCGCAATGTCCACATTTTCGCATTTCTAAGCTCATCTTATTTCTTTCAAAAGACATCAATTATTTAATTCAAATATACCGCTACTCTATAAAACGTTTGTTCAAATAACCATTTTTCTCACGGCCGTGAGGCCACATCATTACGTTTAGGCGCCGCAATAGCAACCCTGCATTTACACTTTGCAATGAGCGAATGAGCGCAGCACAGATTTCCAACACACACGTTCTAGTTCACTATAAACGTTCGCTGGAAATTGAGTGCGAACTGCAATAGGGTGACCACGTGCACTTATCTATAAATTGCGGGTTCAAGTAAAATATGTATGTATAAATACAGCGAACGTTCATATTTATAAAATAAGTTTGTTCCTCAGGAGATAATAATTTTTGAAATTAATAAGTTTATTGTGATTATATATTTTACATATGTACATTTAAAAATTGCACACGCGAAGTATTTTCCGCCCGACTGGTCAGCCTAGACGACAACGACTACGGTACTCTCTCACTCACTCCCAACGGCGACGGCCATTTTGAATAATACTACATTTTTGTAGCTGTGCTGCTCTTCGGCTCAACAAGCGCACTCATTCGAACGTCAACGCTTGCTAGCCGCAGACCTACACACAAAACGCAGCGCAGTCAGTGTCGTCGCCGTTGAACGGGTGAACACCACACATAATAGATTTTTTTGTCTAAAATAATAAATAAGCAATTCCACAAGAATAATTCAACCGACTAAAGGAAAAAGTTTCACAAAGTTATTACGAAAAAGTTAAGTTTCTATTAATAAATGAAAGTCCAAGCAATTCGTTGGATTTCTCTCACCGTCAGAGTTCAATAAACTTGAGCGCAACATTAAAGTGGAAAATTATTGAAAAGCCAAGCGGAAAACGGGGAAAAAGAAATAGAGTACTTATAAAAAAAAGGAAAAAGGGCGCAGCTGAACGTATGCCGTAGTAGAGTATCGATTAAAGAGGAGAAATAGAGAAGAAGAAGAAAAAAGTGTATCTGTATCCGTAGAACCGCAAAGTCGCAAAGTGTTGTGGTGCAAGACGGCCGAGCAAACAGAAGCGCAGCAATTAAATCCAAATAAAGTCGTAGAATAAAGTGAAGCGCAGCGTTCGGTCATACGGGATTTGAAGGCTTCCAGCGTGAAATTAACTAAAAATTAGTTTGGCATTTTGCTAGATATTACAGCGGCATCGCATAACTAGTGCTTATCCCAGTCTAATTCACTTTTGTGTGGAAACATTGCAACTGTGTGTGCGTGCGTGTGTAGTTTGTGGAAAATTAGATTTTTATGTATTGCAAGAAGAAAGCGTGAAATTGTGTAACAACTCGAGAGAATCGCAACAAAAAAATTCGTGTATCTATGCGCATAAAATAGATACAAACTCCAGATACAATCGCAACGACAACAACAACAACAGCAGCAGAATTTGCAGCGCAAAATTAGTAGTACAAAATATAATTTGTACTAACACAAGCGTACGTAGAGCGCGTAAGCAAAAGTAAAAAATCAATAAAATCGATCGTCCCCTCGCTAGTTCGTATACAGTCGTGCTCGTCGTCGCTGTAGTCGCATTCGTTTGTTCTCGCCGTCACATTCCCAGTTACTTTGTTGTTTTGTGGCGTTTACATAAAACAGCAAACGCACTCATCAACTTACACAGCTCTCAGCTGAACAAGAGGAAATCCGAGCGGAGCAGAGCAGAGCAAGGTAGCAACGCCGCTGCTAACTTACATATAACAACAACAACAGCCAAACTAGAAACAAACAAATACAAAAGTGAGTACTTGGTGCGCGCACTCGTCATGCAAATGCATTGGCGAGAAAGAAAGCGCCGCAGGTTAGCTGTATAGTTGTACTGTTTTGTAGAAGAGAGACATGTTTGCTGTTTGAGTGTGTTTTTTTAGTTTTCCAGTGTCTCGCGTAGTGTAGTTTTAGTTAAGGGGTGGGTGGGTGGTAGCTTTCGCTTGACGCTGCTACTGCGCAGTCGTTGCAATGTTGCAAAATAGCGCAGTTATGAGGAATAGAGAAATATGCATAGGGATAAGTTTGCCAAATGTTGGTTTTGTAAACCACAAATTAAAGGAAAATTAGAAAGAAAACTAATGCTGTGAATTATATTTTTGAATCACTGAAAATGCAAACTAATATTAGATTTTATAGTGCTATTATTTCACTATACATTTTTTAATTTGCAACTTTAAGTAAGAATTATGAGGAGGATTAAGGATGGGAATTTTTTATTGTTACTTTAGCCGGCGTCTCCACGTAGAATTTTTGAAAAATACTGGAAGTGGAGACCATTTTTTCACTCTAATCCAATTTACATATGTATCTCATTAAAAACGTCATGGGACTTATTTGTGGATTTTGTTAAAATCTCTGTCTGTCTCACTGTTTTTTAAATGGTAAGGTTAAAGGAAACCACAGACTTATCAAGTATCGCATACAAATGCTTGAATAATTCTGCCATGCTTTATAATTTTATTTTGGATTGAAATCGACTTGAGAGTGAATGAAATTTATCGACCGATGTATCATGGCCCATACCTAGTTTAAACTTGTCTTTTTACCTGTTTCCGCTTTAGGCCCGACTGGAAAAAAAAGGATTTTAAAGCCCCAAAATATAAAAAACATAGCGCCAACTTTTTAACGGTTAGATAACTTTCAGATAGCCCATCTAGAGAATAAATTTGGTCATTTTAAAATTTCACATACATTTTTTCTAAATATTGGACTGTTGGAAGATCGGCTTTATGGGCTCGTGTGAACACGCATATCAGCATATGGCCATAATAAACGTTTAGGTAGCACGCAGGCGCTTTTTAGCAATTTGGAATATGTATACGATTTTATATTGCATTGTACGCTTATTCTTATTTTCGAATAAAATTTTTCTGTCTCTTAATTTTTCCATGTTTTTGACGCTGTTTCCATCACCACGCCTTCCCTTCTTTTTGTGCTTGAATGCTCCTTCACTTGAAGTGGATTTCATGATGGCAAACGCAGGCGCCACCGTCGACATGCAGACAGCGGCGACCAATCCAGCTGCCGCCGCCGCGGCAGCAGCAGCTGCAGCAGCCGCCGTAGCTGCATCGAATCCAGGAACGCCCGTACAGACCGCTGCTGCTGCTGCGGCCGCTGCTCAACTGCAGCAGCAGCAGCAGGTGCAACAGGCCATACTGCAAGTGCAGCAGCAACAGACGCAGCAGGCAGTGGCTGCTGCCGCTGCGGCCGTCACACAGCAGCTGCAGCAGCAACAGCAGAACACCACCAATGGCAATGGCAACGGGCAGCAGCAAAACGGTGGCGGCGGCGGCAGCAACGGCAGCAGTGAAACGCGCACCAACCTAATTGTCAACTATTTGCCGCAAACGATGACCGAGGACGAGATACGCTCGCTTTTCTCCAGCGTGGGCGAAATTGAGTCGGTGAAGTTGATACGCGACAAGTCGCAGGTCTATATAGACCCGTTGAATCCGCAAGCGCCCTCGAAGGGCCAAAGTTTGGGCTATGGCTTCGTCAACTACGTGCGCCCGCAGGACGCGGAGCAGGCGGTGAATGTGCTGAACGGGCTGCGGCTGCAGAACAAGACCATCAAAGTGTCTTTTGCGCGCCCCTCCTCGGACGCTATCAAGGGGGCCAATCTGTACGTTTCTGGGCTGCCCAAGTCGATGACGCAGCAGGAGCTGGAGACAATTTTCTCACCCTTCGGTGGCATCATCACGTCGCGCATACTGCAGAACGCCGGCAACGACACGCAGACCAAGGGCGTCGGCTTCATACGCTACGACAAACGCGAGGAGGCGACTCGCGCTATTATTGCGCTGAACGGCACCACGCCCGCCAACTGCACCGACCCCATCGTTGTCAAGTTTTCGAATACGCCCGGCAGCACCAGCAAAATCATACAGCCGCAGCTGCCCGCGTTCCTCAATCCGCAGCTGGTGCGACGCATGGGCGGCGCCATGCACACGCCCGTGAACAAGGGCCTGGCACGCTTCTCGCCCATGGCCGGCGACATGCTCGACGTGATGCTGCCAAACGGCTTGGGCGCAGCGGCTGCCGCTGCCAGCTCGTTGGCCAGCGGCCCGGGCGGCGCCTACCCCATCTTCATTTACAATCTGGCGCCCGAGACAGAGGAGTCGGCGCTGTGGCAGCTGTTCGGACCTTTCGGCGCAGTGCAATCGGTGAAGATCGTGAAAGATCCTACTACCAACCAGTGCAAGGGTTACGGCTTCGTGTCGATGACCAACTACGACGAGGCAGCGATGGCCATACGCGCACTCAACGGCTATACCATGGGCAATCGGGTGCTGCAAGTCAGCTTCAAGACTAACAAATCAAAGTAAATGCAAACACGCCGGCATCGGTGGCTGGGCGACGGCGCTCTCGCGCAAGCTACCCGCGCTCTCTGCTTGTTGTCAAAGCAAGAATAGCAATTAATTTAGTGTAGACAGTTTATAGAGTACGTATCTTTTTGTTGCTGTGGAATAGTAGTGAGCAGAAATAGTGGGCGCTGGGCGTGGCCGCACCAGCACAACACATCACATCGTACACATAAAAACGAACGCTCCCTGGCAAAGCGCCTAGCAGTGTGCCTGGTTTTTTGAGGCAACCCGCTAGGTGCGATACTGCGTGTTGAGCGTGGGCGCTGCCATCATGCGCACAAAAGTATGCAACAATTTTCAAACAGTTTGAAAATGTTAGCATTACTACTTTGCTGAGGCGCTGGCACAAAAAATTTTAAATTTGAGTGTATTAAGAGCAAAACTTGGCTTCGTTGCTTTAAGAAATGTCTCGGGATAATTTTTCTCAAAATTGCTGAATATGAAAAAGTAACGTTCTGCTTTCAATCGACTCAAATAATGCCAGCACGAGTGTTGCAATATTTAAATTAAATCTTAATTCTAACAAAAACGAAACTCGAATTGTTAGGTGCGGCCGAGCCAGCGGAAGGAAGGCGTAGGAAAGAGCATACTTGCAACAAAGAAATCAACAAAAAATGCATTTTTCCTGTTTGCATGTGGGAAAACAGCAAACTGTAAAAAAATGTTCAACGAATAACTTTCGAAAAAATAAGTAAATGTTTTAAGCGTACTATGAAATCTTCCATTGGCACAAGAAAACAGAAAATGTGCATAAACATTTTGTGTGTGTGTGCATATTTGATAGAAAAATAGGCAGGACAGCAGTGAGTAGGGGGAGGAGTGTAGCTTTAACGCCTGCCTCTTTGGCTGCAGCCGCAATACTTTTAAAGAGCACTACTAATTTAGTAATTTTTAATGAATATCTAAAGCCAGTGAGAGGGTGGGCGGTAGGGAAGCGGGAGGGCGCAAGTAGAGCAAAATGTGACACTATTTAAAAGCAAATATTACTAATAATAAACATAATATTAATATGCTTACTTTTAAACAAATTTAAGGAGGCTGCTACAGTATTAAAACAAAAGCAAAAAACCACAAAAAAGCAACTTAAGAAATAGCATTAAAAAGCGGCAGCCAGAGAGTGCAAACGTTTAAAGCGAACGCAGGATAACGATGAAAATAAAGATTAGAACAAAAAGCAAAAATTGCATAGTTAATAATATTCCACACTACGAGTGAAAAAGAGAAGATAACCGGGCGTAAACAAAAGTTATGAATATTGCAAAAATATGCAAAGATAATATAAGCATACTACAAAAGCAACAAAAACAAGTAAAATTTATATAAAAAATTGTGCGTGCAAGAAAAAGCAAAACGAAAATAATACAGTTGCAAATTACAATTGGATTTCTCTGTTAGTGTATTAATTAGTGGTAGTTCATGTGTGTGTGCACACAACAACAATGTGTTGGTGTGCACAGTTTTTGCTGTTTTGACGTTTTGCTAATACATACATACATACTAAATTAATATGTAACTATGAAATGACAAAAATTTGATATTGACGAGTGTAATACTCACAACCATAAAAATGTAGGGCCTACAACAACAAGCACAAATACAAAGAACAAATGACAATTTTTTATACCTATAACTACATGCATACATACATATACATATAGTATATTACCCACATAGTTAATGTTCGTTGTGGAACAGCTTTCATACTAAATGTACGTACACATTGTATTAAGTCGTTTTGTTGTAATTTTTGTAGTTGCTTGTTTTTGTTGCATTTTTTCGTAAAAATCGTATAGGCAATGTAGGCGCAGGCGCGAAAGTCGTTGTGCGGCGGATGAAATTTAAAGCGTGTGCGCCTAAAAGTATGCTGTGAATCAGGCGTTTAAGATTTACAGTCATGTTCCACATTTAAATTTTGATTCGAAATTGAAATCGAACGCAAACGAAGGTGAAATAAGTTATGCGGCACATAATTGCATACTTTTAGGGGCTGGTTGCCCGCTCGATTATTTTTTCTTCTTTTTTTTTTCTTTCGTCACTTGAAGCTGTAAAAAACAGAAAAAATTACTTTTTTGTTGATTTCTTTTGATTTTAAATTGTCCTTTTTTTCTGATTGGGTATGTGTGCGCTCGCTCTAGTTGATAAGGCATGTGCGTTACCAGCAAAAGTATCGATTCGACATATAAGCACAATTAGTTCGCTGCTGCTTATCGTTATGCAAATTATTGATATAAAATATCGTGTTTAAAATTGAATACATGCTAAGATCACTTTCAAATGCACGCCGTTTTAAAGAATGCAATGTGCTATGATCGAAAAATGCTGTAAAATGAACAATTTAATTTTAGTTGTATGCTTTCTATCTCTACATTAAGCTAAGCATAATCATATTGATGCATCGCTTAGGCGCGAAAAGTATATTTTCATTTCATTTGATTAAATGCAAAAGTTAGCAGCAGTTATCTATTGTATATGCAGTCAAAAACCAACACTTTTTAAAGAATCTTTACTAACAACCAAAATTCGAAAAAAAAACACTCAAAACAGTTTTTTCTTAAATCGATAGTGTGATAGTAGCGCAGGCGAGCTGGAGCGGGCGCAATAAGGGCTTAGACTTTGCGTTTAGTTCGACTACTATTCTTCAGTTTTAACTACACTAGCACAGACACACAGATGCATTCATGCATACAAACATGCATTTGTGCTTACTACTACTACAATTTTAATAGTAATTTATATTAATTTTTTAATGTTGCTCTGCTGTATGCTATTTACAGTTTATTTGTGTGTATA
This sequence comes from Neria commutata, assembly GCA_963457695.1. Lineage (NCBI taxonomy): Eukaryota > Metazoa > Arthropoda > Insecta > Diptera > Micropezidae > Neria > Neria commutata. Next base: position 1,981,443 of record OY735249.1, read on the forward strand.
CAAGAAAACAACATTACAACAATATTTATGTTTGCATACTTTTATATATATGTATGTATTTTTACATGCGCATTATCTTTATTTTGCTTTCAATATGTCTAAACGAAAAAAAACAAACATTATTTATTATTATTTTAAACAATTATGTTAACTTTTGGCATTGCATTATTTATGCATATATATATTTATATATGCAGTAGCAGCAAAGAAATTAGTTATGTAAGTAATTAGTCGTAAAAATATATACACACACACACACACACACGCAACACATCTACATGAGCAGAAATGCCAGAAAAGACTTGCAAACCCAGCCAGAAATTTAGCAATGCATACGTAAAGACTCGAGCTATTACTTTGTGCATTAGCATTTCGTGGCTGCTGGAAGAACATGCAAGCAATCAACACTAATATTATTTATTTCATAACTAACAAAGCTAAAAACTATGCGATGGCTGAATCGCAAGCAGCTGCGCTAATATTAAATATAATACATAACTAAATCGCATACAAGTAATGAAATGAACGAAACAAAAACAAAACACATGAAACAAGAAATCTAGTCAAAAGCAGAAATGTTGTAATGTGAAAATGCTAAAAATGCAAAGGATACGAGTTAAAAGCAAATTTTAAATTAAGCAAGCCACAACAAACTCAAGCGTAAATTATGAAGTAAAAAGCATACAAGCATTTTTAGTTGAAAGTTGCGTTAAAAAAGTGCATAAGAAAACACAAAAAATGCATGCCTGCAAATTCATAAAAATTCATGTAAGTGTATAAGCTGCCGCCAAATGCAAGGGCAAATGCAAAAGCAAGTATACATACAAAAAACAAAAAGTTGTATTATGAATTTAGTAAAATTGTACACCCTCTTTCTCTCTCTTAACTGTTTGATGTCGCTGCTCATTGGAGTGCTTGCTCTTGCGCTCTGCTTGTGTATTGAGCGCTATTTTCTTATGGCGGCTATCATATTCTTTCGTGTTTTCCGTTACACATTTTAAGCGAAGAGTGGAGTGCAAGTTGACTTAGAGACATATACGCGCCGAAAGCGTGCAAGCGCGAGCGTGAAAAAGAGCGTGAGTAGCGAAGAGAGTCTTTAAAAATCTTAATGTCATTAATCTCACTAAAAGTTGAAGAAAATACTTCTTCAAAAGTCATTGGAAAAATGCCAATTGCATTTCTGAAAAATATTCTATACGTTGTTAAAATTTCGAATATAAGATTTTGTTGAACTGGCCTGAATTAACTTCACTCCTCTCTTCCCCTAACACTGAGACAGGCTCACTTTCTCATTGTAAGTCGCTCAGACAAGCTCTCTTATTCCCTCAGATAATCTCTGTCTCTCTAATTTTCTCAGACAAGCCTTCTCTCTCTCACTCATTTTCACAGCCAAGCTCTTTCTTCCTAATTTTATCAGAAAATCTGTCTTAAATTTCTTCTCAAAAGCGACATTTTCTTATTTACTAAGACAGTATATCTCTGTAATTTTATCAGCTTAAACTGTTTTCTCTGTAATTCTCTTTTCTTGTCTTTTTCTCTCCATAAATTTCTCTTAGCACCCGTACTTCTCTTATTTTTTCAGACAACCTGTCCCTCAAATTTTCTCAGACTATCTGTCTACCTCTCTCTCTCGTTTATTCTATCAGACACAGACACAGACAGTCTCTCTAATTATTTAGCCTGTCTTTCTCTCTCTCTAATTCTCCCAGACACAGACACAGACAGTCTCTCTAATTATTTAGCCTGTCTTTCTCTCTCTCTAATTCTCCCAGACAGTTTCTCTACAATTTTCTCAGATTATGTCTACTTTTCTCAGAACTGTTTCTCTCCCTCTCTACTGTCTCTCTCCCTCTTTAACCCGCTCAGCCAGTCTATCTTCCTTTACATTCTTTCTGTCTTGTAACACTTCCAGACAGCTCCCACGCTGTTTCTATGTGCTTTGCGCTCCACTCGCCAATCAAATAACCCCCGATCATCCAAAGATTTACTGTAATTTGAGCGAACGCAGCAAAAGTAAACAAAATTTATTTAGCAATTATGTATTTAAAATTAAGTGTTTGTACACATTTTTAACTATTTAAAAGAGCAAAACTAAAAATAGCAAAATTTATGCGTATGAGAAGGGAACAACAACACCGCAAAGGATGTGTTTGTACATTCTCACAAGAGTTCAAGAATCTTGAACACTTTCTTTTCTCAGAATTTGAAATTGCCACGAGAAATTGCTAAATGTTTGAGCAAAGCAAAGAAAATTCTGCAAGAAAAAGAAGAAGAAGAAGAAATGTGTGTTCTTTTCGTTTTTGCTTTAAGAATGTTCTGTGCAATAGAAGAAAAGCGCAAAAGCTGAGCAAATTTGTGTATCTCAAATGAAAGTATAAATTTTTTTTATTGTCAACCAATTTTTATTTTAATTAATATAAATTAATTTATTATACAAACGTATGTTTACTCAAGTATAAACTTACAATTAAGTTGCTATATTATTAATATTTAAAATATTTTTTTTGTTCTTGCAATTGGACACGTTTTGTGTTGTATAGAGGAGAGAGCGCGACGAGCGCTGCAGAGGATGTAGGATAGCAAATGCATTGAATGAATTTAATTTTGATGTTTTTGCCTTTAGGGAAATGACAACAACATTTACAACAACAACAAATGCAATGCAATTGCAAGGCGCGTAGAACACCAAACAAGAAGTACAGAAAGAGCAAAGAGCAGAAGTGCAAGAGGCAAAGCAAAGAGAGCATAAGCATTAGTTGCGAAATACAAAAGAGGCAAGGCAAACCAAGAAAGACAAGACACCATAAAGCAAGGCAAAGTCAAAAGTGCGCATGCAAAGCAAGAAAAGAAAAGCAAAATGTTATCAAGAAAACATCAAGTTAAATCGAGTGCAAGGCAACAGGCTTTCGCGCAGTTCAGTATTGCGCAGCTGAAGAGCACAGCCTAAAGAGCGCAGCAGCAAGTAGGCACAGAGAGAAGAGAGCTAGAGAGTTTGATAATGTGACTCGCAAAGAAAAGAAATGCATTCAAGCAATTTGCAATTCATTCATGAGCACATAAGCTACTGTTGTATCCAGTATTCTGTAGTATGTTCATTTGCTGCCTCCCCCCTACCCGTCTACATATCATTTTAGTTCATTTTATTCATAATTTTTCTTAGCGTCATTTTTTATTTGATCGTTTTCATGTAATTTTTTAGTACTAATATTTTACTTGTGGGTTTTAAGTTTTGTTTTCAGTGCTCATTTTCATTTTATGTTTTGGCACACACACACACACACACACACATTGTGCGTCAAAGTACATTTGGTTGAATTATTTTTTTAATTTGTGCATTATTAATTAGTTTACAAAAATGTAGTATGTCAATTTATAACTTTTTATTATTTCTTACATTTTGTACAGAGCCAGAGCAGAGACAGTTGCAAGGCGCGGCTGCAGATGCTTCGCACACGCCTTGCAGGGTTTCTCTTTGCGCCCTAATTAAAATTTTATGTTTACTTTAATAGTTTCTGTTTCCAGTGTAAATTATTAATATTATGATTTTTACTCTATCTGCCCTTGCCTTTGCTGCAATTATGTGCCCCCTCTGTTCCCCATCTACTTCTTGCTCACATGTCTTTTCATTTTCGTTCTTTTTTCTGTTTGTTCTACTTCTTTTTTATATGTATGTAGTGTTAAAATCAAAACAATTTTTGTAAAATTAATTAATTATGTTCAAAAGCATATAAGTTATATAACTTGTACCTTACATTATTTTAATTTGCTGTAATCATTATTATTTTTTCTTAATTTCTATTTATAAATTAATTTTGTGTGTGGTTGTTCTGGTTTTTTTTTCGTATGCCTACTCGACATTTATAATTTTACATAATGAATTACTTCATCATTTATTGCTAATAACCTTTTTATAATTTATTATTATGTGTAGCAAAAACAAACAAAACAAAAAAAAAACAAAGCATTATGGCAACAAAAAATTTATAAACAATAAAATAAACTACAAATATGCAAATTTCGACACTATTTATCGTTTTTTATAATTTTTTTCTTTTTTGGAAATTTACTTTATTCAGTAATATCGATATAATATTAATAAAAAAATAAATTACTTTTTTTAATTTAAAATTTTGTTTTCTTTATTTACTTTTATGATTTTTCCGTTTTCCGTTTGTTTTTACATTTGTTGTATTCTTGTCACCGATCTACTCTCGCCCCTCATACGTTCTAATGCTTTTTCTCTTTTTCTTTTGTCTCGTTTGGCATATTTCTCATTTTACTTCCGATCGAAAATCAAATCGATTGCAATAAAAATTAATTTGCCCTCAGATCGATGTCGATCGAAAGGGGAGTGTGGAAAATGCTAGTATATGCCTTTGGCGCATTTGACTTTCGATTTCAATTTAGATTGAAAAACAAGTAAGGAAGCATCAGTCGGGTTTAACCGACAGAGTAATACCCTACACCAAGTAATTGAGTGGGCGGACCACGCCCATTTTTGGAGAATTAAAAGGTATTCTTACCGGCAATGAAGTGACCAAATATGGACAGACTGGTGTATATATTATGGAAGTTATAAAGATTTTCCGCTTACCGTCTATATAGTAGGCGGACCGCGCCCATTTTTTTGTATGACCTTACCTTAAATACCAAATACCATTCCTTTTTATGAATATTTCAACAAATTTAAGCAATTTTACTGTAAATATTCCGGGGTTGTGGGACTTACTGGCCCGTTGTGGGCGTCTCCTTCGACCGATTTTGATAATCTCAGAACTTGAATAGTGAAAGGTTCACTGCGACTGTGTGCCAAATTTGGTCTAAATCGGACAACTCCTTCTTTCTCTCCTGTGCGCACGGACAGCAGGACAGACAGACGGACGGGCAACCGGAAATCAAGACAGAAAGTGATTCTAAGCATTTCTATATACTTATGTCTATACCTTGGATGGCTCCTTTAATGCGTTACAATTTCCGCACAGTGTTATCATACCCTATTACCATAGGTGTAGGGTATAAAAAGTGGAATGTGTTAAGATTGGCTGATTGTCATCAAGTCTACGCCTCCTGTTCATTTTCTTGTGTGTTTCTCTCTTTGTTTTTGTAGCACAACTTTTACTTTTCTGCCGTTTACGCGAATTTCACTTCTACTCGTAGTTCAGTTAGTTAGCAGGCATGTTCTGAGTATCACCATAGAATTTACAAAATATTCCGCCATGTTTCACATTTGGCTTTGTCACTATTCTTTTTGCTACGTATAGAGCGACTAGCTGTTTCAAAGATGACGACACGCTCTCTAAGAGAGAGAAATAGGCTGCCCCAAACATAACAACCCGCTCTCCAAGAGAGAGCAACAGGCTGCCTTAAACATTACGATCCACTCTCTTAGGTTTCATTTCAGTCGATCAAAATTGAGAATTGCTTTAGTGCTTGCAGTTCCCGTTGACGTTTGAGATTTTAATAAAAACTTGATTTAAATGCCATCTTTCATGAGCCTGCTGCTATTTAATCAAATTGAAAAGGGCAATGAAATGCAGAAATATCTGCGCTCAGACAAGAAGAAACAATTTTCAAGGAGAGATCTGCTATCTCTTTAAGGTGCTCTCTTCTAGGTGTGCAATTTTTTGTATATCAGTCTTGAAACGAACACTCTCTTTAGGTCATTTCACTCCACTTTCATTGACTTTCAATCGAAATTGAGCTCATACTCAAATTGATTTCGATCAAAAGTGATATGTGGATCTTGGCAGTTTTTCTCTGTGTGTACGACGAACTTACTTCTATGCGCCTTGTACTGTTAGCTCTTTTAGATTGCAGCTAATTGGTGGACTAAAGTCTACCGCCATGTGCCACAGTTCATTCTTAATTGCAATTTCTTTGAGCACGAACTGAACTTTAATTAGAATGGTTTTGAATTTCATTTGCAAGTGAAATTCTGTCCAACATAGCTGCGCAAAAACTTCGATATCGTCTCTCTCCCCTGTAATCTCTAGTCAACAGGAAAAGCGATCTCAAGCAGTGTTTCTAATACTCACAAAAAGCATTCCAAAAAATACTCCGCTCTATAAAATTTAAAATTATTTAATTAAATTCATAATATAATAAATTTAAGTTTATAGCAACATTCCAAAAAATTTGAGAGAGGCAAATGAGAGGCCGTAGTTGGCGAAAAGAGCGCAAAGAGAAAGAAAGAGTATAGAAAGAGCGCAAGCGTAAGAATGCAGCTGTCAGGGCTGCACTTTGCATTTGCTCTCTATCTCTCTCTCTCCCTTTAAGGCCTTGGGCGCTGCCACTATGGGCCAAAGCCTTTGCAAGCCCATGTAAAATTCATGCTAGTCAAGAGCAAACCAAAATCGCATTTTTGCGCTAAAATTTACAAACTTACATACTCTTTTGCTTTAAGTACTTAAAAAAGATTTTAAATTAATTCATTTAAAATTCTCTTCATCTAATTACTTAATACTGTAGCATATTTAATAATTTATTTTAAATAAAAAATTTTTTATAGTATGTATTTATAACACCGATTTATGTTCTTCAAAACATTCTGCAGAAATGCATAGAGCAAAAATATTTTCTTTTTGCAGAAAAATGTCATATTTTCAAAAAAACAACAACAATGCAAACAAAAGCGAAAACTCAAAAAGCAAAAGTTTAACATTTTTATGTGCAAAATTCATACATATTGAAAATTTTCTTTTCTTTTGAACAATGCAGCAATGTAATATTATTAATGTATGTATTTTCATGTTTGATTTGTAATCTCTCTTAAAACGATAACCAATATTGATTTTCACATAACATAAATTTTAAATGCAACCACCTTTTATGATTATATTTATGTATAATTGATTATCATTATGATTATTAATCACTTATTATATTCAAATTATTATACTCTCATGTATATGTGGTGAAAACAAAAAGCGACAAAAAATCGATAAAAGCAAACCGATATTAATAATATTTAATTTATTTATTATTATCATATATATATATATACTTATAATTAAATACACTTTAATGCTATTTATTATTATTATTAATTATTAATGCAATTAAATTTAAACGTAAAACCAAAAAACAACCTTCGAAAATTCCAAAAAAAGCAAATAATATTATAAAATGTATTTTAAAATACGATTATGAGTTTGTTTTTCTTTGTATAGACTCTACTTCTGCTCGTATGTACTTCATTCTTCCTTTAAGTTTGCGTTTCGTCTTTTTTTGCTTACGTTTCGGTTTCGGTTTCGGTTTCCCCGGTCTGTTTCAGTATGTTACAGTTGTGTTCCACTTTTTTCTTAAAAGATTTAGTTTTGATCTCTCTAATTTCATTCGAAAGTTTATTCCATTGCCCATTGATTACTTGCTTCGTTCTCGTTTCGGTTTTATTTCGATTTGTTACAGTTTATTTTAATTATATTTTTCCCTCTCTCGACTCTATTATTTCAAATCAGATTTTACTTCATTGCTCAAAAATTCAATAATTAGCTGTTGATGGTCTGATGGTTTTGTTCTGCCTATTTACTTTCAATTCCTAGTTACTTTGCCTTTTGAGCATACATTTAGTTCTTCTTTTAGCTTCAAAAAGGCTTTTTCAATCTCTCGATTTGTTTACTTCATTTACAAATTTTTTCCATTTTTAATTGATTACTGGTTTCCATTTAGGTTTCTATTTCAATTAATTTCCGTTATCTTCTATTAAGACTTTTTATCATCTCTTGGTTCACTTCATTCATTTGAAATTCTGTTCCATTGCCAGTTGGTTTCTTGTTTCGTATTCGTTTGTTACATTTGTCTGGCATTGTATTAAAATCATGTCTTCCTGTTTCTATTCAACATTCTTAAATTCTCATTTCGTTGTAAATATAATTTGCAATACTCTTTTTTCTACTTGCTTTTAGTTATATTTTCACTTATTTCCCTAAGTTGTATTCGATCTATTTCCGTTTATGTCAAATTAATATTGTGATTTATGCTTAAGTCTGCCTTTTTTCAATGTTTTACAATTCAATATAATTTCGACTTTCTGCTCGTTTACTCATATTGTTACTCCATACAACTTTCTTTACATTTCGAAAGTTGTTGCTCTCACAAAGTTCCGTTGGTTTCGCTCATTTCGTGTCGCCTCCTCCCTAACAGAAGGCTTTGGCTAGTTTTCCGCTTTCATTCAACAAAAACGGTATACAAAGTTTTCGAATATTATCGGTTTCTATGACTCTGGATTTGGATTTTCCCAAATTGGTTCCAAACTGTTTTTCTTATTTAGATTCTGCTCTAGTTTTGTTCCACTGAATTTCAGTTTCATTTGATTTTTGTTTCAGTTCCTCAGTTTCAATTTCAGATTCTTCATTTTATTTAGCTAACAAGAAAATTTGCTAAACTAAATTGCTAAAGCTAAATCCCATATAACAGCAGAGTTGTATAGGCATTATATTTACATATATTAGCTCAATTTCCTTTCTTATCTTTACTTTTTTCAATTTGGACTTTTGTTAACGTCGTGAGCGTCCCTCCTCGCCGGCGCCCTCGTCTGTTCATGTGCGTTTCTACATTTTGTTCATGTGCCGCCTTTGCCTATATTTGATGCGGAAGGATAGAAGGACATGAACGTTTGTCGGGCACAATTTGGCAAAGGCGCGCAATTGGCAACTTGTTGGGCCAATTAGAAGTTTCATGCTTTTCTCGTTTGCGTTTCAGCATTTCACTTCCAGTGTTGTACACCGATTGTTCCACGCCAACTTGTTCAAAGTACATATAGCTATATCCAGTTCCCCTCCGCCTATTGTTATACTCGTACTTGATAAAGTGTCACTTATTCTTTTTGAAAAAAAAAATCAATTTTCAGTTCGTAAATGTGTTTTTGAGTGATTTTATAAAAAAAGTGCTAAACGTAATTTTTACTTCCAAGCAAAACCAAAAATAGATAATTTTTTTTTGGTTCGATCACAAAAGCTAAAGTAATGTTTTTCAGTTGATTTGTTTTTGTGCATTTCAAAATTGAGGAAAATTTCTTTTGCAGCTGTGCTCATATTCGATTCATTATTTATTGCACAGAATAGTGCTTTAGTTTTAGTGATTTTTTTCAGTTCCGTGGTTTTTTGAAAACGCAAAATTTTGTAAAAACACCTACTCCATTGATTTTGCCTCAATTCTTACCGTGTGCTTCACGTTTTTTGTTCGTTCAACAGAAATGAATAAAGCGCATAATTTGGAACAATAACTCGTAATAAATGCAATTTTTATAATTTTTTTTGCTGAAGTTTAGTAAAAAAAAAAACCAAACAAAAACCAAGGCATTTCGTACAACACTTTATTATATATTATGTACTATATATCATATATATATATTATATTGTTGTATATGTTGAAGTTATAATTTCCGGTAAGTAAAATTTTGATTTTTTTCTTTACTGCAATTTTGAGTAAAAAGAAACGCTCGACTCGTTGGTTTTTATAATTAATTACAATGTTGCATTTGCATAATTTCTTTTCTTTTTTATTTTCAGGAGTGTGCCAAAAGTATATATATACTCATATACATATATGCATAATTTAAATATATTTTGTTATAAATGTACAATTTATAATTTAGCGTAATTTTGGGTGTGCAATAATGTAAAAGTCCCATTTTTACGTTGTGATCTCCAAAACAACAAAACATTGTAACTGCTCACTCCCACACCGAACCACGATCCCCTCAGCCATTATTTCCCATATACATACATACATATTTTCAGTCAATATGTACTTCCCTTTATCTCTCTATCTAGCTATTAAAGCTGAATTTTCAGTACGACTATAGAACTAGTTTAAATCCATATTGGCATAAAATCATTCATTGTTTACTTGAACTTGGTTGAAAATTTAACTGGTTTATACAAACTCGTTTAAAATTACTGACCATTTACTTGAATTTCGTTTATAATTTAACATCAAATTGTATGTATGTAAGTTTAAACGGTCGTTCAAGTAAAGCTCGTACTGAAAAACTTGCCCTTAGTATCGATCTACCCTTAACACAACTAAATACAATTCACCACACTTCAATTCACCACACTTTGGCACGATTCATTCATATAACCTGTAATCAGTCAACCAATCGAAAAGTCAACAACGAGAAGCTTTTTTGTACACACTTTCCCCAAACTACGGCCTACGGAAGTTGCCTTTTTGACTATTCGACTTTTATGTATGTATATAGTATGTACGCACAATTTCCGTTTGCCATAATTTGTTCGATTATATAGTGCCAATGATTTCTGATCTTTATGAAATAGCATAAATATTTTGGGTTCCGCTTTTGAGAATTTTTAAGTTTCAGGTTTCACTTGAAAATGTAGGGTTTTATAGAATAGTAATGAAAATCGCTGAAATTAAAATAAATTTCTCCCATTGGCTCGGTTAGGCTATTACGCTGAATAGAGTCGCTGTTAGAGGCACTACAAAATTCCCTAGCTTCAAGTATTTTTATAAAAAAAGTCAATGCCATAATTATACATACATATATGCCAAAAATTCGAAGTTCTCTCTGAATTTAATTTACGTTTGATTTTGATTTTAATATTTTTCAATGCCTTCATTTGGTATGTTTCATTAAAGAAACGAAACTCAGAATTCCTTTTTATAATTTCATATTAATTTGAAATACATTTTTAATTATTGTTGTATTCAAGTTTTGATCTAGTAAGTCAATTTTTCAGTCAAGATGCCTTTTTCAAGTAATTTTTGTTGCATTACTTATACTTTGAATTTAAGTTTTTTGAAGTCTACTTTTTACAAGTCGTAATTTATAAATTTGATAAAATTCTTTGTTTTGAAGTTTTTCAAGTTTATCTTTTCCAAGTTTTCTCTTTCGAGTATAATACAATATTTGAAATTAGTTTTTGTTGCTTACAAGTTTTATTTAAGTTTTTCAAGTCTAAGTTACAATCAAAATTCTTTACGTCTGCTTGTTTCAACAAATTAGTTTCATGTTTTGGCTTTGATTTTATGATTTTTCTCTCTTTTCACTTGCTCTTCTTTCAACTGAAAAAGCTTTTCGAAAGCTTTGAGTCTTCCAATGCTAATCTCTGCAGTATAAAAAGTACTGACATATTTATAGCAGATTTATAGAGAGAGGAAAAATGCACAAAAGAATAAAAGAAAACTTAGTCAACATTTAGCATAAGAAATTTATAAGTCTGAAACTTGGCGCACAAGAAAAACGAAAGAGTGAAGCATAGAAATATATATGTAAATACTAAATGGAATATTTTTATATAAAACGTGTTTGTGATATTTTTAGCGCGTAAACAAAAAAGAGCTCAATAAAATTTCAAAACAATATTCTGATATATTCGTAAGAGTGTTTTCTTATGCGTACTCACCACACCGGTGCAATTTTGTCCAGATGCGCGTTCTCCCAGTATATGCGCAGTTCCTTGAGCAGCAGCGAGACGGGCATGCCGTGTATATTGCCGGATGCCGAGGTCGAATGCAAGTTTATGTCCGCGTGCGCATCCACCCAGACCAGCGACAGTTGCGGCGTGTGCAGCAAGTGCCCCGCCACGGAACCTGTAAGCAATAGTTTTCTATGAAATCAGCATCTGGCATTTTGCAATTTTCGTATGCGTTTTGCTATCATTGCAGCTCACCGAAGCCGATGGCATGGTCACCGCCAATTGTCAGAAACTGATCGTTGTGCTGCAGCACCTCCTGCACCTTCTGTATGAGCTGCTTGTTGCAGCCCAGGAATTCACCATAATTCTTCATGTCATTAAAATCTTGTGCATTTTCCAGCGCTGGTTTATACGATAAGTCGCCATAATCTCTGATCAATAAATTACCTGAATTTATGAAAAGAAACAAACGAACGGAAAGTTGTATTTTTTGCACTGCGTTCGAGTTAAGAGGTGGGTAAAGTTTACACAAATTTACAATTTTTTTAAATACAGTTTACTACTAAAATGTATGAGGTAAACGAAAGCCATGTCAAGCAAATTTGAATATGCTTACGGCTGGTTAAATCAAACTTGAATAGATTTGCTCTTTTTCTCTTCGCTTCAAACGAAAAACTAGTAATTTAATTTTCAAATCATTTAATTGCTACTTAACTGTCAATAGAGATGCGAGTTTTATGCACGCTTCACACTTAGCGATGAACAAGTGATTAAGATTAGCCTACCATTTATCGATTTGTTTGAAAATAAGCTTGCTAAAATTTTCAAAATCCGAACTTCCGATACTTTGCAATACCGGACCTTCGGTAGTGGTCTTTGAATCGCAGTACTAGTGCGGAATTCCATACACACCAAAGAAGCGCAGTCGAAAACATCATCGACCCCGACTTACCGTTAGAGGCTTGTTGCAGCAACTCCACCAGGCCGTGTTGCCGCAAAAGAGCCGGCGCCCTTTCGACACCTTGCTTGGTTTGCCCCTTGCCAAAGGGCACGCCTATAATGCCCAAATGCGATTGCGCACTTGTTGCCTCTTTACTGTAAAATTTGCAAATGGCAGCACCACAGGGACGCTTAATGTGGAGAACACACTTGTTGAACATGTTGACAAGTTCGTTATTTTATAATTGCCGTTAGATTATATTTGTATGGCTGTTTTTTTTGACTTATTGACTGTTAGGGTAGGAGATAAAGTTATCTGAAACAGAACTTTCACTTATGGACAACCGTTAGAAACACTGGCAGAACTTGAACTGAATTGTGAAGCCTCTCCTCTGACGCTTCGCAGTTGCTTCCTGCCACACACATACACGCAGCTGCACACACACATATGTGCTGTCAGTTTTCGTTTCGTTTGTTTTTTATAAAGCTTTAGCGGCTTCGATGAGAATTTCGCAGGTGAGCACGTAGTTCGATTTTTTATGCAAGGGGATCGGTCACTGTAGTCCGTTTGATCAAGCTGATATACGAAACATTAATTTTCATAGGAAATGCCTCGTTACTTCTCTTTCAACAAAGCACTTTGGTTTAAAAAATACATACTACATATGTATATCTATTATGTTCACTTTAGTTCGATTCAATATCAACAAACACTTTGTTTCTTTTTCCTTAATTAAAAAAATACGTCGCTTAATAGTTATAAAGTGACGGCACTGAACGAAACTGAATCGACAAATGTGATTTCGGCGTCATGGAAAAACCTTGTACTTACTTCATGAGATCAAAATTTTAGATTTCATAATATCATTTCTTGCAGTTGCAGGCGTAGGGTTTTGCCTGGTATTGTAGATGCACCTTTCTAAAGAGCAAAGCAAAAGAAGTTGTACACTGATCAAAGTTGACTATGTAACTGCAATGGTAATTTTAAGAATATATTTCCTTTCTATTGGAGATGGCTTGTGCCCCTAGACTCTTCCCCAGTAGAACACTAGAAAAGTGGTCTGTGTGTGATCGCTGCTCCACGCACACCAAACAATAGAAGAAGACGAAAAGGCTTGTATGTGAGAGAACCTCTTTGCATACAGATCGTTTTCACTAATATCGCGTTCATATTGTTTTTCCCCATTTTTATATAGATTTTATAGAGAACAACAACGCGGCCTTATGCGCGATAAGACAACATAAATGATAACCTTTCTCAATTCGGTCATTTTGCATCTGTCGGGCTGTACTTATAATTGCGCCGTTTTCGTCGTTTTAATGTATATTGAATAATTTTAGAAAGGCGATATTTGTAAACATACCATATATAACTTACTTATATGTTGATTTGGAAAGATTCATGAAATGTTACCGAGCGGAAATTTAACTAAAAAGGTGGGCTCGTCATAGCAGTTGCGTAGTCAGTATTTGGTTAGGAGGGAGTGGCCCAATACATTAAAATTCTGAACACCAACTCCCGCAGACACTTTCCTCGTTTCTCTATGCTCTTCTTTATAAAATTACCAAATAACAATGTTTCTATCTACTTTGCGTGCTCTTCATAACCTCAAAGTTGGTTAAAGTTAAAAAATGTTGATGGCAAAAAATTTGAATTTGGGGAATTTGAATAAAACTGTATAGGTATGTGTTACTTTTCGAATTATATTTTAATTTTTGAATTTTCTTGTATTTTTTAACATATAAAAATACAAACTACAATTTTTAAATATTACTTAACTTTAAATGTAAAATTTCATATATTTCTATATGTATGTACATGCACTGCTTTATATGTATTTGTGTGATGTAACAGCATCAAATTTTCAACAAAGTTGAGCTTCTTTCGCAATAGCTTTTACAAAATTTTTTCAAAATATTAAAAGTTACATATCAAAACAATATCAAAAGAAAACTTATTGCTCAAAAATTGCATATTGCAGCCAAGTGTTGCTGGTAAAATAGGGTGCTTAGATTACGCTAAAAGGAATTTGGTCAAATATGCAGCAAATACCTCAAAATACAACCTCTTCGGGAATTAAGCATAGGCAATTAGAGGGGCACATCAAGCGCCAGTCGCAGTCGATCGCTGGAATGGTTACAATTGGCCGAACATTTTGATTTTAACAGCTGAAGGCAGCAGCACTTCAAAATGCATGCTCAGTCTTAGCAAATATTTCAAGCGACAAAATAAGCGTATGCACAGCTCCGTGGTATAACAGCACGAGGTATTGTAAATGGTCATTGTTTCCCATGTGAACTTGCCAACTGTGAAAAAATTCTGTATGGAGCTGTGAACGCGCTTAAACATTAACATCAAATCGAAATAAAATACACTTTCACATTTTACAAATTCAAAAACAAGCTGCCAAGCATTATATGTGTATGTCTTTGCCTACCTAGTGCAAGACTGCAGTGAAAATTTTTGATTTTAATTTAGATTGATTTTCCATTTAGAATAGAAAAAATTTGTTTTCTTTAAAGTTTAACTACAGCTGAGATTCTGAGGTTATCTCTTTGTTAAATTAATATTTAAATACGCTTAGAAAAATTGTGTGGGCGCCATGAAAATTAGACCTTGCAATGACGCGCCCCCACTGGACAGGAATCCTTTACTTTGTGATGTCTTTTTATGTCTTTGTTTTTGTAAGTTGTGTTACAAAACTTAAAAAAAAAACCATTTAAAAAAACTGTTGCTATGTTAGTATCACAGTCAGTGTGTACGTTTCTCCAGCATGATAATCTCCTCGCCGCTGTCATCGTTGAAGCCATTGTCATCGTCCTCGTCGTCTGTGGTGAGTATCTGCTCCAGTTTGTCATCATCGAAGTAAGGCTGTATGGACATGCCCTCTGCGAAAGCATAATAGAGTTGAAATAAAGATTAACATATTTTCATATTTCTGCGGCCAAAAGCAATAACCAATAAGCAAGAGACCCGGTCACTGCACGCATTTCTTCAGTGCAAGAAATTTCTTTCGAAATTTCGATCATTTGTCAAGTTATTTCAGTGAGCCAGTTAAGAAAATGTCTCTTCTACTTTCACTCACTCTTTATGGGCGAACGGAAGAGTTCCGTTTCGCCATCCTCGCCGATCTCATCTTCGAAAAGGTCCTTGCTCTTCTGCGGCAGCAGCGAGAAGCTGTAGTAGCGTTTGTCGCCTTTGCGTCGTCGCTCCAGCACAAACTGCACGCACACAATACACAGCACCATGCCCACAATGATAAGTATGCTGGCGATGATGATGAAAAGCAGGCGCGGCATGCCGAGCACATGATCGTCCACCTTCAGGCGGAACACGACGCCGCGTATGGGCGCGCCGGTGGTGCCCACGTGCACCACGAGCGTTGTCTCCAGATGGCGCGGCGCCTCCACCTTCAGTGTGATGTCACCCGCCGGCACCTTATCGATGCTGTAAGCGCCTAGGCTGTCGGTGAAGTTGCGCAGGTAGTCATGCGTTTTCGGTGCCACTATGGACACCTTGGCGTTGCGTATGGGATGATTGGAGGTGTCCAGCACGAAGCCAAATATGATTGTTGCAGCGGCCGGTGGGCCCAGCTGATGCACCTCGCTGTGACCTTTAATAATGCTGTAGCTACTGAGCTTAATGATGCCAAGATTGCTGATTTTGCCGTGACTTATGTTCAGCTTCTCCACGCGCGACTCGTAGTTGCGTGCGCTCACTTCCAGACCGTATTCACCTGCGGGCAAAATGATTTGAAAGTGTGCCGCATTTTTGGTCACATTGTAGACGGGCGTGTGGTCAATCAGGCGTATGAAGGCATCGCGCAGTGGCTCTCCGTGCTCATTCTGCACCTGCCCCGCCACGCCCGTGTCGATGAGATGCAGGAAGTTCTTGATCTTGTCCAGATTCTTGCGCCAAATGGCGGCAATTTCGTCCTGCGGTGGCATGCGGCAGCAAGAGAGGCCCAACGTAAACATAGGTATGTTGTACATTTTGTAAAAGAGACTGGTCAGACGCTCAATGGAATCGTGCTGCAGCGAGCGCGTGGGCGTGGCCTCACATTGAAGTCGCGAGAAACTGAATTCGGTGGTTTCGATGCTGCGCGCGAACTTCTCCATGAGCTGCTCCCCATTCGGATAACTGTCAGATGAGAAAAGTTAAAAAAGGTGAGTATATACATATAAAATGCTGCAACTAACCTCAATTCGGAGTTGGCCGAGGTGAAGCTGAGCAACAGATCAAATCTTTCGCGCTCCAAAAATTCCAAAAGCAAATCACGTCGTTTCTCGGACTCCGGACTTAAGATGCGATCGGCCAGCTCGTTGCCGATGACAGGATCACAAACGGAGTTGCTGCAAAGCAAAAAAAAGAGTGAGAGAGAGAGAAAAAGTGAACATTATAAGATAAGAGCACAATTAAGTCTTGCACTTACTTGTTGTTGTACATTTGGAATACCGTTTCAAAATTCTCCGTTATGGGCAGAAAGTACAAAACACTGCGCTCCAACATACGCAAAATTGGTGGCTCTCTTATGCGATAGCCCTCGATAACGTGTCGTGCCAGATTCATGGTCATCTCACGGCCCAAAGGTGAGACCGTGTCGAAAAATGAGCTCACCACGAGTATCTTGTACTTGTTCTCCTCGGGTGCTCCAATCTAAAGAAGAAAAGAGAGAGAACGCGAGATTGCGAGCATTACACTAGTCAACAAAATAATCAATCACTTTTAATAACTCCCATAATTGTTTTGATTTGTGCGAATTTAATTCTTTCTGAAATTGAATTTGCACTTTCTGAATTTCAATTAATAATTCTGAAATTGAATTTGCACTTTCTGAATTAATATAAGGTAGATAATAGTAAATCAAATACTTACATCGGCGGTCAATTTAACGGAACTGTAGTAGAAACCAAATTCACTCTCGGCATAGCCGAAGGTGGCTATCTGTCCGTTTCGCGTTTCGAATTCGGCCAGCCGCTCGCGTAATTCCGGATTGTTGTGGTAACGCGTGTGTACGACATTCTCAATAACGCGATAGTCATTGGCGGAGGCCCAGTGCTGCGGATCGTCGCGCATGAGTGTGATGTCCAGGCGTATGGCACGTGCGGCATCTGCGGGTATTTCGATTTCCTCACGCTGAGGTGTGAAACTGTAGAAGGAAAAATTGGCCAAAGAAGTGAGAGAGAGAAAGAGAGAGCCATACTAGGTTTGAAAATTTCCTTAAGCCAGATACAAGCAGTAAATACTAAAGTATAATGCATACCCATCGGCCAAAATTGTCAGATTATGTCGTCCCGGCAGCGCCAGCTTCCAGTAATCGCCGTAGGTAGCACTGTATGTGGCATGCTGTGCACCATCCAAGGACAGCATTGCGCCCGCCACCGGCGAACCAATGGAACTCTTCACGAAACCATGCGCTCCATAATGCACCTGCTCAATGAACAGCAGCAGCGGCTCGCGGTTGTCCTCCCAGTATTGAGGCAGCTCAGCCGCCATCGGGAACTTGTCGCAGCCCATTTCAATGGTCAACTCCAGCACACCGGCACGCACATAGTTCCAATCTTGCATGCCACCCGTCACACTGTACCATTGTGCGCCGTTGGTGATGCCCTGCGGGAACACCTCGTTCTTGAACTGCGCACAAGGACTGCCGCCCAGATGCATGGTGGGATGTGCCTGCGCGACAAGATTACACACACAAATAACAAATGCCTGCCGACACAAAACATGAGCAAATGTACCTGCGAGTACACCAAGGCCAAGTGCTGGAAGAGCGCATTGTCCTCGGTGGGATTCAGCTTGCGGCCCTTGACGGTGGCCAAGCGCAGGCGCGTTATGGGATTGAGGAAGTCATTCTCATTGTCGTCGTAGGGATAGTTGGCTACCAATGAGCCGCCGTGCAGATTCGCGGACAGCACGAACGGCAGCGAGAGCGTCCAGTTCATTACGGCCGCCACTTCCGGCTCCGTCACTTGATTGAACTTATCCGTGCCGTATTGATCGGGAAAATCGCGATTTAAGTCCACATTATTCGCATTGCCACGCCCCACACCGCTCGACTTGTCGCCCTCGTGCGACAACTCATAACCATCCGGATTCATACTGTACAGGAAATGCAGGCGCGTCGTATTCAGCATTGCGGTGATGCGCTGATCCACCAGATAATGCTCGCATAGGTACTTCGTGAGCAGCAGCAGCATTTCCTTGCCCACCACCTCGTTGCCATGCATATTCGCGACGTACTTGAATTCCGGCACGCCGGGCACATGCGCACCAGGCGTCGCAAATATCTCCATTACCCAGAGATCACGTTTCTGCACACTCTTGCCGATCGAATAGAGGCGCGTTATGGACGGATACGTGTCGGCTATGTTGCGTATGAAGCTTGAGGGAATAGCAAGTAAGAAACGACAAATATCAGTAAGTTTCCATGCGGCACTTTTCAACAGCAATCGATACGATTTTAAGAGAGAGAGAGAGAGAGAATGAAAGAGAGCGGGTCGTAATAATTCAAGAGAACAGTGACATAGCTTGGGAGCGGGTCGTCAACGAACATTTTTCTATAAGATGCAGATGCGTTGTATATTCCTTCATACAAAAATTAAGCCAAAGTAAAAATATGTTACATATTTTGCTATCAATCTCAAATTACATTGAGCCAACGAAATCGATCGAATTGGTTTTTAGTCAATGTTCTTAAGCATATTTAAATTTTCCAAAGGATATTTCTAATACTTACATCGGATTTTCCAAAAATTATATATTGGCCGTAATTTACTTTCTTCGTTCTATATTAGCTGAGGTAGCTTAATTTATCTTCCAGTATTGTGACGTTATGTATTAATATATCTGGTCAGAATTGGCCTGTTAAATCGTTTGGCTGGCAAGAACCCTGAAAGTCTCTACGTTTTTAACAAGAACACTGACTGAGAGTTGCTTTCCATATAACAAAAAATCGAATCGAAACGGCTTCGACTTGCCTCAAAAAGTGAACATTCGGCTGCGACTAATTCGAAGCTTCGACCAAATAAGTAAATAATGAAAATATAGGTTTTTTCATTTCTCAATGGAATTCTAAATTCTGTCAACGCTTATTTGGTAATACTATGTGAGGACAGACAAGGCTTTGCTAGCTCTGCGATAGGGAACTGTGCCACTGATTTCAGGCTTCGGTCCAAAATCGGCCTTTGGCCTCCGTTCGTTCTTTACATATAACACTACAAAAATCGTAAAACATGCGATATTATATCGCAATACCAACTTTTCCATAGCCGTGAAATTGTGATGCTCAAATTTGGTGGGCGTTAGAAAGCCGCCTTTCTCCTTGCTGCTTTCCCGAGCGCGTTCCACTTTAAGTTTTCGAAATTCACCTAAAATAAGAAGAAAATGACGATGAAGAAAGAAAAGTAGTAGATTTAAGACGCACGAGCGTAAATGAGTAAAAGAGATGAATATCTGTGGAGAGTAGCTTCACAAGAACTTAAAAGTGAAATGAAATGAAAAGCAGTGAAAAAGTGCTACAATGTGCTAAAAACCGTTAAAAAGATTATGAAGCCAAAAACCGAAAAGGCATATGAAAATAAAACCGATGCAGAAATGAATATGAAAAGGTGAAGGAAGCGGGTTTGATGAAACTACTGAGCACTACGTTTGGCAGCCACTACCATAAAAATCACAAAATATCCGACAATAAAAGAATTTCACTTGCAGTTGCTTGCATTAGTTTATTTTTACTTTATTTGCAACTTTAGTTTTATTTGTATGCTTTTTATTTTTAATTGATTGCAATTTGCATATTTTTATGTGTGGATTCAAAAGTTTACAATAATTTAATATATTGTATGTATGTGTGTTGCCGCATAGTAAAGTATTTAAATTTAAATTTTGAAAATTTCCAAAAAGTTTATTGATATTTTTTCTTTTGTACACTTAAAACACACACAAAATTGTTTTATAAATTTTCTTTAAAATTGATTTAATAAATTCTGCATAATTGCATATAATTACATACCATGTACACACTTAATTTTATAAATTCAATGACAAGAGAAAAAACAAACACACTAAAACGTAAATTTAGTTGCTATTGTTGTTGTTGTTGTGCGCTTAAATTTGTAATCGGCTACTTTAATTGCAATAATTGAGACAGCCTCTAGGATTTCGGGCCGCGCTTAATGGCAAATAATAACTGTAAAATGCGCCATTGTTGTAAATTTTTATTTACCGTTTGTTTGTTGTGGAGCAGAAAATCGCGCGTGTGTGTCGGTGTGTGCAATAACCTCAAATAATAATAAAATGTTCAATTTAGCCATGCAATTAAGTTAAACATTGTTCGTTTGCTGTAAAATTTTGCTTTGCAGATAACTTTTGTTTCAAATTGTCTACAAATGACTTCCAGAGTTCTCTCTTTTTTGAATCCATATAGGCATCGCCTGGTATTGACCTTATGATTCGGCTTAGGCCGACGCATATTTATTTATAAAGTTTAAAATGTTGGGAATTTTTTTAGTTTCGGAACTTTATATGATAATATACTATACATCAGAGTTCGGAAAGATTACGTATTCATTTCGGATTGGATTTAAAAAAGTGGTATTTCTTTATCAAATTCAAAGATTGCATTTTAATATTCCTTCACAAAGAATTTCAAAAGGAATAAGTGTTAATACCAGGGTTCGGAAGAGCACAGTGCTACTTTGATTTTAGCACACCACGCACAAAAACAGCACGGAAAAAGAGCGGGAGGGGTACTGTAGTGCTCTCTTAAGATCCATTGTCCTACCTTTCAAGCTACTTAAACATGCACTCTTACTCGCCTTCCCACTCTAGCGCAGCGACTTGTATTCACACTCTCTTGCACTGCACTGTGCCGTGCTGGTGCGTTTGCAAACACTGTTGAGTGGGATGAGGGTGCAAATCACTGTGCATAGCGTGTTCAGCTGCGAAGGAATGCACTGATTGATGGTATCGCAGGGATAAAACAGAAGTGAGTTCACGAGAAAGATTGGTGGCGTACTATCGGCACGATGAATTTCAAATGTAATTGCCAATGAATAAAGAATATTACATCATATTGAATTTTAAGTAGGAATCTAGTCTTCGAAGAGGTAAATTAAGAAAGTATCTAAAATTAAGTAGGCTAAACAGACTCACTATAGCTATTCCAGAGAATTCGTGCCGAGCTCATCGGAAGACTCATAAATATTTGCCGAAAGTAATAATAAAAAGTCTGGCTTGAAAAATCATGCAGGACTATTTTGGAATTCGTTGGGTAAGGAATTTTCTCCGAATTGTAATATGAGAAATTCGAAATTCGGATCATTCAAGGCTATGCTAGAGTTTGTATGCAACGTTGTGAATTTCGAATCACAGTACAAAAGAATTGGTATCTCACATAACGATGGTCTCTTATAAAATACCGAATGTGAACAAATTGACTAGTAAATCAGATGCCAGATTTATTTAATAGAGCTCATTTGTCTGATCTCAACTTCTCAACAACAAAAAGGTATGTTGCTTACTTTTCGAATGGATTTTGGCACACACGAAAAAGTAATTTATTAAAATGTAGACTTCTAAGGAAAACTAACAGCGCTGTTCTGACATTATTACAGTCACTGTTCAATTGTCACTTCGACTAGAATACAAAGTATTAAATTGTGACTTTTGTTTTCAATAAATTAAGTTTTTTTAAATAAATAACAAAAACTAAACAGCACAACAAAACAAATACCAGGAAAATATATAAAAGAGATAATAAAAAAATGTACACAAAAGATTTGAATTATGTTTATTCCTTTAACATTTTTGTACACGCACACACACACACAATAACAATAACAGTGATTATAACGTATATATATAATTCATATACATACATATATAGTACATGTATGCATATATGTAATTGTGACTATATAATTGTGGGTATATGTCTATGACTGTGCAGCAGCAGTTCTGTGGTGAAGATAAGTAAAAGAACAGGAGAGCGGCAGCATGGCAGGAGATGCAAGGCAGGCAGAGAGAGAGACAGAGAGTGAGTAATGAAAATGCTTTGTGTGCAGTGAATAAATGTGCAGTGTATAGGATAATGGCAATACAGTGCGATAGATATGCATATCGAGTGCTTATATTCAATAAACTTTTCTCTATCTAGAATTTCCTCTTAAATTTTCGTTTACTCTTTACAGACGTAACTGTCAGCTATGGTATTAATTTTGAACCATAGTGTAATAAATACAAAGAAGTGATAATGACATTTTAACTGTTTTCAAGAAAGAAATAAAATAATTATAATTTAATAATTATTCGTTTTTAATAATATTGTAGTACTTTGCTTCACACTTATAGAGGAATAGCTATTCGTTTTTTCGCTCTGCCGAAAAATTCTCGATTTGCAGAGAAAGTGTATTAAAAATAAGCTACTCGATGTATGTTAGTATGTATATTATTTGCAAAAAGGGCTAGACCAGTGATGACCAAAGTAATAAAACGAGATTTTGAAAAGCTTCTCACTAAAAATATTAAGAGTAGATTGCGATGAGAAAAATAAATTTAATACTGGCATAGCCGACGAAGGCAAACGACCGAACTGGCACCGTCGATTCACAGCTGACTGACAGCTTTCACACTGTGCGTGCACTTTCGTTTGCCACTTTGGTCATCACTGGGATGGACTCTAGAGCGTGTAGATTGTGCAAACAAAAAAGCAAACAAAACAAAATAAAGTGTATTTGGAATGATGGCGCTTTATAATGGAGTGCCTGTGAGCGTGAGAAGTGTCTTAAGCATGTTGAGTTATATTCCGAAATGTGTGAGTGCTGTTGTTGAATCTCATTGTCCTTTAACAACGAAAAGGAAAACAATAGCAAAATAATAAAATGAAAATAATAAACGAAAAAACAACAAATTATAAGCCGCCTCTGTGTGCTCTAGCCAGTGCAAGAGAGAGAGAGAGACAGGTAGAGCGAGAGCGGCGAGGACTCCGTTTCGGGCGCATCTTTCATTTAGTGCCTAAAGAAGTATTGACTATAAAAACTGCTAATACCATCAAAGTTCGTTTCGATCGGCGACAATGTGAAGTCGAGACGCAGCGCCTCGCTCTGCTCGTTGGTCACGTGTATCTGCTGCGATGCGCTTGCCTGGTAACTGCAACAAGAGAGAGGAAGAGAGTGGGTCACGAGCCCAAAACAACCAGTTTGATTACAAAAAGACTTCCTTGATGCCATCACAACCTACCCGAAAGCCAGCGCCTGCACATTGTACAGCCCAGGCGTCAGCAGGCGCCAGTACTCGCCGCGCTGTGTGGTGCGTATCGGCTTGTCCTCCAGGCCGGACACCACAATCGTTGCGTCATTGATTGGATAGCCGCTGGCGTCTTTGACTAAGCCCTTCACGCCGATGTGCGCCAGCTTGAGCAGCTGCAGCAGACTGCGCTTGTTGTGCGCCCACTCCGCGGGCAGCGTGTCGGCGGGCGGGTACTTGCAGCACGACAGCTCAATGGTCAGCTCGAAGCAGTTGGTGAAGGCATAGTTGAAGTCTTGCATGCCGCCGTTCAGTTCGTACCAGTGCGCGCCGTTCGTTACGCCATCGGTGAAGCTGTCATTGCAATTGTTACCTCTGCGCATCACCGGATGATTGTCGGCATATGTGTGCGCCATCAGCTTGAAGACGCGATCGTCTGGCGTAAGACTGTCTGCGCAGCATTCGTGATGGGCACTGCAAACAGAGCAGGTGGCAGGTGAGAGGAGGCGAAAGGCAAAGCAGAAGACTTTTAAATGCAGTCGAGTAGCAGCAGTACTCGTAGCAAACGGTGCAAGATTTTGAGGAGCTGCTGGAGCTGTTGCTTTAGTGATTGTTGTTTCGTTTAGCCGCCTTTGATCTTCGGAAAATCTAAGCAAGCAAAATGCACGTTCTAAATTTACAAAAAAATCGTTTGCTAGTTTCTGAACTGAATTCCAATCGACACTATATATTCTTAAATTTAAAGTGTCTATGCGAAATCTTAAATGACACTTTCTGATTTTGCAAAGGAAGCTGATTCATTTGGCAGAATTGCTCTCTACATCGAGATCCGCGAAAGACTTGAATCATGTTATGGCTCGCACTCATTTCCTTGCTTAAAACAGCCCCATCTCCTCAGTCTAATCGACTTCAACGTTCCCTCTAGGGTGCTACGTCACTACGCTTTGTTTGTCATTCCCCCTTGTAGGTCTAATTATGCCTCGAATGCGCCTTTGGTTCGGTCTCTGTATGAATTCAACAAAATCTCAGCCGTTCGTGAATTGGATCTTTCCATCTCGAGCTTTGCTTTAAAAAAATTGTTAAACTTATATTAATTAGGCCTAGCTTTCTCGCATTAACTTATGTGTGCTTGTTATATTTTTGCACAAGTTAACGGGACCTACTTTACCGAATCCGAACGGGTTTGAGAAGCTTTTCATGGCAAAGATTATTCTCGAAAACAAATTTTCTTTTTTATTAGATGTTACCCGGACCGGGAGTTGAACTCAGGTCCTCCGCGTTAGCGTCCAAGCACTTAGACCACTGAGCCACCGCGGCGCTCCTTACTTAATTAAATAATTCCATACTTTGTTATTAGGTTCTCTAAGTATTTCTACATTGTGTTAATCTAGTCTGTAAGGTCCCTACCATAGACTGAATTTATGAATAAATGAAATAATCGTCATTAGCGTATTGTCAAAAAGTGGAAGTGGCGGCAATCACTTTCAGACGCTTCCCAATTCGACGCTTGACTCGAATCATTAACGAACGATTTCTAAACATATTTTTGATTGAGAAGACAAAATTTGTTACACAATAAAAGAGTTATCTTAAACAAAGCAAAATTTGCTTTTAAAAATTCAAAAACGGTCCGCCATGGTGCCTTTTTTTGCACTATTTTCAGCACATATTGATAAAATTTCTCATGAGCTCAACAGAAAGTTGAATTTTGTGGGACGCTGCTATGCCTGGGTAGCTAGCGTGAATCTGGCACATATGCAGAATGTCAACATGTGCGTCAAAACACTATCAGTTCAGCCTATAACTCCAGCTGTGCGTTCACAGCATATGGCCCTATCATGGCAGCGATTATTTCTTGCATCACATATCAAAAAGCATCCGGCTGAGCTGACGCAAATGTGTGAGATTCGCATAGAAATTGCAGCATTTGCTAATTAAAAGAGAAAACAGCGTATGATAAATATCGAAAGTGTAACACAACAAACGAAACTGATAAAGCCGCCGACGCACGTCGACTTGAGCCAGGCAGCAGCAACAGCTCCAGCACAACAGCTCGCTCGCTCGCTCCTAAATAGGCCAACAACACTGCCGGCAACAAAGCAAAAATGGTGCAACAGCGCTGGCCAGTTTAGTCTAGTCCAACCCAGTTCAGCGACTTACAGTGAGTTGTCGTACGGATAGCTGGCGACAATTGCGCCACCATGGAAATTCGCCGATAGCACGAACGGCTT
Organism: Neria commutata; assembly: GCA_963457695.1. Taxonomy (NCBI): domain Eukaryota; kingdom Metazoa; phylum Arthropoda; class Insecta; order Diptera; family Micropezidae; genus Neria; species Neria commutata. The sequence continues at coordinate 2,007,239 of OY735249.1, forward strand.
GCCGGCTATCCACTCGATGAGCGCGGCGGTCTCCGGCTGCCGCGACTGCGAGCGCGACTGTACGGCCTGCTGGTTCTCCAGGCGGTCCGGAAAATCGCGATTCAAATCGATGCCGGCGGCATTGGTGCGGCCAATGTAGTTGTTGAGGCTCTCGCAAGTTCCTTCCTGCAAAAAATGGCAATAGTAATGGTAAGGAAAAAAAGGAATGGTTGCAGAGCGGACGTATTTTTGTGGTGTGTGGCAACAGGAAGTGGCCAATATACGCACGCACGTAAAATGCAAAAGTAGTAAATATTGGCAAAAAGATAGCACTTCATTGTGTGCATGTGTGTGATACAGGCACGTAGCTAGTTCGTAGTTCGAAGGGAAGGCTTGCTGTAAAAATGAAGATGTGGCCAAAGCAAATAATTTCTCGATAGCATAGAAAATCGATATCGTCACGACATTTAAAAATTATGTTGTTTTGTTATAAACGATTTTTTTTGCTATCGTCTTCGATGGATAATTTATATGTTTATTAAATATCTAACGTTCGGAAGCTGCGTACCCACGGAACCCTACTAAGCGCCGCGCCTGACATAGCGTTGAATATGTATTGAGTTGGGACCCACTAATGTATGTGCCGATGACACCAACGGCACGCGTGGGCGTATACTTAGCATACCATATCAATGCATTAGTCCAAAGCACAAATTTACAACACACAGCGACGTCATTAGCCAAATTGCTGACGCAGTTAATAGGATTTTATTATGGCCGAGCCTATGATCAAATATTTGACCTTTGCAAAACATAATTAATTTTTGGCAAATAAAATGCAAATGCTAATATTATATTCGGGATACTTGTGCTAAGCCGGTTATGAATGGTTTCCTCAGACCTCAGCTGCTTGTCAAACAACCTTCGCTTATTAGATTGCCAACAAAAATGTGATTGCTGCTGACAAACTACCTTCAACTTGTCACAGCAAACAAAAGAATTTTATTTTATTTCCTTAGATTTTAGCGCGAATTTTTGTGATCATTTTTGTAACATTTTTTTCATTTTTGCTCATTTTTGCTGACAGCCCTGTCGGACTGAAAAAAGTAAAAGACTCGAAATGGGCCGAGTTATCATAATCATTTAAGTGATGAGAAGTTAAATAATTGGAGAATAATTAAATATGTATAGACGAAATGGGTAGAATTTTAATGAGAAAGACATCACTCAAAAGAAGTTGGATTGTAATGTAATAATGAGTTCAATCATATCACTGTCGCACTGAGAAGGAGTATAATTGTCGCATAAATATAGACTCAATATTGGTCGAATATTAATACATAATATAAAATATTCTTACACTATATAGTATGATTTCCTACAGGGAAGTTACGCGAGTAACATGACGCTTGCGATTTGTTGTAACTGTCATACTCGTAATAACAACAACAGCAGCAAGCTAACAAACAGAAGTGGGGGTCTGCTAAAACACCTTCTTAAGTAATACTAACACAGTTTGGTATTTAATTTCGTGTTTTATATTTTAAAAACGTGCGTGCCGACGATTATGTCTTTTTGGTTTTCGTTTCTTGAGTTTTGAGTTTATTGAAATGCAACACAGCATGTGTACCGTGTGGATTTGCGGTAAAAAAAAAACAGAAGAAGAAGAAACCTTAGAGCACACGTTTCACATTTCAGCCTGACATTGATATGACAATCAAAGCATGGTTACGTTGGTCAGTTGGTCAGTGGTCTGTGCATCGGCGATTGGAGTAGCAGTTACATGCTTAGGAAATGTATGGCATTACAACATCACATCCCAGCAGGAGTGTAGAAAATACATTAGCCTTTTATTATAATTTTAAGGCGTTTCAGCGCCAATACAAAAGTCGAATTGCACAGCCCTGAGAGAGCGTGCCGTAATCTTTGAGAGAGCATATTGCTCTCTATTGGAGAGCGGGTCTTCATAATAGTCTTTGGCAAAATAGTGATAACACCTGAAGAGCGAGACGTAATATAACGAGCCCTCCCTATAAAAAAATTGTGTCCGTACGAAATGCGCATTCTTTGATTCAACTTATTATAATATCCACGAGATAGGAACAAAACCACTAATTCTTACACTTTTATAAGTTCAATGCACTGAAGTGTTTTGCAGATTTGAAAATATTGCAGTTCCATACCAGCAGCTACGCTACAAGACGACTCGACTGACTAGTCGTATGGGCAGACTCTTACAACAACAAAATTTCAAGCAAGTTGTGTTTAAATTTTAACGGTTTACATAGTGCAAAAACGACATATGTACATATTTCGAATGCCATGTGACTTTATTGCAAGAAAATATTTCAAATGTAGAAACGCGCACCAATACAAGTACAAATTAAAATGCCACTCAAATTGTCATAACAAATTGGCTATTGCAGAAGTTTCCGATTGCACACATACAAAACGAAAATATAACCAAAAAAACTTGTTTTAAAATTCCGATTAAGTCCAAATGTTGCTGGCTGCTGCTGATTTTTCATGCAATTTCATTTAAAGCCACGTGAGGAATATTAAATTGACAGCAATTTCTTTCCATATAAGCCGTGTCAATAGCATAATGAGAGCACAAGCAGGGATGCGGAGAGCAAAAACCAAGAGGTAATGGAAATCAATTAAAACGCCAAAAATTAATGGCAATAAAGCGTGCTTTTCAAATACAGTCACACAGCCAATTGCAGTGAAGGCTGAGAATCGAAAGGCAAAACCAAAAGCAACATTGCGAAGTAGACAAAGACAATGCTGATCGACATGAAATCGTACATCGATAGCTACGTTCTATGTCAGGTTAGTACGCCATTTCCACTGGCTTAAAAAAATGCTTAATTCTTTCGACGCTCTTTAAGCCTTCTATGATTTTTGCATGCAAAATGTAAATATTAGCTTTAGAAGAGAGCATGCTCAATTTATTTCTAACATCGTGTGAACGCGGCCTAAGAAAAACCGAATTTCAAGAGCATAGAAAAAGAGAGTATTCATTAGAGTAGGAAAAATTCGAATTAGTGAAAAGATGCTAACAAATTTTTTTTAAAAGTTTCAATAAAATGTCAATATTTTTGAAAGCATACGCATTAGGAAAAACTTAAAGTTATAAAAGTTCATAATTAGCGAATTTCACTGTTATAAATAAGGTTGCAAATGAATGACATATCACGCTGAATACAGACAACAACAAAAGTTAGTGTAAACAACCTGTAGAGAAACGACAAAGACAAATAAAATGACGTGCACATTTCATGTTCTTCTACAACAAAGGTCCACAAATATATTGTACAAAAAATAACGAAAAAATAAAAGACAATAAAAATGCTCAGAAATGCATGTAGAGGAATAAAATTGTTTTCTTTTTTTTTAATTGTGCAAAAGTTACACGAGCATGTAAATTAGTTAGCAATATGTGGTTGAATAAATTCGAAAATTACTTGTATTAATAATAGAATTGCGAAGTAGAAAAAAAGAGTGCACGACACGAACGCAGAGCAAAAACAAATTAATTCAAGCCAGCAAACCGCGCTCAGTCTATGAGGCATAGGTTTTTATGAAAGAACACAGGGCTAACAAAAACTAGGGACGTCAATTTGTTGAATTTTTGTGATCGTGGCATTTTCGGTATACCAAACTTTAATGCCGACATTTTTATTGCATGACATCTTTTGTAAGGATTTAAAATTGTTCGATCTGTATAAAGGATTCAAAGTTTGAGTGCCCGCTTCTCTTATATGCGCTGACAACCCTTTCCAAATACTCAAAAACTCCGTTGACACGATGCTAAGGCCCTTTTCTGATATGATTCTTGAAAATTACAGAATTAGTCACGTTTAACATCGAGATATCCGGCACAATATTTTTAATGAAATGCCGGCCTCCCTGGCACGCACACACGCACAGACATAGCTTAGTGCATTGCTGGAGCTCTCGCTGGAGTGTGTTACCAACTTCTGGCATATGCCCATGCAACACATGTCCATCTATGCAATACATACATATATACGGGTATGCATGCAAATGTGTGTGTGTGAAAATGCATATGAGTAGCAGCGAAAAATGGTAGACACTCAAAGTGAGTTTTATTGATTTTCCAGCGAAATTCGCCATAAGCGCCGACAGGTATTACGGATTTGTGTGCGCGGTAGCTGAGGTCAGGCAGGAAGGTGTTTTTGTTGAGTCAACAAGGTCTATGCCAAGATGATATGTGGGGGGAATCACAGAGAAGAGGCTGCTTTTTGCAAAGCTTGTGCCGAAAAAATATGACGCAGAATTATTTGCTTATTCGCGGCACAGCGTGTGGGACGGAGATCCAGACTTTTCGCCTGCAGTGGAATTTTATGGGAAATTGCTTGAAATGAGGCGCATGTCAAGAACGGAACGTGTCGAGTGCATGCGTTGAGCTGATAAGCGGCAGCGCTGGTTCTGCATGCACTCTATACAGACGGGCGGACAGTTTAAAAACGTTATGCAAAATATGCCCTTAGCACTCTGCCGCTCGTCTTCTCGCTAAGGTGGAACGTACACGTATTGAAATTGAGTCTCTAACCAAAAGTGGCCCACTACGCGTTCACACTAGGGATCAAATGTTCTATGGCATACTACGGGCCTGATACGCGTTGGCGACGCCTTCCGTATGCGAGCGTGGCACAAGCTAAATGCGCTGCGGGTCTACTACATCACTGGCTTGGCATGCGTTGAGCGAATGAACGACATGAATGAAGAGGCCGAATCTCCGGACCAAGTGAAAGAAATCCTATCACAGCTTGCAGCCAGGGACTGAAAAAGGCGCGCAAATAAACAGAAAATTAATGGACGTTCAAAAACGAATTCTGCTTAATCACAGCAATCGCGTCCTAGTGGGCTGTCATATTCCAGAAGAACCCTTCATTGAATCCTTTAATAATATGCAAGTACACATAACATCTCGAGCGTTTGACTCGCATTGGACATCACTTGGCTAGCACAACGTCAACTTCACACACACTTTATCAACTCTTTGATATATTCTCTACATACACTTTTTGTTCAAGCTTCTGCTCATCGTCAAAAGAAGCTATCGACACTGTAGGCAGGCAGCTCCATTCACTGAAATCTTCACTTTTGTTTAAAGGATTGAACATTCCGTATTTTGTGCTAGTATTATTCTGCCATATGCACACACCCACACAGCACAGCAATGTTAACTGCTCCTTTTCGCTCACTTTACCTGGGAACGCGCAAAACCATCCGGATTCATCGTGGGCATCAGATAGATGTCGGTGGTGTTGACCAAGCGGGCCACATCCAAGTTCGTCTCATAGTTGTACAGCAAGTACTCCGCCAAGTAGATGAGCAACTGCCGACCCACCGTCTCGTCGCCGTGCATGTTGCCAATGTACTTGACCATGGGCGTAAGCAGATTACGGTTACGCACATTCTTGCCAATTTGCAGCACCACCAGATTGCGACCGTCCAGGGAACGGCCGATGGACTCCACCTTAGCGTACTCGGGATAGATTTTCGCCAGACGTGCGAAGAGATCCTCTATTTCGGCCTGCGTCTGGTAGTAGGGATTCTGCAGAAAGGTTTCATCCTCTTTGATGGTAAAACCCTGGCATATCGCTGCCAGACAAGCCAGCACACAGGCGAGCGTCAGGAGCAGTGAATGCGTGCGGTTGCGTGGCAACATTCTCCCAGACGCTGTGCTACCTTTGATGGTGCTCAGTTATGCAGAAAACGGAAACGAGCTGCTGGGAGTTCTAGGGGATGACGCTAAGACAAAGGTCGACGCTGACGCTGCTGAGGATTCCGATGACGTGCAAGGTTGCTTTGTTCAGCGGAGCTGCGTCAATTTAAGTTGAGCTGTTGGTTGAGGATGTGCGCTGACGCTGGATTTGTTGTGGGCTGATGCGTGGGCGTCTGCGGGTAAGTAGCTGTTCTGTGCGTTGCGCTTATTTATAGAAAGTCTGTAACAATGTGTGTGTGTGTGTTTCCTGCTTCCTGCGTTGCCTGCGCTAAACAGCCTATTTTGAACTTCTTTGGTATACTGAAAGTTGGTAGCGACTTTTTCCTTTGCTTGAAGCTTCCGGTTTTCTACTCTTTCTGTTGGCTGCTACGTTTTGTGCTAACGTTCTCCTGATTGTTGTTGTTGCTTGTTATCGCTTTAGTGCAAATTGCTTTATGTGTAGTTGAGAACTAGTTCACCATACAAAATAACTCTAATTCAACTGCACGTTTAATCGTTTCGCTGCTGGAGTACAGTCTCTGATTTTGCATCCATTTTCACTTAATTTTTCTGCCGCTGTGGACGAGGCCTCAGTTGGGCTGGAATGGGAGGGCCGACTGTTGAACAGCAACAGCAGAGTTTTTCCACGACAAAGCTAACTTTGTTTTTCTGTGGTGTTGCGCTCACTTTCGTCCGCTATTGATAACTTTTCGTGTTGTTGCTGCTCACTTGTACTTGAACGACTGAATGAAGCCGTCTCTACTCGCTGGTGATTTATGCCAGTGCGCCGAGTGTTCAATGTGTGTGTGTTTGTGTGCTTGGCGCTGCTCCCCGCACTCACTGTACTCTGCTGCGTGCGGCTCCAAACTCCCAAGAGGGCAGAGCGAACTTGATAGGGCTATGTGTTAGCGGAAGAGAGCAGCATGGTTGCACTGCAAATGTTTTGGCAACTGTTGGTGTTATTGTTGTTGTTCGTCTCTGGCGCTGCCAGCTCACACATAAAAAGTGCCTCTTTCATTATCTATACTTTTTTCCTCGGGAATATTTAAAAATGTTCTGTTTTTTTATAAAACCATAAGATTTCTGGCTGTTTTCTCGAAATGATTTGAAAATTTCGCAAAACCTCTTTTTTCATAAAATTACTAGATGCAATATCGGATTATTTTTGGCCCGCAAAGCATTCTCAGACACTTTCAAAATTTACAAAAAGAGAGAGAGACAGTGAGAGAAAAGCGCGTTCTCTCCTTTCTTTTATAATTTCATTTTAAAATATCAAAGAAATTAAATAAATGTTTCTACAGATTAAACTCTGCATTTTTTCTACCCACAATGGGGTAAAAACACAAAATATGGCAGCGCTGTGCAGTGTAGAGCTTTGAGAGCGGCTCACTGCCACCCTCATTCGCTTACTCGGTTAAACCAACAGCTGTGCTCTCCATCGTTTTTGTGACGTCATTGTTTATACCCAAAGTTATTAGTATATTCGCGTGTGCTCATTTAGCATTGCATCTTTTTCTTACAAGCTTTCAACAGAGATTACTGCAAAGGCAACGACAGAGAGAGAGACAACTCAGAGCAATATTTGTGCACTTGTTTGTTATCGTTCGAAACAAATTGTAAATTTCCTCTCACATAGACTTTTCCATAGTTAATTTTGTTTTTAATGGCAAAGTTTATTGCTTATCAGTGCGCTTTATCAGCATTTCAGACTGCGATTGTTTGTTGTTTTAGAAGCAATTGCTAGTGATACATGGAAGTATAACACATGGTTTGTTTTTTTTCGCTGGGGAATCCCGAGCGCCACAAAATATTTTGCATATGATAAGATGAGAAAACATGTTGAAGGAAGCATTAAACAAGCAAACTTTTTAATAAATAGTTGAAAGAGGACTCTGTTTTGATGTTCTGAAGAAAGGAACGACCATAAAATGTGCCCGGAGAGTCAAGAGCGCTCCCTTAAGTTTTCAATAAACTCACGACTAAATTAACTGTCTAGCAGTATGTTTTTTATGATAAGATTTAGCTAATCGAGTACAGTTTGCCAACAAGGCTGTTAATTATAAACTTTAACTAGCTCGAAAATATGAAAATCTGCAATAATTTTGATTAACTTCACCCACTGTGGCACACAAATTGTGCACCACAGTCACGTAGTCATATGAGGAAAAAGGTTTAATTAAGCATGACCAACTTTCGTATAGGCGCCGGCATTTGTCTGGGACCATAGAAAATCGCCTAAAACTTGTACGTTAAAAAACTCCATAGTTTAAGGAAAAACTCAGCTGGAAATTAAACCATAAAGATCTAGTGATGGCAAATTTGGGCATTCCACTTCAAATGAAAGAACGTGTGCAGTAAAATAATATCCGAAATCAGGTTTTCTGCATTTTTATGCAATTGGAAACTCAAAAGTAGTTGGTTAGTGCAACAACCACTCACCGAGCCAGCAATGAGTGAGCTCAGTGAGTGAGTGAGCATTCAAGACATTTACAACAGTCGCTTTAAGCAGAGAATTGCAAGAGTGGTAGCAATAAAACTTGTAACTATGACGTCAAGAAGTCAAGCGCTCAATATTAAAACGCTTGTCGGCGGGAAAACGTTTTGGCGCGTATTAAAAATTACTCAAAACCATATTAAAATAGAATGTGTATTTTAAAAACCGTGTTCAAAAACTACTCTACGACAAAGGACCTCAACTCAAGTAACTTATTAAGTACGTATTGTATGTATGTATTTATGTACATATGTGAGAGTGAAAACCTCAAACTCGCCAAGTATAGAAAAGCGCTTTTCACTTGGAAATGAAACAGAGCCGAGCGTCAGTTAACAAACACAACTTGGGGGAATTTTTTTGGTAGTATGTAGGTATGTATGTATTTTTTTAGTTTTTATTGACAGCTAATAATGGCTTAAAGTTTGATGGTATTAAAACAGGAAAAACAATTTAAGCAAAAGAAATGCAAGTGCTCAGAAAAAAAACTACCCAGAATGAGTAGTAATATGAACCCAAGAAGAACGTAAATCAATCATGAATAAAATTTAGATATGAATACTGCCACATGTTGTTCACACATGCTCGTACAACACTTCGCCTTCCCCACAATGCATGGCAGTTGCACTCCGCTCAGTAACGGCATTTTATCTTATTATCATAGCCGTGACTCTTGACAATTGTGTTAATAAAAAGTAGTACAAGTGCGACAACAGGTTTTTTGCGACTAATTTGTTTACTGTACATTTGAATTTCTACTCAAAGAGGAGGCTAGATACACTCATAGAAATTTCTCAGTGACAGAATTAGTAAAGCAGTAGTAAATTTTAAAGTAGGTAATTGACAAGTTGAAAGCCAAGGACGCGTTTAAAGCAGGGACTTCTGGAGAGACTTGGTGCGGGAAACATGTAATAGGTTATAAAGACCATATATGTACATGCATACATACATATGTTAGTAGGTAATATTTATTCTTAACTAACTTTTTAGTTGTCATTACTAACTTTTTAGTTGATTTAAGGTTATAAATTTGTTACAGAAAAAATTAGACACTATAGTCCATTTCAAACAAGAAAATAGTTTATAATAAATACATTTTTAATAAGAATTACTCATTTTTTCTGTTAGTGTACAAAGCATAAACAGCCTCAATTAAAAGTTGTAAATGCAAAGCAACAAGGAAGGCAAGACGATAGGGATCGACCAAAGCTTACATATATGTATGTCAATTGATTTTCTTTATTAGTTGCTGAGTGCGGGTAAACAATATGTCTAAATTTTGGTTGCCGCCAATGAGGCTCCTTGCGTCGTGTAAGTGTGGCGTTGCCATAAGCCGCCTTTATCGCCTGTCACTTTCAAGCTTTACGCTGCTCGTAACACACAGAATGACAGTAACTAACTATTGCTTTTGCTTATCCTCCGCGTAAGCTGTTAAGCAGGATAATAAACAAACGTAGGCAGCGTAACAGGCGAAAGGAGTCTCATGCTCTGTTGAGCCGCGTCGAAAGTTGGTTCTAATTCTTCGTGCATGCTGAAACAGCTTTAAAACAAGTAATGAAAATATTAATTCTCAACAAAATTTACAACTCTCTTAATTTTGTTGAATTTCTTATTGTCTTTAACTGAACGGAAATAATTTTCTGTCATTAAAGATAAAAAGGATACCACTGCATGAAATTTGGAACTACGCCCCACAGTCCAAAGGAATTGATGTGGCAATATAACATGCCACATAAATGTAGAAATGGAGCATGGGAGTTTCTGTTTGTTTTATACTCCTGCCACTTATTTGTAATACGAATTAATATTGCCTTGTTTACGAAGCAATAACGTAAGTACTTGCATATGAGTATCTGCTATGAATTGAGGATGTAGTTAGCTATAGGAGGAGGAAAAATAAGTAATGAACCAATTTCAATATGCTCTCATATGGAAAAAAGTTGGAATAAAGTAGAACTGCGCCTTTCTAAAAAAATATGTATGAGCTTTAGTTCTTAATCGATCTACAAAAGAAAAGTAAGAAAAAGTAAGTGCCACATAGCTGAAACAATTTCATATAAAGCCTTAGCGGTGTTTCTTTATGAATGGTTGTTGAAACGTAAGTTCGTTTTGAGAATACAAATCCTGCATCGAAACAAAGAATCGTAAAATTCGGAACTTTTCTAAACTAACTAAATTGCCCAACTTTAATTTCTATGCGTTCGAACTCTAATTTCTATGCGTTCGATGAAAAATTCCAGTTCTTGTAAAAACTTTCTCTAGCAACAACTTTTTCATAAGTTAATTTCCACGGCATAAAAGTATATGAGAAAAGGTGTTAACGATTTACTGGTGAGCTAATTGCAAAAAGAGAAGGGGCTGAAATGGGCAGAGAAATACCATAAAGACCGTTTGGCTGGCGTACGTGCGAAATTTTACTTCTATGGCAAAGAAGAAAAAAGAACTAAAAGATATTAGCATATAACTTGCAAGAAGGAATAGCTTAAGAAAAACCAAGTGCCTGCAGAGAAGTTAAAACCAGCTATGAGCTGGGTAAATTCACATACATAGTTATTAAATTGCAAAATAATTATCCAACTTAAATTTGTATTATATTTCTACCCGTATGATAATGGACTCTTTTGCATTTAAAGAATCAGTGTAAACACAGCGAGATTTCGAAATCTCAGATTTCATGCCAAAGACGACTATGGGACCTTTTAGAGCACTACTCAAACTTTTATGAAGTTACCGCTAAAATTTGTAAATAAAGAATTCCTTTTTTTCTAAAAAAACATCTCTTCGAGACCTGGAAAAAATATTGCGTAATGCTGCGAAATTTTCTCAACTCAAAGCAAATAAAAAGTGGTAAGTGTTGCGACGTGCTCAAAGAAGAAGCACCTCCAAACAGCATCAACTATGCGATCAGGCCAGCATTTAGCCGGTTTGACGGCATGTCGCCACGGAAAAATTAATAAATAAATAATGGAAGGAAGACAGGCAAAAAGACGACAAACCATCAATAAATCTAACAACGAAAACGCATTGCAGAAGCGACAACGGCCACGACTGGGCATAAAATGACGCGGCAGCCATTGAACTTGAAATAAATTTAAGGTCGTGTTGCTAATCTCGTAGTCGGTAGAGTGCACGCAGTTTTATTATTTTTATGATTTTCTTTCATAAAAGCAAAACAAAGTGGCTCAGTGGAAAAAAGGCAGGCTAAATAGCAAAAGCAAAAGAAAAGTGACAGAGCTGGCTGAGGCGCCAATGGGGCACAACAAAAGCGTTACCACTTGAGACATTATCGATCTTATAGGCGGATGTGCAAATTAAATAAAGAAAATTGTAACCCATACGCATGATACATGCATTCCTTCTAGTGACTTTGGAAGAAATAACACTTTTTTGACTGGGCATTCTTTAAGGTAAAACAACAACAAGAATGCTCTCTTGCAGACCATAACGACCAAAGCTCTGCATATGTTGGTGCCTTGATCTCTTCTGTGGTATTTCAGAGACACACAAGCTGCCGTGACAATCCTTTCGACAAATTTCATAACAATCGAAGGGTTAAGAGTAGAATCTGTTGCAGATAGAGAAATACATACATACATACATATGTGGAGAAAATGGCAGCAGCAATCAAAATGTAAATAAACATACATCAACGATAAAAGCAGACCTTACAAACAGATGCGGCTTGAGCCATAGAACAATAAAAAAAAGGAAGGGCGACTTCTGATCATACAAAAGTAAGAAAACTAAAACTAAAGTGAAGCAAACCAGAGACACCAGGCAAGCAATATAAAGCTACAAGTGTGCGGGACTAGCGGACAGACTGAGAGCGCGGCTGACTAATCTGCTTCAGCGGCCGGCTGCTGTCGTTGGCATTCCACACACAACTCAAGATGCTATAAAAGTACAAGTTGAATCGAAAATGGCAAAATATTGCTGTCGTTTGCTTTTTTATATTCTTGACTTGGAAAAAAATTAGTCATTCCCTACAGAAAGAATTTTGCTGCTGCTGCAAATATATCTTAAGAAACACAATACATAATGTTAATTTTATTTTTCTTTATGCAATTTGGTTTTACCATATTTTAATATACAACACTTTCTTTGTTACAAAATCTTCTTTCAAACTAAATTTTATTTATCTTTATTCTTTTTTTATTATTGTTTTGTCTTGAGAAAGGTGAAACATTCAGAGAAGAGAGAGGAATCCACACGAATTTCAAATTTGACCTGATTTCGATCACATTTGGTTTCTTTTGACTTGCATTAATTTTGCTTTTGATTTGTTGTAGTTGTTTTATTTTTCTAATGGATGTGAACATAAAGTTTCACTTTCTTTTCTGTTGGCAAATGATGGCGAATTTTATGGAAATTGTAGTCACAAGGAACAATTAACGGGCAGACACCAAAGGCAAATTGCTGTAGCAATTCAAAACTCTCTAGGGTTGCCATCTGCACTCTTGCTTGCCAGGACACAAACCTCTTTTTTGGAGTGCCCAGCTTATATTTTCGCAATTTTTTACTGGCAGTTCTAGTTACGGGAAAAAGAACGGGCATCAAAGTCAAATTGCTGTGGCAAACCGCAAATCAACTTCTACTTCACGTAAATGCGTATTAAATATATTTGTTTACTCACCTTTGCAGCCGCAAAACCATCCGGATTGCAGCTGGGCAGTAAGTGTATTTCGGTTGTGTTGAGCAGTTGCTGCACTTCCGGCGAGTTCTTATAATTGCTGACTAAATACTGTGCCGCATACAAAACCATTTGCCGGCCTAAAGCCTCGTCGCCGTTTATATTTGCGACCAGTTTGACCATGGGACGCAACAGATCCCCGGATCGCGCAGAGGCTGTGCCCTCGGCGGCTGGTTCAATGTTGGCAGCGCTGAGAGCCAGCGCATGCATATCGCGGCCCTTCACCGTCTGGCCAATGGTGTACCTGCGGGCCAGCTGCGGATAGCGTGCCTGCAGCGTATCGAAGAGCACACCCACTTCCTTGTTGTTCAGGTAGTGTGGGGGTGTCAGAAACGCCTCATTCTCCGTTGTTTGCAAAGTCGTTGGCGGCGGCTGCGCTTTAACTAGTTGGCCAGCGTTGAAGACGAGCGCGACAGCAAAGGCGTACGACAAAAACAATGTCGCAGGTGTCTGCGACTGCGCAAAACGGCGCATTTTAGCACACACAACTCAACTTGGAGAAGGGGCACGCGACGAACAAATGGAGTACACTGTATTTAGACTATTTAGAAATATGTAGAAGAATTAACCGGAGCTCTGCACACGTAAGCAAAACACAAAATACTGTATATATATATTATATATGTATTAACACGGAGCGCCACGCGGAACACTTTCTTTGTTGTTGTGGTTTAACGTGAACTGGTTACATTTTTTTTTCAACTTTTTCTCACTAACAATTCACACACTCTTGCATGCACGCAAAACGCAAAATTGCATTTTACCAATGCATATATACGTAAAGGATGTGCAATTTTGAATTTAAAAACAGTTTCTTTCTCAGAATTTAAAAATTTAGCAAAAAGAGGTAGCAGCGACGCACGTAAAACCAACGAACCAACCGACAGCACAAACAAAACAAATCCAATTGAGCCGTAACAAGTGGTAACGTTACGTTATGTGACGGCATAGTCTACGTTGTCACGTAGGCACAACGTTGCCACTGGATGGTTGCACGGTTGCTCTTTTTCGTTTAAATGTAATATCGATTCCTATTCAAATCGAAATTAGTACATACTATCCCAGCATTAGTAAATACTGTTCCCAGCATTAGAACATACTATTTCCCTCATCTTGTTGTAAAACCATTTGCTTTATTAGTACCAATTTTTACATTTAGGTTATTACATGTGCTTAAAGCCAAGTTCCAAGGAAGTATAAAGTATATTGGTGGTTTTGTTTGCTAGCCAAATTTTAGAATTATATGCATTTTGCAAGTTTCTTAAAATTATACACTTAAGTGGAAAAGTAAAATTTGTTTTATTAAAGACTTTTTTAACAAACTCAATTCAAACTAAGGCAATTGTTTGTTTAATATGATCAATGATTTATAGTGTTGAAATCATTGCAAATTCTTATTGGAAAAGTACTATGTCGACCTTAGCTCAAACCACATAAGCGGGGTTTAGACGCAGAAATAACTGTACACGTGCCGCTGCGTATACACGGTCCCACATGTCGTACAAAATCACTTTCTTCAAGTTGGCAAGCGAGACGCACGCATACAGCCATAGCCTTTTTACCGACGGCAAATGAGACTTTTGAGAAAGAATGGGCGTTCTCAGCTCTCGTCGATAGCATTCGACTCAGTTTTTTAAAAGCGGATGGTTTGACAAGCGAGCAGAAATATCAAAAAATGTTAAAAACCATCCCACATGTGTGACAAGCGGTTGTTTCTTGCGTATACACGATCCAACATCGCGGCTTGTCCTACATGTTGGACGACATGTAGGATCGTCTAAACCCCGCTATACATATTGTAGGAATAAAATTTATTCAATAATCCGGAATTTCTGGTACATCCTGGTAAAATCCAAAAGTTTATTTCCTTATAGAAACAAACGTGGCTGGCAACTCCAACTCCCATCAACTGTCAATAGTATGGAAAAAAATTTTCCTTCAGCAATTTTTCACGGGTCGCAGCGAACAGTTTTGAAAAATCAGCATTTTTCTCGAACAAAAGGCAACGAAAGTTTTGCAAACGCTTTAAAAGAATAGACGCTTAGATGTGTGTTGTGGACAATTTTCGTTTGTTCGTACCAGAAGACGCGCACGGCAGAGGAGCAGCGGCGCAACAGAAATAAAATCTAATCTACGCAATAATTCAATAAAAAAACAAAGGCAGGGTCACGCAAAACACCACCACTCCACTACCCACTACACACCTGTCCTCCATCCCTTCCGTAGTGTAATAAATAATAGAGCACGCCCGTTGAACAAACAGCGCTATGCCACAATCACGTACCGCAGCCGCTGAGCTTGTGGCCAATGCCGCGGGCGGTCAGCCGCTGGTTAAAATTGGTCACTATCTGCTCGGTGCTACATTGGGCACAGGCACTTTCGGCAAGGTTAAGATTGGTGAGCATCAAATGACGCACCACAAAGTCGCAGTGAAGATTCTAAATCGGCAGAAAATCAAGAGCCTCGATGTCGTGGGCAAAATACGCAGAGAGATACAAAATTTGAAACTCTTCCGGCATCCGCACATCATCAAGTTGTATCAGGTATGTTCAAATGTACAAGGTCGTGAGAGGGTCAGTGTGAATCAGTTGTTACTGCTATTATAGCTTATTTTGTTACTTTGCTTACATTCTAATGATGTTATATTGTGCATATTCTGCCTGTTGGTAGGTTATCTCAACGCCCACGGACATTTTTATGATTATGGAATATGTGAGCGGCGGCGAACTTTTCGACTACATTGTCAAGCACGGCAAGCTGCAGGAGCATGAGGCGCGTCGCTTTTTTCAGCAGATTATTTCCGGTGTGGACTACTGCCACCGCCACATGATTGTGCATCGCGATTTGAAGCCGGAGAATCTGCTGTTGGATCACAACATGCACGTGAAGATTGCTGATTTTGGCCTCTCGAATATGATGTTGGACGGCGAGTTCTTGCGCACTTCATGTGGCTCACCCAACTACGCAGCACCGGAGGTAATTTCCGGCAAGCTGTACGCCGGGCCGGAGGTGGACATTTGGTCTTGTGGCGTCATATTATATGCACTGCTCTGTGGCACGTTGCCTTTCGATGACGAGCATGTGCCGACGCTCTTCCGCAAAATCAAGTCGGGCATTTTCCCCATACCGGAGTACTTGAATAAGCAGGTGGTGAATTTGGTGTGCCAAATGCTGCAGGTCGATCCGTTGAAACGTGCCAACATCGAGGAGATCAAGAAGCACGAGTGGTTCCAAAAGGATCTGCCTGCCTATCTCTTTCCCTCATCGATTGAGCAGGATTCGAATGTGATTGACACAGTGGCCGTAGCTGAGGTGTGCGGTAAATTCGGCGTCAAGGAATCTGAGGTGCACAATGCATTGCTCAGCGGCGATCCGCATGATCAACTTGCCATTGCATACCACTTGATAATAGACAACAAGCGCTTCGCGGACGAGGATGCCAAGTTGGAGATCAACAACTTTTTTGTGGCCGGCTCACCGCCGCCAGTTACATGCTCACCAAGCGAACGCAATGAAGTGATGACCGCGGGCGCTCTGTCTGGCGCGGGCACCAGTACCTCGGGCACCTCGACACCCGGAAATACGGCGAGTTTGCGTCCACATCCGGAGCGCATTGCACCCATGCGCGAGCGCCAACTGGCCATGTGCGTGCAGAATTCAGGTGGCGCTGCCTTTCCCGAGAAGGCACCACGTGGCACGCCGATTAAGCGCGCCAAATGGCATCTCGGGATACGGTCGCAGAGTAAGCCCAACGACATAATGCTGGAGGTGTATCGCGCCATGAAGGCGCTCGACTACGAGTGGAAGATTATCAACCCGTACCACGTGCGCGTGCGTCGCCTCAACACCAAGACGGGCAAGTACTCTAAGATGTCGCTGCAGCTGTATCAGGTGGATGCGAAGAGCTATCTGCTGGACTTCAAGTCGCTGACCAACGATGAGGTTGAACAGGGAGACGACGTGCTCATGGAGAGCATAACGCCGCCGCCGTTGAGCTCAACTGGCAGTATGCCACAACAGCCCACCGGGCATCACACCATGGAATTCTTTGAGATGTGCGCAGCACTTATAATACAGCTTGCACGTTAAAGAGGTGGAAAAGAAAGCAAGCGGAAAAACGGCGAGAATGAAGTAGAGCAGCATGTGGATATAAGCGTAGAGAGCGCAATTTTAATGTTCCAATTATTTGCGCTAGTCTAGTTTAAATGCTGCATCAAAGTGCAGAGTGAAGTTAGCATGCGAAGGCGCGTTGCGCGTATGTTGTTAGGCATGATCGGAAGTTCAAACTTCAAGTGGTTAGATTAGTTATAATAATAATATAGGATCACTTTTTTCGAAATTGTTCAAAAACATTTTAAAATTATTGAGAAAATTTAAAAACTGCAGTGGCACTTGTGGCATGTTATAGAAGTAATATACAAACAAAATTTAAAAATTCTAAAAATGTGCTACAATTATACAATTATTGTCTAATTTGTTAAAATCGGTAAAGCATGAGAAGAGTAGGAGTAATTAAAACGATATAACAACCTATAGCGCGTGTTTATTTTGCACTTTTTATATACAAATAGAAAATACAAATCTTCAAAACGTTTGCTACGATACTGCAAAAAAAGAAAGTGCAATTTGAAAGAACATTTCACTACTAAACATAATACGCAAAGAAAAGTCGTAGTAGTAGTAACGGCTTTAAAACTATCAACAAAGAGTTATTACAAATCATGACTTGTTTCTTCTTTTTTTATGCAATGAAAACTTCAAATTTTATTGCGTTTACTTGTAATTATTACTGTTTTGTTGGCTCTTCGTCGTTAATTGAAGTAAAAAACAGCGCTTCTATTTGTGAGTACTCTTTAATATTATTTTCCAAACAAAAATTTAAATACTATTTGTCAGAGCAAGCTATTAAATATTGCTTTATATAGAGTTACTAATATTACTACAAAAAAAGAATGTATTACATTTAATAAACATAAACTTTTAAATAAAAATACACAAAATTCGTATGCTAAAATCAAATTTCGCGTCAACACGACGACCGTAATGTTTTCCACATCCCTTCCTTTTCTTGCTCTTTATTGATAATTATCGCAGGCACTATTGGAATTCCGTATTTGTGCTACTCTTACTCTGTCGTGCCTGTTTTGCTCAAGTCCTCACTCACATTGACATTTCGTTTCTTGCTCTTCAACTTCTCTATCAGTGTCTCTATGCTGTTCGCATCCACCAGCCCGATAAACTTGTCCATTACGACACCATTACGAAACGCTAATACGGCGGGTACCGCCTTCACCTCGAACGTCTCGACAAGATCCAAGTTCATTTCTACATCGATAATGGCCAGATCGATCTCATCTGAGTCCTGCAGCATTTCACTCAACTTAGGTGTCAGGATCTTGCAAGGCTCACACCATTCGGCATGGAAATTTACAATCACCGGATTATCACTATTAATGACCTGTTGGAAAAATATAGAAAGCCAAGTTAATAATTTGAAACATTTATGAGAGCATCGAGGAGTGGGCATAGAAGTCATACCAAGTTAGAGGAAACATGTAGGCGATTAAAAGAAGAGCTAAGTGGGCCATTTTGAAATAAATTAAATATAAACCTTTGAAAAAGTTAAAGTAAATATGTACGTCATGGAAATATTGGAAGAAAATTCCAAAAAAGTACAACAGAATATTTCCAAAATTGGTAGAAGGCTAAATATAATGAACTGCGTTAAAAGCGAGAGTACACTGCAAGGCAATATTGAAGACTGCGGAGAACACGACGATTAGCGACACTCTGTCTCCACTGATATATAATTTATACGTACATATGTTATAAGCAATCTCGAATTTTTATTAAAATGTCACATCACCATGGGGTCAAGGAATGCTTCCAAGTTAAATGTAGCCATGAATTATGGCAGTGACATTTTTGCTCATGGCGCCAATGTGATGCGCAACAGCTGCGCAATTGCATAACAAGTACATTATGGTCTCGTCGCTGACTTTCTTTAAACAAAAGTTGGTATATGCGCACAGGCATCTCTTTGCCTATTGTACTACTCGCCACTTCGCACTCACCTTCTGATCGAAATCGTAGTGATCCTTGATAATGTACTTCTTTAGCGCTTGCTGCGAATGTGATAGATACTTTTGTGTTGCAAGCGCGGCGGCGGGTGCTATGCGTTGGCAACTGCTCTGCGCGCTGCCCAAACTGACGCAGGAGGCAATGAGACGCGGAGTGACGCCTTCAGCGGCGATCTTAAGCATTTTGCACTGGAAAGATTGCACTACCAAAGGAATGTAGTATGTGTGCGAACGGAAGTGCTTTCGACGCTGTGGCAACAATAGCAAAAGGTGACTTGTTGTTACTCAGTTTGGGTGTACTATGTAGTTGTTGTCGCTGTGGTTGTTGTTGTTGCTAATTGTTGACTGACTGTCACTGTTGGCGCTTATCTGAAACATACAAAGGCATACATAATAAAAAAATTCAACCAAACAAGAAAGTCTGTGTCTCTTACAGCAGCCAGCTACTTTTTTTTATGCAATAAACCAATTTATTCCTTTTCTAATTTTCCTTTCTTTCTGCCTCTTTGTCAATTGTACGAACAACAACAATTGTTAAGTGCTAAAAATGTATAAGAACATGCGTTTTAGAAAAAACTCAAAATACAAAGCCAGCCTTCAGCAAAAAGCTTCCAAGTTTCCAAGTGCTACAGCTATCAAGTGTGCCAGATAGATTGTCATACCTTACAATTGTCAAAAAATATTTTGATTTTCTTTTCTCTCTTCGTTATATGCCTTAACCCATCCGAGACATTAGTACAAAAAAGTTACTCAACATTTTTACGTACCATGCAATTTTTATTTTCAGTAATGAACCAGCACGTGTGTTACATTTTTTATAACAAATAGCGTTTATAAACCAATTGTTAATATTTTTTTTTTCTCGTTAAGACCACCTGAACTTCGCATTGCCCTAAAGAAATTTTCTAATACGTCTTGTTTAGTCTACTAGTCAAAAGGTAAGACATTCTAAACTTTTCTTGAAGATATTTATACAGTAAACTTAGATAGGTATTCGTTATTACCACAAGAGTTGGGCATTGATGTTTCTTCTTTTTACTTTTTTCTTCAAACGCAAACTCAAACTGAAAACGGATTAATATTTTTGGCATATAAGGTATGACAATAGAATGTCATTGCTATCTGGCACACTTGATATTATTACACTATGTTTTATCATATGTTCCTTGTCAAAACATTTCGTGTTACTCGGTTTATGGTGAATGGTATATAAAAAGAAGAAGAAGTGACTTGCAAGTTGCAAGAAGAATAGAAATTTATACAATACACTATTCAATATCAAAATTTTCGTAAATATAAATATACGACGTATATCATAATCAAAATAAATGTTCATATTTTATTTAACTTCAAGTGTCCAACAATAACAACCGGAAACCAGCCGAACGAAAAACTTTGAACTTTGAATTTCATCACAACACTGAATGTTGCTTCGACTTGCATTACACACTCGGTTAGGAGGCTCTGCCGGGAGTGTACTGAAACGCAGCCTTCAACAGCCGATTGTTCCACGCACTGTGGTGAGAAATTATGCAAGGACTCCACGCGACAGAGACGCTTACACACGAAGCGCCGAAGTGTCTCGCAGCCCCACAATAAAAGAAAAGCTTATGGCTCCACCTTCCCCTCATGCATACTCAATGGGTAAAGGTGCTGCTGCTGGCGCTTCAGTAATTGGGCTGGGTGCACTGTGCTATTACGGTTTGGGCTTGGGAAAAGAGTCGAACATCTACAATAACTCAATGTAAATACAAGTAAAATAGCTCCTGCACAGTATAAAATATATCGATTTTCTTGCAGCTTGTGGCCACAATATGTGCGAGACCGAGTACATGCCACTTATGGTTACTTTGGTGCTTCTTGTGCCATTTCGGCAGCCTCCGCAATGGCAATATTTCGCTCACCGCGTATGCTCTCGCTAGTAACGCGCAATGGTTGGATGGTAAGTTTATTTGATTTGTTATGAACTATGAAAAAACTGAGAATGTAATTTAAAAATTTAGTCCCTGCTGGGTACCTTCGCGGTCATGATTGGCACTGGTGCGCTCACTCAGTCCATTGATTATAAGCCAGGCATTGGTCCAAAGCAATTGGCATGGGCCTTGCATTGCGCGGTGCTAGGTGCAGTGTTGGCGCCCATGTGCTTTTTGGGTGGTCCCATACTGATCAGAGCCGCGCTCTACACTGGCGGACTTGTAGGCGGCCTTTCGACGGTGGCAGTATGTGCGCCTAGCGACAAGTTCCTTTACATGGGAGGGCCCTTAGCTCTGGGTCTGGGGCTGGTGTTCGCCTCCTCCCTGGCATCTATGTGGTTGCCGCCGACAACAGTCTTGGGCGCAGGTGAGCAGTGGCACACAAACTTACGATTCCCAAATGCTAAAATTTTCCCCCGTCAATGATTGCAGGTCTGGCATCTATGTCTCTTTACGGTGGATTGATATTGTTCAGCGGTTTCTTACTCTACGACACACAACGGATTGTACGCCGTGCAGAGACACACCCTGCTGTATATCCCATACCCTACGATCCTATCAACGCGTAAGTTCTATTCATTATAATTTTCGAAAGGCATGCGGTCAAAATAATGCCTTATATTTCGTTACAGGAGCCTTTCCATTTATTTGGATACCTTGAACATATTTATCAGAATTGCTACGATTTTGGCTGGCGGTGGCGGCAATCGCCGTCGTTAAACTATTGCAGAACCCTATATATTACTAATGTTTACCCTTGCTTTTTTGACTATTTGTGATATATTTTCAAATAAACAAGTTTCTGCAAGAAGAGTGTGGGAGGAAGAATCTTGGTTAACTACGTGAGAATCGCCGATATATATCATAGTGTAATAATATCAAGTGAACCAGATAGCAATGACATTCTATTCTCGTACCCTTACTTGTCAGTTGCGTTGTCAAAAATATTAACCCGTTTTCAGTTTGTGTTTGAGTTTGCGTTTGAAGAGAAAAGTAAAAAGAAAAAAATATCAATGCCGAACTCTTTCTATTTGTGCAAAAGCACTTACGATGCAGCGGTGCCGATGTTTTCGCTGCCAAAGGATGAAGATTTGCGACGAAAGTGGTTAAGAGTATGCAATACCACTTTTTCATCCTCAGCGCGTGTTTGCGCTGACCATTTTGAGGAGCAGGAGATCGTAGCGACAGGTAGTAAGAGAAGGCAATTGGAACCATTTGCGGTTCCCTCCAAACTATTGCCTTCAAACTGTTTTTTACATGCCGCATGCACTTTCGGATAAAACATTAGAACAGAATTCACAAACGAAACAAACTTAATAACAAACTTAAACGTGATAAAAAAATATTAAAAATTGTTTTATAAAAACTATTTGTTATAAAAAATGTAACACACGTGCTGGTTATTAATACTTTCATTCATTACTGAAAATACAAATTGTTTGGTATGTAAAAATGTTGAGTAACTTTTTTGTACTAATGTCTCGGATGGGTTAAGACATATAACGAAGAAGGAGAAAAGAAAAATCAAAATATTTTTGACAAGCTGGGGTACGTCAAGCTATCTGGTTCACTTGATATTTATTACACTATGATATATATCAGCTGTCAGCTTTGCTTTTGGCAGAGAGCTGCCAGGTATGAATGGTTGTATACCAGTCTACTCGTTAAAAATGAGATTTTCGTATTGACGCTATTTTCTAAGAAAGGTGAAGTAATTTTAAAACAGAAGTAAAATGTTTTTAAAATCAGTATTTAGTTTATTTATATAACAAAAGATTTAATGCGAATTTTTCCTGAACGTCATCTTTTAGGAAAAAGAGGCATATTTTATTGAATTGCAATTTTTATGCATTAATTTTCGAAGCAAGAAAAATGTTCTGTAAATTTTAGAACCAATATAGGGATGGGTAACGCAGCGCTGCGTTGAGTTATTGCGCTAGCGCACTGAAATGCGCCATTGCGCTGATACACTATTTGGCAACACTGTGGCGCAGTAGCGCAGTGGCTCAGTAGCGCAATAACTCGGCGCAAATTCAGTTGATACAGGGCCAGTTTCACAGTGGATGTTTAAATCTAATTTGCGAATTGAGTTTAAATCTAGTTTACCTTTCCTTGAGTTTCACAGTGCATTTATTTAAATACGGAATAATGAATGGCAACTTCGAATATTTGACAATTGAAGGTTGACACAACTTGCCAAAAACATATGTTCAATTGTTCAATTATGGAGGCAGCGCGAGCTAAAAATTTTTCGTCGGCCGAAAGAAGTGAATTATTGGATATTGTGCAAAGAATCCACGGTTTATATTATTTATAATACTACGGGATCATTTATATGTGCTATACCATGTAGTTTTATGTTTAATTTGATCTCTTATAAATTGCAATATTGTCGACGCAGCTTGCTTGCACATCCGAAATCAGCTGTTTATTTGTTTTCGATTGCAACTCTGTGCCGTACTTAAATACATACCCACAACCGGCCATTTAAATTGTATTTAACTTCCCACTGTGAAACTGAAATTCCTTATTTAAACTGCAATCAGAGTTTAAACATCCACTGTGAAACTGGCCCACAGTGTTGCGAGCGCCCAACGATGGGTAGCGCAGCGCTGCGTTATTGTGCTAAGACTCCCTCTGTTGTCGAGAAGCAACAACAAACACGCCGGTCTGAATTCAGCGCAGTGTTGGCAGAGACTAAATATAGACTCTGTTGTTGCATTGACGAATTGGTATGTCCGCTTTTACACGAGGCGACTCGGCTTTACCGATTTTTTGACATTCCGCTTTGAAATCGCGCATAGCTTTTACACGATCCGACTCGCTCCACTCCACATATTGACACTAGAGTTTGCAGCTGGTTTTATTTGTGTAATTTGTAAACATTTAAAGCACTTATTCCACTCTTTGCTCATTTTATTCTTTATATTTACTTTTATGCGTAAAATTCTGTAAATTTTTCAGTTTATTTGCAATACGTATTCACTCGATTTCAAGTTTTAATTTACAGTCGACAGCGCGAAGCGCGAAAACGAATAAAGAGGAACGTCAGAAAATCAGAAAATCGCAGCACAATCGCTGCCCGAGCGATTTTGCGCGTTCCCCTGTCGTTTCACCCCTCTTTCCTACATTCTTCCGTGTCTCCGGGGCCGAGTCGCATCGTGTAAAAGCGGACTAACTCAAAGCGCAAATGAACCAATTTTATTTTGCAATATTATGTATGTTAATTATGTTCTACAAACATATTTAGGTCTTCTTTACATTCCCAAACAAATAATATAACAAACCGGGCCATAATTTGTATATATGTATTTATAAATAATCTTTTTATTAAACAATTCAATTGTAAAAACACTTATGCACAACACTACAAACACGTACTGATACACTTGCGCTGGCTTCAGTGTATCAGCGCACAAAAATTTGCGCTATTACCCATATCATGGCGCTGTATCATTTTGGGTATCATGGCGCAATTGAGTTAACGCACTGCGCTGGCTTCAATGTATCAACGCACAATTTGCGCTATTACCCATGCCATGGCGCTGTATCATTTTGGGTATCATGGCGCAATTGAGTTAACGCATTGCGCTGATACACTTCACTGCGCTAGCTTCAGTGTATCAGCGCACCAAAAATTGCGCCATTACCCATGCCTAAACCAATACATTAAAATTGACCGCTGCATTGTTGTGAAGTTTATACATGCCGAAAATCAAAAGAATGATTTTTCAATGACGCAAGCTAAGATCTATTGGAAAAAACAATTACCATTTTTTTTAAATTGCTATCTGCTACAATTTATTTTAAATTTTACATTTCCAGAAGCTATCCTCACCTATAATATTAGCCAAGTGCGGCAGGCCAATGGTGAAATTATGCCCCAATTTGTACTATTGTTCTGCGCTTGCCTCGTATTGGATTTTTTTCGCCAAAAACCTCACATCTTACACAGTAAAAATCAATTCCAACAGTTAAGAAAATTGCATTTTTAATATACACGTTAGTTTTCCTTATAAAAAAAAACAATTTGGATTCCTAATTTACTCGGCATCTTCATCCTCATCATCGTTGGAACTGATTCTGAAGTAGCGCAGTTCATATGAATCCTTATCATTGGCAACTACACGGATCCAGTCGCGCAGACTGTTCTTCTTCAAATACTTTTTGGTCAAGTACTTGAGGTAGGCCTTAGAGAAGTGCACATCTGAGTTGACGTACATCTTCATCTTGACACGTTCAAAGGACACATTGTTGCCCAAGTTGTTTACTTTGCCGTTGACCTTCAGACGTGCCTTAACGTACTTTTCCTGTGGATGGGAAAAAAAAGAGCAAATTTTAAAATGTCGACGTTTACGCGAAATACGCCAATTTTTGGAGGAAACGTGTCTCTTACAGTGTTAAGCCAAAAAATCAGAAACATAATTTGATGACCAAAAATAGAAGAGTGTGGTTTTTGCTTTGCCACTGAGTACACTGTCATCAGAGCGAAGCATCACTCTCTAACAACAAATCAGTCGTGGCATCTAAGTACAAATGCAATGAGGTTGAGGGAAGCGTATGCAAGCAGTAAGTTACCTCATGGAATCCTCTTCGCTTTTATGGTAGTTTTCGAGTGCGCCCTTATTGAGCGTGAAAATAGCAGCTGCAGATGTTCTCTGTCGTGTTATTCGCTTTGCTTATCGACAATCGAGCCCGTGGAGTGGGCAACCTGCAGCGTTGGACTTGACACGCTGTAGCAGGGCGCACTATGCATTTTGGCCTGTGCGTACACGGCTGTGCACGTCACAGCCCAGGGCCCACCACTTGGCGGTACACATAGCACGACTTGGCGAGTTCACAGACGGTTGCACCACTGGCCAGACCCGGTCCTGGCAGTCAGAGGCTACCCCGTTGTGCAGCGCCCAGAGCCCCTTGAGAAACGAGTACAAATTTTGCACTCGGAGTGGAAGCCTTACAAGCTTCAAGAAATACATCCGTGCAGGACGGGGAAAGACCACAAGGTCAGCACAAAATCGCGAAGCAAAGCGTTTTTCGTTTGCAGCATGTCTCCCTAATTGTTAGGCCAAGGAATATGTGTAACTCCAATAGCTTAATTGTTAGGGAGCTGCTTTTATCTGCCACGTAAAGGCTATCACTGAAGTTTTACAAAGCACACAACAATGACGAATAAATGGTGGCTCATTATCCACTATATCATATTATATCTAAAGCTATTACCATCATCCAGCTGGAGCCTCTGGAAGCGGTGCCTGTAAGCGAATACTTACGAAGTCAACCACATCCATGATGTTGTCCTCAGCAATGTTCGTGCAATCGACGCCGAAACGCAACGAAACCTTCTTCTTCTTCAAACCCTTGCCGCGCAACACTTGCTTCTTGCCCACCTTGCCAGAGGCAGCTGCCGCAGCAGCGCTCACAGACTTCTTGGGTTTGGCAGCTGGCTTAGCCGCAGCAACCTTCTTGGGCTTTTCTGCAGCAGGTACAGCAGCCTTTGCTGGTTCAACCTTCTTAGCTGGAGCAGCAGCAGCAACTGGCTTAGCGGCAGCAGCAGGTTTAGCAGCAGCTGCTGGCTTAGCAGCAGCAGCGGGCGTAGGGGCAGCCTTCTTAGCGTCCTTGGGAGCAGCAGCGGCGGCCTTTGCATCCTTCTTGGGTGCTGCAGCAGTTGCCTTCTTTGCGGCATCCTTGGCTGGCGCTGCTTTGGTCGCAGCAGCAGCCGGCTTGGCTGTAGCCTTAACTTCCTTGGCGGCTTCTGGCGCCTTCTTCACATTCTTAGCAGCAGCTGCAGCAGCGGCGGGCTTGGCTTCAGCCTTTGCCTTCTCTACCTTGCCTTTAGCAGCTGCGGCTGGAGCAGTCTTCGATTTTTCGGCCGACTTGGCGGCGGCGGGCTTATCACCCTTATTGGTTTTAGCCTGCAAAAGATAAAGTTACATTAACAATCACCAACCATGCTAGACTTTATATTATAAGTTCATTGGCTAATTGCAAAGCCGTATCTCCAACAGTGCAGATGTGATGGTGTTTCAATCGCAAATTTTCATTAACATCAATGGAGTTTTTTACACAAATTTAACATTAACCATTGTTTGGCATATCAGCCTACACTTTAGTATTACTATTTAATTGATTTCCACTAATTTAAACGAATAATTTGCATTTTTTGAGCCACTTACAGTCGGTGCCATCTTTGTATAGCAAAACCACGACGAGAAAGAACTCTTTCAGCCGCTGTCAAAAGTAAAAGACCGTTCGAGTATCGTTCACCATTTTCAGTTGTGTTTTAAGAGACTCGAAATGAGTGATTTCATGACATGGTTGCATGCACATGACCACGAATTCATGAATTCATCGACTTATTAAAAAACACATATCTTTGATGACTTTTTATAAATAAACTGTCAAAATGTGTATTTTAATTTCTTTGTCTATGTTCCTTTCCGAATCTGTACAAAAAATGGACTGCAAAATGCAAGTGGACTATTCAAACTAAATTTGACTACATTAAAATTTATAGATTTCAGCTTTAACTTTGGCGAAATTTATGAGCATTCTACTTTTCCCAAAGATTTTTTGCCTTTTAATAACATTATGAATACATTTTCTTCCTGACCTTGTAATAATGAAAGTTTAAAAATGCGTGTCTTTCCAATAATATTTTCCCGAACTTAGTTATATAACACTTTTCTTCAAGCTATATATATATTATGTGTGCATTTAACAGTTTTCGCTTTTGCTGGAAGCGTACGTACTTTTTGACTCACAGCAACCCTCCTTCCCTCCTTCTACGAAAAAAACCAACAGAGCATATCGATTGTCGTACAAACAAGACGACGTATTTATTAAAAACGTAGTGAGCAAAGAGCAAGTCACAAGCAAAGAAAAAAGGAAATTTTTATTTAATCGAAAAAATATTTCGTATTGCAAAACTAAATAAAAACGAAAATACATTAAAATGAAGTTCCAATACAAAGAAGAGCATCCATTCGAGAAGAGACGCGCCGAGGGCGATAAAATACGCAGGAAATATCCAGATCGAGTGCCAGTGAGTAAATTGCAGTGTTTGCTTTTCATAGGCATTTTTTCAGTAGGGACTTGAAATTTTCTACATTTCACATAGGAAAATTTTTCTTTGTTTCGATATGGTTCTATTGTTTCAGTATGTCAGGAGAAAGGTTTATTAGATATATGCAATTTTTGAATGTTGGTAGAATTTTTATGACGAAATTATTTAAATTGCGTCATAAAAAAATATATAAAGAAAAATTGTTTTTCTGCTGGAGCTTTGCAAATAGGGTGTGAGGCTTGTATGTATGTTGAGTTGTTTCGGCTGCTTGTGTGCTGTTGATGTGCATGCATAGGTGTTTGTGCGCTGGTGAATGTTTTGTTTTGCTTTATTTCTGTTTTTATAGGAAAGGTCAGAGCTGCCAAGTTTTTACCAAAGAGAGACGGGAGATGAGACTAGTTTTTAATTTTTTAAACGAAAAAAAAAGTCAATCAATCCCTTTACTTATTACCAAAATAGGCTGTATTCCTAAACGTACTTATGCAAAGCAGTGCTGCGCTCCCAATGCTCTACTGATTTGTTTTCTGAGTGCTACTGCGATGCATTGCATAAATCAGGTTGGCACCACTTTTTAGTTTGGGAACGCACTTGATGCTCAACATTGTTTTCACAAAATGGAAATTGTAAAAAACTACATATTCAAAACATTTTTACATTTGAGTAGCGAATAAATTCCCAGCAACGCTAAATTAATTGTAAAATTGAGAAAAAGGAGGCGAAATTTAATCACGTCCTAAAAGTTTCAGTGAAGCCGAAAAAACATAACCTAAATAATCACAAAGCATCAACAAAATTTGTGATGAGCAGTTTGCGCATTTGATGCTTATCGACAACTTGATGCCTGCGTTTAGGAACAGGGTGTACGTGCAAACTTTTTATGTTTGCGTTTAGGAACATGCTGCTTTGTACTTATGCAGCGCAACTGACGTTTAGGAATACACCCATACTTTGCATTAAATAAGTGCAGAACATAAAGCTTTTGTTGTTTTATGTAACGCGAAATATTTCGTCTCGGCTGCTCCATTTATTTTTGCAAAACCGACGACATGTACAACAACAAACTATATGACGATAGTCTTCGTTTTCGTCGTCGTATTGACTTTTTCCCTTTGCCCACGTCCCCATGTAATTTTGTTGTTTAAACGCAGTTGTTTATTTTTGTTGCTGTTTATATTTCGTCAATTGTACTAATATCAAGAACATTTTTATTGTTCATTTGCGCATGTAGTCGCCAGTCTACGCTTTGCTTTAGTATTTATTTATGCACATATTGTTTTGCTTGATTTTCCCTTCATTCCTACTACGCTATATTGCTGAAAATTTGTATTAGTCATTACTATCTAGTATTTCACCAGCTACTGCAAAAATTGCTACCTTTAAAATAGTTTTACTTGGCTTGGTGCAATAAGCACGTATTTTAACCTTTTGCTAGCATATACTAAGCATCTCATATATTTGCTTTACCTATGTTGATGCCTCGAGATATGCTTATTTTGCTAATTTGCCATTTTTTCCCGTGGTTTCCTCTTCATATGCCTAATCTGCTTTTAAATTTGTATCTTTTAATTTGCTCAGAACAGCTGTTTAACGGGTTTCTTCTCTTTGCTGTATCTTCATATTGGATTAAATTTGCATACACTGGTTGATTTGTATATATATTTTTTCATTCTTTGTGTTTTCAGCTGATTTGTGTATGTGACTTTGTTGTGTTCGTCGTTTTTTTGTTGGCTCTATTTACGCAATCTAGCAAGCATAGCATCTGAAGCCTGCCAATTGCAAAATAAAGTGGGGGCACATTTGGCAACGTTCAGGAATTTTTCGCAATGAGCGCAAATTCTTTCAAAGTTTATTTCAAAGCTAACGTTTCGAAATGTAATTCAAATTAAGCAAATTTACCATTTAGAAATTTTCCTCTTTTTTTCAAGAAAGTACATAGATCATTTGTATTTAATTATTGGTACATACATAATTGGCCTGTAAATTTATTGCACACAAAATAAAATTGAACATTAAATTCAATAAATACTTCTGTGATGTTAAACATTTACAGTACATATTCTAAATTTTAACACGTCACATTTAAATGATTCATGCTGGAAAGGAGCGTAGTATACGTGGATGAATTGAATTTTTAAAGCATTTGAATTGAATGCACTTTATCAAAAGCACAGAAAATTCACGTAGCTTCGCTCCCATTTAGCATTTGCTACATAATTTCTATGACAGTAGTATCAAGAGTAAATGAAGTAGCTTTGTGGACATTGCAAGGGCAATGACAGAACGATTATAGGAAAAAGGCGAAAAATGTATCTGAGAAACTCTTCTGAACTGCCTGCAATTATTTATCTTTACAGGTCATTGTAGAGAAGGCCCCCAAGGCACGCATTGGTGATTTGGACAAGAAGAAATATCTGGTACCATCCGATTTGACTGTGGGACAATTTTATTTCCTCATTCGCAAACGCATTCACTTGCGTCCTGAGGATGCACTCTTCTTCTTTGTGAACAATGTAATTCCACCAACCTCGGCCACCATGGGATCTCTCTATCAGGTAAACGTCGAAATAGATTGCTGAAAGTGCTGTTTGCATTGGAATGAAATTGCACTTTTTCAAATGATCTTTTTATTTTAGGAACATCACGAGGAGGACTATTTCTTGTATATTGCTTATTCGGATGAGAATGTTTATGGCAAAAATTAGGCATTTAAAAACGTTTAAACAAAAAAGGAATAATATTTGCGGCTAAATTGTGTAGTATTCAAATAATTTTGATGCGTTATTTGATGAAACTACAAAAAAATACAAAATGGATCTAAACAAAATACAAAAATATATATATATGACTCTGTAGCTATAAATCTTAGTTATAAATTCCTTATAAAATTTTATTAAATTTATTGTTTAGTATTTTTATTAATTAATTGGTTCTCTGTCATCGCTTTGTGTATGTATATTTTTATATATATAATTGTTTGCTGCTTGTGTTGTCATTTGCATTGATACGTATGCACATTTGTGTGAATTAACTACTTTTTATAAATGGGTATAAATGCTGGTGTAGTTCTTTCATTTCTTCTATTTTTAACAGAACGTGCATACATATTAATTGGTTTTAATGACGTCTGTAACTTAAAAATTATCCAAATAAAAACCCAATTAAAAGTAATTACAACAAAATTTTTGAAAAACAAATAAAGGAATTTTGCGTTTTCGTTCATGTTGAAAGCAATCAACTAAAAGAAGAGAAGAAGCAAAAAGTATGTATATATATATATATCGCACGAAGCTGAAACATAGTACAAATACAAATTTAAATTTCCGTGCAATTGTATTTTTGAAAAAAGCAATTTTTTGGAGGAACTTACTTTATTTTTAAATTCGGGAATATGCCTCCACATCTACAATCCATGCACTTCCGAATTCTTCAATTTAGAGTTGGTTCCAATTCGAGGAACATGCGTATGCAGCCAATTTTCAAAAGTGCCTTTAGTTTAAAAAGTTTCAAAAGTCTTTGGGCAATCAGCTGATTCCAACGGTGCGTTGAAAAATGTCTTATATTTTGGCAAGCAGCACCACTGTCGTGCGAGTTTGTATAAGCCACTGTATACATAGAAATAGACAGCTGCTGCACGCCGCTGCTAAGTAACTTTTTTATCACTTTCAATTGGAAATTGGTTGAGCAGCGCAAAAACAATTGTGTGACGGAAACGAAATTATTGAAAATTCAATTAAACATAAATTCGTAGATTGTGTTTTCTTTCGTGAGTTAAATGCAGTGAACAAAGGCAAGACAAATTAGGTGCAAATTCACCAAAGCGTTTAAAAACTAGAACAATAGGTGAGTTGTGAATCGCAATCGCAAGTCGTGTCAAAGTTTACCCTGTATCAGGCGAGGGGGTTGGACATTGATTTTCCAACGCAAATTCATATGAAGTGCGAATGTTTTTAATGAATTTGTTTTCTAAATTTTAACGCTGCTACATCAGAGTTGTGTCAAAGTAGCCTCAAAATTTTCTTCTGTGGCGTGTCTGTAGGAATAAGAAAACCACCTTTATACCCACAATACCACCTGACAGCCCTCAGCAGCATTATAATTTTTTCACAATTACATCAAGTTAAAACTGAAGGGGAATCAACGCTAACAGAGTTGCCATTCTGCCTTTCTACACTGAACCAATTGCATTTCAATTCATTCTTTGCACTAAATATCTTTTAAAATTACACGTGTAAATTCATTTTTGTAGCATGTTGCAAATTAGTCTTTATTATTCTCAGGGATGCCAAGTACTTTTTTAGACACCAATATTGCACAAATCTAAGATTTGTAAAAATAAAATCTTCAATTCTATAAACATTTTGTAGTAATTTCTCTGCCTTTGAAAGAGTTTTGAGTTTGAGTTTTAAAATTTTAAACTTTTTGTTATACAAATCGTATTTCGCCTAAGAATAATATAACAACTTTTTAAAAATTTTTCAATAATTAATAATAATAATTGATTGGCGCAACAGCCCGAGTGTTAACTTGAACGATAGGTGAGTTGTTAACTTGTGTGTGCTTCTTATATTTTGCCAAATTAACGGGACCTACATATAACCGAACCCGAACGGACTAAGAAGCTTTTCATGGCAAAGAATATTCTCGGAGAATTGCCAAATCATCGCGAGAAGTGGCGCCGCGCAAAGAAACAATTTGAAAAACAAATTTTCTTTTTTTTTATTAGATGGTCTGAAGCCGGTCTTGAAGCCAGGCCTCCTCGCATCAGCGATCCAGCATTTGTTCGCTGAGCCACCGCGGCTTAAACAATTTAAATATTGAATTCCTTGGAAAAAATAGCCCCCTTCATTTTAAGTTCACGATTTTAAAGAGGTACTTTCTATAACCTGATTGCTCTATGCTCAACTCTTAGCTATGTTATACAAATTGCATGGCAACTCTTTCTTTCTGCTGACTGAGGGAGTCTGGTGGTTTGGTTTTATTGCTGTTATATTGTTGTTGTCAACGCAAGCTACCGATGAAGTGTGTGTGCCGTATGTGGGATCGTTTCATTGGTTGGTGGCTTTTGTATCGCATGATCTCTTGTTCTCTTTGTTGTAGTTTTTTCAGTTTCTCGAGGTATTTATTTGAAAGTATATTTTCAATAATATTTTTAACTCGTTATTATTTAGTTGTTATTTATGTTGTTCCCTTATATCGCTGCTCAGTTCCGCCTGATTAGTTCCGCATTTTTTCCCCCTGAATGAACTTTTTACGATTTTGATGGTACGTTTGGATTTGGTAAATTTCTTTTAAACCTAATTACACTGAGTAGTTTATTGGGCGTCCCCATGCAGCCACAAAAACAAGTGTATAATTTGAACAGAGAATTGTAACAATTGTTTAGTAAAGCTTCCGGCTGTAGACACGCCAACCGTTATTGATTAGTCTGTCTTGTCTCTATTTTAACCGTCGACTTGCATGCAAACTAATTTGACAACTAGCGAACGCATTGCAGTGAAATTTGGAAAGAGTAACCTTACGTTGAGTTCAAAGTTACTAAAGTAAACGCTGTGCCCAGGGAGTAGCTATTTTTAACCTAACCAACCAAGTCTATATGTAGCGTGCCAAATCAGCCGTTGCAGATCGCCTACTTGAAAAATCAATCCAGAGGACAAATCATATGTTCTGACTCGGCTGATAAGTTCAATAACCGCAAAAATTATGCTTTTTCCCATTGCTCTGCTTTGTACACACGTTTTCTTTTTGCAATTGTTTGCTGTTTGTTTAGTCTGCAAATGACAGGCTAAGAGTCCAAAGTACGCAATTTTTTCCGCTTATCTATGCCCCAAAATGATTTAGCATTGTAAATTTGATAGAGTTCTAAAAATTAGATTTATATAAACACATCCAAATTTATTGCTATTAGCGTTAAATTCTACGTCACATGATACACTTACCAGCAGAAAAAATGCGACTGGCATAATTGCGACTGGCTTAATTGGAACACGTTTTATCGACGTCATATTTTTCCCAAAAAAAACATTACAGCAGCTTTTTCGTTTTTTACACGCTATTTTATAAAATTGTTTTCACTTTACACCATCTAAGCAATAATTTTTGCATATTTTCTACATACATACATACATATAAGAACAATTTTAGATGCATGCAAATATTTTAACATTCTTCAATTCGGAGCCAAAAACAGCATAAAATATTACAGCAACAAAATTATATCGATCGCAAAACATTTGTTGGTTAGTGTATTACTTACTTTTGCATTTGTATTTCAACACGCATACTCATTCATTTCTGATAACTTTTTTGTGTTTCGGCTTTTTCAGCGCGCTGCTTTGTTACTTACTATTTTCTGCTGCACTACTGCACTTTGTCCGGCACGCGCTTTCTGTCTTTTCGCTTTAAATGTCACAACAACATAAAAAGTACAACACGGCAGCAAACGCTACCACAGCCAACAACAGCGCTTTGTTCTCCACTAATAATCGCAATCGCAAGCAGCAGCAACAACAACAGTATGTTGACGACATGTTGAAACAGAAGAGCCCAGCCTCAGCCATAGCCAGCAGCACATCAGCCACCACTTTAAGTCAGAAAAAATCGAATGGCGGCCTGAATATGAAACGACAAAGCACACCCACCCCGCCCAAAGCAAGCGGCAGTGGCAACGGCGGCGGCGGATTGAATGCAGTCACAGCCTCGGCTTCTGCACCGGCACTCTTGCGCAAGAAATCTCAGCATAAATTGCAAAAGGACAAGGAGCGCGCCGAACGCGAGACGTTGGTGCTCTGGCGCAAGCCCATACAAACGGTGAAATATTGCTCATTGGAAATAGGGGAACTGCTGCGCACCAGCAGCACGAAGTGAGTGCACTAACAGCTGCACACTAACTTTGGCATACTATAACTAATTCCCTTCCCTGACACTTCACAGATTGCTGCAGCATCGCGCGCTGCTGGCTGTCGCGCTCTTGGCAGGATTTATGCTCAGCGTCGTCTATTACATACCCGGGGCGCATCACAACATTTTGGACGTGATACGCCACAACACTTGGTACTTTACATACTGGATCGGTTTGGGTGTGCTGTCCTCGGTGGGCTTGGGCACAGGTCTGCATACATTTTTGTTGTATTTGGGACCGCACATAGCCAGCGTAACACTGGCCGCGTACGAGTGCAATTCGGTGAATTTCCCGAGTCCACCGTATCCCGATGAGTAAGCAATTTACAAGCGTTGTAATAATCTTTTCAATTTAATAACCAGATTTTTGTCTTCTTTTTTAAACTCTGCAGCATCATCTGTCCCGAGGAGCCATACATCAAGAAAATGCCCAATCTCTGGACCATCATGACGAAGGTGCGCCTGGAGGCTTTTCTGTGGGGCGCTGGCACCGCGCTGGGCGAGCTGCCGCCTTACTTTATGGCACGCGCGGCGCGCCTCTCGGGCTATGACCCCGAGGACGCAGAGGAAATGGCAGAATTTGAGGCGCTGAAAGCCAAGAGTAAACAAAAGAATTTGAGTCTCATGGATAAGGGCAAACTGTTTATGGAGCGCGTGGTGGAGCGTGTCGGCTTCTTTGGCATATTGGCCTGTGCTAGCGTGAGTGCCTGTGCTTCTACGGCCGCTTTCTGTAAGACGGACGCTTTTCCGCACACGTTTTACAGCAAGCGATTGTACATTTTTTCTTAAACGCATTTAGCAATTTAACACTTTATTCCTCTGCTGCACAGATACCCAATCCGCTGTTCGATTTGGCGGGCATCACGTGCGGCCACTTTCTGGTGCCGTTTTGGACATTCTTCGGTGCTACGCTCATCGGCAAGGCAATCATAAAAATGCATTTGCAAAAGATATTCGTTATTATAGCATTCAATGAGACGTTGATAGAACGCGCCGTGGATCTGCTGGCGGGCATTCCCATATTCGGCAAGAAACTGCAGGAGCCCTTCAAGGGATTCCTCAACAATCAAAAGTTGCGTCTGCATCGGCAACGTAACGCGACTAACGCCGAGTCGGGCAATTTGCTGTCGAAGATCTTCGAGATGTTTGTCATCGGCATGGTGCTGTACTTCGTTATCTCGATTGTCAACTCGCTGGCGCAAAGCTACCACAAGCGCATACACAAGCAGCCCGGCAAGAAGCCGAAGAAGCTGGTGGCGCGAGACTAGAGCAACAGCAGCAGCAGACGGCGGCTCGTGTGTATGTTTTGTATACTTTTTCGTTTGTGGAGCAACTGGCATGCTCCTTCCGTTTCCCTTTAGGAATGTTGGTGTGAGCGTATCTGCGGTGTTATGTTTAGCGAAAAATCAACTAATTTAAATTTATTTAAACAACCAAATAAAATAGAAAAGCAAGGGCGAATGACTTGAAGAAAGCAGTGTAGAACAATGCTGGCAACAGGAAGTGGCTAGTGTAGAAACTGCGTTAGCGAACTAGAGAAATTTTATTTAAAATTAATTTCTGCTAGCTGTAATTATTATATTTAGAGTTTATTATAATTTTTAGCATAGGCTAGATTTACTATTACGCAAGCAGTACTAGTCTTAAATTGTTTTTGAATTCGGGGGCAAGCGAAAAAGCAAAGAAAAGCGAGCAGCCATGTTCCACTTTTCACTTTTTTTCTGAACACTGAAATTTGAATCCAAATCGATCGCAATTAAAATTCAGTTCGTACTCAAATCGATTTTGATCGGAAGTGAAATGTGCAAGGTGGCAACATGCGCACGCGAAGATATATCTGATTATTTTGCGTGTGTATGTGCGAGAGTGATTGAGTGTATGCGTTTGTTATGCAGAAACGCTTATTCAAAAAAGGACGTGCAAATTTCAAAAATGTTCTTATGCTTAAATTGAGCCAAAATATAAAGTTAAAAAGAAAAAGAGAAAAGACATTGCCGCTTTGTTGGTGATAATTGTAGTTCGAGCAATGAGCGCCATGCAAACGGCAAAGGAAAATAAATTCCCACCCCATGCCCCTTTAAATAACACGTGTTCTTTGTGAAAATTTGCATCTTTTTGTTTCAGTTTTGCATAAACTTTCAATGAAAATAAAAATATACCAAAATATAAATATATAAAAAAATGGATTTATAATAATATAAATAAAAAATAAAAAATTTTACAAATTCCACTTAAGTTCTATGTGTTTAAAATTCAAGAAAGGCTTTATCAAAATGGCTTGGTAGTGCTCTCATTGAAATGTACTTCGTTGGTGGCGACGTATAAGTGACATTTACTTCGCCGTCGTTCCTCATACGCTCCACTGTGACATTCATTTGGCAGCTTTTCTTTCTGCAAAGTGTCACAATCACAGTTATGTAGAGCGGTTCCCTAAGGAATCCCCGAATATGCTAAACAAGAAAAGCATTTTAAGAAAGGCGCCGACCAACAGCCCTGCTGAGCGCAGCAAAGTGTGTGCCACATTGCAGGAGCGCAGCCAGCAAAAAACAGCTTGGGTACGGTTAAGGATTGGTGCGTTGAAGGGGGGAGGGGGAAATTCATGTAAAAAAACACCAAATTTTCCTTGTCGTTTTCTTCCGATTTTAGATTCGAGGTAGATCAGCGATCCAAAATTAACTAACGAAATCGTATTCGGAAACAACTCGAGCGCTGCTTCAGTCAGTGTCACCCACGCGCGTGTATTACTGTATACAGATGAAGCGTCACATTACTAGCACTCATTAAGGGCGTACTAACGTACTAACAACCCCCAACGGTGCAGGCACAATGGGGGAGCCTGACTGCCTGACTTCTGTGAGAGTGGGTACGGCGTCGCCGCCACTGCACATTACATTTCAGCAGACAACAAAAACAGCAACTCCAAAGTGATATGTCTCGCATATCCGTGCGCAATTTCGACTGCGTGGCCGCTGCACGAGTTTGTCTGGTCGCTCTTCCTGTTTCAGCGCCGCATGCAGTCGGATTCGGACGGTTGAGCGGAGCGCCAGACAGAGAGAGAGAGAGCGCGCCAGATAGGAATGCGTGGCGTGCCGAAACGGTAAATAGCGCGCCAGGCGCACGGACGCAGGCGAAGTGTAGTCATGCAACAGGCAAACAGACAACTTCAGTTCGTTGCCGCTACTTGCAGACTGTGGGCGTAACATAAGAGCATCCTCCGCTGTGCATGAAACCAACGTGAAACCACTGAAGTTCTGTAGTTGAATTGTTGGAAAAAAATTGTGTTTAAGCGTTTAAGATTTGATCTTATTAAGCTTAATGAAATTGTCCAGCTTACAAGCGAAATTGCGAATTCGCCGAAAATAACGAAAGTCGAGTGCAAATAAATCACCAAAGAGAAAATGTGCTAAAAATGCGTAGAGAAAATGTGAAAAGTGCTGGCGGCAGTGCAGGCGCCCAAAAGTATGCTTTAATTAGCATTTGTATAGCATATTTTTAGACGCGCAAACACGCACACGCTAACATTATTAAAACCGTAAGGTCAGCAGACTCTAGACTGCAACAGCAGCAGCGGCGCAGCGGCAGCTGTGACGAAGCGGCCGACGGCGACAGGAAATGGATTTTCAAAATCGCAGCAATGACGGAAATAAGTTCGTCTGTCCCAGCGATAGACAGCTGGCGTTGAGAGCTAAGTAAATACATATACACACATGCACATAAACACATACATATGTATGCATGTAGGCATGCATGCTTGCACATTTGTAGTCAAGGGGGATTGTATAAAGGAAACAACCCTTTTGGAAATTGTGCTACTCTGTGTAGCTGTAAAGTGCAGCACTTGAAAATGAGCCAGGAACGGATGGAGGGTTGTCAGTTTGAAAATGCTACATTATTTTAGATGGTATGAGTTTGTCAGGGACTGAACCTTGTACCCCGCGCTTTAGGAACCAATCGCACATTCACAG
Source organism: Neria commutata (assembly GCA_963457695.1). Lineage (NCBI taxonomy): Eukaryota > Metazoa > Arthropoda > Insecta > Diptera > Micropezidae > Neria > Neria commutata. The sequence continues at coordinate 2,046,114 of OY735249.1, forward strand.
AGGCGTTGCCGTGTTGCATTTCAATAGTATGTTTCTATTAGTTATTTTTTTATCATATATGTAGTTTTATATATTAATTTCGATAAAAAGCTAACAGAAGCTTATCTAGGCATACAAATTTTGAAACACTTTTCAAAAGGCCGCTTTTATGCTCGAAATCAAATGATGATTCTTGTTTTGGTTTTCCATTGTGAGAGAGGGCGCTAATTTTCGGGTCACAATGGCAAAGAAAAACAACAATCATTATTTGATGCCCTAACGTAAGCCCGGCTTAAGAAATCAGATTATAATAGACTTAAAAATCAGCTGCCACAATAAAAAGAAATAATCAAATAAGATGCCATACTTTAAAATTGTAAACTATAAAAAATTCGAAACGATGAGAAAATAACATAAAACCTAAAAATGAGTAAAACTGGCAGACAATTTCCTAAAAGCCGAGCATTTTTTGAATCGGGAACAGCGCTTCTAGATCACAATAGATGGCATGTCATTGGAATCCCGGCTCTGGCAACAGCGCTGCCAGGCGCTGGCCTACTCGAAACTACACTATAATTGAAATCTTTTTTGAAAATGCGCCCCTGCCTATAAAATGCCATACAACGTCTATGCAGAAGCGCCTGCACTAGCTCGCCAAACGCTTAAAAGTATGGTCTGAATTTTTTAAATGACGCCGTTAATGCGGCGTGTGTGCGTTTCCGTTTGCTGGCGGAAGGAACATGTTGACTGCTCTACGGAAGGCTACATTTTCATGCTGATCATTGGCGCTCATTGAGCATCCATGTCCACGTCCAGGCCATGTGGCGGCGTCAGTGCGCAACAATTTCATTAACTTGTGAATGTACGCAGAGCGATGTATAAAATAAAATTAATGCCAAACTGACTGACGGCGGAAGGGATTGAATGAATGAATGAAGCGTATGTAGAGCATGTCCATTTGGGGTAGCAGCGGGATGATCATCACTAATAGAGTTTTACATGTGGTGGCGGATTGGCGGCATATGCGGCGCATAATTAAATCAAGGACCTCACTTCCATTTGTGCGAGTGCAAGTGTGCGTGGAGATGATGACTGACGCCAGACGTCGCACACACACACATGTACGCATATTAAAAGCAGATTAAATTGATGAGTTTCTTCTCTTTTTTTAAGTGGTGCTAATTGAAAGCACTAATTAAGTTTTTACTACAATATTTTTATACGCGTACACTTGCCACAGCATCAAAATATCACAATAAATATATGACCATATGACATTGTTGACATGCCCGAGGGAAAAAGAAAGAGAGAGTGTTAACACATTTCAAAGGACGAAGGGATTGAATGCTGGGTCGAAAGAAGAAGGCTTAAAGGACCTAGACCGAGCCTGCAATTAATTTCGCTAGCTTAATGCAGAAAGGCGATAGCTAAAATTTTTTTTATAAACAAGTTTTTTGCTAATTCTGGGAAATCACTTTAAATAAACGTCCGTTTTAAAAACTATAATGAGCTATAATCAAAAATAACGAGGTTTCCAAGCAATTTATTAAACATTTAATGTAATTTTTATCTTACGCTTTTAAAAATTACTGCCGACTCAACTCCCACTGACTATAGACAAGCTTGCGCGTAAGATTTCCAGGAAGCAGCAAATGCCTGACACGCCATTTTTCTGTCACAAATCAAGAAAATATACACAGCAATAATTGACTATCGCTCCTGGCTACAGCTTACAACACTCAGCCAAAGTACCCACTACCCCGTGCTTGTTCAATGCGTGTTACTCTGAAACATGCAAACAGTCGTCAACGTCAAAAGGGGTGTCCTTTATAGGCTTCCGGTCTAGCTCAAAGTGTATTAAAAAAGAAAAACGCAGCAAGGACTTTAGTTGCAAAGCACTCTCTCTCCCTCATCCTTGCTCTTGTAAATTCCCTTTTTTGTTGCTTCTCCTGGCGGCATTAGGCTGCAATCTTTTTTCCAGCTTGGCCACAATGTTGTTGCACTGATGTTACTCCCCGGCTTCGTGCTGGTAATGCAACCTTTTTGCTGGGGCAACGATGCTCTCAAAGCGCCACAGCCTGTTTTACCCAGTGATGCCAACTTGCACTTACATTTCAAATTTGAAGCTTTCTCTTTTCTAATTTTTTATTCACTTCCATCAGTACTAATTTACCATTTTTTCCATTCCAATTTATTTCATTATTCTCCAATAATAATTATAGTTAGTCAATATAATTAACTATTATAAATAAATAAATATTTTTACTTTCGCTTTAGCTGTAAAGCGCCAATCAGTCACCGCGTATCATATTTAATCGTATCGCTGGCGAAACCTGTTTTACCCGAGCTCTATATATGCGTTCGCTCATGACGTATTTATTCGGATCGTAACGCTGAAATTCTCATAGAAATAGGTCTCTCTCAGACATTTACGATACGATAAAAATGCACAAAATCTATTGAAATATGCATCAATTTGGCATCACTGGCCTCCACGGCTATCTGCTGCCCAGCTCCTCTCACACAGGCACTGCAGCCCATTTTTAACTCTCTCTAATTTAGCCCTCAAGAGTTTGTCCTGCTTGCTGTCTTTTTCAGTTTGTTTGCTGCTTGCTACTGCGTTCTTTTATCGCCACTTTACTGCGATTTTTTGCTTGCACCTTTTGCTGGCCGAAGGACAGGCTCTTTATTTATGCTTTGCACTTAGGGCGAGAAATTAATGCAAATTTGAGGAAAGCCATTGCCGCCATATGGTAAGCAGCCAATGCCGCGCACAGCATGGGTTTATGGCCACGCACACACGCACACGGACGAACCAATACACACACGCATTCGCTAGCTTGCTCGCTCGTTTTACTGATAAGTCCATTCCGACAAAAATAATGCATATTTGAATTGAAGGTCTCTGATTTGTTTCATTATGCATTGTTTCATTTGTATGAATGTATATGTGTGTGTGTGTGCCTGAGTGTGTTTGCAATTACGTGCGCCCGCATAAAATTTGCATCAGTATGCGCGTTTTGTGCTATTTTTGGAGGGAAATTACTCATACAAACGAACAAACTAACCTAACCTAACCCAAACAGTGGCGTTGTTGAAGTTGCTAGAGGCTAGGGGCTCTAAGAAGTATGCATGGCTAATAGAAGCCAAAATTCTTCGACTTATCGCTTGTATAAAAAATTTTGAATCCGAATTTACACTCGGCAATTTCCATCCCAACCCACCCCCAAACGTTATTGAAAAAAATTTGTGGATCAACACTGCCCGTGTAACTGAGGCTTAGTCCGAACTTTCTATGAAGAGTCTGGGTTTCGAACCAGCCACCTCACGCATCAGAGACGGAGGACTTATACCAGAGACAATATAATAGATAGAGCAGAGACAATATAATAGATTATTATAGATTATTATATTGTCTCTGCTTATACACTGCGCTATTGCGGCGCTCTTGTTTCCATTTATCATTTTTGGTTTTTCATCTCCCTCGCTCCACATGAATGTCTGCGTTGCTGCAACGTGCCAAATCACCCACACACTTTTATCTAATGTTAATTGCTTTTGAACTTGAGCAGCAGAACAAATAGACTGCCAAAACTGCACTGATACGCTTAAAATTTGCTTGCTCATTTTTGGTGGGTGTGGTGATGACTCAAGCAGCCTTTAGTTGCTGGTGACCTTCCCTGAACCCTGAAGACCTTCTCCCCACATATAATTGGGGAGATCTCGAATGGCTTTCTTAATGCCAGACCAATGACTAATTTTTAATCACACTCTAACATTTGTATTAAATCGGTCCTTGGCCTTTGCTCTGCAGATTGAGGTCCGGCTGGAGCAGTAGCAAAACCGTGGAGCCGCTGCGTCCCGATGAGCAGGCGGCCATCATCTCGGTCATACGTCGCAATGAAGAGATGGAAGTGGCAGAGCGACAACGGGTCGGACGTTTGGTGGAGCGCGTCGAGAAGATCAAGCAGCGTGCCGCCACGGAACGCGGCCCCAACTGTTGTCGCCTGTGCGGAGAGACGTTCGGACTGCTGCGACCGCCGCGCATCATATGCGAGGACTGCCGCAAGGCGGTGTGCGCCAAGTGCAGCGTCGACATCAGCATACGCTACCACACCAGTGAGAAGACGCGCGAAATATGGCTCTGTCGCATCTGTTCGGAAACACGCGAAATGTGGAAGAAGTCGGGCGCGTGGTTCTTCAAGGGCATACCCAGCTATGAGATGCCGAGCAGCACCAGCTCGACGCCGACGCACCAGCTGAACAGCGGCGGCACGGTGGTGTCGGATGTGTTGCCGCAGCGCACCACGCAGAGCTGTAGCACGACGCCGACACGCACTGTGCGCGTCAAGAAGCTGACCATACGTGTGAATGACAGCAGTAGCTCGGACGAGGAGGCGCTGGCTAGTGCTGGCAAGTGTGTTGCTGTTGAGGCCGTTGCCGACGCAAGCTGTGAGGCGCTGCCGCCGTGCCGTATTGAGCGGGAGGACAGCTTGCGCATGCGTACCTTCGGCTCCATACGCAGCTTCATCGACGGCGCTGGCGCTGGTGGCGAGCGTAAACTCTCCAACGCATTCTTCTTCAATCGCCAAGCTTCGAAGCCGGACATCAGCCAGCCCGATTTCGACACGCTCTCTACCACCTCCACCGTGGCGTGCGCAGCTGCGGGACGCCGCGGAAGTCGACGCGGTTCGGTGTCTTCCTCGTGGTCCGTTAGCGACAGCTCTTCCGGCAACTCTGGCACGCCCAATTGCCACAACGCCGCTACTGCTAGCGGTCCGCACTTGAGCCACGTGAACGCGCACTGCCGAGACCCGCTGCTGGGCTGGCTGGAGGTGATCATCGGCTACCGCGACTACCACACGCTGGACTGCACAATGGTGCGCGCGCGGGACCTGCCCGCAATGGATGCGGCCGGTCTGACCGATCCTTACTGCAAGCTGAACATCGTCACTCCGGAGGGCCAGGCGAAGTACACACGCTGGCAGCGCACCAGGACCGTTCACAAAACCCGCAATCCCGAGTTCAACGAGACGCTCTCCTTCGTGGGCATCGAGCCGGAGGAGCTGGGCAACTCGCTGCTCTATGTGGCCATTTTCGATGACGACAAGTACGGGCATGACTTCCTCGGCGCGGCCAAGGTGTGCCTGTCGACGGTGAGTCGCTGTTGTGCTGGCGCATAGCGAGCCGTATTTTATACATTTTTCTTCTTGCTTTGCAGGTGCACAATACCAATCAGTATCGTATCTCCGTGCCGCTGGCCGGCGAGGATCAGTACAGCAACGAGGCGGAAGCAGCGCAGGAGTGGCCGCATGGCAAAATGCTGCTGGCGCTCTGCTACAACACGAAGAAGCGTGCGCTGATGGTCAAGGTGAAGCAGTGCATCAATTTGATACCCATGGATAATAACGGCAGCTCGGATCCGTTTGTCAAGCTGTAAGCGCAAGTCTTGTTGTTGCTTCGTTTCCTAACCATTTCAACTTTCCACAGCCACTTAAAACCGGATCTACACAAAACCAAAAAGTACAAGACCGGCATCAAATGGCGCACCCTCAATCCTATCTACAATGAGGAATTCCACTTCGAGGCTAGTCCACACGATCTGAACAAGCAGACGCTGATACTCACCGTTTGGGACAAGGATCTGGGCAAGAGCAATGATTTTCTGGGCAGCCTGGTCATCGGTCATCACAGCAAGGGCGAGCGCCTGCAACAGTGGCTGGACTGCATACGCTTGCCGGATCACTACCACGAAAAGTGGCACTGCCTTTGCGGCGAGCATCCGCATGGGCATTGAAAGCGCTGATCTCGGACGACATGAGGCATGAGGCTTTTAAACGTTCGTTGGAATATTCACAATTGCCAAAAACCGAAATCTTGTAATTTCATTATTTATTTGCACTAAATAATCAATCACTTTTTCGTACTTTCCCAACTAAATTTATTTAAGTGTCCTTAAGCGGGAGTAAAATGTTTTTAGCAATTTGCATTGGAAGAAAATCCTTGTAAGATGAAAGAAGCGATATACGTATATATGCAGAAGAAGAAGAAGCAGAAAAAATATTTCATAAATAACCCTTGTTTAATGAAAAAACTGTAGCAGAAGAAATTTAACTACTCTCAAATAAATCATATATTGTTACTACATACAAATACAAACAAATATGCATATTGAATATTGAGTTTGGTGATGAAGCTGGAAAAACCCTGTTTAGCAGGCTTGATACGAAGGTAAGACAAAACTTTAAAGCTCGATTTAAATGTGAGGTTAGATTTAATTTGCTAATATAAAGACAAAGCCTACGCACGAAATTAATTTTATGAAAGTGAAAAGAGACCCAACAAACAAATTTCAGGAAAAGCCTCGACAAATTTTTGCAGTTCCATGAAACGAATTTGCTGATATTGTATTTATTAAAGGTTATGTTAGAAATTGATGAAATTGATCTCATACAATGGAGGTGCCATGTATTGTTTTTATCCGCTAGCTCTTTCTGTTTTGCGTTCTATGACAATGCAGTGGAAGATTATACATATTATTATATCCTTTTGGTTATTGCTGTTAAATTTGAAAACGCACAATTTAAAAAAACGCTCGATTTTTTGCCCGCAAGTGCATGACGGATGAAACAAAAACTAATTTATTGAATATCTCGAAAAAAACAATTTCATTATGTGCCTGTGTATGTTTACAAGTGTGTCAGTATGTGCATATTAAAAGTTTGAATATCGACATTACAAGTACAATAATTTACGAAAATCTTGAGCTGTTTGAGCACATAAAAACTACAAATACATCGAATTTATAACAATAACATTCAGAAATATCTTAAGTGAGACGTTGGTTTTAAAAATGTTTTACAATATTTTCATTTGTTTTGTTTTTAAGAAAAAAATTCCCTAATTTGTTTTTGCATAAAGGCGCTTTTACGATTTGATTTGTAAAGTAGGAAAGTAAACTTAATGAATTAAAATACACATACATACATACATATAAAAGTGTTTAATGCAAGAAATTATTTGTTCGTAAGCATATTGAAAAACTAAAGAAAAATTACTATAAATTTATTCGAGTTAATTTTTTTGTAGTTTTGCGTAAAAAAATAGAGCTGATTATTTGCAGGCATATGCATTGCATAAATCTTTTGAAACTACACTTGGCTGCCTTGGACGGGTGTATACAAGCTGAGATTAATTGATAGCACAGATTGACAAAAGCATTCAACAAGATAACAGTAAGAGTACATAAATATACACAAAAACAATATTAAAAACTTCAAAATAGCAACAATTGAAGAGTGAAAAACAAATTTGCTATACAATTTTGTTGTTAAGTGATGATGGAATGGAAACGGCAAGGAGAACCGCACTTTTTAAGCATTGGAATAAACATATTTGAGGTTGCTTTTCTCTTAATACATATGAGCACGGGTAAAAGGGGCAACAAAGCGGCATCACTTTTTTTTTATCAATAACAGCGGAACATTCTTATTCGGAATGCGTTCGGGGTGTCGGGGGAACGGGATGGTGCACTACGGCTACACATATTCCTATTTATATTAATGATGTTGTCGGCTTTTTTCTGTAGTTTAGCAAGCAACATTTACAACGATTAGTAAGCATATTGAAAAAAGTACTACTGAGATTCTGAAGAAAATTTCTAATTATGCAAAATAGCTGCAACCACATGCCGTTTGTTCCAATTGTGTGTGTTTAGTACTTTCGCATTTGACTCGAGTTAAAGCTTTTCTGTTCAAAACTGTTCCTTCATTGTGGGCGTGCAAGTGAGGAATGCCTCTACTGCATGCCATATGCCAACAGCAGACCCAACAAAGTACTGGCCCACAAACCCATGTGACAGGAGATGGTCTTCGCGGCAGCATTGTTCGCACGCACCGAAGACTGTTCCGGCAGGAGTGTGGCCTGTGTGGGTCCCTGCTGCAGTTGCTGAGCGGGTTGGCCGGGCACGGGATTGATGGGCGCCAACGGTGCAGATGGTGCAGATGTATCGCCAGCACCTGCGGCTGGCATGGGCTGGGCATTTGCATCGGCTGGTGGCGGCGGTGGTGGTGCTGGGTAGCAGGCCACTTTCTCCACTTCAATCATTTTGGTGCTGTCACTGGGATCGGTTTCGTTTACACGCACTGGCACGCAGATTATGCCGCCTGGTGGAGGTTGTTCAGGTGCAGCGGCTGCCGGGGTTGCATCTGATGTGCCATTTGCATGCTCAACGGCTGCGCCAGCGGCTACGCCAGCGGCGGCTCCCATGGCTGCCAGGGGAACTGCCGGTATAGCAGGAACGGCGCCTGCAGCGTCTGGAGCAGCACCTGCTGCTGGTGCCGCGGCGGCACCTCCAGCAGCTCCTGTGTTAACCACTGTAGCACCAGCCCCACTGGTAGTCACCGAGCCCGGTGGTCCATTGTTGATTATGATGATTTTATCTTCACCACCAGAGCCGCCACTTGCACCGCCAGCGGGCGCCGATTCTACTACACGCGTCTGCGTGGGTGTCAAAACGTGACCGAGCACGGCGCCGCCAAGAGCGCCTGCCAACAAGCCCGTACCTGAAATTGGCATATATTAAAGGAAGGCAAGCAATTAAATGTTACTGCTCTATACATACCTAAACCTGGTCCAGACGGTTGTGGTGCTTGTGGATAGTAGACGGCGTTGGGTGGTAAAGCGGCACCAGCAGGCAAATAAGTAGCGCCGGCAGGTGCAGCGTATCCACCCCCAGCGGGCATGTGTCCACCAGGATAATAACCACCGCCAGCGGGCATGTGTCCTCCAGGATAGTAGCCAGAACCGCCGGGCACTTGCCCAGCGGAGGGATAATACGTGGCGCCTGCGGGTACGGCTCCAGGAGCGTGGTAAGTAGCGCCGGGCTGCAGTTGCTGTTGCGGATATCCGCCATGCTGTTGTGTGGGATAGCCACTTTGAACGCCCTGCGTTCTGGTGGCTGTAAGAGGCGTGTGTACATTGCCACTGGCAGCATTGTAGCTCGGTGGCGCTGCATTGTTAGGCGAGTAAGCGGGTGGTGCTTCATGCATGTTGGTCTTTGCACCGCCTGCAGGATTCCCGGCCGAGTAAGAGGGCGGAGGACCTTGTGACTTGGGGGGTACATTCCAGCCAATGCCAGGCGCATTATTCTGATTAGTACCTGTCGCTGGAGCCCCGCCTGTGCCTGGTTTGGGTTGTTGTTGGTAACCGGAACCGTAACTCAGGCTTCCCGGATTAGTGTTGTATGTCGGCTTTGTTACTTGACTCGGGCTGCTGCTGCCGCCGGATGATGTGCGACCTCCACCGCTTCCCGTCTTGCGATTGCCGCCGCCGAGTATGCGTTTGGCATCGGACAAATCGATATTATGAGTCAGTAGCAGCAGCATTAGCGCTGCTGCAACTACGCAATTCAATTTTGCTCCAACCTGTTGTCTAGCCACCATTTTCAAGCTTCGCTGTATCTGTTATCTTGCACTAGTACTGAGCTGCGCTATTGTTCTTTGTGTAGCCCTCCACGGAATTCACAGATTTTCCTCTTAATTTGTTCCTTGTGACCGTAGCAAATTTAATTATAAGTGCATAAAACGAGCTTTTCGTGTTTTTTCGTTGACGATTTCTTTATTGCCGTGCTTTTAAAATTTCTCTTTTTTTATACTATGTAAACATCTGTAAACTGCGTTGCCATGTGGCGTTGACAATGCTCACTTACGTGCTCATTTTATAAATCCCCGTGATCGAACGCAACGCGAACACGAAGCCAACGCCGGGATCAAAAAACGGCAATTTATAAATCACTGCGTAATTGCGTTCGTCGTCTTACGGCATCACATGAGCTGTCACGTTCTTACGAAAAAGAGTTGTATTTTTCTAAATTTTTCAGCCAAATACAAAACACACAAAATTTGCAGTTTGTATTGCATACCTCCCATAGCCTAGTGGTTAGAGCGTTCGACTAGCATACGAGAAGTTGTGAGTTCAATCCTCAACCGCGATAATTTTCTTTTTATTTTGTGATTTCGATCCTCAACCGCAGTATGTACTAGTACTTTAATTTTTTGTACTTTTTTCTTTAGTATTTGTCTTTAAAAAGTATTACAATACTTATTATTTGATTAGATTACCACAAATCAATTTTCACTCGAAATTACCAAAAATTTTGCGTTTAAAAAACTGAACGCGAGCTCAAACCCAAGTGAACGATTTGACAGTTCATGTGAGTGAATGCGCAGCGTTGCGTTTTATGCGATACCGATTTTCATATGAAACTACGTAAGTCAACGCGAGCGGTCACTGAGTGAGGTGATGCGTTTTACACAATACCAAATTAGTGTTCGCTGGGTGAAGTGAGGCGTAGGGATTTACAAAATAAACACCTTAAAATGCAACTCGGTGTTTGTACAAAAATGTAAATGATTGGCAACGCCATACACACGCTATATTTTACACGCGAGTAAACAAATTGTAAAATTAAAGTAAAACTTCAAATTGTTGCGCTCAGCCATGACGACGAATGTGAATATACGCCTCGCGATTGACCGCGTCAATATGGGTCTGCTGGCACAGAATCAGAGCCGTGTGCCGCGTCTTTATACGCCCGGTGAAGTGGTCACAACGCACCAAGGATTTATGAAGGGTCACGGAACTTATGTCGAGGACGACGAAATTAAAGCATCCGTAGCTGGTGTAATGGAGCAGGTGAACAAACTGATATCGATTAAACCGCTCAAAAGTCGGTATGTGGGTGAAATAGGCGACGTAGTGGTAGCACGCATTACTGAAGTGCAGCAGAAACGCTGGAAAGTGGACACAAACTCACGCCTGGACTCAGTGTTGCTACTGGCATCCGTGAACTTGCCAGGCGGTGAGCTGCGTCGGCGTGGTGTTGAGGATGAACAAATGATGCGCAAGTACCTGCAGGAGGGCGACTTAATTTCTGCTGAAGTGCAGAATATTTACGACGAGGGCACGTTATCTCTGTATACGCGCAGTTTGAAGTACGGTAAGCTGTCACAAGGTGTGCTCGTCAAAGTGTTTCCCTCGTTGGTGAAGCGGCGCAAAACACATTTCCACAATCTGCCCTGCGGCGCCTCCATTATACTTGGCAACAATGGCTTTATTTGGATCTCGCCCACGGTTAACACAGAAACAGAGGGTGGCGATGGCGGTTATGCTCAAAATCTGACGGATGTAGTACCACGCGCTGATCGCGAAGTGATTGCGCGTCTGCGTAACTGCATACTCGCGCTCGCACACTGCAAAATGATGCTGTATGATACGAGCATACTGTACGCATACGAGGAGTCCATAAAGTACGATGTGCACGAGCTGTTGCAACAGGAGGCGATTTTTGATGTGGCCTTCCTAACGCAGCATCGCTTGCGACTGCAAGAGGAGTGAACTGGGGTATCAGTCGTCCTACCAGTTACCTTTAGTAATAGCAAACATTTTTTATAATAAATGCACAAGTCTTAGAGGAAAATTAAGTGGTGCTTGCTTTATTTTGTTGGGCGCATGTTAAGCCTCATTTAAAGTTAATAACAAAAAAAAAACAATATAAAAACAGATTTTTAGAAAATATTTTGAAACAGCAAATCCGGATGTGACAGTGTCTTTTTCAATCTGCGTACACTTATGCGTTTCTGTCTCCACTCCACGGAGCATCTAGATCAGGGGCGAAAGGGAATGGAGCTATTTTGAAATTCAGGAGCTTCACACACATTGAAACAAACGCACAATTTTCATATTTAATCAATTTCATAACAAGTGCTTACTAACTGCGATTATGAACTCACTCAAAAATGCGATTATGGTATTCAATCATAATTTTGACACAGTCGGCCAGCACCTCGCTCTCCTTGAGCAGTATGTGTATGTCCTGTATGTGCACGCCTTCCTGTACCGTATGAAAGATAGACGGCGTGACGGAGATCGCCAGAGTTTCAGCGCTTATTTGCTGCAATGGCACCTTCGTCAACCTGTGCGGGGCAGAGGTAGGAGGGTTTTTGAAAAGGAATAATTCACATAAGTCGTTATAAATTGCCGCTGAGCGAAGCTAACTTGTTAAAATGTGCGAATATATAATCCATAGTATCCCGATTCACCTCTGGCAATGAACGTATCAGTCTTCTGAGTATTTCAATTTTACCCGGCAGTTCGGTCAGCACTGCAACAAATAATTGGAATTGGAATCATGAATTTAAAATTTCAGCAATACTAAAAGCTTACTTACACCACTGGTTCGGTTTGCCGATAAACGTTTTCGCCTCATTCGCGCTCACAAGCGGACTCTTGATTTCACGCAAGAATAACTTTAATACGCCAGTCAGCGTATGTATATCCAAATTGGCCTGTTGTAGCCCCTGATAATCATTTGCATCGATTTGAAAGCGTAACGTCTGTATTTTGTTGTAATCGCCGCATTGTCGATAAATGCCCTCAATCGGGCTCGGGGATTTGCGATATTTTTCCTCAATCAAATCACAGCAATCAACCACAATTTTTGGTATTGTCTTGCGTGTCTCATGCTTGAGCACCATTTCAATCTCGGTATCGAAGCAAGGTTCGTCTATAAATTGTAATATGTACATAGTTGCGTAATTATTTATTTGCATATACATATGTACACAAATAGAGAGTTCATAAAAATGTGCCCAAACAATCAATTATATTTCTTATATTAAGGGTTTACATTTAATAAACTCTGTCTACAAAAACACAACTTTTTAGGAGATCGAAAAACCCTTTACTACATACATATTTCTAAAAGTTTGCTGGTTCGAAACACAGTAGACTCTTATATAGAAAAAATTTGTTTTCTCTCTCTTTTTTTATCTCTCAAGAGTATTCTTTGCCATGAAAATGAAACTGCTCAATTTCGTTCGGATACGATAACAGAATAAAGTTGTAGGTCCCATTAACTTGTGCTTAAATGGAGTGAGAACACAGTATTCTAATAATTTGTGATGCAAAATCCTAAAGGGTCTTCACCTGAAAACTTGATCGTGGAAACGCCGAGTAAAGGAATCACGGAATTATGTACTATCAAAAACTCAATTTCATGAAAATTGTAGATATAAGATATTAAATGTGGTCACTCGATATGTTTTGCTCGTATTTAATCAGAAAAATTGCCAGTGCATAAGTCCATAATTAGCACAGTAGGTCTGCCCAGCTATTTGTGTATTTGGTATTGGACATTGTTATCTGGAAGCCAATGACTCTGCATTCATTTCCAACAACGAAAGCACACATTTCACAACAGTCACAGAGCAGAACGTGCTAACTGGGTGATATGTATACAAAATTAAGTGATTTTTCGTCTTTCAAATAGTACCGTTGGTCGCTTATTGGAAAAGACGTCGAAACTGTTAATTTATCGATTAATGAATTTTAACGGAATTTCAAAAATGTCAACTCTATTGCGAATTCATGCGTCGAAAGTGCATGTGTATTACCGTTAAATACAAATATCTGCCCGTTATCATTGCCGTTCAGTATCGCTAATACAATTGCTCAGTAAATTGCTTACAATTTTCGCTGTCCCATGCCTATGTGCACTCACCATTGTAAATGTTTTTCTCCTTAAGCGTTTCAATACTCGGCCGATGCTTCCACAAATTGGACAAATTCATCCAAGCGACCAGTTTTGAGGGTTGCACGTTGGGTGCATTTGTGGTATTTGACTTTTTACGCAATAAAATTGATTTCTTGCGTTTCACCGGCTTCAGTTCGGCAACTTCCTCCAAACGTTTGCTCAGCAATTGCAGTTTGGACTCCAGATTCTGTGTCAAAGTGCGTTGCTCTTCCAAATTTTGTTCTAGCATGTTGACGCGCTCCTGCAGCTGCTTCAATTCACGCTTACAATTGCCCGAACAGGAGGAATTGCTGCTGAGTTGTACGCTGGGCTTGAATTTATCTTTGTGCTCCCACGATGTAGCCGAAGAGCACGAGGAGGAGGTATTGGTATTGCTGATATTGACTTCATCTTCCATCAGATGACTCAAATCGCGTGTGCTGGAGCTTTTGAGTAGTGTTAGTATGTTTGTGCGTAGACGCGGCTCCTTTAAGTAAATCACTGTTTCAGCTGGTTGTTGCTGTTGCGATTGTGGCACAGCTGCACAACCCGCACCGGCTCCAACACCAACCACACTGCGTTCATATTTGTTGTACGCGCGACTATTTGTGCGCGTATAGCCTGTCGTGCGATCGCGAAAACAATTCATAATCGTTTTATTATTGCGCTTCTCATTGGCGGCATTGCCCGCGGCTGTGCTTATTAGTATGCCCGCAGAATCCGGCGTGCACGGCGTGACTGGAGCTGCTGCAAGTGGCATTGTTGGCTGCAAATCTCGTGGCTGTTGGGACTGTGGCAATGGCTGTGATTGCATGGCACAAAATTTATCTTTCACTTTGTACGTTTGTATGTGTGTTTGTAAGCGATGATGTCACAAAGGCGAATATCGAAGTATCGCCTTTGTACAACTGTCACTGTCTTTGCTGTTCAATGGGAGTGTGAGTCCGAGTAGATTGTGGACTGGCCGAGCTCATGTGATTTTGCGGTTTATCTGCTGCTGGTATGTATGTATGCGTTGAATATATTTTGTAATGCAAGTCGCTCAAGTCGTCTGTACCTGAAGCCATGAAATGCCCCAACACTGCTGGCAGCCCAGTGACGTATGACGCTTCTACCAATAATAGCAACGAAATGCAGTAAAATGCAGGAACCCCAAAACGACGGGCGAATAATTCTCAGCGGCTCCTATGTCAGCATTCCTCGTTGGTAATTGAACTGTGTATAAGTTATGGCGACTACTTTTCCCATTATTTTGGTTTTTTATAGCCTATTTCTTGTTATGCTTATCTTATCGATGATTCGAATTGGGAGCGAGTTCCAACTTTTGTATATGTGGTACAAGAGATACTCTCGTAATTAAGCGTAAAATTGCAATGCTTATCAATGGCACACAAATACTACACGGGTTCTCTCTCTCTGCCACTAAAAATCGTAATGCCCGTACAACTAAAAACCCTGTAAAGTTTAAATCTCGCAATGAGCATATAGCAAATATTTGTTTCGTCATTTGCAATTAATATGGTTTCATTTCCTTTTTTAAATCTGTATTAAGGCATTTTAAAGTAGTTCGATTTGGCGCACCCGTCGTTATTTAAATTAAACATTATTCCTTTTCCAAGCGAAGCAGTTAACAAACGATCATATGTATATGTATATTTTTCAGTGAAATGCATTTATTTATGTTAATAATATTAATACACCATATTAAGTTAATATATAAGGTGTTGAACATTAGAAATATAAAAAAAAAATTTTAGAAAACAAAAAAAGGGCATAATTTAATTTATATGTAGAATCAAAAGGAATTTGATCTGCCGACAATCTTAAGCAAATTAATACCGAAGTCACACATAAGTAAATTAAATGTTAAGAGAACAATTTTCATAAAAGCGGGTGTATTCTTCAAGTGTTGCAGAATTGTCGCCAGCTACTCCTATCCCTTTAAACTAGTCATGCCGGCACGCATAACTTCATCCACCAGCAGCAAATTACCGGCAATTACCGAGCAGGAGTTGAGAATTTGTTTCTTAACCACGTAATTGTCATAGACGCCCAGATCCACAGGCTTCATAGGCTCGCCTGTGGCTAAATCCAGGCCTACTGCATCGGCATTCAGACGGTCCTCCTCCACCAACTTAACAATGGTGTCTTGTGCATCGTAACCACTGTTCAATGCTAAATTTTTAGGTATAACCAGCAGTGCTTCGGCAAACGCCTGTATGCCCAAACGCACTTTTCCCTTGACAGTGTCCTTGTACTTCATCAGCTCATTGAAAGCGCGCACTTCAAAAGCGCCAGCTCCTGGAATTAAGCATTTGTCCACAATAGCATTGTTAATAGCGCGCAAACCATCCCTGATCGCATCCTTAATCTGCACAATAGTGTGCTTGTTGGGGCCCTTGATCAGAATGGTCACCGACAGTGGATTCTTGCAGTCTTCTACGAAAGTGTATTTGTTTTCGCCGAGCACATGCTCGTAGACTACGCCAGCATAACCCAAATGCGACTCTTCAAGGCCATCAAACGAGTTCATGGCAGTGCCACCACATGCTAAAGCCAAACGTTCCATATTCCTGCGTTTAGCGCGACGCAAGGCCATAATGCCCTCCTTGGCTAAAGCGTCAAGTGACATAGGGTCGATGCCCTTCTGATTGATCACCACAAAGCTCTTGTCATTGCCATCGCACAACTTACGCTTCAGCTCAATGATCTTCTTGACGCGTTGATCGATGAAGTCGCGTTCAGCACGCACGAACTTCTCACGCTCCTCAGCGGTTTTGTAGAAGAAGCCCGAATTCACCTCAGACTTCTCGTACTCCAATGAGACATTGCAAGTGAGAATGTAGGCATTTTCCAAACGCTTCGGCATGTCTGGATGGCGAGTGCCATGGTCCATGACCAAACCACGTATCAAACTGGTATCTGTGGCAGTCTTATGCTGCATTTCCATCAACTCAACCATGTGCAAGTCCACCGGTTTGTCATCCTTGCGGATGGCCAGCACAGCATCTACACAAACTTCGGTGAGTAAATCAGCCAAACTCGGGTGCACCTTTGTCTTCAAACTGGTCTTGGCAATTTCCATCAGGTTTTTCTTATTAATCTCAATTGGGAATTTCATGGCCTCGAGCACGGCTAGAGACTTGTCGCGTGCCTTTTCAAAGCCTTCGGCCACAATGCGTGGATGCAGACCCTCAGCCAAATAGATGTCCGCCTGCTTCAGCAGCTCTCCAATAAGCAATACGGTGGAGGTTGTACCATCGCCAGTGGAATCGTCCTGAGCAGTGCTCGCCCTGGCAATCATAGATGCAGTGGGATGTTGGATTTGCATCTCATGCAGCAACACATTGCCGTCCTTGGTGATCTTAATGTCGCCAGCACCCGACACCAACCTGAAGGTTACAAATTAGAAAATTAGTATGCATACTATACAAAAAGCTCACAAGGTTTTCAGGTAATTTAAAGTGTTTGCTTAATTCTGTGCTCTAGTCTCATGGAGTATGACTACAGCTCTTGCAGATGGAGCAATTTTACTTTCGCGAAATTTTATAATAAATTTGAGTGCTGCTCAAACTTATTGGCTAAATTGCGCATGAGTGGCTTCAGCCGGCCGTTGGCGATGACACACGCTGCGTGCTTAACCTCACTTTTACACTTGTAAGCCCGGGGAGTGCACCCTTGCCATATGAAAACGAAATCACGATTTTCTCAACAAATTCACACTGTTGGTACAAAAAGGATGCGTTTTCGGCATATTTGATGCTGTAATATAAACTTTTCACTCACATTTTCATTGTGCCTTTGGGACCCAAATTTGTGCGCATCACATCCTGCAAACCCTTTGCGGCGGAGATGTTAATAGCCAGCGCTTGTGCGGCACGTGCAAATTCAGCTTTAGGGTTCAACAAACTTATGGACGCCATTTTTTCAGCAATTCCTTGTAATACTTTTATAAAAGAAAATTAAATTCTAGCTTTTTGCAGCAGAAGATTCCAGAGGTTTTTCGGCTGATGAGTAAAATGTGCAATCAGTTAGCAGCGAGGGGTGCGTTCAGTTTCGTGCGGGATGTGTGAAACTACCCAGGGTTGCATTCGTTAGGATACTTAATCAAATTATTTTCCCAAGTAGATTCCATGCCACTTCTGGAGATTTTTTTCATTTTTTTGCTAAAATACTTTCAATTTCGCTATTCTTGGAAAAATTTATGAAACTTTCAGAAAGCATCCGCAAATCCTACATTTTAAGAATTCGAAGGTAAAACATATCAAATAGTAAATATATTACTATGTATCAAGTTAGTAGTTAATTTTTTAATTTAAAAGTTAATACTGGTTGCAATTCAATTTTCACAACAATTCAATTTCTAAGTGTATTGTATTTTATTTGTTAGCATTTTTCAATCAAGAACAGACATTGTATCTTTTTCCAACAATTTAAACTTATTGTCACAGCAGACGCATCTCGGAGAATGGCCACAGTCGACACACTACACGGCTCTTGATCAAGCCCAAGGGTACCGGTCCATAATACCGCGAGTCTGCGCTATTTAGACTGTTATCGCCCTCAATCCAAACGTAGCCGCGCGGCACATATTCCTCCAATTTCTTACTTTTCTCATCTAAACTTCCATAATCGCTGCTTCGCAGCTGGTGCATTTGTTTTGTTATTTTATCACCTGGTAAGCCTACAATGCGTTTGCATATATATTGTGTGGCGTTCGTAGGGCTATGAGCTATGATGATGTCTCCACGTTGTGGTCTATGAAACCGCGTCGATATGCGCTCTGTAAGCAGGATGTTTTTAGAGTAGAGTGTGGGTTCCATAGATGGGCCATTGCACTGTGGGGTTGGAAACTTTAGTTATAAGTACATTTTCTTTTAATAATTTTTTATTTATTTATTGAATAAAATTTTGGATTCCTTATCCTTTTGTTTATCTGTCAACTAAATGCAACCATGAGCTGTTATTTTTCTCAAACATACATGGAACATGCCACCACGGCAGAACCTTTTCGTATATGTACTTTCTTTCTCATATGCAATTGTAAATTAATTGAACATTACTTTAATCTCATTTATGAAAACTACAATTATGTGATCCGTAAGTGTAATAAAAGGAATTAAACATACCACAACGAAATCTCCAACATACTCAAACAGGCAATGTGTTATACAAGCGTATTGCACACTGTACTTGAGAAAATTTCTAAAGCGGGCGAACATTTGCAATACTTGTTGGATCTTTTTAAAACCAAAAATCACAAGCTTTTATACATTGCACAAAAATTAGATTCGAGTTGTTTATGCTAAAGAAAGTCACCACAATTAACCGAAACCGTGATTGCGAAAACAACAGCAACAGCTGTTTTTTGCCTCGGAGGTGTGTTCACGGCTGGCTTATTTTAGCCCTATCTCACAAATGCACGAAGCACGAATTATACAAGGCAACGGGTCACGGCTATTTCAATTTCAACGACCTCATTTCGAATTCCTTAGGAAGTTTTCATCCAAAATCGAAGGAAACTGACAAAGGTAGCAAACGTATGGAACTTCGATCATCTTAATTCCGCATGTGTGGAAAAAATTTAATTTATATATAGCGTTCAAGTTCTGGCACTAATTTTTTAAGGGTAATTTTACCAAATACTTGAGCTGCTTATTTCAAATTCCAATTGCTTTTTTGCGCATTTTCGAATATTATTTTTTTTTACTTTCGATAACTCGATATACGAACAGATACAACTAGAATTGTCTTTGAAACGAAATGCAAACAATTACACGCTGATGCTAGACTGGTTTATTATTGCACTGAACATTTTAAAATGTGCTTACAACTACAAACATTTACGCAGGCTATCTCTGCTTGTTTAGGTACAATTCATTTTTACTTTTGCTTTTCATCTTAAGTGATTTTTAGTGTAGGTACACAAATATCAATTTTTGCATATTTAAATAAATTCACGAGTTCTAGTAAAAGCGGTAATACTTTGGTTATTACACGTCTTTACATAAAATGCATGCGGTTGACAGTAGTTTCCTTTGTAATTAGATTTAAATTGTTTATGTTATTTTGCTATAGTTAAATAATAACAAGAAAAAGCTTATTAGAACAAAATACCTCAGCTTAAAAGTATCTAGAACTATTTCAAACTTCAAGCTCAACTGAAAGCAAGTAAAAGGAAAATGCGAAAATGCACTCTGCGAAAGTTTCTTAGTCAGCTAGTTAATTAACTTAATTGAAAATTTACTGCTTAATAAATTCAGGAGAATAAGCTTTGATACTTAGGCACTAAACTAAATTCACTCGCAATTAAATACAAAGTATAAATGGAAAATTGCAATTAAAAATTAATTAAATTAGTTTTAAATAATAAATTAAAGCAAAATATTACATGGAATTCTTAGTTATTTTGGCTTGCGATGCCTGCTGTCCAACAGCCTCGCATGTGCTGTACGGCGCACATTTACTCAGCTTTCTTGCCCTCCTCTTTCTCGCGTTTCTCCTGACGCTCGCGCAAATCCACCGCAGCTAAATCAATGCTGGCCGCATAGGCGTGCACGCACGAGATCAGTGCTTTTAAAACAGCAAATGGTGCCGAAAGGAAGGCAGCAATTTTGAACAGCGATGCACCGAATACTGTAAGTGTAGCAGAATCATGTCATGTTATAGGTAAATAAACACAAGACGATTTATTGGCATACGCACTCAAAGGTCCATACGTGAAGTGCAACAAATAGAGACAGATGTAGAACATTTCATTGGCACAGCACATGAATGTTAAAACATCCTTTTTGTAATAGATGCGCATCACCACATTCTCATTCACATCGAAAGCTTTGTGGGAGGCCTTGCCCACAATGACACTCCTATTAAGAAAGATTATTAAATTAAATAGGATGAAAAGCTAAACTCATACGTTTGCATGTAGAGCCAATGGCAAGCCACGTCAATGGCTATCGAAAGTTGAAACCAGAACATATACTTCGGATAGAAATAGCTTAACGTCACCAGCAAACCCATGGTGCCGCAACGGTCAGTTAGCTGATCAAGCATGGCACCGAAGCGTGTGCCTGGAATAAAGTACACATGACATTATAATTATACACATACAAAATATAAGCGCAACAGTGTGTTCTCGTTCTATTTTAAGCACAAGTTAACGGGACCTAAAAATTTATTCTATATCCGTATCCAAACGAGATTGTGAAACTTTATTTAGGAATTGCAAATTCTCAGCGAGAGATGGCGCCGCGCAAAGAAACAGTTTGAAAACAAATTCTCTTGATGGTATACATAAGACACCTGTTTTTGTATGGTGGCAAATCGAAAAAAGGGGGGCTAACACTGTGGGTAGTTGCGTGGTGGTGCTATAACATATGTATGTATATCTACGAAGCTACAAAATTATTGCATTCCAAAACAAGCAAACCTTATCAATTATACAAGGCGTTGTTACATGCATAAAGATTAAAATGGTAAAGTTGCGATTGGAAAACCAATAAAAACAGAGTTTTGTATCAACAACTTCGAACACATACTTTGATTAAAGGCGCGTGCCGCATGCCCGTCCACTGCGTCCAGCAGCGCACTTATTACATAACACCAGCCGGCGACCACATAATTTGTGGACATGAACCAAAATGCGATGATGGCCAAAATGATGCGACCATATCCTGGAAAAGAACGAATTGAGCATAAGCGTTAAAATCAATAATCAGTCTTGGGGCTGTGTTGTAGGAGAGCGCATGAATTCGCTGAGACTGCAGCAGTCAGTTGCTAATTAAATTATGCGCTGGAAAAGCTGGTTGCATTTAATATTGGGTCACCTCAGTTTAAATATATCTTCACTTTCCAAGCGCACTTTTGCACTTTTGCCCTCTATTACTCACCGATTAAATTGGGCACAAATAGAAAAATGTTGTCATTTTGAGATATAGCCATTTTCCAACTGCAAAGAAGTTTCGAATTTAAATTTGATGTCTGTTGTTTGTATACCGCTACGCTGCCGATGTTATTGTTGCTTCGCAACTGTTTGAAATAATTTTTTTCCAAATACGCCGAAATGACTGCCCGCTGCTGCAATATTCTGACATTGAAATGCACAATGCACGTAAAAACATTATATACAATTCCAAGGTTGCATTTTCTGTTAGTAAATAAACAGCCGCTGTTAGCTGAAACCGCTAGAATTTTGTGCAAAATTTAATAATTTTCATACAAAATTAATTGTATTTAGGAAACACGTTATTGTAAACATACATTTAGAATTCGAAAATAAACTTAACTGAACTTTTTAGCGCTGTTCGCCTTATTTCCTGTGAAAAATAATTTAATTAAATTTTCTCAACAAATTGTGTGTGGCAACACTATTCAAATGTGAAAATTACTCAGAATCTTAGGTAAATATCATTTACTTGGCAACATCGCAAACTGCGCCACCAACAAATCACCCGTAGAGTAAGAGTGACGCACTGTCTAACTGTCTCGTCCGGCTTCGATATATGTACACATATACGTTTTTATATTAACCCGCTCGCACTTGAATTTGGCATTTGCATTTCCATTCGCACCGGATCGGGAATACCCTACTGTTATTGTTAACATTTCAGAATGAGTCAAATAGGATTTTTTTATGAAAATGAACAATTTTTGCGCAATTTGAAATGCATTTGCATTTAGATTAATAAAACTGGATAGAGTGTTGCAGATGTCAACTTGTAGTGACCACATTTGACAATATAAATAAGCAAATAACTGTGCATTACTTTTTTTTAATTTTATGTGCTAATAATTGCGCCAAAAAGCGCACAACTTTGTATTCATATTTACTGAATTTTCACGTAAAATTAAAGGCACATACATACATAAAATATAGATAAATAGCTTAACTTCCCCGGAAATTGATTGAATGACACTTTCGGATTGTTTAATTATTCGAAAACGTACCATTTCGAGATTTTGTTCGCTGTTATCAGTTTGTGTTGCTAGAAGAAGATTAAGCGATACCATGTGGCAAACACTAGTTTTTTCTGTTTAGTATAGGAATAGTGGAATAGCCATTGTTCAAATTATCTTAACTCTTTTCCTCTAACGTGAACATGGGAGCTCACCCGCTCACCCGATCGTCTTTGTCTTTTCACTAGCGTTTTTTGGAAGCGAAAGAGGTGGGCAAGTGGAATGAATGAAAGTGTAGGGTTGTATTGAGTGGGCGAAAAATGTAGTAGTTACTTAAGAATGAATAATCGACTGACAATATTATTCAGTGCCAATGGTTGTTGTAATCGTGTTCCTCGTCTTGTACCAACCTAAAAACAGAGAAGGACCCCTTTATTTATTCTCAAGGTAGGAATTTTATGGAAAAGTTACGTTTTTTTAAAAATGGACTACGTTTTTATTTTGACCCAGCCCAACCCTGGTAGTGACAATTTTGTCTGAGCAGAAGGTTTAGTTCGATTGTTTGTTCGTGTCGCAGAAATTCGTGTAAATGCATGAAAAAATATGCAAACACTGTGAAAATTATTTGTGCTTGCGTAAATTCAACAGAAAATATAGCAATAAACTTGTAATTGCATAGACAAAGTGCTGAAAAACGTGTGGAAAAGAGTGATTTGCTAAAAGGTTGCCTACAACTTTTGGAATGCAGTAAAATCATGTACATATACGCTTAATGAAGAAGAAGCACACACACAATTCGAAGGCGATATAAAACGGCGAGAAATGCTGTAGAAAAATTGTTGAGTCAAGTAAAAAGAATAGCAAATTTGCTTAAATTTTACTTGTGTTTGCATTTGTGCGCTTTAAAAGTGTAAAAAATCGGTGAGCTTTAAAAACAGGTATAATAAAAACGAAAGAAAATGTTGAAATTCTAAAGGCATTAAAAATTTGTTAAAAATGGAAGTATAAAAAGTATAATTCGAAAACCGAGCGAAAATGACGTGTTTTGCAAAAAAAAGTGTTGCCAGAGTGAGACAGCAATAAGCGCAGTATGTGTGAAGGCAGAAGTTTCACAATTGCCTGCTCTGAACGAAAGTTGCTGTTTGTCTTGCTGATATTTGCTAATTAAAGCTCGAATGTTATCATACAAAAATAATAAATATTTTTTATGTGTGATTTTTCAACAGCTACCCATTTTCCTATTTTGTGTAGCTTGAAATTGAAAATCATTGGTTTCAGATATTTTATGCCACCTTGTTGTAGCGTAGGCATTACAACCCTGCAGTTTTTGCATATTGCTTTTCTTCTGCCTTATATGGTTGTCACTCTTTTACTGCAGGAGTATATATTTGCGGCTTCTGCATAGTTGCCAGCACTAAGTGAGTAATAAAAGCACTCGCTAATGCGAAATATATGTTTTCTTTTTGCCTGTTTCTTTTTGTATGTCACGCTTTTGAAATTTTTGAACTTTTAATCATATCTATATATATAAGATAAATTGAATGTTATGGGCTGATTAGTCATTGAAGCAAAAATTTTTTTTTGCTCTAGAGATACAAGTGCAAATGATGATTTCTGCTACACAGGGTGGCAACTCAGCGTGACAATTTCGACAATGGTGAAAATTTTTGACAAGTCGGACTTGCAATTGTGTATGTTACGCAGTAGAAATTCGTGTAAAATGGTTTAACGTAAAACAAATTACAGAATTATCAAACTGTATACAATCTATAATTATTGACAAAGGGCATGAAATTCAAATCAAGTGGTTAAGAAACGTGCTTAAAACTTGCTAGTGAGCGAGCAAAAACAAAACCCACAGCGGTAAGAAGTAGCTTAGTTTTGTGAAAGAATAAAAGGAAATCGAAAAAATGACTGCTTTAGCAGAAAAATAAAAAGAAAGAATTTTAGTTGCTGGAACTAGAAACTTAATTTTTCGTGCCAAAGCGGGGTTTGCGTCGAGGCGAGACGACACGACGTCTACATCCGCCGCACCGTCGCCGGGACGTCGCAGCTGCCGCGATTAGCTACTTCCAGCGCCTGCCGTTGGAGCCGCTTGAACGTCGGTCGGTTCATAGGTCGGTCACTTGTCTGTCATCATAAGCAACCGACCGACCACGCAACGCCGCTTTAACGTTGGCCACATTTTGTCACCACACAAACGCACACACCACGCCTTATTTTGCCTGCACCTCGCCAGCTGCTACTACTGTGCAGCCCTTTCATCCGATTCCTCTCCCAATCCGATTTTAATGGCACCCACTGCAAATTACATTTTTGCGAGAGAAAATGAACAATGAAATCAGCAGCAAAACTTTCTCATCTGTCGCCGTATCACTCGCCGCCATTATCCCTGTCACGCCGATAGTGTCCATTGCCGGTTCGACATTGTTGTGTGATATCACAACAACGGTCACATCAACAACCACCACTCCGACGCCAGTACCAACGTCCACATCGATTGAAAAGTCAAAATCGCCACCGACCGCCCAAGCTCCAGCCGACAACTCGAAAGCCACAGGAACAAAGCATTCAATGTCTGATGCTGCTGCGAAGACAGCAGGCGCTGCTGCACATGCAACGGGAGCTGGAGCCGTAGCCACAGCCACAAACAATGCTACTGCCAATACCAACAGCATTTCAAATGTTGCTGCGACGACACTAAGTGCGAAAAAGGAAACACAAGCAGCAGCAGCTACAGAAATAACAACAACAGCTGCAGCTACAACAACAACTACACCAAGTGGCAAAACACATGAAGCCACAAAAGCAAAGGTATCTAAACCAAACCAATTCAATGAAATAAATCAGACATTTCACATAACTGAACTAGCTTTTAACACGCTTCGATTTTTCTACTATTATTTAGCGTGTAGCAATTAGGCAGGAAAATTCGGGGCGTATTTGAACTGATATGAGAATTTCTGTCGCCTTATCAATATGTTGAAGATTAATCAACTCTTTTTTTGTTGGGGCAAGGCAAGCGGCTGAGTAGAAACTGGTACTTTGAATATGTACAGGCGCGTTGCAAGGCAAACAGTGGGGGTTAAAAAATTCTTTAAACGAAAATTGTTCAAAACCATACATACATATAAGGGAAGAAGATGTGAAGCACGCACTTAAACTGAATTTATCTGCAGCCACTACTTTTTAAACTTGCGCACGATTTACAAGCCAAACATTGCATATGCAAAAATGAAATAATTTTGAGCTGTAAATATTGTCAATTGGAGTTTAAATAACCACCGAATTCAGTTGCTAAATTTAAATAGTTTTTGCATATTTTACGCATGCTGTCAGCACGGGGTAAAAGGGCAGTAGAGAATGCAGTTTGTGCTGTGTCTTCAATTCTATGCCAAATTCTAACAAACGAGTTTATGCCATGCCATTTTTGCGGTTTTAGCAAAGGTTTTGCTCAAGGAAAAATAATTTATATTTGTGTATACATAACTTTGTGGAAGTGTATTGTTTATACATACATACATATGTACATATGTACTAAAGCAGCTTTTGATTGATGTCTTTGTCGTTATCTTATTTGCAAAAAAAAGTGTAGGGAATATATTTTTTTTGCAATGCAGTCAACGTTTTGTGGCAAGATAACCAGACAAGTAAACTACAAATTAACTAAATATAAAATAAATATGAATTGCATTTTATGAAATTCAATAACTAACTTAAAATTAAAATTTGCCTGCTTTTAAAACCAAATGACAAGCCTAGATATAGACACGTTTTTATTTTTTAAGTGTCTATATTTTTGATACTAATTGTTGCTTTTGTTGTTGTAGTATGTATGACCAGAGTATATAAACATGATATCGTCTCCACTACTTCAATATATTTACATACACATACATATGTATGTATTTAGTATATGCGTATGTTAATGCACTCAGTTCACACACTGATAAAGCGCCTACAAATAGTCGTGCCCCGCGTCAGCTCCTCCGCTACCCATCGTACGTAGCCGCAGTAAAACCGTAAAACCACAAAGTACCGCTACTTTTCAATATGTGGGCAGACAATTAAAACATATTCAAAGGCAAGCAAGGGATTTTCTGCTTGGCACTTTTGTTGTGTTATATTTTTTCCAAACTAATAAAATTCGTGATTGCGAGCTTAATTTTTTTTTAGCGCTGTGCGTGGTTGAATTTTAGAACTTATTGCTAGGGGTATTCGAGCTTGCCAGTGAAAACCCGAAATTGAATATTAGAAGTAAGTGCAGCGGAATTGTTCTCTGCAAAAAGTAGCGAACTTTCGCACAAGTAGCGGTTGTTCTGCCAGTCGCCATTTAGAAGGTTTGATGTTATGGCAGACATTAAATCACAAATTTATATTAATCGTTAATTCACTTTGATAAATATTTAAATCTATTGTTCATTTATTTATATGTATATGCATCTTTTGCATCAATCTTTGCAGCAACCCGAATTCTTACTATATGATTTGGACGATGGCCGCCTTAAGAAATTACTAGATGAAGCCTATTCGTACAAAAATCCCAGAGATAAAGAGAACAAAAGCGATATTTTCTTGGTAAGTGACTGTCTTCACTTGTATGCGGGTGTCCAAAATGTGCACACAGCTACCTACGAAACAGAGTCCATGTGTTGTTCATCGATAACTTTAATTTGCCTAAGTACGGAAGTACGGCATCAAGTCTGAATTTTGTACGGTCAAAAGTTGCGGGGTTTTACGCCTTGTCGTTTAACATTTTAGTTTTGCCTTTGCTGGAAAATCCCATATGAATCAGCGCTGCCATCTCAAAACAGATAAAAATACCTCTTAGTTAGTAGTTTCTTTCTTCTTTCCCTTGAACAACCCATTTTCTTATAAAAAAGATTTTCACTATAAATTGGTAGGCAACTAACTAATAAATAATATCTATATGTAATTGACACAGCAGCCCATAGAACGAGGATTGGGCCTAGCTTTCTCGCTTTAGCTTATATGTGCGCGCGACTTTTGCACGATACACGCACATTTATAAAGGGGGGTTTCTTTTGTCGATAAATTTATTTTGGTTTTTGTACTCTTGCAGACATTACTGAGCCAAGTAGAAAATGAGAAGGAGGATCAACCCTATAATTACCGTGCCTCACGTTACACACGCAACTCGTCCTCAATATCGAGCACATCTGCGTCCTACGGCCAACAGCATTATCCGCACTCACATCACCACAAGCAAGGTGGCTCTTTGCAAGATCTCTCCTTCGATGCGGTACATAATGAATCTCTGCTAGACTGTGATTACAATTTCGGTGTGGGTGGGCAGCGCAATCGCCGGCACAATCGTAATTCCCGACAGACCAAGTATTCGTCGGTGTCGTCGCGCCAGCGAGAGGGCGGCAGTTTGCCCAGCAACGTCAACGTTACCAATTGCGGCAGCGGAGTGGGTATCGGCCAGCTCGGTGGTGCACTCGAACAGCCGTTGTTCATGCACGATTTGAGCGAAGGAGCGATCGGCAAACAACAACAGCAGCAGCGCCGTGCCACCGTGGCAGCTGCAACTACTGCCACCACAGCAGCTGCAGCGAGCGCTATAACAGCGGACAAGGAGAAGGAAGTGCTCGGCGAAAGTAGCGCAGCAATTGTTGCTTCATTGTCGAGCACGGATTATGTTATCGAAATGGACGAGCCCATGATGGATATTGAACAGCAAGAGCACATACTGCCTTGCAAGAGTCAAGATGCGGCTACACAGGTGAGTTTACTACGGGTTACTCCTTGGCCTTGAGTATACATATAATGACTATGTTTTGCTTCCTTATTGTTTCCTTGTAGAATATGCCCTTCTACGATCGTTTAGAAAATTACGATGTGCGCATACCGCGCGTCAGCATTTCCGGCTCCATTCAGTCCAAGATAGACTTTGCACCCACCCGCGCACAGACCTACATCGACGAGGGTGTGCGCTTCACCACGTTGGAGCGCAGTAGCGCCAGCGGCACCGGCAGTGGGGGCATGGCTGCTGACACTGGCAGTGGTGAGATCATCGATTCGAGTGGAATGTTTGCAGTGCCCAGCACTGTAGCTGCGCTTCTGGGCGGTGCCACAGGCAAAGCCGCCTCCTCCATTGCCTCATGTTCGGCCAGCATTGATGCCAAATATTTGCCGCTGGACGAGAATTACAAATCGTGCAAATCGGTGCTGGGGGAGAAGAGCGAAATGGTGAAGACACCAGCAACTTCCATGTTCTCCACGACTAAGACGATAACGGTAAGTGACTAATGCCAATGTAGTAAGCGGTTATACTAACTTTTGTTTTCCTCTCGCAGCGTCAATACGATGAGAACGGAAACTCTTTGAATGAGGTGTATCAGGCGGGCTGTCAGGCCGCCCAGGCAGTTATAAACGCCTCTTCCACTGCCGCTGTTGCTGGCGCTAGCGCAGCTAGCGTCAACAGCGCCTCGTCGTCCACGACGAGCGCGAACGCTGCAAATACAGGCCAATCGCAGGCGAAGGCTAAGCTCAAGAAGAAATCGCAGCAGGAGCGAAATACGAAAACCGTCGACGTGGAGTCAGTCGCTGGCTACCGGGGCAAGGACCCTGTCGAGGTGCTCGTCAAGTATATCGAGAGTACAGGAGAGGACAATAACAATAGCGGCAAGCAGGGCGACTCCAAGAGTCAGAACAACAAGTTCAACGATAGCAGCAACAAGAAGAAAGCACGCAAACAGGACAAGGAGAAACAGCCCAAAATGAAGAAGAGCAATTCACTGGAAGAGCTGCGTAGCTGCGCCAAAATCGATGTTGACGATCTGAAGCGCAGTGCGGCGACCACGGAAAGTAATGTCATGCTACGTAATAAGGGTGGCGGTGGAGGCGGTAAAAACAACAAAAATAATTCATCATCGACTGCGGACATAAACAAGAATTTTGATAGCAAGGAAATAGCAACAACTACAGCATCCACAGCAACAGTGAATAGCAATAAAGTAGTAGCCACAGCAACAAATGCTGTTACGACCAACAGCCGCAAAGGTGAGCGACGCTCGTGGGGCACAGAGGAACTGCAATATCTGGGAGAGCACCATCAGCACAATAGCCACAACAGCAACAACAATCATGAAGAAAAGAGCAAGGATAAAGAAGAGAAAATTAAGGACAAAGAAGATAAGATAAAGGAGAAAGATAAAGAAAAAGAAAAGGATAAGGACAAAAAGAACAACAATAAAAATAAAGAAGTGCAAAAGGAGCCAGATAATAAAGAACAAAAAGAGAAGCACAGTGTCAGCACAGAGAAAATTGAAAAGAGCGAAAAGCATGTAAACGCTACTGAGTGCCACATAACGTCGTCGCCCGTGTCGGTCGCGAAAGCAGGCGACAAGCCACCGCAGCTGCAACAACAGCCAGAAAAGCCGGATAAGCAGGAGAAACAAGACAAGCGCAAAAAGAGCGACATCAGCCTGGCGCCGTCCGTGAACACTATCATCAGCGTCGCCGCCGATGTGCTCGTCATGGACGCCAGCGTATTGACACCGGAGACGGAGGAATTCCATGTGGTCACCAAGAAGAAGAAGGCGAAGAAGCAGCGCGCATCCGTGGACGAGACAAACAGCGGCGGAGGCGCGAATGCTATCGGCTTCAACCGTGCGCATAATTTCACAACAAACATGCAAAAGTCGGCGCTGGCGGGAACTGCGGCCACACTGCCGCAACAGCAGCAGCAAGCGCGTTACAAGTACTACAACAACAATAGCAATAACAGCAACAACAACACGTATGCGTACAGCGAGCGCGTGGACTACTTTGGTGCATATCATGGCAACAATAGCAACAACAATTACCCATACCAATACCAACAACACAATCAACAGCATCACGCGCAGCAGCAACAACATTCTGGTAATGTTGTTGTTGACAAGTCGCGTAGGAAATCGACGTCTTCGATGCCGCCCTCAGAGAAATCCGATTCCAGTGATCTCGATTCAGTGCACTCGCTGCCAATTGAATCCACAACAGCTAAGAGCAGCAGCAGCAACAACAGTACCAGCAACAACAAACCACGCCACAAAGGCAACACAGTTTCTGCCGCTGCCGGCAGCACTAAAAATGCACCCGCTCCAATTTCATACGCCGGCATAGCAGCCGCTGCCGCGGCTACACAAACCGCGCCCAGCGCGGTGGCGGATAAGTGGCCAGTGGTAGATGCGGCCAACGGCAATCATGTGGCAGTCGAGGCAGCCAACAGCATTGAAGAACTAATGGCGGTGGCAGCAGCAGCAAGCGGAGCAGCCGCAGCACAAATCGGCGGTGCCAGTACAAAGCCGAAAGCCAAAAAGTTGGCGCACAAACCGGACTTCCCCGAGCTGGTGGCCAGCGCGGCGCCTGCGGCATCCGCCTCCACGCCTCTGGATGTGTTGGCGGCCGGCAAGGCCCACGCCTACAAACCTGTTTCTTACTCACAGCGGCTAGTAGCGGTCGGCGCGGCCACTAACACGAGTGTTAGCAGTAACGATGCTTGGATCAATCCCACACCCGCCGCTGCAGCGCCGGTGGCAGTCACAGTTGCACCTGTCTACGCCAGCGACGTCAAGGAGGTGCCCAAAATGGAGCTGCTCAAAACGGATCTGGTGACTGTCGTTAACACAGTGGCAAATGTGGCCAGCAGCAGCATGCGTCAGCAAGCAACGCAGCAGCCACAGCAGGCGGCGCAGCAGACACTGCAGAAGTCGAAGAGCGTCGAGCACGAGAGCTACAACTATAACAGCTGTAATCTGGATCTGCAATATCCCGCGCTGGAGAAAACAGTGAAGCGGCATAGCGCGACGAATGTGGCCAGCTCGCCGCCAGCAGCCACAGCAACAAGCGCCGCCGCAACCGCGCAGTTCAACTTTGCGGCCGCAGCCAAACAACAAATGCTCGCCAATGAGGCGATGGCACCAGTGAAAGCGGCTCCAGCAGCAGCAATAACATTAGCCACAACACTAACTACCTCAAGCAGCAACATTGCTGCCACTGCCGTTGCTGCTGCCGCTGTCAACAGTAGCGATGTAATTGCTAAGAAATCCAAAGAGAAATCGCCGCCTGCCAGCGATGCACAACTGGCAACTGTTGCTGCACGCAAACACAAAAAGGATAAGCAACCAATGCTGGAAACTATGGATACAACAACAGCAGCAGTCAAGTCCTCCACATCCACGCAGACAAATGCCACTAGCAGTAAACAGCGAGATGGCGCGCCGGCAGTGATTAACAATGCTGCTGCTGCTGTTAGTGTGGCTGCATCCCAGCAACCGAGCAACAACAACAAGCCGTGCAAAACACAACCGAGCCAAGGCAAAGGCGGCGTGCTTGCCCTAATTGCCGGTGCAGTAACAACCGCAATAACAACAAATCGTCCGGCAGTCATCATACTCAACGATGATCGCAGCCTTGGCGCGAGCAATGAATTCACCTTCGGCGATTTCAATGAGGACGAGCTGAAGTTCTTCGATGACGATCTGGTCGAGGAAGATAAGCAGCATAAGACGGAGGCAGAGGGTGTGGCCAACGAAGTGTCAAAAGAGCAGCAATATGTTGCTGCTGCCTTGCAACAACGACAGGAGAAAACGTCACCCACAACAACGAGCACATGCTTCAATGACTCCGGTGCCTCCTCGGATGTGGTCAACAATACGACGCAACAATCCGACGATATTATGTTGCTCTCTGGTAGCGATGCTTGCTCGCCGAATGCGTCGTTTGCGCACAGTCAGTCTGTAGGAGGCGGGGCTGGCGGCGGCAGTGGTAGCGGCAATGCGGCGGGCTATCAGTCCAACGATAGTGGTGTTTACACAACAACAACGGCAAGTGGTAGCAACAAATCTACAAAAGGCAGCAGCAGCAACAACCAGAAACGCACGTCGCCGCCCACGAGCAAGGACAAGGAGGCTAAGTGGAACAACTTTTTGAAAATACCCTTCCCCAATGCCGTGTCCGGCGAGCCCGAGCCAGAGGTTGCTATCGGCAACGGCGACGACACTACCAGCAGTGACAACAGCTGTCCACTGCCGCAGCAGCTGGAGACCTGCAATGAAATTGAAACGGCCATAATTTCGGCAGCACGCGCTGCCGCCGAATACCAGCAGCTGCACAAGCAGCAACCGGCGCCACAGCAGCAGCCGCAGCAGAACAGCTCAAATTCCTACTCAAATTCAAGTTCCTTCTCGTCATCGTCGTCCGCCTCCATGGACGCGACTCCGCCGGCACTGGCCGGCATGTATCCCACCGCTCTGGCCTCGCCCAACTCAAAGCAGAGCTGCCAAGTGGCGCGGCGTGTCATGCCCCAAAACGACGTCAGCGACAACACGTGCACGCGCAGTCGCAGCAACAGCAGCGGCAGTCAACGCGGTGCCGCCGTCGTGTTGAGCATACAGCGCAAAGAATTCGATATACATTTCATACCGCCGCCCGTTTCGACGGCATTGAACCTGCTGCAGCATAACGGCATCATTGTGGACTTCATTAATTCTGGTAAGTGTAGTTGAGATTGCGTTCCAGCTGCTTTTTATCATTCACGCTTTCGCTCTTTCTTTCCGTCTTTGCAGCCTGGGAAGAAGTAGCAAAAGTAACCAAATTCTACGACGGACAATAAACCAACTGCAGCGCTTCTGCCCCTACACACACACACTCCCCACACATACATGAACTGCGGCAGAGCCCCTGCCATGGCCTACCGTACGCTCGTGTGTGAGACGAGCTTATTGGCAAGGCACTTTAGAGGGGCTACCAATAAAGCATGCGGCATACCAGTACCAAAAACTACAAACAAATTACCAAGTATTTTTTTCTTGTGAACTGATAAGCTAGCAGTGTTAAAGCAATTTCGTTTTTGTTGTAATTCTGTTGGTTTTTTTTTTTTTGGCATTTTCAATTGTGTTTTCTTTTTGCAAATGCATATTTGTATTGGAGGCAGGGACAAGAAAATGCACGTGCATATGTGAGACGCGTGGAAGTTTAGGTTGGATTGTTGAGCCAATTGTAACGCATAAATTTACTAAAAACCGAAAATCTTAATAACAAAGCGACAAACGAAAAGCATAGCAAACAAGTAATTAGTGAAAGAAGATGCATACGTAGAGGGAATAGCTGAGCGCCAAGGCGACCGTTGATGTTATTAATATATTGTTAAAAACCAAAAGCAGAAATCGCCTAACGACCAACCAACAACAAAGCAAAAGCGCAGCAACAAAAGCCAACAGCAAGCGCGGACACACCAATAAATTAACAATTTAACTATTATTGCGTTCATTTTTAATACATTTATGTATATGCTTATAACTAAGTTGTTCTTTTTCTAAACTATGATTTATAAACATTAATTATATTATTTTGTAGTTGTTGGAAATTAACATTACGAAACATTGAAAGCAAACAAAGAAGTAAATCAAAACAAAACAAAACAAAAGGAAATAAAGAACATGCGAATGAAATGAAATGAAGTGAAGTAAATATATAATGAAGAATAAAAACGATAATGATACTACTAAATAAATAAACGCATATGTATAATGTAGTTAGTTATAGTTAGACACATGGAATTAAGGAAGCAAGGAAAGCAACGTATATAATATATATAAGAGCGTACATGTGTATGTGCAAAAGTTAGAGAGATAGCGAGAAAGCGCAACTGACCAGAAGTTATAGACGCATAACCATAACCAGCAGTCGGAAATGCAGAATACATTAAGAAAAGCAGCGTAAAGTTGAGAGGCAATGCGTCAAAATGTGCTACAACCAACTACTTTGCTTTTGCTTTAGCTACTTTTAAGTTTGTTTTGCACTTTTTTATGAATTGATAGATAATGCGATTCGTTTATGCTTTATGCACAGCGCTTCATTTATGCATACATTTATGATTTTAATTATTATTATTATTACTTTTAAAATATGTGTGTGCGTGCTGCGTGCTGCACAGTAAGCATAGAAACAGCAGAAAAATGTGCAAAATGCGTAAATGCTGATTTGTTGCAACTAAGAAGAAGAAGGTACCCGAAATCTTAAGAATTTTATTGAAATGTATTTGTAATACTTTATACATATTATATATATATATAGTAAATAATGCTAACGTTCAAATAAGCCAATTAAGCGCAGCCGAAATAAAGGGAAATACATACATACAGAACAGATATATGAAAAATTCATTTGAGAAATCGTAAATACTTGAAATTGCTAAATATATATAAATTTATTATAAATATGCATTACACATTAGTTTGTGCATGTACATATGCAGCGGCAATTAGCATATATATTTACATATTTGCATTACATTTACTAACAATTTATAGTGTAATGCCTATATAAAACATATTGAGCTGTGTATAAAAAAGATAATTGTGCTTGCATTGTTGTTGCTTGTTAAAAGAGCACGTGCTTACTGCATTTAACTGAATTGCAAGCCGCCACTGACTTTTTTTCCTTCTACCTAACGCTTAAGTTTAATAGCGCTTTGTTGTGTTTATATTTTATAAGCTTATGTTTTGTGAAAGTAAGTGAATAAGAGCATCGTTTTGCAGTGGTTTTGCGGCACTTGCTTAGAAGCTGCTCCCCCCCAGCGGCCTTAGCTAGAAATCAGCCGATAGTCTGTCTACTCGTACCGCTTGGCGTAGCCACAATCATTTATAAATGCAGCATTTTTATGATTTAATTTTTGAACAAGCTACAATTTAAATTTATTTAATTTTCGAATTAACTATTTTCAATTAATTTAAAAGATAAACTCTGTAAATAGCTGAAATTTGTCTTGTGCGCAAATTTTCAAAAAAGCAAGAAGCAAGTTACTAACAAAACAAACATTCTGGCCACAAAAAAGCTAAGCAAAACTTAAAATTGGCAACAAAAAAAGTTATGAGTCTGCAGCAGTGTGTTTTTGTTGGCTTTCTAATTTTGATTTCTTTGTGTTTGATATATTAAGTTTTTAGCATTTGAATTAAGAATGCGCCACGCCACATTTTGCATGTAATTGAAGCAAGTAACTAACAGCAAAAAAATCAAGCAAATTACGCATACTTTTCTACTGTGTATTTAGCTAAGCATATTGTACTTTTTAAGAAAATTTAAATAAAAAAGCAAAACAACTTGAAAATTTAAAGTCAATGCCAATTTGTGAGCATTGGAAAACCCCTCTGAAGCTGTATGCATATATATAAATATAAGTCATAAATTAATAATTTCTATGCTTAAGCCAAGTGTAAAAAAATGCGCAAAATTGACAAAAGCAAACAATTGATCAATTTTGCTAAACAATTGATTTTATTAAACAATTGATCAAGAGCAAAACAAAATAAGAACATTTTCGAAAATATAAAAACCCTAAACTAATACATATGCATAAACATATACATATATATACATAAATAATAATAAATGAACAAATTTGATTAATTGCTAGTTTTGATTACAATGCGCAAAATTGTTGTAATTGCAATATTTGTAGTGCTTTTTTGTTGTTCGCCATAGGCAGCCGCCCAACAGCAGCGGAAGCAGCGCAAGGCCTTTTGTTGTTGCATGTAAACATATGATTTTGTTATTCGACAGTCACGGTGCACATTTCGTAAATACACACACACATACCCACTCGTACAAAACACTCGACATTTTATTGCAATTTATCTACATATGTATTTTTTTGTTATTGTAAAACCGCTGTTTTTCTTTGTGTGTACCTCAGTCCTCAGTCACTTCCATGCTAAAACTCTAAAAATTATTCTTTTATCAATTTCGTGCGAATTAAACTTCGATGCAACAAACTCCAAACTGATTCTAAGCACCGTTTCTTTTTCAACCTTGACTGATTCAAAGAAGCCAACTATTTCTGACGACAATGCCACCAGTTTTGCAATCCGAAATTGAAATTGTATTCGAAATCAAAAAGTTATTCCATTCTGTGTTTATATTGACTTACCAAAGTGCATAAAAAACAGCAGTTAAAACCATAAATATCAATTTCGCTTCCGCTTTCAATGCCATTTCCGATTGCAATCCGCTTGCAGAAATAGGTTGCATGTAATATGGAAAGTGCAGCCGTTGTGAAAAAATGTTTTCTGACTGTGATTTTTGGGCCAGTCAAATCAAAATTATATTCGTTAGCCTTCCAACTCCATAGTTTTTTTGCATAATTTGTCGCAATCCTAAATTTTAAAGAAATTTATAATGAAAGTTTTGACTTCTTTGCAACAGTTTTGTTTTGGTCTGAAGCAACTGTACAAATAGCACAAGTGTATAGTTTTTGGCTCGTCCTTTATCCGGCGTCAGTTCCATTTTCTGAAATATATTGCTGGTGGAGAACATTTTTTCCACTCTCATAAAAAGTAAATCCTTATTTCTGCAATTCTTTTACATAGCCATACTTTGATTGCAGTAGAGTCCCACCGAACGTTCGGTCTCGGTTACCGAACAGTTCGGCCAAAAGCTTCGGGTGTCGTGTCGTACTCTACATTGCAGTCTCGTAAGATGATTTTTTTTTTTGCTGTTTTGAAGTTGTTTCTTGCGGCTGTAGACGCAAGTGTTAATCGACGGCACCAACAGCAATAAATTGCATTAAATTGAATTTCTTGCATTGAAAAATTGCACAAGCAGACGCCGGATTGAGGTTAAAGCTTGAAATTACTCTGTTTTTATGTACTTTCCTTTTATTATGCTGCCTTGCGATGCCTCACTTCAAATTCATATCATGTACATTTATGCATTCACATTAGCTCTCAGCCTATATATACATATATGTGTGAGTATATATGCATGCATTGGCTACACATGCACACTACAAAACTAGCATGCATACATACATATGTATACATGCTAATCAATTGTGTATTTGTAATTCGAATTCAAAAAGTGTACTTGTGAATAACTTCCAAAAAAAAGCAAAATACATAATAAAATGTCACTTAGCCAAGTGGCGCTAACTGTAAACTGTAACTTGTGAACTTTAACTGTATTTATTTACTTACTAATTAGCATATGTATGTATTTAATGATAATGCTAAATAATAATAGTTATACAAAAAACAACAGCAAAAACAAGTTTACTTTTAAGACATATTTAGAGAGACGGGGCTTGAGTAAAAGAGGGAGGGGAGCAAACGATTGAAAAGTGTAGACGTACATACATACATACATATGTATGTATATAAACATAACATCGGAATCGAAAATTCGTTTCGAATTACAAGAAAAATTCGAACTGGCATTCTTGAACCAATCACGACTATTCTAAAGTGCTTCGCAAAAGTTTGAATATATACAAGAAGCGATTAGGAATACAGAGAAATGAATTAATGTTAGAAAATTCGCGCTCTAGCTTGTCCATGTTTAAATTGTCAAGTTTTAATTAGCCTGACCTTTGGTATTTTAAGTAGTGCAGAAGGTCGAGCAAGCTTTGGACACGGTTAATTGGAATCATTTAAGCGCACATTTAGAAATGGTTCGCCACAGACTAAGTAGACAGCCGAGCAGTTAGGTTAGGTTAATCTGGCTGCCTAAAAGAGGCCACGCATAGACTCTGTTGGGTCCTTAGCGATACCAGTTAGAGTTCGGTTTAGGAGTGGCCAATGTAATGATCTGTCAGAATTTGGGTGTGTTTCACAAATTTCCATAGAGGCTTGATACCTAGTTCCGGGATCTGTTCGAGCCCTGAAAAGAGTGGCGCTCCTAAACAAGTCAGACGAGTTCTAGCGAACGCGGGGCACAGAAGTCAACCTAACCTAACCTTTACATTGGCTTTTCATAGGTATTGGTTTAAAAGAGTTGTTCAGAAAGTGTTATTACCTGCACTTTTCCCCGTGCCCCTTGCCGCCGTCACTGTCAAGCACTTGTAAATATTAGCAATCAAATAAAGAAGATGATTCGTTTTTTTAAATTTGTGGAATATGCAGAATTGAACTAATCTATCGGCTATGATTGGGTACAGTTGAGAGTGGTGCATCGAATTGAAATAGCTTTGGCCGTTTTATAGACATTTTAATGTTGACTTTAAATGGAGCAGGGCTAAAGGGAGTTAGTGTTAGTAAGCATAGATAGTAGCAGCGTGCTAATCGAACAGTAAAAGGAAAATTTGAGAGAAAACTGCAAATCCGATCGTCCTAAAATAAGTTTAAGTAAATTTACGCAGTCGATGAATTAGCATGCGAATGCACAACCGAAAGGGATAAGAGGGGGACGGTAAGAGATTTGTTGGCACAACGTTTATAACGGTAAATGCATACGTCTTAAGATTTATGGACTTTTATTCTTGTTGTTGCAAAGAAAATTAGGATCAAGCGAAATATATATGTATGTATTTTGAAAAAAAACATGCAGTCGTGTGCATAATAATAGCAATGTTATATTTAACTTAGCAAATATTTGAACAGTTTTTACTATTAACATTCAAAATGGCAAACAAAAAACAACCGTAGTAGAGAATTTACACGGCGATATTTCTCGTCGATTATTTTTAAGCTCTTGAGTGAAAAACTTTAAATAGGCAAAATGAAAAGAAAAAGATGGAACAGAGCTTAAAAAGAGAATGTGTAAAAACTGCTGAGAAAAATCGCCGAAAAACCGCCATGTGTAAATTCTCACTACTTCTACACTTAATTTTTGCATTTCTTAAAAAGCTATTATTTGGCACACAACTGTATATACATATATAATATATAACATTACTAAAATTGATCTGTGTTTTTTATTTGTGTCATTTCAGTTGTTTGCAAATATATGTAACAAAAATATTATAAAAAAATCATGGAAAATTCAATTGAACTAATAAAGAGCATGTATAAATTTAACAATATTCTTTAAAGAAAGCAAAAAAAATGCATTAAATTTGCGACCTAAAAATTATAATTTTTATTGAAATGCAGCTTTTGGGTTGTAAATAAAGCATTAATGTTTAAAATCTAAACAATAAAAAGCTACAAAAAAAAATGCAAGAACAACCAAAAACATTACAAAAGAGCTACAAGGAAATTTCATTAAAAAAACAATAAACTACTGTCAAAATATAAGAATATATATATATATACAACTATTAATTAAATAAATCAATTAAATAATGATTAAATTATATAATTATAATTAATGTTTAAACTAGCGCACGTTTGTGCAAAATGCGTAAGTGTGCGTGCATGCGTGAATGTGTGTGTGCTTGTTTGTATGTATGTGCGGTGCGGCAAAATTAATTATATTATAAAAAAATGTATTTAATAATTGATTAATCAATAAAAATATACGAATAGAGAAACAAAAAAACCATCTTTTAAATTAATTTGTTTGCGTTAAATTTTTGGAAACATTTTATAGAATTTCTTTAAAGCGAAATTTCTAAACATTATTTCTAGCATAGATTTTTTTCACATTTTTTAAATTTAATTTTCGGAATTTGCGTCGCCTGGTTTTTTGCTTTCGACATTTTCGAGAGCCTCCAATTCTGCTAATTGAAACATTTCAAAATAATTAAAGACTAAAAACGATTAAGAATATTTTTGAAAATAATTTTAAAATTTTTTGAATTCATTGCAAATTATATATTTTAAGTAAATAATCGAAATATTTGATTCCCAGCAAAAATTGCAGATTTTCCATGTTTACGAAAAAATATCATGGTTTGGATTAAAAAATAAATGTAATTCCATATTAAAGCGAAAATTGCAAAATTCAATTTCAACACGTTTTTCATGTCTAACTTTTATTTCAGTTTTAACCTCACTTCTGAAAACAATTTTTATTTCGTTCTTGAATTTTATATATTACCCCTTTAGTTATGCAGTTTTTTAAACAAAACATTAAAGCAGTAGCGCTGTGACATTTAAAACCAAATGGAATAAATTAATTTCTGAATAATTGTTTTCTTTCACTTGTTGCAAAATATCAAAATCCTTATAATGGAAAATTATGCAAATTA
Organism: Neria commutata; assembly: GCA_963457695.1. Taxonomy (NCBI): domain Eukaryota; kingdom Metazoa; phylum Arthropoda; class Insecta; order Diptera; family Micropezidae; genus Neria; species Neria commutata. The sequence continues at coordinate 2,086,475 of OY735249.1, forward strand.
AAAGCAAACATTGTAAAAGGGAAGCAAACGGCATACAAATAAAATTAGTTATTAACAAAAATGTAATTGCAAATAATTTAAGCATTTAAATAAACCTTAAAGCTTAATGTTAATGTGTAATTTAAAAAGATTTACTATTGTAAGCATTAATTTAAGCTAAAACAGCAATACAAAAACTTTTTGTGCGTCATTTTACTAATTATTCTTGTTTTTATTTTAAACTAATAACTGATTTTTTTTAAAGAAATAACTTGAAATTCACTAACTGGGCAAACATTTTCTTAAATAAATTTAAATTAATCAAAGTTTTGTTAAACAGAGTAGAATTATTAACAAACAATGATTAATTTTGGCGCTGACAATTTTGTTATACCATTTAATTGCAAATAATGTTCAATATATGTATATAAAACGAAATGTCGGTTTGATATATAATTTTTGCATTGTTATACATTTATTTTAAGCATTAAATCGTATTTAAATGAAAACAGCATCAAAATGAATTGAATAAATATGTGAAAAATACATTTTTGTCATTGCCTTGAGTTTCTGTTGACAGGAAGCGAAAATATAACTTTAAGCGGGATGCCCAAACCACTCACATAATTACCAAAATGCGTAAGTTGCTCCAATTGGAGCCCGTTTCAAAATCCCATAAAATCGTGCGAATAATTAAATTTCATATGTTTTTCCGTTGCAGGCACTTGCAAAATGAGTAGCCCGACCCTGTTCCGGCGATTGGAATCAACGTCGTCTGAATCCATGTTTTCACTTTCCTGACATGAGCGATACGTTTACGTTTTAAGTAAACGGCCCAATTTCTACGTTTACGTAAAAATAGGTTACGTCTAAAGTAACTGAGCCTCAACAGAAAACTTATACATATTTCAAATGTTCGTTTGTTGAATGCTCACGGCCGGAGGGAACCAACAAAGTACATATTATATTTCTTCACATTAGAAAATAGCACAGGCGGATATACACAATCAACTGCCACCGTTCAGCCACTTCCGTTTCCGTTCAAATGCACAATTTCAGTAGAATATATTTTTATTAATTATTTAATTATTAAGTGAGACATATCTATAAATAATTAACTTTCATTTAATAATTTCTTAGCCTTAATTTCATTTAACATAATTTAAAGCTATTTACAAGAAAATTATGAACCAGCACGCTTCAAATGACCTGTGCCCGTAGTGCAATGTTGCTTGGTATTTGCACGTTGTTCACCTGCAAAAGCTTGACCAAGCTACGCAAGAACTCCTGCGAAATCTTCAGCTCATCGTCGGCTTCGAGCCGCTCGAAAAGGTCCAGCGCGGCGGCATAGTTATTGCCGGCAACGAAGTTCTGCAGTAGCATGTTGTATATGCGCTGCTCGTCGACGACGCGGCTGAGACCGCGTGCGCCGCGACCCAGTCGCATCAGAGTCTGCACGGCACCCTCCTGACCGAGATGCTCGCAGTTCTTGACAAGCAGCTCCTGGTTGATGCGGAATTCGGGATTGATGAGCAACCGGCGCAGCTGGTTGTCCGTGCCGGACTCGGCGAAGGCCAGCAGCAGCGCGCTGTTCATGTTCACCGCGCCGTGCACCTGCACGATGCTGGCGGTGGTCTCGCTCAGCAGCTGCTGCGCCTCGTCTGGCGTCACACCGTAGCGCTCCACGTCTGCCGCGTGTGCATTGCACAGCCGCACCAGCAGCGACAGTAGCTCGAACTGCAGCGGCGTGTGCCTGTGCTGCTCGGCGAGGCGGCGGAACTCCGCGACGGCAGCATGTATGTTGCCGCGCAGCAAATATTCGCGCACGATGGGCCCCAGTACGGCATTGTGCGTTCCGCAGTAGCCGTGCTGCTGCAGAAAGATGTAAGTGTCGCGCGTCCAGTTCTGCTCCGGCTGCAATGGCGGAGTCTGCGTTGCTGCCAGGTGCGCCACGGCCGTAAGGAAGTTCCACACGTTCTTCAGCACATAATCGCCGCCGTGTACCTTCTGCGCAGCCGCGCGTTGTTGTAGCAGCTGCTTGCCTGCCTCCAGCTGCTGCGAGTGTACAAGCAACGCGGCGTAGTCTAAAATTTTATGCTCGTCGATTTGGAAGCCTGCGGCAGAGAATCAGATACGATTGAATCGATGCAGCCGTGCTGGAAGAAGCACATGCACTTACCTGGGTGAGTCTGCTGCAGATGCTGCAGACTACGCTGCGCATTGGGCAAGTCCTTCAGCTTGATGTACATGTCCAAGACGCTTGCCAACATGCCAGGACTCTCCTGCACCTGCAACGCATCACATTTGGCTTTGATCTCGACGGCGCGTTTTAGCCGACCATCGCGTACGCACAGCTGCAACAGGCGGCGCAGGACGCCGCGCGTATTCAGGCTCTTCGCCTCCAGCTCGATGAGGTGGCACTCCAGCTCGTCCAGCGTCATGTCGCGCGGGTGCTTAACGAAGGAAAAGGCACCGCTTTGATCCGCGCCGCCAGCATTGGATAGTGACAAGCCGCCTGCGCGCATTTTCTGCAGCGCTTGCTGCAAGTCCGCCGCTGCGCCTGCTTCCACAGGCAGCGCCGCTTTAATGGCATCCAGCGCCGCAGAGGACACCATCAAGCCGCACTTTTGCATTTCTTTAATGAAGCGGCACAGCGCCTGCGTGTCGCTACACAGACGATTTTGCGTGCTGAGCATTTGCAGCAGCAGTTGGCCGACGAAATCGGTTTTTGGCGTGTTGGACTTTTGCGCCAGCGCCGCGAGCAGCTTGGCGTACTGATGGTAGCGTTTGGTGGCGCGCACATTCACCGCCGCGTTGCTGAGCAGTGTTAGCAGCTGGCCCAGCTCCAGCTTGGTAGGGTAGACCTGCACCAATTTGAGCGCCTCGTCCAGCTTCTGCTGCAGCAGCAGGTGCGCGATTATGGGCGGCAGCACGAGCGACGCCTTCAAACCCGCCTCGTCCAGCCACTTCACTGCTTGCAGCGGATCCTCCATGGAGATGACGAGCCGTGGCAGCACATATTGCCGCAATGTCTGCTCGTCGCAGGCCGCGCCCAGCTCGGTCATATGCTTCAGTGTGCGCAGAATGCCCGTCTCGCCATCGCGCCGGAAATTGTGCATCAGCAACGGCCAGAAATAGTGCGGTCGCAGTTGCTCCTCTTTGGCTAAAGCCTCCAACAGGGGCAGCGCGTTGTCGGGATTACGATGCAGCGCCATTTCAATAGCCAGATGCAGCGCGCGCGTGTTCTTGCCACTCGTCTTGAGCAGCTGCGCAATCTCCAGTACTTTTGTGGGGCCGGCTTGCACGCGGTAGAGCTCGTGCAACAGAAATACGCCAAAAGTGTCGGTATCCTGATTCTCATTGAAAGCGGGCGTGGGCAGCGTGGAGATTATGGTGACTATTGTGTCCAGTTTTCTGTTGCGGTGGAAACGAACATGTTTATTTTAGAGCAAACAAGTTATAGCACTGCTGTCACAACTCACCCATTGTGCAGCAACTCAATGCAGAGATTCCTGAGCGTCAGCGGCACCTCCGCATTGCTGGTGAACTCTACCGGCAGCTCGCGCACCAGTTGCACCACTAGCGACGCATCCAGCTCAGCGTAGAGTGCAGAACGCAGCAGGCGCAGAATCTGTGTAGGTTCAAATTGTCGATGAAACGTCTGCAGTATATCGCTGGCTTTCGCCTGCGCTCCGTTCTCAATGTAGGCAATAGCCAGCGCGGTTTGTGTCTCGCAGCTGAGCGGTAAGCCGGCGGCGAGCATGCTGTCCAGCACAGTTTGACAACCCTGTAAGTCGCCTTCTCGACCGTGGCCCAACAGCAGCGAGTTGAAGTTGCGTTCCGTCAGCGGCAGTTGCTGAGCGCGCATCTCAGTCAGCACCTCAGTGGCCTGGCGCATATTGCCACTGCTGCAGGCAGTCAGCAACAACTCTGCATACAGCTCAGCATTGCGGGCGCAAGTGGCGTCTAATATTTCGAGTTCGCGTAGAAGTGCGCGCAAGTCTGTGAGCGGCGCACGATTGTGCTGCCACACTTGCAGCTGCGTGCGATAATGCGTCGCGTTAAGTTGCCCCTGTTGCTGCAAATAGCGCCACAAACGTTCGAAAAGCAGCAAGCGTTCGGCGGGATTCTGCGCCGGCATAAGCGCACCGCAGGCGCTGAGCAGAAAGTTGGTCTGCTCTGCTGTTAGCAATTGTTTGCCGGCCGCCGTCTGCGTTTCCAGTCGTGCCAACAGTTTCTCATAATGTTCCTTATTCAAATTGCCGAACTGTTTGGACTGCGTCTCCAACTTCTGCAGCAGCACGTCCACGCTCAATGGCTGCTCTTGGTTTTGCGGCGGCGACGTGTAGTAGCGCTGCTGATGGAGTATTCCTGAATGCGCACATTTGCTAGCTGGCAACGAGGATATCACAATTCCCGCCGGATGCAGCAATAGTTTTGTTGCATAACTTTGCGCGTTCGCCTGAAAGCTGACGCGTCGCGTAAAACCGCTGAGCAGTTGCCAGCGTCGCAGACTCTGCAGCAGACACGTTCTCATTTTTATGTAAACACAGCTTAACTAATTTTAACAAATATTTAATAATAATTGCTAGTTTTTCGGCAGCATTTAGCGACAGACAACAAAACAGCTGTTTGCCGGCTTGCACGTTTGCATTAAATGTCAAAAATAAACAAAGCGCTTTCTACTTATTTTCTCCGCCGAAAATTTGTAGCAAAACTTATCAACGAAAATATCTGCCGAATATCTATATATATATATATCGGAAGTATTATGCATTTGATAATGTTTTACTTTCAGCACATTTATTCTAACCACGAAAAATAATTTGAATTGCAATTCAAGATTTTTTGACAATTAATTTTGGTTTGTCAAGTGTGAACGCAGTGTTGCATTGCGTGTGGAGCAATTTCCGGCAGTCACATGTTCGGCCGTCGGAAATCAAATCACGCTGAACAGACTCTGCGCTGCCTATAAACAAACAAGAAGCTTGTTTGTAAACAGAATAGCTGCAACAACAAAATCAAAAACAGCAACAACAACACGCCAAAAATAAAAACAACACTCAGTGCCGGAATACGTAACAATCTCAGGAACGTAAATTGAGAGGGAAAAAAACAAGCACGCTACGCCGTGTGAGGTTGTTTGTTGTTTGGGTCGCTGGCTTGCTTGTAACATACGCAACCAAAATCGAAAGCAGCACATTTCGAGCACAACTTGGAAGCATCGCGCATTTCAGTGAGATCGATCAAGCACATTTAATTTTTACAAAAATATCAACTTAAGCAGCACAATTGTACAATCGTAGCGCAATCAAAACAATTCAGTGAAAAAAGAAAGGGAAAATGCTAAAAGTGCCATAGTGCAAAAGTGCAAACAACAACAACAACAACAAAAACATTTAACCCTAGCAGCAGCACGTTTTTTCGTTGTTTCGCTGATGGTGAGTGCAATTTAAATTTGTATAAGATTTTCAGACGCTATTTTTAAATATTAGTGCTCAGTGGCTTGCTGGCTGCTGCTGATTACACAATGAAGTCAGAGCGACCGAGCACATGTGCGATAAGCTATGGAAATTGCAAGATCTTTTTCAAATTGATCATAAAAAAGTTTAAAGTGCGTAAAATGGCAAATTTGCTTAGTTTTATGATGCAATTTTGCCTTTTAGCAGCAAATTCTTGCCTGCAACAATGCCACAAATCCGTCTGATATGTTTGTTGTAAGTCCGTCCGTCTTCATTTGATTCTCCACTAAAAGTTGCTAAAAATCCACAGAAAAAATTGTTTTCTTGGCAAGTCCATTTAATATGTTACAATTCACTTACTTTTACCAATATAACTTTTTCCTTTTGCCCGAAAAACGACTCAGTTTCGAATCCTCATCAGTGTTGCCAGTTAATTGTATAAAGATAAAAATCGATAACGCCGATCAATAATGCCTCGATAAAAATTTTAATTATATACTACAATTTGCCACCAATTGTAGAATTTCAAATATATGAGGGAATTACATTTTCGATGTAATACTGTATAAATTAACCGTTAAATTGCAAACCTTTTTTTAATTATAAATGTTAAATTCATGTTCCTCTGGTACTTGTATAATAAATTTTCTTTAAGTCGAACTTGCGAATTTTTAATATCATTACCAATTTTTTAAATCTACATTTGAATTTTGTATAATTATTAAGAGTGCTATATCTTCGCACGTAGACAAACAAAACTTTAGGTAACGTAAAATGTGCAAATAGTTTAACGACATGCCTCGCCTCAGTAGTACGCCGCAGAATTGTTATTGCCAAGAAGAAAATGGTAGCCTGTAGGGGTACATACATACATATTTACATGCATAGCAGGTGAGGCAAGTCTGCTTCTCATATACATACACATACGCAATTTATGTGATCGCACGTAACGCTGTCATATACCCTTCCCCTCCCTGCTGCTACACAATTTAATTTGCTAGTTGGAAACCTTCGAAAAAAATTAACATACGTCTGCGATGCGAACTGATCTCATTCGAAAATCGATTGCGTTTCTAACTTGCCGTATAACACATATCGATAGAGTCCATCGGGCACTACTACAGATACAAACGCTGCCACTACTCCTAATACAGATCGCCTCTGGCTCTGATCGCCATGTGGTCACCTCCAGCGTGCGTGTATGCCAAATTGGAGTAATTGGCATAATTGACAGCACAAATAGACGATTTTTATGTAGAATTTATGGAAAAATCGAATAAAGCACATTTGTTATTAATGCCTTGAGCAAATCTTGCGCTTTTTTAAAATAAAATCGCTTGATGGCTTAAATAAATAAAAATTCACTTTTTATTCTGTGGCGTAATCAAGAGAAATCAAAAGTTTTTGCGTTTGAAAGCATGCATTTAAAATTTTTGCGTAATTCGTTTCAGATCTTGTTTTATTATAAGTGATGCACAAAGAAAGCTTTATACTAACCAAAATCAAAGGTCTGATTATATGAGAAAAAGCCTTGTTTCGTGAGCAGCACTTTAAATTTATAAAAACTACTGATAATCTTGTTTACTTCGAGGTTAAGCATTTTGAGCATTGAAAGATTTGGAGAAGCTCTCTTGCGCTTCGTTCATTTTCCTGCCAACGGTAAGGCTATAAATGATTTGAGATTAGCGCAAGAGTACAACAAACAAATTATTAAGGAACAATTTGACCACTTTGGACGACCCGTTTATGATTATGAACGGCTATGCGAAAAATAAACTAGAAATAAACTTTTCTCTTAGTCCACGTGTTTAGCCGAGGTCGAAAAATTTTTACTAAAAATCCAAATAAATATAAGATTTTTCTTTGTATAGATACAATTTAAATTAAACAAGACGTTTTTTGTAATGCCTCGTTATTGCTTTAGCGCCTTCTTTTATTTATATTAAAATGGAGCGTTTTCAGTTCTCTTCTATTTGCACTCCATTTGACGTCAAAAAAATTTAACTAATATACGCCATGCTTTATTATTCAAGCTTGAAAATTTCAATGGCTTCATGTGTGCGTGAGTGTGTGTGTGTTGAGCTCCATATGCGAAAATGTGTTAATTGAGGCGTCACGATTTGTAGATCACGCATACACAAACACACCTTCGAACTAACAGCCGCTCAATAGAGCGACTTCATTGTAAAATAGTTTGTTAATTGTTTATTTATGTAAAAAAAATTTGCTATCGTGCTCTCAAAGCTAGATTAGTATCTGCCCCATGATCGGCAAACGCGCCGCAGCGTCATCTATCGACAGGCGATTTCATGCTGTCACTAATTGCTATGCCTGAAGAAGAAACGTCATACAATTTTAGCAAACGATTTACAATTGACTATACCCACCTCTTGTGTAACTGCCGGTACTGCCGGTCACCACGTGCAACTTTTCACTGCAAGAAAGTAATTTTAATGCAGATTATTGCAGATGGAGCTCGTTTTTTTCCGCTCTCTGAAATTTAATTCAAAAAATCTTACATGTCACTTATTTTATAAAGAAGATTGTCGAAAGATGAAAATATGCATTGCTCTATTTGCGCAATATCATTGAGAAGTTTTGTACGCACAGCGTCGCATTTTCTACTCTGCTCTTTAATTGTGCCACTTATTCTTTGGTTTTATTTAGAGCACCAATATGTACAACAAGAAACAACAGCAACGCCTTTGCCGTGAGATAAGAATTCATTCCTTACTCGTTGTTGCTTTAGAAGCGTTGACAACCAATGCTGCTTTTGTTACGAAAGAAAAATTCCTACCGCGCACACACACAAACACACACACAAAGTAGACATCAGTGGTATCTCACTTAATCTTATGCTGCTCCTTTTGGCGATTACAAGCGTCCTAACTTAAAATCTTTTTCAGATCTATATTTGGTTTAAGATGCTTTGTTTTTATTGTTACTCAAAACAACAACAACACTATGCACAAACAATTGCGTTGACATTTATCATATATGCACACAAAAAAAGAAGAAGCAGACATGTCATCGATGCTAAACGCAAAATAGAGAACTTTAGTGCAAGCAGAACCAACGGAAGCAAAAGAGAGAAAGAGAGAGAGAGAGAGCGATAAAGCCCAAGCAATGTGCTTCTTTCAACTTGATATCTCTGTGCTTGTTAGCTTTCATTGTTGTTGTTTATTTGTTTATTTTGCCGTTGTTATTGCTGTTGAGCTACCTTGTTAGAATACTATATGTAGCAACAATAACAACAAATACCACAAACACCACAACACCACACATCGATAAGTAAATTGTTCGGAGAATTATTTGCACAAGTGAAGTGTTGAAGGCACGGCGTCCGTAATGCGTCGATCTCGTTTTTGAGGTCTATCATTGACGTAACAACATCGAGGCAGTGACAATTCATGCTTCTGTGCCTCACACCTTTTTGTGATTTTTCAATGTGTAGGTTTTCGTGATTCCCCTCCCCTCTCTCTAAATGTTCTCCACCTCTCTCTTAGGCACACTCTCTCGAAGCACTTGAAATACAATACGATTTTTGCCAAAGACTTATTTTAGAAGTGAGGAAAAGCGCGTATAAATGTTGTTTAATTGCCGATTTTCAGGCACAATTATCGCTATCGATAACTTGTAATGGTATGTGCTTTCTCTTTCTCTAGATAATGGGATTGAAAAGTGGCGTGTTTTGTGTAACGATAATTGGCGTTTTTGTTACGTGTTTCTTAGCGTTACAAAAAAATTGCAAAACAATTTTCACCATTGAAATTCTAACGAATTATTTTAACATTTTAAAATGTATTTATATGGATTCGTCAATCCGTTGTCTAAACATTTTAATCTGCCGTCCAAGCGCACAGATTTATCAGTTACATATACCAGCAGTGGCCAACTTGCGGCCGTGGCCCGCCTAGAAAATTTTTCTGGCCTGCGAGATTTATCACACTTTTATAAAAGATATTTTTCGAGTCGGACATGTCCGTGGATTCCAAAAATGTTTTCTTCATAATTTTAGGTGTATTGGTTTCGAAGATATACATAGGTAAAAATGTCGAAAAATTTATGGTATGTGGCCCGTGGAGCTATGATGCATTTCCAAAGTGGCCCGCAGGGTCATTTGGGTTGGCCACCACTGAGCTATACAATAAATAAAAATTTGTATTTCAATGCCTTCTCTAAATTGGCGACACACGAGCGAGTGAAAACGCATTCTCTGCCACAAGACATATCATAAATTTCAAAATATTCATTTCTTATTTATTTTATGCTACGATGAAAACGAGCTGTCGCTGTTGCTGCTAGCGGTGGCAATTGTTTGCCACTATTTTTAGCAAACTTTCGAAATGGGCGTGCACAAGCTAATGCTAAGCAAAAGACAAATACGAATAGCTGAAAAGTGTGTATTTTTTGTTGCTTTACACAGGGAAATTAAATTTGTTACCGTGGTTATATTTTTAGGACAGCATTTTGTACTTTCTGCAATGAAGAGCAACAAACTTTATTTTCAAGCAAAAATAGTTTTTCAGCATTACACAAGCACAACATGTGCTGAGCTGCGCTAACCTCAACAGCAGCACCAGAGCACCAGGCAGCGTTCAATTGTTAACGCACCCAAACTTCACCTTATTACGGCGCAGCGCACCTCAGCACACCTCAGTACACCTCAACACACCTCAACACACCACAGTGGTGTGCTTTTTAAGCACTGCCTCACTGCCTGCTTGCATTTGTTTTTGGTTTTTTGTTGTTGTCTATTGTCGGTGGGGTTTATGGGCCTAATGTGCTAATGTGGCCAAGATCTGGCTTCAGTTTTGCTTTTGTTTATTCGACGCATCCTTTTTCATTTTCTGTTTGCTTTTGACTTGATTTTGTGTACCAATCACATGACTTTCTTGATATTTTCGCTCTCATAATACACTCGTACGCAAGTGGCCTTACATTTTCCTACACATGCCCAGTTGGCAAGTCGCTCATGCATGAGCAAACCTTTACAGAATTCCTTGACGAAAGCTGAATTGATGATTTTTTCGATTACTATGTAATTAATTTGGGAAACACTTATGTTTTCTTGATCATGTCTCTCAGTAAAACAGGAATTCATAAGTTACTAAATAAATGAAAAATTCTTTAATTCTTTTATTCTTAGTATGTAATTATAATTTTTTTGTGGAGTTTTTAAGAAAGCGTATAATTCGCCGATTACTTAAGAATCAAAGAAATCTTCGAAGGAAAGTAATGCAGAAACGAATGCATGACATGATTCAATGACACCGACTTGTAAAAATTCATTGATAAAGGTAAGCGATAGCGTACATATCCATCGCTTACCTGTGTCTAACTTTCCAACTGGGTAGTGGCTGTCATTCTTGTTGTTGTATGCTGGTGGTTGCTGAGCTTACGAAGTGCAAACTTTTCTTAGCTTACGGTAGTCTGACATGTGTATTTTTGTTGGTGCTGCCTACATGGTAGCATCGGGCACTTAGTTCCAGAAAATGCTGCTGTTGGGCTCTGCCAAATTATTAATCTTTATTTGCTGTTTGCTTTTGGCAGTAGGAGCGTATGTACATATGTACATATATACGTATTTATGCGCTAACGGCTGTTCGGCTGAAAGTGTAGGAAGTATTTCACGCTGAAATGATTGCTAGTAATTGTGAAATTTTATCATTATTTCGCAGTTTTAATTGAATAAATATTTAATGCGCATTATTAGAGCATATCGCAGGCGCATGAAAAGAGGAAAAATGAATAATAGCATTTATTAACACTTTCGGCAATGCTCCAAAAAAGAGCGTATAATTTGAGTACCATGTGCCAAATTTTATATCATAAAAATGTAATAAATATCGTTCATAATTGAGTTGTTGTAAGATGACAATAGAAACAGTGGAAAAATAACGAATTTTCCTCTGACAATGCAATGAAAAAATTATAAAGAGAAATTTTCTTAGAAGCTGATAAAAGCAGGGAGAACAAATTAAACAAGCACGAGCTATAGATGCACGCTTAATGCAAGATGTGCTGCACGCTCCAAACGAATCGAGCTTCCCCTGCCGTTCGCATTATCGCTGTTTAACAGTGTGTTGGAGTTGGGGAATTTGCCACGTTAAATACCATGCTTGTCAGCAAAGCAGTTAAACGCGCTGCTTGCCGATCCGCTTTGAAATAAAAACATTTATAAGCGCTTTAAAGTGTTTCCAACAAGACAAACTAGCAGCAGCAGCAGCGCCAACAAAAACAACAACAACACGACACACCAACGCTTTAACAACACGTCCATTCATTGTGGTTGCTGTTGCCGGCAGCTGACTGACTTTTCTCTCTCTGCGTTCAGTGCGCAAGTGCAGTTTACCGCTTACCTCCCTCAGTCCAACCCACTCTTTGCGACATTCACTTGCTGCAAATGATCACTCATACGCACGGTTGCCACTTTGCGTAATTTTTTTAACAACAAAAATTGGTAATATTTTAGTAATTTTCTTAACTATAGTAGTATTTAAGCATCGCAATAATGAATTAACAACAGTAAATGCAACAGCATTGAGGCATCCTCGTGGTGGCTATAATTCTTTTAATGTGGCAACTATGCTCATTGCTGCGTTCGGTTCATTAGCTTCTCTCTGTCTGGTTTTGCCAAAATGCTTGCACACCTTGCCTTCTTCTTTCTTTAACTGTGTACGTTGCTTTTTCTGCTTTGTTTGATTTTTGGCTTGCTTTCTTTGTGTGTTCTCTTTTGTTGTTTTACACCTGTTTTGCAGTGATTAGTTTTGTTGCTCTCTCGAATCAAATTGTCTTAAGCTATAGTCTGTCCTTTTCTCGCACCTGTTTACACCTGATTTTCTTGATTGTTTTTTTGTTTGTTTTTGTTTGTACTTTCGTTGCCTACTGATTCCCTGTATGTCTGGCTGGCGATTTCTCTGTCAGCCTCTCTCTTTCTCTCAACAATTGTTATGCAGTCAGTCTCACAAGAATAACAGTTGCCTTGCGTTCCCATTTGTCCTACATATTTTTGGTCTCTCCTCCTCTAGTTTCTGGCCATAGTCAATCACGCATTGAAAATAGCTGCAAATCTGCGATCATTATAAACTTGCTCGGCGTGTGCCGTTGTCGTCGTGCTGGCTGTTGTTCTTGTTACCATTGTTGTTGTTGTTTTTCTTCAATCGGCATTCGACAGCGAATGAATGCTTCGGGTAGTTTTCGTTTTGTTCCGTTTGTGCAATATGTATTTTTCTCCGTGTGGCGACAGTGGCGTAGTGGTGGCGGTGTAAAAAATGAATAGGCGCTATTGGTTGAAAATGTCTGACTGCTCTATTCCGCAATACATAATGGCGTCAGTTGAGTTCGTTTGAACTTTGCACTCATGAGCAGATGAAGACTTTTACAAATATTAACATGAAATTATTGTTGAAACTGAGCCAGTTAAATGAAAGTTCACACAATGGAGCTATCAATTGTCAGTGACTTGTGTTCATTTCGAACGATTTTTAACATTTGCAGCCACAAAATCAATGGGAGCGACGTATAAGGAAATAGCAAAAGAGATTAAAGTAAAATTTCAACAGAAAGAGTTGCTTGTGTTAATTGAGATCTGAGAAATCTATTCCTGTTGTCATATCAAATATTCCATATAAAATTTTTGCATTTGCTTTGAAAACGCCACTTTGTATACGCTACTGTATGAAATTTTGATGACCTAACGCCGACGTGTTGCGCTGCGCTATACACACGCCAATATCTCATTTAAAAGAAATGCGAGTATAAAATTACAAGAGCATGAAGATGTACACAAAATTAAAAGAGCTAAGCCAAAAGTAAAGAAAATAAAAGGCAGTCTCTGCCATTACCTTCAAACACGCTCGGGCTGACTGGTGGCCGCTGGCTGCTTGGCTTTTTATGGTCGAGCAAATTGTCAACAAAAATAAAAACCGGCCGGAGAATTACTGAGAAAGCGTTAGCAGAGAGCGAGAGAGCGCACACATACAAAAGCACAGTTAGAATTTAGTTTACCAATCGACGCTGAGAGATAATATAAAGAGAGAAATAGCATGAGAGATACAAACGTCGCAACTGACAATGGGGTTGAGCGGCGGACGCTTTTGGGGGGCAACGCTGTTATGGATTGCGTTAATGCTTGAATTTGTTTATTTAAGCGCGTGTGCGCAAATGGAGCTTTCTAATGGTCGAGTGCTTAATTGTGCTTCCATAGAAAATGCTTTAATTTGAGCGTGAAAACAGTTTTTAAATGTTAGCAGCACCAGAATATTTTGTTAATGTTAAAATATAACTATAAAATTCCGCAAATGAGAAAAGCGGTGTGTAAAACAACGACAAGGCAATAGGTATGTGTCAATGTCAATGTATTGACATGGGGCCTCATACATACATAAGTACACGCACACAAAGGTGAATTTTAAAACTGCTCAATTGCGAGAGAGCGTAAGAGAACAGGGTATTCCTCTTGAATGACAGATAGTCTTGCCAGCAGCTTAGAAAAAGGCCTGAAAATACTTTTTTAAGGCTAAAATAGACAAATTTCATTTTTACATATACATAAATCCAACAACTTAGAATATTTATTTTTGAGAATTAAGGCCTGAACAAATATATAATAAAAGTTTGACTTGCTAATTTGATAATGCTATCATTCAAAAAGTTAGAAAAGGTAACACTGTGGCATGATAGACGACGCAGTAGTTTTTGTTTGTGCTCATTTATCTCTTTCCGTCATTCAATCTCTATCTATCTATAATTCACTGTTGATTACATTTTTGTTGTTATATAAACAAAAAATGTGCTTCGTTCTATTTGAGGCGTATAGTAAATTTATTTCAAAAACAGTTTAGCCGATTTTTCAAACTCAAAGTTGTCCGTTCTTTTGAGAACAATATGTCTCCTCTTTCATAGGAACATATGTAATTTATCAGTTGTAGCTTTTTTCTACCGCCACTACAGACCAATGCTAACAAATGGCTGCCATGTTTTCGAGCGAGCACATTTTCAGCTATCAAATTTATTCTAAGAAATACATACATATATTCGCCAGATTTCACATGTCATGCGAATCATTAATTTTCGCATTTTATTTAGTCTAAAAGCAAAATTAATAAAAATGCTTCCTTCGTCATAGCCTTGTAGGGATTGCAAAGAATTGCATTCGAAAATTTGTCTAAAAAAACTCAACCCAAAAGTTTCGCCGCACAGATTTTTTTTTCAGCTAATTCTTACAGTTATTCTGCTTTGTACATTTTGTTGGCTCTCTTCTCAGTCGCTATCTCCAGTGCAATTGCTCCAACCACTTTTTCAATTCGCCATCGCAATGTGCCGATGTATTGTGTATCGATGTGGAGTTTGACAGCGCTGCCACTTTTACATTTCTTATAATCTTCCCTATTGTGTAAAAAATTTGCCGAATGGCGAAAACAAGGGCAAATGACTAATTGAAAGATTAATTGAATATATTTGATCGCCATGATTATGTTGTGTCTTAAACGAATCAGATTTAAGTTAAAAGAATTTCATATTACATAATTGATTTATGGGAGCGAAACGAAGAGCGAGATTGTGATAGTGAAAAGAATAAAAACAACTTTCCAGAATTAGAAAGTCTGTACTCGTCTCCTTTCGTTTTTTCTCTCTTGTCAGCGAACTCGAAACAAAATTGGGATTTACATGAAGGTGTTTTTGAGGAAATTCAATAAGTTTCAAAGATGTTTGGTATTTTTGGGTGGCAGCGCTGGAATTGTGGCGCTTTTGCACCTACCGCCCCCCATTTAACCGCTTTGAGCGGCTCCAACAAAAAGTGTACTCGCATGCAACAATGTTCACTTGTTGTGTCTGCACGCTCTCTCTCTCTCTCTCGCTTGCTCTCGCGAACACTCTTGTTTTTGTTAGTAATTCCACTGCTGCTATCACTGTTACTAAATCTAATACTTGTTGTTGTTGTCGTTTATAGGGAGCAGATAGCGGCGCCTCGGCGTTTTGGTGGAAAATCAAAATCGTACACAAAACAAAATTGTAGCCAAATACAATGTACAAACAAAACACACAGATTCACGCATACACACAGCTCAGCGCATACACAGATGCATATGCATGTGTCGAGCTGTGAGATACAATGGAAAAAAGTGTGACTCTGTGGCGTTGTATCTCTTAATTTTTTCGTTCATTCGCGTAAAACGCGTGTATTTATTCGCCTGATTTTGTTGTTGTTGCCTTAAATATTGTTGTTTTTGACTATGGTTTGCTGAGACATACGGCAGCGCAGCGTTGTTGTCTCTGTCGGTCGCGTCGAGCTGGTGCGCCCAGCAGAGACGTGCAGACGGGTGGACGCACTAACTTGGATGTGCAGATGGACGGTCGGACGGGCGGGCGACTGGCGGGTTGCTTTGGCTTGGCTGCTGGTTTGCTTTGGTTGATGGTTGGGCGAGTACGGCGCGTCGCAGTCGCGTAATTTGTTTTGTGCCTTTCGAGCAGACGGTTGAGATTTTAGCTGCGCTGCTGCTACAAAAAGCTATCTATTTTTTGGAGAAACTTTTATTGAAATACCTAATAAATTCAGAAAAACATAGAAATTGCATTTGTCAAAAAGTCGACTGACTGCAGAAATTGTTACAAAAAGCTGCAAGCAGAAGAGTGGAAAAAACAGTTCAAATGTGAAATGCTTTAAATTATGCAAAACGTAAAGCGTAGCGAAAAATTTTGAAAAGTGAAACAGAGATTGTTGTTTATTTTTGATTTAATTTGTGCGTTTTTTTGCGGTGTTGTGCGAATTGAAAAAGTTTGCAAAATTAAGCAGCAAAAAGGCCATATAATTTTTTGCGTGAAAGACAAAAAAAAACAATAAGCACCACAACAACAACAACAGCAGAAAAGTACAAACTGAATTTAGCGCAAGAGCGAGAGAGAAAGTGCGCAGTGGAGAGCGAGTGAAAAACTCGCCGCGGCAGCGAGTTTAAGCGAGTGCGCCTCGAAGTTGGCCGCCGCCACCGCCTCGAAAAGCACAAAAAATCGCAAAATTTTGCTTAAAAATGTAAGTGAAAATTTTTTTGAAAATAACAAACCTCCTGAAATTTCTGCTATTATTTTGAATTACTCTTATTTATCTGTTACGTAGTAACATTCAAAATTCAAGTAATCAGAATTTTCGACATTCAGAAGTCAACTATTCGCTTCGACTACTCATTCCTACAGGGTGCTCGGATTTTAATGCGAGATGTCGGTATCAATGCCAGACCAATACAATCTAATAGAAGAAGCGCCACCTCTTGCAATGAATAGGCAACTCTTCGAGTGTATTTTTTTTTTCCTTGATAACACTTATTAATTCCATGCGCACTTTTTGCAGTTAATCTACACTCATTTTTTGAACAACTATTGTAAAAATTCGTTATTTTTGCTGCTTATCTGCAGTTGAGCGCTGCAGTCGCTGGCAGAGGCAACTGCAGATACAGCCACACCACAGATTTGATTTGTATGTGTGCCTACAACATCTCTTTAAACTGCACGCCCGCATAAAAGGCAGCCAGCCATAAAAACTTGACGCCGAAAATGAAGAAAAACAGAAATTTCAAATAATTAGAATAGAAAAATTTATTCATTTAAAAGTGCGGTTTGCTTTTTATGCAATGGCATAGAAAAACGCTCAACTATTATAGATAACCACAACTACACTAGGCAACAGCAAAAATGTACCTGGCATAATTTAGATTTTCTCAATATAATTCAAGGGCGCTCGTTAATGGCTTTCCAATTTGCACTTTTTTATGAATTGTTCGTGTACTTTTTCAGTTTTTATTTTATCAGTAAAGGCAATGAGCATATTTATGTCATTCTACTGATAATAGTATAGACAAAGGGTTCAATTCTCAATCGAAGAAACTGGCAGTTAAAGTAGATAATGTTTTTTCTATGCAAATTTGAGTTTTGACTATGTTTCTTGCCACAAAAAAAGTTATGAATATGAAATTTACGGCGTAGCTAGCAACAAATTTAGAACGGGTTGGCTCTAGAAGTAAAGTGCAAAATATGCTAAAATGTTTGAGGTGGGGGAGAGGGGGTTTTGGCATGTAAAAAAATCCGCCTTTGAGTTTTTTGACTGAGCGAAAAAGTCGGGTTTTCTTCAATCCCCCTTCTGATTTCTGCACATTTTGCAACTTTTTATATGCTTCTTATGGCCAAATGATGCCGTGACTAAGCCGTTCTTCAGAAATGTCGATGATATTGTAGATACCCCTACGCTTTGCATACTTTTGACAGCCACTGTGCACCACTCGTGTCGCTCGCACTCTCGGCAATTCACTCAGGCAGTGAATCGAGTCGAGACAGTAGCGCTGCATATGAATTTATCTTGATGTCTCTGTATCTGTATCTAATTCTGTGCCATCCCCATCATCAATCTAGCGACGCGAGTTTAGCTAACTCACGCGCTACGCTACAAAACGCTCGACGTCATTTGCGCATTCTTGTCAGTCGGTTGGGCCCTCCTACTCATAGTTGTTGTTGTTGTTGTTGCTCCTATTACTGTATATTACTGTACTGTATTATTTTAATGACGACACACTATCGTTTTATTACAATTTATTACACTTTTCCTACTCAAAACACACAGACACTCGTACACACAACTTACGTCTGCATGTCTGTATATGTAGCACTAGATTTTTTGTTGTTTTTATTAACTTTTTTGTAGCATTTTTATGATTTTTATTTATTGTTTGTATTTTGTATTTAACTGCTCTAAATTTTCTTGTAATTTTCTATAGTTGTTTTGTTGTTGTAATTTGCAATTATTGTGCGCCGCTGTCTGTTGCTGTTTCTATAACAGTGTTGCATTTACAGAGTACGAGTAGGTACGTATCTCATAGATACAGCCAGCAGCTTTGCATAGAGTTACGTGTCTTTATTTGCTTGAGATTTACTCGATTCAGGCATTATACAATCAGCAAAGCTATTGTTGAGTAATTGTTTAGCGCACTTGAAAATTCTTTCATACCTTTCCATATGCTAGCTGGAGCTTTGCTGCATCGAGCCTCTTCGGTACTGTACGATTCTGGGCGTAACCGGAAATTAATTGCCAAATAGTGCTGATTTTGATTTAATTAGGAAAAACTTAGGGCCAGTTTCACAGTGGATATTTAAACTCTGATTGCAGTTTAAATAGGGAATTTCAGTTTCACAGTTGGAAGTTAAATACGATTTAAATAGCCGACTGTGGATATTTAAGTACGGCACAGAGTTGCAATCGAAAACAAATAAACAGCTGATTTCGGATGTGCAAGCAAGCTGCGTCGACAATATTGCAATTTATAAGAGATCAAATTAAACATAAAACTGCATGGTATAGCACATATAAATGATCCCGTAGTATTATAAATAATATAAACTGTGGATTCTTTGCACAATATCCAATAATTCACTTCTTTCGGCCGACGAAAAATTTTTAGCTCGCGCTGCCTCCATAATTGAACAATTGAACATATGTTTTTGGCAAGTTGTGTCAACCTTCAATTGTCAAATATTCGAAGTTGCCATTCATTATTCCGTATTTAAATAAATGCACTGTGAAACTCAAGAAAAGTTAAACTAGATTTAAACTCAATTCGCAAATTAGATTTAAACATCCACTGTGAAACTGGCCCTTAGATGTCACCCAACCTTCTTGGCAGCCTCATGGCTTGCTGGTCTGAAGGAGTCAGTAGAGTTTAGGGACAGATCTCTACTGAAGTTCGCTAGAAATTCTCGTATTCTAGCAGATCATTACTTTCCTTATTTTTATGCGCGACGTATTAAGCCAAACAGTGTAAACTAACCTAATCTACTTTTATACTTGGTACTATTTACTATTACTAAATGGGATCTTATGTTACTACGGGCAGAACACATACGGTTATTTGGAGAGATGAGTGCTCTTCAACTATTAATTCTTTTTTTTCAAATGCCACAAAGAAACGTCAAAACTTGCTTGGCATAAATATCAATTGTCTTGACAGACTGAAGGTTGTTCTTGAAATTAATGTGATAGAAAAATAAAGTAAAATAATTGATTTATGCACAAATGTAAACATATTTAATAGGCACAGCGCAGATAGATATACTGAATTGAGATGAGTAAGATTAAGGTTAGTGTAGACAGTGCTTAATCTAATTTATACGTGCCCCATTCATACTATGTACATATGTATTTATTAAAAAACTAACATAAAAACTAAATCTTGGAAAATTAGAAAATCAAAAAAACAGCAAAACATTTCGAGGTCTTTTGCGTTCAACCAGAAAAAAGAAGCAAAAACAAAACATAAAGTAAAGCTAATATTCAAACAAATTTAATAGTAGGTACTACACTTTTCGACCTTGTGAGAGTTCAAATACTTCAGCAACTTGCTGACTACACACGATAAGCCGATATTCAGAAGTATGCTGATTTTTTGAGGCACAGCGCTACACAAACGGTGTGCCCATTGCAGGAGTATGATATGAATTTTGAAGAGTACATACAATTTATGGCCTAGCTCAGTAAAATTAATTTTAAAAATTTTTAATGGGTTCAATTGCTGCGCTATAATTTATGGAATAGTTTATGCAATCTTCAGACTTCCATTGGTCATTATCGCATTCGACAGTTATGCATGACTTGCATGTCATCGCAATGAAAAGCACTGATCAAAGGACGGACAGACTCGTCTGAACAGTGAACTGAGAGACGCCACTGAAATATGTTCTTGAAAGTTCCAGCCAAAACGTACTAGGTTACGCCCCTCCTCGCCGCTGGCAGTTTACGGAGTACACAGATCAACTGGAAATTATGTCGTTTAAATTTTTATTGATATAACTTCGCGTTGTGCCGAAGCGAAGCTGATAGCATTGCGTCGTTGCGAGAGTGACAGTTCTGTGAGTTGCGTGTGAGCTGGAGGCAGCCGACGAGTTCAAGAGAGCGAGCGTGGTAGAGAGACCCGTTGTTTGGGGTATCTGTCATATATGTACATGCAAGGTTGTAGCTTTGGTGGGAGGGAGGCACCCATCCGCACTCTTGGACACGCAAACAAAAGTACGGAATAGAGCGTCGGACGCGGCGGCACAAACAAGTCGGGAACACGTGTTTGACATGATTATTATCTACGCCATAGAAATGAGGGAAAGACATCAGGCAAAGTTCTGCCATAATTTGGCATACATTTCACATTCGTATTTTAGGTTAAGTAGTATGAAGGCAAAGTTGATAATTTTGTTGTTGTGGGAATTTCTGTATTATGGAACGTTTTACTGTAGCATATACAAGTTATCTTAGATACTTCAATTTTAAATTTTTAGCTAGTTGTAATATAACTGCGTATTATTTTCAAGAGCTTTTAATGCAAACATGGAGAGAAATTCATTGCATAAAATAAGTGCCATGTAATCTTTTCGGAGATATGTACTTATGTACATTTCAGAGAGAGGAAGGAAAATGTGGTCTCCAACTGCAATAAATTCTCCTCCAAATACCTTCTTGAAAATTTCTTTTAGCAGGCAAAATATTTTACTTATATCAACTGTGGTGAGTCTTGAGTTTTGTCTTAAGTTATCATTTCATTTATTTGAATTTTTTCTGAGATTTTGCACTTATTCTCTTACGCACACTTACACATATGCTATAGGCTAAAGCAAACACACGTACAAGCTTTAGCAAGTAATAAAGCTTATAAAAAGGACAACAAATATTATAAAGTCTTTGTTGATATTTTTTGTACTTGCTTTTTGCTTTTGTTGTTATTTTTTTATGCCTCTTTAGACGCATTTTTTTTGATTTTTCCATTTCTTAATAGAATTTGCATGCGGCGTCAATATCTCTTAAATATACACACAAACAACTATACACACATATATGTACATAGGTACATACAAGCGCAAATGTGCACGAGTGAACGCCATTGTAGCAACATTTATAGAGGCGAACAGCAGTTTGTTCTTGTTGTTGTTGTCTACTCGTCGTACCTATATATAAAAATATAACAATTGTGTGCGTGTGTGAGTGTGTGTGTGTTTGGGGCTTTTTGCCTTGCTGTGCCATGCTAGCCAGCACTTCACAGCGTCCCACTTCCCGCCGGGAATATTGTACTATAGGGTGCAATCTATTCCTATGCCGCCTGCACCTCATTAGCTCATTTTCGATTCGAAGTTGCTGCGTCGTTTTTACCGTTTACCGTACGCCGTATTGTATAACAACACGGAAAACCGTAAATTCTCTTGATCACATTTCGCTCGGCAATACATGAACCAATTTATCTTATCTCCGCTTAAGCACTTTGAAGTAACTAATTATTGTTGATTCTTTTCTACGTTATATAGTCGCACAAAAGCGGGCATAAGCCACCTTGGGGCAGCCAAATCTGCCGGAAAGTAAAAGTCGGTGGAATGGCGGAGTCATGCGCAAAAAAACGTGCCAAGATAAGCGCTATTTGTTTTTTTTCTTCTACCAAAATATTTCCTGACGTGCAGATACTAAACGAAATCGCCTTTAAGCATATAACGCCAAGTGGCGCTACTGATAGCCAGATTAATCTTCAAGGTTTGGCTAGAAATTTTCCAACATGCGTTGTTCGGCAACTGAGGTGCGAACTGGCGCCTCTACAATGCCGGTCAAAGCTCCTAGCTCGTTTAATGATGTTGCTTCTTATAAGAAGGCATCGAGTTGAATCAAAATGGGAGCTGGAATTGTAAGCGAAACAAGCGAAACTTCATGTAAGCTTTCATTTCTAACAGGACACGAACGGAACTACACCATTTACAGACTTAAGAAATAATCAAATTGGTTTCAGTTTACTCAAATTTATTACAGAAACGTACAAATGTCAATGGAAAATAAAATTTTTCCATTTCTGAATTAAATTTCACTAATCTGAAATATATTTGTTCGTTATTTAAAATAATTTTCTCGTTTCTAAAATCAATTTGATCTGAATCTGAACTTGTTTGCATTGTTTTTGAAATCAATGTGAGCTTTTCTGAATATAAACTGATTGTTTTGGTAAATAAATTAACTTTTAATGAATTATATTTGATCGTTTCTGAAACGATTTAACCATTTCTGGCATCAATTTGACTAAAGTGACTAAAATTTGATAATTTCTATAATAATTTGTTTATTTCTGAAATCACTTTGTTAAATCTGCACTCAGTTTAATCGTTTCTGACATCGATTTGACTAATCTGAGGGGTTAAGATTTTTTGTCGAAGAAGAAATGATCTAAGAGTAAAATTATTCGTCTAATTTGTGTACTTATTTTGAAGACCTTCTTTTTTTGCAGAGTTTTTAGGTAAATAGATTTCAAAATAGCGTGCTACCCTGTAATTCATATCCTGTTGCCGACAGAGCACGGATATGCGTGCCTGTATGTGTAAATGGAGCTCATGCTTATGTTGCCTTTCGCTTTCTTTTTCCACACTCAGCTGCTGCTCTCTCTTTTCTTTATAGACCTTTTGACTTTGGTTGCGCTCTTTTTGAAAATTTTCCTTACGACTATACAAAAGTTTGCTGCTTTTGTTTCCGGTTTTTTGCATACGGAAAATTCCAAAAGCTACACAAAAGAGCAGCGCCGCCAGAAATGCTAATATTTAATATTAGCGGCAGCAACAATGAATTTGTTGTTGCTGCTGTGGCTAATGTTGCCACTGCTGCTGTTCTGTTGTCTGTCTACTGGCCCCGTTGGTTGCATCCCTGTATTTTTTTCATGCTTGTGCGTCTCTCTCGGCAATCTTTCGGGGGGTTTTCGTCATTCATACATTTTCATATTATTCTAGATACATGCATGCATTTGTATAACTGGCAGCACCAACAGCAACAACAACAACGGCAACAATAACCTGACAAATTTGTAGATTTTTGTTGTAGTTTAAAAATATTTCCGTGTCTATACGTAACGTAATGCATGCGCGGCGCAAAGCATCTCGTGGCGTGGCGTGTCGTTGTCGTTGACGCCATATTGTATTTTAAATATTGCGCTTTTCTGTTAGTGTATGACGCACACACCCTACAATCGGTTTTTAATCCCTTTTGTTATATGCAGTCGAACACACATAACTCGAATCACTATTATCCAAAGAAAAAGTTCGACTTATGGAGACAAACAAATATTTTGTTTAAAAATTAACTTACTGCATCCTTAACGAAGTTTCTGGCAACATTAGGGAGATTTGTGAAAATTTACAAAATAGCAAACATGGTGCTGTAAATGAAAGGCTTCTACAAAATTTGGTTTTTAGCCTTTTCTGGCTTAATCTCTTTCATATAGTACATATGTATGTACATAATATTATAGCGCATTTCTTAGCCGTTGCGGAGTGAGCATTTCCGAAAATTGTCACCTACAGCAATTTCTTTACTTTCCGCTTGCCCGCTGTGTCGCTACTTATTTCCTGTCAAGAATTGAAATAAGTCCTAATTTACATACAGAACATTTTTTCCTTGAAAGTCGAGTTCGTTCGGAAGAAAAGACGTTCTCGTAAATATTTCTTATCTTGTTTTTTCAATTTTTGAAAGAAAATTTTTCACCTGAAGTAAACTTTGCTTTGGGAAAGAGCAAAAGGGAAGAGAGAGGGGAAGGAAAAATGTTTTCACAAATTAAAAAAAAAAGTGATATTTTCTCGGTTCATCAATTTGATGAAATGATTTTTGTATATTTTTGGCACATTCTAAACCGAAAATCTGACAATGGAAAACTAAAACAACACAAATCATTTGAATGCCAGTGTGAACGGTGCCTTATGCCTTAACATTTTTCTTTTTCAAATCTTAAAGCGTTTTCTTGTCTTTTCTTTTTTCGCGCAATCGGGTTGACATTTTTCTAAAAATGTTTAAATGTGCATTGTTGTTGTGTTTGTACTAGTTGTTGCATTTAAAAATACATTGGTATGTGCACAGCAGCAGAAAAAGAGAGAGAGAGAGAGAGCGAAAGAGATAACATAGCGGCAGATATAGAGAAAGCAATAAGGTTATAGTGGTGGGGTAGCGGGCGTGCAAGAGAATTTATTGTGTGTGCGTGCGCTGGCAAAGTACAACAATGCCAACAACAACAGCAGCAACAAATTTTAAACTGACACACATTCAAAATAAATTTCACGCAGCGCATTAAAACTTTTTCGTTGGCGCTCTTTTTAGCGTTATTAATTCATTAAATGAGGCATTTGTTTTGCATTTAGCTTCATATTGTAGATTCATAAGTAAGCTACAAATTATTGTGTTTGTTTTATTTGCACTTGCGCGCTACGAAATTGAGAGTTTGAGCAAAAATTTGAAATTTACATAACCTCACTTTCGTTTTTTTTTCAGTGCGAAAGCACGTGGTTGTTGCCAATGCAGCAGCACTTGCAGGGAGCTGCAGTGCATTTTAGAGCAGCAAGATTTTAAAAAAGATTTAATAGTCTTGCATGTTGATGCTCTGCTTAATTATAGAGTAGGCGATTATGTGGATGATGCCGCAATTAACTGGCGTTTAATGACTATTAAAATCCGCTTGACAGTTTTATGCAAATTATTTTTAACTCGTTCTTGCATATAAAATCTTAAAATGTTAACATGCTTTCCAAAAGCACGTAGACCTTGTATTTTATTTAAATAAAACTGGCTGACAGAATTTCGCGTCAGAATAGCAATGCATGTCATATGTAAGTTTAGTGACTGACCGATTAATCGGTATCGGTTGGTGGTATCGGCCGAAAATTTGAGTTTCGCTTTCTACATCGGCGTCGGTTGGTCATCGATGAACATTTTGAAAACGACTTCGGCAAAGCAAAAGCCGATTCGTTTTCATCATACTTTTTTATGTTGCGCCCAATTCGTTTCATTCACAAT
Source organism: Neria commutata (assembly GCA_963457695.1). Taxonomy (NCBI): domain Eukaryota; kingdom Metazoa; phylum Arthropoda; class Insecta; order Diptera; family Micropezidae; genus Neria; species Neria commutata. The sequence goes on from OY735249.1 coordinate 2,111,744, forward strand.
TCGAATTTTTAATGCGGCTTTTACATTGTTCTCCCCTCACTAGCGCCTCCCCACCTCCGACCCTCCCCTTCCCCTACAACTTTGTTTTGCAATCGCTGATTATCTACTTGTTCAGTTGGCAAGAGGGTCAACTTTGGAGTAGGTCCGTGCAAAAAAACATTTAAGCAAGAGAACTCGACTTTTTGGCTTAGTTAAACAGCTTAAAGTCGTTTAAAAAAATTTGTGTAGAGGTTAGTTGAGATTATAAACATTATTTTGTATACAACTTTTATAATTTCTGTTCCAAAAAAAGTCACTTGAATATGTTTAACATGATGATGAGTTTTTTTGACTAAATGAAAAAGTCGATTTTAGAGTGCTAAATATGGTTTTTTGCTTTTTCGAATGTGCTCAAAGGTGTATCAAGTAACTATTCCTCCATCTTCTCCTTTGCAATGTGCGTGTGTGTGTGTGTGTGTGTTTTGCTTTGTTGTTGTTGTTGTTGCTGTATCTTTAAATTTATTTGCCTTTGCTTGCGTGCCATTAGCAACAACTGAAAACTGTTTTGCTTTGCTGCAAAACTATTTATAAAAAAGATTTCAATACAATTTTCTGCAAATACTTAAAAAAATCGCTTAAGTGCTTTTCGTTTGCTGTGCGGCTGTTTTGTTTTTGTTTTTTTGGCAATTGGCATGTCGTGTAAATATTTTTACACCATGGCTGGCGCACATGCTTGAATGAGAGATGAGCGGCTGCTAAAAGGTAGCAGCTGAGGTTGTTGTTGCTGTAGTTGCATGTCGTAAAAGTCTCGTGGTTTTGGCTTAAGCGAGCGGCTGAGTCGAGTGCGGCAGAAGCGCAGTCACGAGTCTTCTGATTTATCGATTATGCTGTAGCCATACACATGCACACATACACATATATGCAGATACCAAAATATGCTAGCACATGTGTAGGTGTCTGTCTGAGTATGTGTGCGTGTGTGTGTGTGTGTGTGACAGCAACTATTTGCTTTAATTTTAGTCAAGTTAACGCAATACAGATTGCTTTTTCTTCTGTCCGTGCTCGTTGCTTGTGACATCACAACAACAACAGCAAGAACAAGAATAACAACTAAGAAGTGTCCCAAGCAGCAGCAGCACGTAGCCAAAGGGAAGCTATGTAGATGCTACTCAACACATCGACACATTTTTATAAAATCTAGCAAATGTCGAGCAACATTCCGACTTTCAGTTATTTAAGAGGAGAGAAGAGCCCAAAATGCGGCAGTAGAGATATATATATGGATATAGTATTTAATTTATATGAAAATGAATTGTTATATAGATTCTTTTAAATAAAGAATAATAATCTAAAAATCTATCATTTTCGAAAGATTTTATATTTTTCTCTTGTTTCGACAAGTTTTTGCTACTTATAGATATGAAAAACTTTATGAAATTTTTTCATGAAAATAATTGCTTCTTCAACCTGATTCATTTCATGAGATTTACAGTCTAAGGCACTACTTCCATTTGCTTTCGATTTCTATTAAGGAGACTTTCAAGAAATCTAAGTTCTCACATCTCTAGCCTATTTCCTGCTTCAAAGGTTTGTTCTCAAAAAGCTTTTCATTTCGGTCTTTCAAAAACTCGTGTTTCCTCTTTTCCTTTCGTATAGACACACCACTGCGCCACTGACGGCGTTTCTTCTTCTTCTTCTACGCTGTCAACGCGGCGCTCTTTTTATGTCTGACGTCTCTCTTTAATTGCTGCAACGTTCTTATGTCACTTTACTCCATTTTACGCGCCTCACAATTCTGGTAGGCGTCCGACTTATCAATTATGGCTGATTGTTTTTTCTTTTTTTATTGTGGGCATCGACATTTGGGTCTGCAGCAGCAGCAGCAGATGAAAGTCATAACAAGTTTTCAAATGAAAATAGTTAATTAATTTTTTGTACTCTTTGATTTTGAATGATTTCTGTCGATTCATGCCTGATTTATATTTAAATGAGAGTTGCGATGGATTTTCGACAGACGCTGCCAAAAATATTAGGCCAAACTCAAGCGTCAATATGTTTTGTTTGGAATTAGAGCAGCAGCAGTGGATCAATTAAAATATCAGTTATTCTGTTTCAGCTTCGGCTTCGGCTAGTTTGACATGACCGGCCAAAATGTCGTTCAAATAGTAACTAAAATCATTGTTTTTCTTAATGGAATTCCGAAATTATTGAGACAATTTTCCATTTTGGCTTCGGCTATATATCGATACTTAGTACTTCTTTCAAGCTGTATAAATATGATGTTCTTGCAATTTTTTTCATCCCTTACTATTTTTGCAACAATTTTGCACCTTTTTTTCCAAATATCTATTTAAAGCAACAGATAGTTTCGTACACGTAGGCGCTCACACTTTGTTGCAAGTTTTTGGCATTCATAATTTCACCGTGGCGTATGAGTAACCCGTGATTCGACAGCGAGCGCTTTCCTCTGCTCTGGTCTCTACGTCGAAACTGCTAATTTCACAATATTTGTCATAACATTTTGAAATTGCACGAGAATTGCGTTCGCCGTTTGATTTTGGTGTGGCATTATGCAAGTTGCACGAGCACGCCGCGGCTTGTGGCATGTGCCATGAGTTGGTTGTGTAAATATTTGAGGACGAAATTGATGCTGGTCACTTGAAAATTGTATTTTTAGCTGGCTGCTATTTTATGAAATTCATATGTATTTTTTGCCTCAAATTTTCTGTATGCTTGAATTGTTGTTTTTGTTTTCTGCTTATTTTTGGGCCGTTTGTGTGTTGTAGACCTTTGAGCTTTACATTTTTTTCAAAACTTTTTTTTACTTTTTAAAATAAAACTTTACATTTCTAAACATGCCACTAAACCCGCGCTTAGGTTTTTAATCAAAACTGCTTTTAAAAAATACAGATTTTTTTTGTATAAATGCTTGGCTTTTGAAGTTTATGATAGCCGCAATTTTGCTGTTGCCCAGCGTAACTTCCAAGCTACTTGCAGTCACGATTTCTTACATTTAACTGTGTTTCAGCTGTAATTCCCTTGTGTGCATTTAATTTCGCTAAGTATCTGTCAATTCTTGGCATGTCATGCATTGGCTACAATGTTGACAGCCGTCATTAAAGTTACTGCAGATAATAAGCTCACGACTTTGCTTGCGTTCTTTCCCCCTTTTCAACTCATTAAAAAAATTTAACTTTTTTGCTGTTTGTAGGGTTAAACCAGAGTTGCTTGTGGCATGCCCTTTTAGCATACACTTTCCAACACTGTTAGAGAACTATTACATACCCCCTCCCCCTCCCATTTCGAACATGCAAACTTTTTAGCCAACATAATTTCTTATTTCTTTTTTGTGCAAATTTAAGACGCTTTTATCGCTCTTTATCTGCATCTCAGTTATTTGCTATCTCTTTAGCTTTCGTTTGTTGTTGCAACCATCGGCTTTGTCTTTGGCTGTGCGTGTGTGTGTATTGGCTTACGTTGCGTATGAGCAACTTGCCGGCTAGAAAAAGTGTAGTTGGCGCTCTCACTCAAACTCAAGCACGCTCTCATGCAGTGTTGCCATGTCGGCGCTCTAAACGAAATTTGTTTGTTCCCATCGATAACAGCAAAGTTTATTAAAATTTTTGTAAACTCATTTAATCAGCATCGAATCTTGTAGATTTTTTTGCAGTTGTTGTTTTCTAAATTTGCGTAGCAATATTTTAGTTGCACAAAATAATTGTGCAAGCTGTCATTCAGAAAATCAGCTGTTTTTGTTATTTTATAAATTTTTGTTTCTTCCAATAAATTATTGTACAAAATTCTTTATATCGAATATAAGCTGTTCTTGGCTGAATCGTCAGTCATTTTGCAGACAGAAAATGTCAACATTTAGTTCATAAAAAATTCAAAATGACGTACATATGTAGTATACGGCATGCTGGCAACGCTGACTTCAGTGTGCACTTCGCCTTTCACTCGCTCTCTCTCACTCTGTCTATACTTTTGTTTTATGGCGTTGCTTTTATGTTTGCGTGCGCTCTCTATCTATCACTGTCTCTCTCTCTCTCTCTTCGTCGTGCTCTTTGACTTTATTCGCTTTATACGCTTATCTTCTACTCGTATATAGTATATGTGCGCGCGGTGTGTTGTCTACGAAAAACAACTCATCATCATTACAAAACGCGTCGTTGTCGCTAACAAACGTCGCCTCTGAACGCGCTGCCGTTTGCCTTTTATAGTTTACTTAAAGAAAATTTAAAAAATTTTCAGCATTTAAGTAAATTGAGACAATAAACTACAAAACTGAAACGTTGCAAAAAATTTCGCCTGTAAAAGAAAAGAACAAAAGAACAAAAATTCAAGCAAGAGTGTGCAAAATTATTCAACAAAGTCATGTAAATTTTCGCTCAGTGTAAATGTGCAAAGTGCAAATTTTTATGTGAATATTGTAAAATATACAAGATGGCTGATTTAACAAAAAAGTAGGTGCCTGCTATTTTAAGTTGAACAATATAGTACATATATTCAAATTTTTTATAATTGGCTGAGGCAAGAAAATGGCGTAATTTTGCTTAAAAAAATTACTTAAAATATTGCACATTCTTTTGCCATTGCGCAGTGTATTGAAAATAATATACATGTATTGAAAAAAATAGAAAAATAACAATAAGAACTAGCTTTTGTAGCAAATTATCGCTGGCAGCTACTTTTTGCACTAGCAGATACTTTTTTCCGTGCGCACATAGATACACGCCGCCGCCTAGCGCTCACACACACACACACACTCACATGCACGTTGCTTATAATTTCGTGCAACGGCCTTGTATTTGTGCTTTTTCATTAGATTCTAAAGCCAAAAGTGAGCCGTTTTTCTATACCTTTTTTTGCTGCTGCTGCTGCTGCTGGCTGTCACATAAAGAAAAGCAACACAAAAACTACAAACTACAATAACAACGAACATTGTAAATGCTAGTTTCGCTTTAGCGCAACTTCGTAAAATGTACTTAAATGCGGCTGCTTGCTGTTTGTTGTTGTGTCTACTTTTGTTTGTTGAACTGCAAGTTGTGCGAGTATCAATATCTCGCTGTTAGAATTTAAGCACTTTTGCATTTTCAAAAATATTTGTATCTACGCTTGCTTGTTGTTAGTTATTTTTGCTGCTCGCTCGCTGTGAGCTTGTTGTATGCTAATAAAGCGGAAATGCATAATTATACAGTTGGAAAATTTAAACAAATTCGAAATTGTCACATTTATGCACATTCCTAGCCTCTTGTGTGCGTGTGTGTGTGCAATTTTTAATGCTTGCATATATTTTTCAAAAATCGCAAAAATCTCAAAAATCTATGAAAACTTATCTCTTGCCATTGAGCTGTCGCTGTCTTAGCGGCGCACGGGTGGCGGCTGGCGGGCGGCGGCATCTAACGAAGCAAAATATTTTCTAATTGTTGAACTTTTTCTTTGCTTTCATTTGTTGTTTTTCATTGTTGTTACGTTGTTGTTTGCTATGCGATATACTAAAATTCAATTATAGTGTCTTTGTTTAAATTTTTGCTTGCAGCTTTTAAAGCGCATAAAAAATTAATAGCGCTAAGATATTTGATGTTAAACGGCAACAAAAAAAGAGGGAATTTTGAAATGCTAGAACAAAAATTCTACAGCCAATTAGTCACGTACTTGAAAAGGGGCAGAACGGCGCCAGCAAATTGCAGCAGAAGGCCTTCCAAAGCATTTTACATTCACTCCAACTTTTTAATTGAATTTGCACTCGTAATCTGCAATAAAAAGGCAACAATTTTAAATAGCTAGATGCAGCAATTTGGCAAATATTTTGATTGCATACAAAGTTTGCTGGCAATATACATATATAAAGCTTAGCTCTAACGAGGGCCTGGCAGATCTCGATCGAAATCCAATTCGATTAGATACTCCAGGGCATCGATAGAGCTACTTCCATTTGGTGCCTTAAGCGAAGATTCGATGTTAGTTCATTCTTTCTATTCGCATTGAATACACTTCCGCAATTCGAACAAGAAGTAGTTCGGTTAGTATTAAAATTTGCCGAAGGTTTGACGTAGCCGATAACTTTAAAATTTTTCATATATTATTGAGGCTTCTAGAACTGACTGAATGGATAGATGATCCATTCTTATTGCTCTTGCTCTTTCTCTTTCCGCCTACATCGGCGAGCAGAGTTGTCAAAAATGCCAAAACTTTTCCTTTTTATGCCGGCTTTTTGTTAGTCACTTCCTTTGTGGCATTGCCATAACGGTAGGCCATAGTGTTGGCAGTAGCTAGAGATGACGTTATGCCTGCTTGTCATCGGACTATTACTGACGCCACTGACTGACTATCGGCATTCGCTGTAATGCTGCTGCTGATGACGGTTGTTCGTAGATCGGCGGGGTAGGAAGTGCAATAATTTTTGCGAATTTATTTATTACTTAAACGATGACAGCAAATGAAGTTAACGCTTGTTACTTTGCTTGCTCTTGCGCTCTCTCATTCATTCTTATTCTGATGCTTCGTTTGCTTATTCATTGTAAACAAATGACGTCGCAAAATAATTTAACAGCTTTTTTCTTCTTCTCTTGCTTTGATACTTTTCAGCAGCTTGTTGTTTTATTAATTTTATTTGTTCTGCTTTTATTGTTAAAGTTGTTTTGTAAGAAGAAGGCGCATTCTGCTTAATTTCTTGTATTTTTCTTTATATAAATTTTATTTACATACTTTCGCATTTACTTGTTTGCATGTATTTTTGTACTTTTCAAAGTACAGACAATACAAAATGAAATTGTGGCAATTCAGCGCGAGTATTAAGCATTGTCGATTACAATTGTTCAGGCAGAATTCGCAGGTAAAACTTCAAGTTGCTTTTGTTTATTCATTTTTTTAAAGAAACTCTTATTCAAGCAAAAATTACAATGCAAAGCAAAAAAGCGCTATATTTGCAACATAATTTTAAGGTATTCCTGGAAAATGCCTTAAAAGCTGTGAGAATTTTAATTCGTGCGCTTAATTAGCATAAAAAAGTGAGCGGGCAGCAAGCATAGAGCGTTAGTGGGCTCGGGGGACAGGGGAACAGACAAGCAGACAGTTTAATTAAAGTGCTAATGCTAATAATATTTCTTAATGCAATTTACAAACAATTTGTTAACTTTTGACCCTGGTTGAGCATTTAATGTTTCCATAAGATGCGTGAAAAACTCAACAATTTTTCGATATATGCGCACAAGCGACTAAAATCGGGCTCGTATGTGGCAGCTTTTCGGCTGATAAGTGTAGAAATTGCTGCCTCTCTGCCAGGCATTGTAGAAAGAGTTGAGCAAAGAAAAGCCATGAACTCCTTTCAAATTACATACGAAAATTATTGGTCTTGAAAAGCTTTATTATCGATTTAGGTCGAAACTAATTAATAGCCAGTTATCTGTCGTTGCCTAGAATTTTTTCTAGCATTTGAAAATTGATTTTAAAATGCGCTGATGTTAATTGGGTTTCATTGTCATCTGCATCATGTTGCTATACTTTGAAGCGCATATCAAATTGTCTAACAGTTAGCCATTTTAAACTAACAGTTAGTTCAAGTTAAACATTCTTTTCTGAACACTTTTTTTTCATCTAAACACAACTAAACTAACTTTATACCAAATTAAAATGGCTAACACTTTTTTATTAGATTCAGATTAAACCCACGCCTTTGATATTTTACAATAGTTTAATGCCTTAACTGCCTTAAGGTGACAAGACAAGAAAAGTGTGCTTTATCTTCTCTTCTTCTTCCTGCAGAAACTGTTGCTAAAAATTGTTTTCAACGCATACGTGTACCTGCCACAGAATTTCACAAATGCTCAACAAGCTTACAGCATTGTTATTTTAATTTCATGCTCATGCCATGATCTTTTTGATGCTATCTGTTTTTAGTTAAATTCTACAGTAATTTATAAAAATTTACTTTTCGTCTTTCATATTATACAGCACTTGTTATTTGCTTTGTTTTTGTATGTGTGTAGTCTATGAATCGTAAACAATATTTTCCCTAAAGCATTTCTAGTGAAGGCACTAACAACAACAACAACAACAAAAAATAGATGCCAATTAGCTTAAACGCTAACAACAACAACAACAAAACAACAGCGTAAACAAATTTGCTTGCTATCTCGCTCCAGTCAATATGGCGCATATTAAATGGGGAGCGCGATAATAGCGATGCGGAGTCAAATGCACACATACACATTATTAAATATATAAAATAAAATGAAATTAAAATGAAATGCAAAAGGCGTCAAAATCAAGTGTATACAAAGAAAAGACGAAAAAAGATTGCTGCGAAATGTGTAAAATGACAAAAGATGATTTTGCAAAGCAAACGAGACGCCAAAAGAGAGAGAAAGAAAGAAAGCGAGAGAGAGAGAAAAAAATGTATGCCAAATGTGCAAGAAAAAAAGAACGTGGCTTGATTGATATTTAATTGAGATTTGAATTGTGTTTCAATTAAGAGCCAAAATGTTTGTTAAAATGCACAGCCATAACAACAACAACAGCTATGTTGCGCTGCCATTTCCTTTTCGAACGGCTCTTCTATAGCAGTTGCCAAAAGCAAGTGCGGCAGTAAGAGAAGACGCCAGCGAAGCAGCTACTGTTAGTTGGCGTTTGTTTCGATTCCACCTAATTTCTATCGTTAGTGCCGAACTAATTGGCGAAGTTGTGCTTTAACTTATTTTTATTTTGAATTAAACCAAAGTCAAGTGGCTTACATATAAAGCGAAAAGCGTGCCAGGTAGAGAGCGCGTAGTGGCTAAGAGAGCGCACGTGGCAGTCATGGCTTGTGGGGGAGCGGCTGGCACTGTTCGAAACTGGACTTGAAATTCGAATGGAAATTAATTTATTGAAATTTAAGTTAAATTATTCAAATTGCTGGTTTCCTAAACTCTTCCGAATGCTGTTGCCAGTTGACGGCGTTTTTTCACAAAATCCTACACACACACACTAGAAATGAACTTTAATTTGATATTCGTCAAAAAGAAACGCAATAAAAAGCACAATCGATAAGGCAAAAAGGCAAACACGTTATTGAAATGTTCTTTATATTTTTTCAGTGCTCTTCTCAGGCACACATGCCTGTTCACATGGCACGCTAATTATTTAAGTTAAGCTGGAGTCCAGGGGTGATAGACACTTAAGTGGTTTTTACAAGCGGTGATTTTTCTAGATGACAAGAATTCGCAGCAACATTTTGCAAAAGCTTAACTTACATTTTAACTTACATTTTTAAATAGAGGAAATATTTCTGAATAATATTTTCGAATTTAGAGTTTTCAAGAAAATCTTGACTGTATGCAAGTTATCTACCTTCCCCTTGTTCTGCGCTTGTGGCACATAATTTGCTGCTTTTCGCATTTTTTTGTATGGAAACACAGTTGTTGTTGCTTATCTGCGTCATGAGGCATCGTTTATTTTTGATTTAAAAAAAAAAAAAACAATAACAACAACAACAACATCGTAGTCACTGTAGCTGAAATAAAATTAACAATAATAAAATGCTCTGTCACCACACGCTCGTATCTGTGTGTGTGTGTGTGTGCGCGCGCCATTTGTAAATTCAATTTTGTTTGTTTTTATATGCTTTATTTTTAATTTAATACAATTTGTGGGGTAACTTTTTACACATGAACTTTTTGTTGGGATTTTTTGTTTGTTTGCTTTTTATGTTTTCAACCTTTTCGCGTTTCTCTGTCGTTTTCTTTTTTCGTTGTCTCTTTTTGATTACTTTTGCATTTGTTTGTATGCCATAAAAATGTGCTTTTTTATGCGCTCCATTATATTTGATATCAAGCATGTATTTTGTCATATATGTATGTATGCCTGCTCTTTCATGCACTCGCGCAGTCACACAACAGCACCTTTACACTTGCAGGCTTGCGCTCATTTTACGGTATTTAAATAATTTTAATCAAATGAGAGAGAAAACGCGAAAGAGCAGCAAGTGCAGCTATACTCGTAGTAAACGAGTACGAACGAACGCTTGAGTGACTCTTGTTGGCTTTTGTGTATGCATGAATGTTTGAGTATGTGTGTTTCCTACGGTAGCTATGAAGTACTACGTCATTATTTTCATATTTTATTACGTTTATTTTATATGAATTACTACGCTGCTTATTTAAAGTTATTTGCCAGTTGATTGAGTGCTGATAGGCGCCATTTTGCGCCAGAGAAAAATGACAGCAAGAAATATCATTTAATGCAATATTTTTGAGCGTTTAGGGGAATTCTCTTTAAACTTATTTTGTTGTTGTGTTCAAACATTTTGCTCATCGCTTCTAAAGCTTAGTTTTAGCGAGAGGTTTTTGGGCATTACGCATTTATTATAGTAATGACAAATATGACGCATAACGTCACGTTATAAGGTCGTAAGGCGTCGACAGACATTTCGCCTTACACTTTTACTCTCATGCTACCCTTTTGTCTCATACACGGCAAGAAGTTTGCACACACACACACACAAGCAGACGAAATATAGAATAGAAAGGATTGTGTTACCGTTATACTAACATATGACACATGACATTTAGACAACATGCCATGCGGTGTAGAGAACGGAAATGAAAAGAAACAGTCATGCAGGCGGATGCGCACACAGAGGCACACCGCACCTCACATGCAAACCCCTTGCTTAAGTATGTATGCAATGCACACAGTAGCAAACGGTTTATAGCTTTATCTCTTTTTTGCTCTCTTCTATTTTCTCTTTTACGCTCTCTTTTATTAGTAGTCACGTTATGAAAGCGCATAAAATCAGCTGCAATAGAGAAAGTCAAAGTGCAAGAATGCATTTCCATTTGCTTTCAGAAAGAGTGAGTTAAGAAAGAGAGAGAGAGAGAGCGACATGCGTGTAAACAAAACATATGCATACGCCATGTTGGCCCATTGTCTGCCGCCATTGTGTATATGTGTGTGCGTGCATGCATCGGCATTTTGTGGCAGCTTTTTCGCATCTGCCATTTCCAACTTTTACTTCCGCTCTTTTGAGCTTTTCTTTTAACACACTTTTTCGCTGCTGCTTCTCTTTACTACTATCTTCGTGCCAGTTTTTAGTTGCGCTTCTAGCATTTTGCCTGCGTCTCTCTTTCTCTCAGTCGCTCTCTCTTAATGCTTTCAGTTGCTCTTGTATCGTTTTGGCTTGTTGACAATTTTTGCCACTCTTGCTTTGCTTGCTTCTTTCTTGGTTTTCTACTACGGTATATTCTGTTGTAATTGTTTTAATTACACCTGCACTTGTTTTTGTGGCCATGTATGAGTGGTGACCTCTTTGCTCTCAACAGTATTGCATTGTTTACCAGCGCCAGAGTTGCCATGACAACTGCAAAAGCAGTCGCAGCCAATTCCTTTAGTCTTTGCAACTTGCAATTATTTTGGTATCGCATTCTTAACTGTGTCGCCGTTGCTATTGCCATTGTGAGAGTAGTTGTTGCTTTTCTTCTGTTTATAGTATGTAAGGTTAAGTTTTAAATTCCTTCGTGCGCGCGGTTGTCACAATAAATTTCGTGTTGTCAATGCATAAAAATCTAAAATTCGCAAAAGAATATCGAAAATCGATTAATTTCCATACAGTGCTCAGTGCTAACGTGTCTCAGCGCAATGCAGCAACAAAAATTATTCAGTCGTGAGTGTCAATATTTTTGGCAATATATTGTACAACAAATTTTAAAGAAATTATAAAATGTAATTGCAAACAAAATTCTCTTTTTTGCTGTAGTGGATTCATTGCACTTTATAGGGATTTCATTGACAGCTGCTTTGAAAAATAGACTAATCAACAAGACAGTAGTTAAAAAGTTGGATATTTCACGCGATTTAAACGAAATCTGCAAAATCCCATGACAAAATATAGTATGAGATTTGAAGCGATTTCATGCCAGTGGGAATGCGGTTTAAACTCAATTTTTAGTTCAAACAAAATAGAAGAATTAATGTTTATAAACATTATTTATAAGCTGTCATTGTTGAAGCCAAGCTTATTGAAAATTTTTCTACTTTGTAAATTTATTCTAATTTTAAATTAGCCAACATCCATTTTAATATCTTGAAATAGCTTTTATGCTTGAACACATACTGTGCTCCTGCCCCGCCATCGCTAGAACTCGTCGGACTTGTTTAGGAGCATCGTACTTTTCAGGGCTCGAACAGATCTCGGAACTATGTATCAAGCCTCTTTGGAAATTTGTGAAGCACACCCAAATTCTGATGGATCACTATTTTGACAACTACTAAAACGAAACCCTAACTGGTATCGCTAAGGGCCCAACAGGGTGTATGCGCGGCCTTTCTTAGGCAGCTAGATCAACTAATAGTTCCATTAGTTATGATTTAGGAATAACTTAACTTAGTTAAGTTTCCGTAGAAACTTAGGAGCTGTTACTCATGACTTTGAAATCAGCTGTTTTTGTGTTGATAGTTGAATTATTTTTCGAAAGTACAGAACAAAATTCTTTCATTTAATTGAAATGCTGTCTAAACTAAAGTTGTGCGCAATGTTCTTGAGCTTTCTCAAGATGTATAAAATATATTAAACACGACAACAGCAGCTAATTCGCTATTTGAATGTAGCAAAATTATAAGCTGCTCGTCGTCCATATTCACATGTTTTGACATTTTGTTTACGAATGAAAGTAAGGTTGCCATCGCGGTCCACTCAATTGAAAACGCAAGAATTATATTTGGTTTTGTAATGGAAATATGACTTTACGGAATTGTCGAAAAATTACTTTAAATTTTAAAAGTTATTTTGTCTGATACAGCGTTATTTTTCACGTTTTATAACAAAGTTTTCAATCGAAATTATTTCAAGTCTGAAAAATATTGCACTGGCAATGCTGCTTCTGTAGAGCAACCCGCTCACGCTCTCTTTTGACTTAACGACTTAACATAGAAACATGAAACCTGCTGTTCTCTAAGTTTCCTATGTTAAGTTATTTCATGAGTAACAGCATGTACAGAGTTTCCGTATGGCAGGTTGGCTTAAGTTAAGTTAAGTTATTCCTAAATCATAACTAATGGGACTATTAACCTAATCTTTTATGCTTGAAATACTTGCGGCCGCAGAACACTCTGATTCCAACTTCTCCGCTCTTTTGTATTCATTACATTTTAAGCAATCAGTCTTTATTTTTGTCTGAGTTAAGAAACTGTCGCTTTGCTTTTGATACTATTGCACAATAATAAAAATGTTTATACACATTTTGTTGCTGTTATTTTAGTGCGCAAAACTTTTCAACTATGAGCCATATTCAATGCTCCTGCCAGGGCCCTGGCAGGCTTATCTTATCGTCAACTTTATCTTTGCCGTAATGTGCGTAAAAGTGGGCACTGAAATTTGCCTGCTACAAATTATTACAAAAAAGTGTATGATGTGCGCGTATTTTTTTTAAAGTTTATGTGCGCTCCGATAAAGTGCCCTCGAAAAAGTTGTTTGCAGGCAAAGTGCCGTTTTCTACAGTCAGTTTACAGTGAATTGCAGACGCTATCTGTCATATTGTCGCACTTAGCATTTTATGATTGCATAAGGCGCATAAATTGTAAAAAATATTTTTTTATAAATTATGTAAGAAATTAATTGGTGTACTAGAAATTGTAAGTTCCATAGTGTGCTCTTTGTATTGCCGTATTACGAGTATAAGAGTACAGAATGTCAATAACTGTCAACAGAAAGCAGCAAATATTTACAACAAATAATACAAAAATTCAATATTTGTTTACAAAGCTTCAAAACGCTTCCGTAAAATAAAGATTTATTGATAGTTTAGCTTTTAGTCAGCCTTCTTACTACTCAAAATTCGTGCTCATATAATGTTAACTAATTCCCAAAAGTTGTTCGAGCCTATCTTTTAAGCACTCTCAATTTACATTCCAAGAGCCCCAACAAATTCACGCATTATCAGTGAAAAAAGAAGTGCTAATACATTTTTTTCACATGTTATCATTTGAGCGATTTCTTGACTTTTAGCTTCAAACTCGACTTTTCTTAGTTGTGTTATGCACGTGTTTGTATATTTGCCAGATACTGGGACCAGGTACAGATACACCTTAGATTTCTGCTTGATTGATGCCTGTCCCTGATAAGATTATTTGTAAGACAGGCAAAAAATTGTATACAGAATAATTAACGCCTTCGAAATGAAAAGTGTTAAATTGTCAAGGCAATGAATGAAGTGCGTTTAAAAATTGCCAACAAAATTTGACTAAATTAAAAAAATATATTAAATTTGAAAGATTTTCCTGGGGCCACCGTGGATCAATGGATATGTACTCGGTCCGATTGGCAATAATGTTGCAGCAACATATGCTGCTAACTCTCTCTAATTTCTCTCTTTCTCGCTCTCTATGCTCTCTTGCAGAATGTTGCCTGAAAATTCTACCACAAAAATCTTGACCAGTCATGATCTGAGCAATTTACGTACAGTAGTGTCAACGTCAGCAGCAGCAACGACAACGCCAACAACATTTGGCAGCAGCAATTATCAACACACACGCAGCCTACACGGCGGCAGCAATTTGGTATTGTCGACGATACCTTTGGACGGGCATGCGCTCTTCATACAGCAAGGGCCATTAGTGACGACGGCCGCACCAACAATTGCCAGCAACACGCAGCAGCAACAGCATCGGTTGCAGCAACACAGAAGCACAGTGCTCGCGCCAGCAACATCAACAACAACAACAGCAAATGGTTTGCGCAGCACGCATGCCAACAGCATAAACAATTTACTAGCGGCAGCAGCAAACCCCAAAGCAACATACATCAGCAACGTGAGCGTGAGCGGAAGCGGCAGCAGCAACGGCAGCAACATGCCCACCACATCGAAATACGTTTTCTTGCAGCAAAACGGCAACATACAATACACCACCTTCGAGGGTGGAACCGGCAGCAACAGCAGCAGCCACAGCAATAACAGCAACAACAACCCGAGCAGCAACAATATTGGCAATATTGTTTTACTGGCCACCGAGCCGCTGGACATAAATGGCAACGGCAGCGGCAACATCGAGCAGCAAAATGTGATTGCAACGGGCGGCACCGCCGTTGGCGACAACGACGAGGAGTTGCGTTCGCTCACCTGGCTGACGAAGACGAATCTGATCAACGACATCGTGACGACAGCAGCAACAGCCGGCGGCAGCAGTCGCAGCGCGAAGCGCAACAACATTTGCATTATTAACGCCAGCAATGCGCACGAGCTGATCGAGGAGCTGCCGCCGCAGCATGTTGCCAGCGAGGAGCACGTGGCCACCAGCAGCAATTGCAACTTTGCCGGCGACTTCGCCGACACCAAAATCACGACGCTCAGCGCCAGCGACTTTCAACAGCAATTCGTATCAAGCAGCAAGCGCTTTAGCGGCGCTACTACAACCACAACCACAGCAGCGGCAGCAACGCCGATCGCCAACAATCATCACAGCAAATTGAAATCGCTGACGAACTTTGCGCTCTCGCAACAAGAGGCCGGCCGGGAGCCGCTGCAGCAGGCATCGTCGCAGCACGTGTACAGCAACATAGCGGCACTGGGCGGCGCCACCACCACGGTGCACGTGGGCCCCAGCGGCACCACGACCGTCGTGGAATACAAGACCACCAATGGCGGCTTCATCAGCACGACACCGCGCCAGCTGCTTAGCAGCAATGTGGCCACGAGTGCAGCGCCGACAGCGGGTGCAGTCAACAGTGCTTCGACCACCATTACAGCAACAAATCTAAGCAACAACAACAATTATGTGCCTTCTACGTCCAACTCCGCAACACCCGCCTCAAATGTGAACGTCGTCGCCGCTGGCAGCAACATGCCCAAACAATTGACGACGCTTACCAACACTGTTGTGAGCTCTGCGGCCGCAAGTGGTGGTGGCTACAACAGCGCCGTCGCCGTCGCCACTGGCAACGGCACCACTAACACACTTTATCAAGGCCAACCAAACAAAGCGGAGACCACTGGCAACAACAGTAACAACCCCAACGGCAGCGCTGGCGGTGGTGGTGGCAGCAGCACGACACACCATCCACACAAGAAATACCTGCGCGAGAAGATGCACGTCTCCATGAAGGTGCCCATGCACGTGGCCGCCGCGCCGCTGGAGCAGCAAGATGCGAGCGTCAACAATGGCAGTGGCAGCGCCGCCAGCAACATCACAATCGTCTCCTCACCTGCCTCCTCCAACAACTCGCTGTCGTCTGGCTCGTCGACGGGCGCCGTCAACGGCGGCAGCAGTCCCGTCTCCAAGTCGTGCTTCTACCCGCTGGGCGGTGGCAATACCGCCGTCGCCATCAACTACTCCAACAACTCGTGTTCGTCGTCTTCGGGTTTCGTGGCGGCTTCCGGCTCCTCGTTGGCGTCGTCAATAACTTCTCCGTTGGCAACGGCTGCCGGCATGCCAAACGGCTACACAATTGTCGCGCAGTGCCCCCAGCAGCTACAGCCACAGCAGCAGCAGCAGCAGCAGCAACAACACGTGGTGTAAGTACACAGCTGCCTACCCTTTGTTGCTGCTCCTGCCATTTTCGCGTGTATAACAACCACTTCTTTCTGCTTGTAGCTCCTCCTCACCCGCCATGTCCTCGCCGGAGCCTTCGGTCAAAGAGTACTACACGCTTACCAGCAGCAGCAGCACGCCACAGCATCTGCAGCAGCAGCAACAGCTGATCGCCATGCGCAGCCCCACTTCCTACTCCAGTTACGACAATGATTCGCTCAAAGATTTCGAAATTTCCACGCAGCACTCTTCGGCCTCGGGCGCCACCCGCCTTACTACTAGCACACCGCAGTCGATGCATCATCACAACAGTCAGCAGCAGCAACCAAAGTCGTCGTTGCACAACAACGCGACAACGCCCCAAAAGCAGAAGCATCCGAATAATGTGCCATACGATCCGCTCGTGCACACGCTTAACAAACCGCCATACAGTTTCAGGTGAGTCTGTCATCAAGGCAGCCGGTTTAACCT
The DNA here is from genome assembly GCA_963457695.1 of Neria commutata. Taxonomy (NCBI): domain Eukaryota; kingdom Metazoa; phylum Arthropoda; class Insecta; order Diptera; family Micropezidae; genus Neria; species Neria commutata. Next base: position 2,128,691 of record OY735249.1, read on the forward strand.
AACCCCAATCAAATTTGCATAATGACAGCCACCCGACTCCACGTGGAATCTTTGTTGTAATAAAGTTCATTTCATGAGAAAAGCGAAAGAAAATAAATTTATGTTCAATGAATTTCATGTAATGGAAAATTGCACGTGAAGTCGTGCAAGCTTAAAACCTCGAGCTTCGAATTTCGCACTTTGCATCTGGATTTATAATTTCGTACTTTCAGTAATGGAAGTTTAACTTTTAAAACTTAAATTTTTTTAACCGAAATTCATATTTTGAAATTCTCACAATTTTTTCCTTTTTATTCGAATATATTTAATGCCACGTCTTTCTTCTTCTCGCAGTTCCTTAATTTTCATGGCCATTGAAGGCTCCAATGAGAAAGCTCTGCCTGTCAAAGAAATCTACGCTTGGATAGTGCAACATTTTCCGTACTTCAAGTCCGCGCCCACCGGCTGGAAGAACAGCGTGCGTCATAATCTGTCGTTGAACAAAAGTTTCGTGAAGGTCGAAAAGGCACCGGTGAGTAATACGTTCCAGTTAACGATTTTTTTGTGTGAAGATACAATGGACCAGTGGGCCTAAGTGTCTTGTGCCTTAGGCACTCTCTTATGCTTAAACAATAATCTAACTTTAATTTAACCTCAAATTTCTTTTGTCTCTTTCTTTCTTTTTTTCGTGTTTCTTGTATCTTCCTTGCAGAACATGGGCAAAGGCTCGCTCTGGCGCGTCGAGCAACAACAACGCCAAAATCTCATACAGGCCATACGCCGTTCGCCCTTCTTTCCGAATTCGGCTGTGGACAAAATCGCGCTAAAGAGCCCGTCGGGCAGCAACAGCGACGCCAACTCGAGCGCCGGCTACGACACCATCGACGGCAGCGTTAGCTCGCCGATCAGCAAGACTGTAAGTGGCGCGGGTATGACGGCACACCTGAACTCCCGCTTCGATCCGCGTCAATATCCGCACCTCTCGAAGGTCTTCAACGAGTTGTCGGAGCACAATACGCTGCTGGATGTGGCGCCGGATGCGGCCGTCGATGATGAGATTCCGTCCGATTACAGTACCAGCAATCATAACAGCAACAATATTAACAATAAATACAACTACACACCTCTTATACAAAATGGCGGCGGCACTGCTGTTGAGTGCGGTCCGGCGGCCGGCACCTATATAATGAGCGCCTTCAGCAATTTCGAGAGCATGGAGCGTTTGGCTCGTGACTGCGGCGCTGAGAGCATTGACGATGTAAACGCTGCAGCTGCCATGCTGGCACTGAAACACGGACCAAAAGTCTTCGCGGAGACTTTTCAAAATGGGTAAGCGTTGCGGCGTTGCACAGTTGATTGTTGCAATATTTGACATTTTTTTTCGTTTGTTTCAGCGCACCTGTGATCACATCATCGCCCAGCGAGGATCACACTTACTCGGCGGGTGGCGGCAGCAGCACGACCGGCAGTGGCGCTTCGACGCCGCTCACCAATGGCCATGCGGCGCCTCCTGCACAGGCCATTGTGTTCAATGGCAACGGCGTCGGCGTAGTGCCCATGGCCAATGGCATGCCACAAAACGGCTGTGACAATCAGAGCAATTGTGCCTCCTCGGATGCGGCCTATGAGAGCAGCGAAGAGAAGTGAGTAATTGAAAATAATTACATACAAAATAGTGTTCATTGCTGAATATAACCCAACTTTTCGTGCCACTAAAAAGCATATGATAAAACTAACCCAGCTTTGCAGGCTGAAAAAGATAACAATTTCTCAAGCTAACACAATCTAAGCCAATTTTATCTAACTCTTTTTCCCTTCTGCCCACAGTCACAACAACATCACACGCGAAGAGCTGGAGGACCAGCAGCGCCATCGCGATGGAGTCGACGCGCTGCTTTCGCTCTCCCTCTCCTCGGTCATCGACTCGTCCAGCTCCAGCTCGCCGATCAAGCGTACCTCCTCGACCAGCGTCGACGAGGAGCAACAGATGTCCGCCGCCTTGGAGCACAACGTCGGCGCACGCATTCCCAAAATGACGCTGCTCGACAACAACACCTACTCACCGCCACATCACGCTCAACAGCAACAACAGCACTCCATACTGGATGAGGGCTACAACACGCAGGGCTATTACGGCTCCGCCAATGCGGCCTCGCTGCATCAGCAGCAGCTGCATCAAATGGTGATCTCGCCCTCGCCACCGAAGAAGTCGAAACTGTGCCGCAGTCTGCGCACCAAAATCAAGCGCAAGACGCCGTGGATGCGGTAAGTGGCGGCACGCCCACAAAAATGCCAGGAAAGTGACGGCTTGAAATTGAGTAGACGGACATAACCTTACTTCTGGCTTGCTGCCGAAAACACACAAACACTCATGCCTACATTTGCATATACATAGATACATATGTGAGTGTGTGTGTATGTAGAGTGTGCACATTATTGAATGTGAGAGGGAGAACAACAACAACAACAAGAACTACTACTACTAAAGTCATACTATTTTTACGTTTAAATTTTTCGTTCGTACGTTTTTAGTGTAAACTTTTTACGTTATGCAAAAAAAAAACAAAAAGAGCAAAATTTTCAACAGCAAAAAATTAACGCCTTATAACTGTATTCTTAAGTACCGAACTGTGACGTAGTTAGCACAAGAAAGAGAGACGAAGAGAGTGAAAAAGAGAGTTGGAGAAATTTGCGCAAGAGCAGCAGCTTAATATTAGTTTGAGCCACGTTTATATAAAATTTGTGTTAACCCGAACACGTTTTAACCCGTAGGGTGGCCAACTTGATCATAAATATGCCACTAAAGAAATTGTTGTTGCGTTTATGCGTGAAATTCAACAAAATGTGTTGTAAGCGGCTTCGGATTATTTTTTGTCGGCAATGTAAAGTGCAATATAAAGTTATGCTGCCTAAAGATATGCTATTAAGTTTTAATATTTTTTAAATGTTATTGCTTATGTGGTAAATTTTCACTTTTTAAGAGATTTTGATTATTTGTTGTTTTTGAGATTTTAGAACAATTTTGAAGATTTAATTTGAATAAACATGGTTTTAAGATTTAAAGATTGTGGTCTATTTTTGAAACGTTTGTACTAAGTTTTCAACTTTTAGTAGAAGTTAATAGTTCGCTCTTTTTGAAAACTTGTTTAATTTGTTCACTTTAAAGATTTTAAATATTTCTTCTAACTTTTTGCCAGCGAAAAGACAACAACTCCAAGTCGGTTTTTTCGCAAAATATTGCCAAACTTTATATGTATTTGAAGAAGCTTGATGAGAACATTAGAAATGTTTTTGCAAACAAAATGTTGCATACCTTTAGGCTGCAGCTACGCCCATTACGAAAATAGTCTACGCCCCTGCTCACTCTCTTCAAAAGCACCTTAATTGACTGACGATTTACAAAAGCGGTTTTTAGCATAACTTTTAAGTGCGACACAAGTGCGGAAATTCCTCAAAATCTATGCAAAACAAAAATATTGCTAAAACTACTAAAAAATTAGTCAAACATAGATTTTAAGCCTATTACAAAATTAAAAGAAAAATGTCTTTGAAAAAAAAGCGCAAAAGTAAAAGCTACACAAAAGAAAGCTCTAAATTAAGGAATATAATTTCTATAAAAAATTTACGACACACCAAAAAACAACAATCGTTTAGTCAAATTTAGCAAAAAAGTATAAATTAAGTGAAAAGTGCTAAGCGTTGCAGCAGTGCATCAGTTTTTAAGCCTAACAATTAAGTGGTTGAAGGAAATGTTAATGCGATTTTGTTTTGTTTACTTTAGTACAGAGTCTAGTACTTGTTGACAGTGGGGAAAACGTTGTTTATTTGCTGCTCAAAAGCAAAGCAAAAGAATGCAGTGGCTTAGTTTTTAGTGCTAGCAAATTAAGCTAAGTGCACCATATGCTAAAAAACAGTTATGTAAGTGTTTAAATTTTAGTACACATAGACAATTTGTTGCTTTTGTTTTTAGTACGCTTAGTGTACACCAGCACTTTTATTTAGCTTAAGCTATGAGCGCTATGCCTTAGGCCAGGCCAGCAAGAATTAAGGCAAGCAGTCGAAAAAAACCGGTAGCAAAAAGAGAAAGAAAGAAAAGCAGCAGAAGTGCTAAAAGAGTAGTAGTGAGCCTTCAGAAAAGAGTTCTAAAAAGAGCAGTAGTGCAGCCGCAGGCAAAATGCAAGCAAAAGCATAGACCAAAAAGCATGCCAAGCGTTGAGCGAAGCTCTTTAAAAGCCGTAGTTAAAAACTAGAAAGATGACAAATTTCATTTGTTGCAACTCAAGTTATGTCTAAAGACAAATTATAGCAAATGTTGAAAATTATAAATAGGCTGGCGCTCAGAGTACTACTTCCCCCACTCGCCCCAAGAATAATAAAAAAAAAGTTCAAGCAAATAAGTGTAAATTCACTGCAAGTACCTTTTTAGCGTGAAATTGTTGTTAATTTTCTATTAAGCTATATTTTCAATAAGAATGTACTATGTACTAAGCATAGGAGCTAGCAAGAAAGAGACAGCGCAAGCGCCTTTTTTCGCTCTAAATGAATACAGTGACAGTTTTTACGAAAATATCACAAAGTAGTCAAGCCTAAGCGCAATACTAAATTAATTTCAATTAAATATAAGATTTGACAAACTAAAAATTGCAACAGCACGACGTCACTGGTACGCCTAAAAGCAGGCCAGAAAAATCAGCTAAAGTAATTGCAAGCAATTGGACAATCTCTTTAACGCTACTGTTGTCTTATCCCCCTCCCCCCAAAACGATTCAACAATATGTTAAATATCACTGCAAAATATTGTTGAAAGTGTAAAAGTTAAATTTTGTAAAAAAAAGCCAACAATTACACTAGTCAACAAAATTGCCTTTGTTTTAGTCTAGCATTTTTTATATTTTTTTTGCTGTATATTTTGAGAGCTGCCTGCATCCAAATATGTACATATGTATATGCAAAATTTTTAAATTTAGTTGCTTGCATTTTTGCTGTTGACTAGTGTAACAAAAATAAGAAGCAAGCAACAGCTATAGAACTGCTATCTTGTGTTTACTTCAAACTTGTTGCTCGCATGTAGCACACACACAAACACACACACACACAAGAAATGCACTGACAGCACAGCAGACACACATACACCTACACACACACACACACCCACACAAAATGTTTGAACTCTAAAGAAAAGTGCCTATATACATACAAGAAAATTATATTAAATGTATCTTTAACTTTTTCAAATTATATAGTATATGTATGTATATTTATATGGTATATACTAAAGCATACTATTAAATAATGTTATTACAACAACAACAAAACACTAATTTTAAAACGCAACTGATATGTTATATTTAAAGCTTTTGATTTGCTTATCTTTGCGGCTTCTTACAGCAAACGTTTTTAATTCACATACATTTTTAAGGCGATATCAAGCTGAACTCTAAGTGCAAAAGACGCTTACAAAATAAAACTGCAATTTTTGAAAATTACTTTTAGTGCGATATACTTTAAAAAAGAATAGTTTAACATAGAGCAGCAGCCAGAACTTAGTGCTTAAACTAAGGCGCCTAACATACTTGTACTTTTTAAAGAAAGAAAAAAGGCCGCCTAAATTATGAGTCGAGGAAATTCAAAAATTTACAAAATACAAACAACAAAATGACTAGCAACATGAAATAAAAGGGCTTAAAATAATTGTTAACTTAGCTTATGACTACAATGCATATATGTACATACACACACATCTATACATATATATTAACAATATTATATACATATATGCATATATTTTATTAAAGCAAAGCAACCTTTAAATATGTTTAAACTACTTTTTAAGTTATGCATTACGAGTATAAAAGTCAAATTGAAATAAAGCTAGAAAATTTAAAGAACAAAAAAATGCAAAATCAAAAAAGAAACGAAACAGCAGCAAATTTTATCAACAACAAAACAAAGCAAAAAATATCTACATATAATAAATCAATTTTAAAAATTTATTTAAAATAGCAAGCGTGTTTTCTTGCACGTTTAGACAGAGAGGAACGGGGGTTCATAAATATATACAAGGTAAATCAAGCTGGGTGACTGAAAGAGTTCATACATTTGAGTTAAAACCGAAAAAGGCGTTATTTTATTTAAAGTGCAGTCGATTTTTAATAAAACAAACATTACATTTTTTAAATAAATCGTTGGTGCCGTACAATATTTCAATCATTGCTTTGGACTAAAAATTGCTGATTGAAATATTTCTAAATGCTATTTTACGTTGGCCAACGACCTTTGTCTTTTCTCTAAGATACAAAAGCGATACATAATAAGAAACTATTGCTTTTAACTGCATTTACAGATTTCTGCTATTCCGTCAAAATTTCAAAACGAATACAGCTACTTGACAGTCAGTGAGAAATTTGTTCAACTTTAAAATGTACCGTAACGAAAAAGAACTATATGCGTAAATTATACTAAATTATAGAAATTACATAAACTATGCCTGTTGACCTGGCCTTTTACAAACGTCAACACATTTAAAGGCTTATTTAAATTGTCTTAGCAAATATCGTTTTAGCTAAATGTCCTTTAGCACTTAATGTAAGTTTCACAACTAGTGGCAGGCTGTTGAGGTATGCAGCCGCTCTGTGCTGCCATTGTCAGAAATTCTATACATGTAAATGCCAATTATGGCGCCTAAAAGCAGACAACGCACATTTTATTGCAAATGTCAAAATGTCAGAAGCAGTTCAATTTGTCGTTCCGCTTTAATAAACAATGGGCCACACCGAGTTCTTGGCGCAATTCTGTTGCGTTTCGCTCTTGCAGAAAGTGTTGAATGTGCTGCGCTTAGAAAAGCCCAAGATTTCGCGCTCCTCGTAGATGCGATAGGTGAAGGTGCTCTCGTAGGTGCCGATAAAGTGCTGCGCATGTGCGCAAATCAGCTGATCCACAATGGCAATGCCACCATCCTTGATGAGCGCCTTCTGCTGCAGCGACTCCACGCTGAAGCGCACCACATGCGTGCGCTGCAGGTACGCTCTGAGATTCTTCACTTCGAAGGCGGTTGCGTCGGTGGCCAAAAAGACGCTGGTCAAGTTCAGCTCGCGCAGTTGCTGCTTGATTTGTGTGGCCGCGGACTTGAGTGTGGGTGTTGTCTTCTCGCGGCCGTAGATGAAATCGCCTCTTCGCAAGTGCGCGCAAAGGTATTGGCCGCCTGCGGCAGCGCGATAAGCATGCTCCTGCTCCCACATTGGCGGGCGCTGCACCTTATCGTAGGCGTCGGTGGCGTTGAAGTGCTGCAAGCGGAAGTCGGCGGCGATAGCGACCAATGGCTCGGCGAAGCGCATAGAGCGACGCGCACGCCAGAACTCGCGGTCGCCCCAGTGATCGTGCAGCACTATCTCGGCATTGAGCAGCGCGAATATCTTCGGCTCATTATTGGGCGGCGGAAAGTGCTTGAGCAGCGTGTGCCGCAGCACGCGTTCCAGCATACTTGCACTGCCCTGGTAGCGAACACACTCGAGGTCGTTTTCCAGCAGCAGTGACTGCTGAAGCAGATAGCCGCCACGCTCGTGCTGCTCCTGGCGACAGTCGCGCGTGAACTCGAACTTGTCATAGAACTGGCCGTTCTCAAACATCTCTGCGAAGTGTAGCAGCTGGTAGACCTTATGCACCGGCACATATGGCGACTCCTGCAGGCCAAAGAGTGCAATTTCCTCCAAGAACTCGGGAAAGTCCAGCACTGGTGCATAACGCGCCAGGCTTTCCAAATCGAAGAAACTGCTCCAAGGCAAATTTTCCTGCTGCAGATGGCTGGATTTCCAGTGGTAGAGACGACGCCAGGGTGGCAGCACCAAACGCACATTGCTGAAGAGCTCACGGCTCTGTAATTGCCGTACAAACACCGCCAGGCGTATGAAGACGTCGCGGCGCAAGTTAAAGCCCTCTGGCGGATTCACGTCGTACAGTAAATAAATTGCGTTTCTAAGCTGCGGCTCCGCCGGGCAATAGGGTGGTGGTGGTGCGTCGCTGACATTGAAGATGTACTGAAGATGTGAAGTCTCTCTCGGTATGCTGGACAAGACACATGCACATAATATCAACAGGAGGAGGAAGGCAGGGAACAAAGGAACAACACAAATCCACTTTCCCATTGCGCTGCTGCTGCTACACTAACTTTTGCACATGGTCGACGTAAAACGCAGCTTCCGTTGGGCTGTGAGATCAGCTCTTCAATTTTTTTACTTAGAAGTTTTGCTCTGATTTAATTATTGCGGCTCTGCGTTGGCAAATGAGATTAGAAAATGATCGGCAACCAGCAGAACTCAGTTAATGCAGATAAGAACAATATCAGCTGTTCTTCCAGCTGTTTTGTTATCATTTGCTGACGGTACTGCCATATTGAAACTACGTTTTTGTGATTTGGTGAAACAATATACATATTAGAAATACTTTAAAAGGATTATATATATTTTAAAACGATTTTCTAATGAAAAAATTAGTTCCCTTTCTGTTGTTACAAACACGAACCTTCGATTGTAAAAGAAGGCATGCAGTTTTCAATACTCACTGAACACACCCAGAAAAATTTGACTTGAACAACGCCAGTGCATTTTATTATTTTTGTATTTTGGTGTTTGTAGGAAAATAACATAAAAAAAATAAAAAAAAGTGTCAGAAAATGGATAATTATCCGCAAAATCTGATCGAACAATATTTGAAGGCTTCCAGCAAGTTGAAGAAGTTCGAGCGTATTGTTTTCAAGTGAGTAGCTTATTGGTGTTTGCTATTTTCTTTATAATTCTCCATTTACTCCTCAATGAATCATGAAGACGATTTGCACCTAGCGTGCAGGATGTGCAGGGCGAGTTTGCACGGCTTGCACACAAATTCGAGGAGGCTGGCATCTACCAGTATGCCGCGATGTGTCATCTGGGTGTGGCCAAGTGCGAGCTGTCCACCGGCAATGCTGTGAGCGAATGCCACGCCTATTTGAAAGCAGCGCGCGCCTTTCTCCGCACGCACAACACCACAGAATCACTGCAGCTGCGTTCTAATCGAGGTGAGTATCGCGAGGGCGCCTTGCGTTGCTATAGCCAAGCACTAGAGCGCTGCGCCGATGATGCTGTTCTGAAGGCAGCGATCATACGTGAGATGACACCGCTCCAGCCGCACTACGAGGGCACCAGCAGCTTTGCCTCGCCCGCACACCGCATACAGGAGCTGGAGTTGCAGTCGCATGTGTCTTGTGTGCAGCGGCAGGACTTTCTCGGCGCACTGCATCAACTAGACGACATTGTGGATAACATTTACGAGCGCAAACGGCAGGCGTTGTACGAGGAGCTGCTGCGGCGCGTGGAGTTGCTGCGCGTGCTTCTGCTGGTCGCCTTGAATTTGCCACCTGCACGCCAGTCACCGTCACACATAAAACTCATTGAGTATTATCATCAGTTGGCCAATTTTGAGGATGTGGATCAGGAGGCAGCGGGTAGCAGCTGGCAGCCGGGTGCTTATCTGCCGCTACAAATGAAATATGCGCTGGCTGAAATTGTATTGGCCTGGCTGGCACGCAAGTCGGGCGAGCTCAAATTGGCGCTGGAAGAATTTGCGCTGGAGTTCAGCTGCTTAAACGAGACGCAACGCTTTGTGATACAGGCCATTTGTGCGCATGCCGAGCTTAGTGCTTAAGTATACGATTTGTTGTGTTATAGCAAAATTACTAGCGGAAATAAATATTTGTAATGCAGCGTGCTGGGTTTTCGTTCCTTCTGCATTTGGCATTTGGTCCAAAATTGGCAGTCCCTGTCTTCCACCGCTTGACAAAATATTTAACTGAAGGCCAAATATGTCAAAACATATCATAAGCAGTTCATTAGCTTCAGGCGCCTAAAATTAAAAACAGGCAATAAAAATTAGCATAAGCCAAAAGTAATTTCAAAGCATACACTTTTCGGTAGCAAGCCTTTAAGTCATGTATGGAGGCAAACGTGGAGCACCCAAACAGATTGTCTGGTTGGACGTGGACGGCATACGACAAGACGGAGGATCTGCGGGTGTGGCTTGAAAAAGCTTAATTACTCTAACTAACTTACTCAACCTTAACTTGTTAACGCGACAAAACTCAGGGCATTCTACTCGTTTGAAGGGATTCAAGAAGTTCACTCCACTCAACCAAATCTGGCGAAACAATCCTAATCCTTTTTATATAATATTTTACTAAATCTTTATAATAATATTAATTGTTTTCAGATCGGAGCTAGGACGAAAACATATTTTTAAGTAACATGTATGTATTTTTAATTCGTACGGAAAATATTATGAATGTCTGAAATATTTATTTGAAGTGCCAAACTGCCGCCCCGCTCTAGGCTGCAGTCTACCTGATATGTTGCGCCAGCAGTGCGATGGGAGCGGTGAGAGCTACAGGTACTATAAACATTCTAAATCGTACTATAAACATTCTAATCCAGTGGTGGGCAAGCCCTATACTCTCGGTGCTCCTTTGTTTTTGTAAAAACTCTTGGCATAGGCCGAGATTTCTTCACACAGACACAGCTCTTCGCGCTAAGCAGTACGAAAAACACAAACAACAATGTTATTTTCGTTTCGTCTGCCAGCTCGCACGCATATGCTTTGTTGGTACACTTTTGCGACAGTTATCTTCAACAAAGACGTTGTTGTTGTCTTGCGCACGATTTCGAGCAAAAAAGTGTGCAGCTGTGGAATGGGAAGCACTTGAAAACATTTTTGCTCATATTAAGTTTGAAATATTAAATTCTTCCAACTTCGGAAAATGAAGATCATATCTCTTCAGAAGAGTAGTGGGAAATCGATTTTTTGACTGGGAAAATGATTTGGATCATTTATTGAAAGGATCATGGGAGATTTATTTGACTTTTGATTTATTAAGTTGGTTTGTTTTTCATTACATATAACTGAGCAGAATATGAAATTCCTTTTTTTTACAGTGTACATATTTAGCAAATTTTTTTTTCCTTTTTATCATAACAAAGTTTGTATGTATTGGTGTTTACTCTTCCATAAGGAACTTTTGCCCATCACTGTTCTAATCTTTACAATGGATTTAAAAAACTTTTTGGTTATATATATAACTAGATGACCCGGTGAACTTCGTATCACCTAAACTTGATTTGATTGTAACTCTTCATAAGCGTTTATTAATTGTAATCAACCCTCCAACTCCAATTTATTGAAGTAGATAATATTGGCCGCATCGTATTGAGTTTCGTTTGGTTATTGAATAAAAATCATTTGTAATATTAATATCTTTTATTAACATGATGAAAGATAAATGCAGTTAACATTCAAGATAAAGCTTTCTGGTCAACTGTCCCGGAATGAAATTTTGAATGGTCGCATTGAGATCATCGACATCTTTGATTTTAGCCGCCAATATGGCCCGTTCGCTGAACCAACTATGGTTATTGAAGTTCTGCGCTACGTTGGGGAAAACACGCCCTATGAGCTCCTCCTTCGACTCGGTCAACTGACAGAAATCAGTGGGCAATGTGATGAATCCGGTCGAGATATCAACTGCGACTTTCCCATTACCAATGTCCAACAATTGCATTGAAAAAACATCGGTATTTCGATCTTGTTGCAAAAACACTCGCATGTTAGTTGTCAATCAGAGTGTCTTCACATGCCGCCATAAATTTGATGATTTTAAGCATGCGTTTAGCTCGTCAGCTACAGTTGATCGTGGAATAACTGGAAGAGTCCGAGGAAAATCACCGGACAACAGAATCATGGCTCCACCAAAAATATTTTGATTGTCACGGAGATCTTTCAACGTTCTGTCCAGTGCCTCCAGTGACCTCTTGTGGGCCATCGAGCATTCGTCCCAAACGATGTTTGTAGAACCTTTGCCATTGCGCTGTTTTTGGCGATGTTGCAAGCTGGTGTCTCGTAGATTTGTATGTTCAGGGGCAATTTCAAGGCAGAATGTGCAGTTCGTCGCCTTCTAACAGAGTCGCTGCTATTCCAGATGAAGCCAATGCTAAGGCAACTTCATTCTGCGATCGAATCCTTGCCAAAAGTAATGAAATTAAGAACGTTTTACCAATGCCTCCGGGAGCATCCAGGAAGTATACTCCTCCAGTTCCATTTTACACAGCTTCTATCAAAGTGCCGTACGTACTTTTTTGTTGGTGATTTAATTGCGAAACATTTTTACGAACTGCTTCGGCTAACGCTTCGACGTCGTATTGTTGTTCTCTTTGTAACTCGTGGTTAAATGCATCGTGCATTGGACGATTGGGTGATATCATGACCAAATTCGACAACACTCTATTCGCCATCAATAAACACATGTCTTCTATCATGATCAATGTCTCATTGTGGATTTCTGCAGTCATTTGCAATGCTGGATTTAAATTTTGGCGACACACACGGTTCAAGACATCCTCAGACATGTCGTCCTTATATTTGACCCACAAATCGTTCGGATTCGAAGGGAAACATGTGGATATGATAATCGCAAAGAATGTTCGAATTTGATGTAAGTCTCACACAAATGGTTTTCAGTTGTTGAAACGACGTCGGACCACGAACATTCACCAAGACATTTAGCAAGTAGTGACTCCATATCGAGTTTCAATGATGTTTGACTTATGCCTGAAACACAATTGCGACCACAACGCAGACCGCTGCGGTATTCCGCATTTTGAAACGAGTAAGCTTATGAGAACGTCAGGAATGGAACAGAACGGCTGACGACCATCGCAAACGCTGCGTCCAATTTAGGGTTGCATTTTCCCAACAGCCGCAGTAATGATTTCATTGAATTTCATTACAGCTGCTTAAAAGTTTTCTATTTTTAGAAATTTGAGAAACTTCCTCGTTCTGGTTAATTTTAAGCGACCAAAGGGAACGCGACACGTTGGTCAAGTGGACAAACGCTTGGCTGCTGAAACGGAAGACCCGAGTTCAATTCTCAGGCGAGGCACATAAAATCTTATAGAATAGAGTACAATTATTTTTTTTTATTATTATTTTTTGCATAACAGACCTGGCGAATCAGCATTGCTGCTACGGCCGTCATTTGGCCGACATGCCGTCCTAGGACATGCCTACAGATAAAAGATACAAATAAGTCAACGGCCGTGTGAGCGGGCTATGATTTGATAATTATACGCCGATTTAATATCAAGGAATGAAAAAGTTTTAGTTTTTATTAATGAAACGATTTGACGCAGTACAAAAGAAAATTCAAATAGCAAGTGAACAGAAATTTCTCATAGTAATTTCTCACATCAGTAGTGTTGTCAGATATGCATATTGCTATCATTTATGCCTGAAACACAATTGCGACCACAACGCAGACCGCTGCGGTATTCCGCATTTTGGAACGAGTAGTCTTATGAGAACGTCAGGAATGGAACAGAACGGCCGACGACCATCGCAAAACGCAACGACCGACGATAGAACTGGTTCTAATTTCACGCTGCGTCCAATTTAGGGTTGCATTTTCCCAACAGCCGCAGTAATGATTTCATTGAATTTCATTACAGCTGCTTATAAGTTTTCTATTTTTAGAAATTTGAGAGACTTCCTCGTTCTGGTTAATTTTAAGCGACCAAAGGAAACGTGACACGTTGGTCAAGTGGACAAACGCTTGGCTGCTGAAACGGAAGACCCGAGTTCAAATCTCAGGCGAGGCACATAACATCTAATAGAATACAGTACAATTATTTTATTTATTATTATTTTTTGCATAACAGTCCTGCCGAATCAGCATTGCTGCTACGGCCGTCATTTGGCCGACATGCCTACAGATAAAAGATACAAATAAGTCAACGACCGTGTGAGCGGGCTATGATTTGATAATTATACGCCGATTTAATATCAAGGAATGAAAAAGTTTTAGTTTTTATTAATGAAAAGATTTGACGCAGTACAAAAGGAAATTCAAAGAGCAAGTGAACAGAAATTTCTCAAAGTAATTTCTCACATCAGTAGTGATGTCAGATATGCAAATTGCTATCATTTAGGCTCAACCATAGTGGAATAATATCAAGTGAACCAGATAGCTTGAAGTACCCAAAACTGTCAAAAAATTTTTTGATTTTTCTTTTCTCCTTCTTCGTTATATGTCTTAACCCATCCGAGACATTAGTACAAAAAAGTTACTCAACATTTTTACGTACCAAACAATTTTTATTTTCAGTAATGAAAATATTAATAACCGCACGTGTGTTACATGTTTCTTTCCTTTTCTTACTGCCTATGATCTCCTGCTCCTCAAAATGGTTAGCGCAAACACGCGCTGAGGATGAAAAAGTGGTATTGCATACTTTTATCCACTTTCGTCGCAAATCTTCATCCTTTGGCAGCGAAAACATCGGCACCGCTGCATCGCAAGTGCTTTTGCACAAATGGCAAGAGTTCGGCATTGATATTTTTTTCTTTTTACTTTTTTCTTCAAACGAAAATCAAAACACAAACGGGTTAATATTTTTGACAACGCAACTGACAGTCTTGGGTACGAGAATAGAATGTCATTGCTATCTGGTTCACTTGATATAATTACACTATGGGCTCAACAGGCCGTTTGGCGAATTTTGTTTACAGAGGCGTTAAATTGTATAGAAATTGAACTGCCGACGACCGTTGATTGCAGTTTGTTTACTGCGGCAGGCCAAAAAAACGCATAGTTCTGTGAACGTGGTCGGTGTTGTGTTTCAGGCATTAGGCTCAACAGGCCGTTTGCCGAATTTTGTTTACAGAGGCGTTCAATTGTATAGAAATTGAACTGCCGACGACCGTTGATTGCAGTTTGTTTACTGCGGCAGGCCAAAAAAACGCATAGTTCTGCGAACGTGGTCGGTGTTGTGTTTCAGGCATTATACTTCAAAAATTATAAGATTTGAACAACTAAGAAGTACCACGCCCCTTGTCAAACGCCCATCCAAGAGATGCTGCATACGAAATTTCAATGCTGCACGACTTTTAATTCCAAAGCTATTCGATATTAAAAATTTTGTTTGTATGGGCAGTGCCATGCCCACTTGTCCACTGCCCGTCCCATTTTCCCAGTTGAAGGATGTGGATATGTAGTAAGTTCCTGCCGAGTTTCATTGATGTGTTATGTGTAGTTCTAAAGTTATACACAAATGTGGAGTTGATCAAAAAGTGCCACTCCCCTTATCCTACGCCCATAACATTTTACCAGTGGGACGACGCATCCAAGAGGCGGCTGCATATGAAATTTCAATGTTGCACGACTTTTAGTTCCAAAGCTATTCGATGTAAACCATTTGGTTTGTATGGGCGGTGCCACGCCCCCTTGTCCAATTGGGTCCAATTATAAATCAGAACCATCCCTGAACCCACTCAACCACACTCACTAAATTTCATCAAAATCGGTTCAGCCGTTTTCGTGGTTTCGCCGGACTAACGCACGGCAATCCATTTTTATATATAAGATTTGGTTCCTGTTGCGCTTGGCTTGGCGCTTGTTGAGGGCTAACCGGCTAACCAGGCTAACCAATCAAATTTGGAGATTTTGCGCTTGGTTTTTAAGCACATGTAACAACCTAAGGTGCTTATTTTGTAAATCCCAACGCCTCACTTCACCCTGCGTTCACTAATTTGGTATTTTGTAAAACGCATCACCTCACTCGGTGACTGCTCGCGTTGTCTTACGTAGTTTCATATGAAAATCGGTACCGCGTAAAACGCAACGCGGCGCATTCACTCACTTGAACTGTCAAATCGTTCACTTGGGTTTGTGCTCGCGTTCAGTTTTTTAAACGCAAAATTTTTGGTAATTTCGAGTGAAAATTGATTTGTGGTAATCTGCAGAAGCAAATAATAAGTATTGCAGTACTTTTTAAAGACAAATACTAAAGAAAAAAGTACAAAAAAAAGAAAATACTAGCACTCCAGTTGAGGATCGAAATCACAAAAAAAAAAGAAATGCATCGCGGTTGAGGGTTGAACTCGCAACTTCTCGCGTGCTAGTCGAACGCTCTAACCACTAGGCTATGGGAGGTATGCAATGGATGCGGCAAATTTTGTGTGTTTTGTATTTGGCTGATAAATTAAGAAAAATACAACTCTTTTTCGTAAGAACTTGACAGCTCAAGTGATGCCGTAAGACAACGAACGCAATTACACCGTGATTTACAAAATGCCGTTTTTTGATCCCGGCGTTGGCTTCGTGTTCGGTTTGCGTTCGTGATTTATACGGTAAGGCCGTAAATGTAAAAATTGGTACTAATAATGCAAATGGTTTTACAACGGAATGGTACTAATAAGGGAAAAAGTATGTACTAATAAGGATGCTTCTTTACGAAAAAGTGCAACCGTTCCAAGTTGTAAAAAAAAACCGCTTACGGTAATAAGCAAAAAATACAACACTGCTTTCGCCGCTGGATCAACACTGTCAATAGTAACGAGAACTGCCATCGCTCGTTATGCCACTTCCACGTTCGCTATGAACTGCCGAGTTCTGCTCAGTTTTTTGTTGGAGTTTTGTGGGGGCGGTTCCGTTTTTCCGTGTTTCCGTTGCGCTGAAATACGGAAGGAAGTGCACAGAATTTTTCAGCACAGAAATTCGTTTGTAAATCCGAAGCGACTGCCATAAACCAATTGAAAAATTGTCAAGAGAAGTGTAAAATATGAGTTAAAGCAAGAATAAAGTGAAATTTTGGTGCATTAGCGAGCGAATTGGCAATTTGAAAATTTGTGCATATGTATTATGTATGCACACAAAAGTTGTGAGAAAAATTTGTGGAGTACATGCAGAGTGCGTAAGATAGGAAAGGCCTACCAAAAAATGGCCGCAAACAATATTGAATGTTAGCACAAAGATATACATATGCGCCTACCTACAAACATATGCATGCAGTGGAGAAGCGAAAATAGAGACAGTGTTGGGGAAAAATAAGCGACGGCTACACCCAGAAAAATAAAAGATTGCTACCATAAGCGAGCAAGTGGTGGGAGTTGGTGCAGTGAAGTGCAGTGTGGCGCATACAAAAGCGCATAGCTGTAGTAGTAAATACCACCAATACCACCTACGCACTCATTCTCGCGCACACAGTCCATCTGCTGCTGTTGTACTGCCGTGGGAGAAAAAGTAGCGCAGCAACAAACGGCAACTCTGCGCCGTCTCTTAAAACACTGCACAGCCGCCTGGCAGCGAGAAGAGCAGATTGTAGCGAATTTTAAAGAAAATAGTAATATTTAAGGCAAAGTGCCAATTGTGTGCGCAAATTTCAATGCAAATTGCTGCCTGGCTGCGCAAAAATTACATTCTGAAATTTGTGTATAATTTTCCGACGGGCAGCTTCGCTCGTTACCGCTACTCGTTTCAAAATTGAGGGGATTACTAGTTTCTTCGTTGGACGTTCGCTGCTCCCTCACTCACTTGTTGTTGTTGTTGGTGTGTTCGTTATTGCTGTTGCTGCTCGCCTGCTTCGCTGCTTGCTAACTTTTTTTAATGTAATAATATGGATTGCAGTCTTGCAGAGCAACAAAATTCTGTGAATTGTCTTGACGAATCTGTAAGTATTATGAAATTTAGTTGTTTTTGCTTTTATATTTTAGAGTTTTCTATTGGCTGGTGTGTGTTGGCTTTCCTCATTTGTCATTTGCTATGCGCTATGGGGTCACACACACACACACAGTAACACATGCAAACATGTAATTACACAACATATGGACTTATGGGATCTGCAGCAATGAGTACATATTCATATTTTGATTGTACAATTTTTTCTTTGAATATTGTTTTTCTTTGGCGAATTGATGAATTGATTGCCACCCTCGCCGCTGCTTTTGTTGTACCGTAAAAGCACTTAAGAGAGCGAAGTAGTATTGCCGGCTTGCTCTGCTCGTTTGTAGGAATTATGCAGTGCTGCCGGAAATGCCATTGCGAAAAATGGGAAATTATTCCTATTTGAAATGCGATGTGTGTAGGGACACGAATATCGAAAAATAAATTATCGATTCCTACTCATTTCGGCATCGACCGAAAAGTATCGATGTACTCAAAATATCGGTGCAAAATGATCGATATTCAATATATCGAAATTAATTACTCATAGGGCCAGTTTCACAGTGGATGTTTAAACTCTGATTGCAGTTTGAATAGGGAATTTCAGTTTCACAGTTGGAAGTTAAACACGATTTAAATAGCCGATTGTGGATATTTAAGTATGGCACAGAGTTGCAATCGAAAACAAATAAACAGCTGATTTCGGACGAGCAAGCAAGCTGCGTCGACAATTTTGCAATTTATAAGAGATCAAATTAAACATAAAACTGGATGGTATAGCACATATAAGGGCCAGTTTCACAGTGGATGTTTAAACTCTGATTGCAGTTTAAATAGGGAATTTCAGTTTCACAGTGGGAAGTTAAATACAATTTAAATGCCCGGTTGTGGGCATTTAAGTACGGCACAGAGTTGCAATCGAAAACAAATAAACAGCTGATTTCGGATGTGCAGGCAAGCTGCGTCGACAATATTGCAATTTATAAGCGGCCAAATTAAACATACAACTGCATGGTGTAGCACATATAAATGATCCCGTAGTATTATAAATAATATAAACTGTGGATTCTTTGAAGAATATCCAATAATTCACTTCTTTCGGCCGACGAAAAATTTTTAGCTCGCGCTGCCTCCATAATTGAACAATTGAACATATGTTTTTGGCAAGTTGTGCTGTGTTCAATTGCCAAATATTCGAAGTTGCCATTCATTATTCCGTATTTAAATAAATGCACTGTGAAACTCAAGAAAAGTTAAACTAGATTTAAACTCAATTCGCAAATTAGATTTAAACATCCACTGAGAAACTGGCCCTAAATGATCCCGTAGTATTATAAATGATATAAACTGTGGATTCTTTGCACAATATCCAATAATTCACTTCTTTCGACCGACGAAAAATTTTGAGTTCGCGCTGCCTCCATAATTGAACAATTGAACATATGTTTTTAGCAAGTTGGGCCAACCTTCAACTGTCAAATATTCGAAGTTGCCATTCATTATTCCGTATTTAAATAAATGCACTGTGAAACTCAAGAAAAGTTAAACTAGATTTAAACTCAATTCGCAAATTAGATTTAAACATCCACTGTGAAACTGGCCCATAGTAAATAAAATTAGTTACATTAGCCCAATTCACAACCTTGTGCCAATGGTCTGGGATTTTTGCAATTGACAGTTTTGTAGCAAACTACTGTCAAAACTACTGTAAGTTTGCTACAAAACTGTCAATTGCAAAAACCCCAGACCATTTGCCCAAGATTGTGAATTGGGCTATTGTATTTCAGAATTTTTTCAAAAAACAATAACAAACAAAAAAGGAATGTTGCACAGCAACATATTGGCCCATTATATTTCAATCAGCCTTAAAAGAAAAATCTCTATTTTAATAAAATATCTACTCATTGAGATAAATCAATTTAAAGCAAAAGGAACTTTCAAGTATTCCCTTCTGCATCCTCTAAATCGCTTAAGAATAGAATTTCATTTAATTTTTTGACGGCGAGTCGATTACGCATATGTATAGTAGCTCCGGGGCTTTGGAAAAAAGTTTTTCGGATGGCACCGATGTTGGGGGTATGTGTAACTATTCCCGCGATACTTTATACAGAAATAGATACATGTTTTTCAACTTTTCCCAATTTATTGATTTTCAAATAAAAATTGTTTTAAAACATTTAAAATTCACCTTCTAGCAAATATTGCAAATATTGCATATATTGCTTTAATAAATTTCGCGCGTTCTTCTGCGCCATTTTGCGTAATTTAGAGATGAAAACTTGGTTTCGATATTGGGTGAGAGGGATCGATACCTTCAAATATCGAGTACTTCAGAAGTACTTGAAAAAATACTCATATCGAAACCAATAATATCGATACTGAGTAATATCGATACTATTTTCTAGTCCCTAGATGTGTGGGTGTTTCTCGAACACTAAGCTACATATTATAATCTCATCTGTTTAATTAAACAAATTCAAATATTGAATATACATACATATGTATATGTTTCTTTTCGACATGTTTTATATTTCTTTGGTACTGATTCTTTTCAAGAATTGTTGAATAGTTTTTGTACAATTTTATTAACATATACATACGTACATATATTTTTATGTTCAGTGTCCCTGAAGATGAGGTCCAAAGGATGTCCAAAGAAAAAATTATTAAACTCCAAACAAAAGTTTTTGATTACCAAGAGACCTTGAAAAGAATCAGTACCTAAAATTCAAATATGTACATATTTTGAAAACCACAAATTGCGATTTTGCGGTTGTGCAGTTAGTGAGTTGGAACATTAAGCAAAAATTGCAGTTATATTCAGATAAAAGCTGAATCGCTACAATATTGCTTCTCTCGTTTTAAGAGCATAAAAGTACAAGGAATTTATTATTATTCTAAAAGTACGTGACTTGAAGCACTTGGTTTAATTGCTTTTGTTGTGTCACGCACTCGTAGCAATTTTTGCAGCATATCATTTCGATCCGCTGCGTGAGTGATGAGCCTTGCCTTAGTTTCTTTGCATTAGCAGAGTTCAAACTCCATAAAGTGAGGTTCTCATGCTCGTTGCACGATTTTAAAACTTGCCACGCAAACGTGTTTTGCACGTGATTCATGCTGTGTTGTTTAGAATTTTTCGTGATAGCGAAATGGGAAATGGGTTGGTTGCCACAAAACGAGTCCATAAAGAAAGTGAGCCCTGTACGGGCAATTTTCGTATGTATGGCAAACTGCGCGCTGATGACGTGTTACAGTCAAGGTTAAGTTCGAGTGTGGTCGTAGGAGAGCCTTTTCCAGGTAACAGGAATTTTATTAACCAAGTTTCACTCCCTTAGAGCGCAGCATAATTTTACGGTACAATTGCGTGTGACACATGGTCTAAGCTACATATGTATGTACATATGTACATACATAAGTGCGCTGTGAGTGAGTGATACCGCTGTATAATTCTGCGCAATAGCGCAGAAACTTTCTTTCATTTGTACGTTAAAGTCCACGTTTATGTTTCCAATTACCTAGCGACAATCAGGGATTATAACGTAAATTTGTGATAATTCCACAAATAAAATTTCAAAAAAACAACAAAAATTATATAGACAAAAAATCGAATAAAAGATATAAGCTAAAGCTGCAGTTTTCGAAACAAAGAAAATATGCGCACATGTAGGTATGTATATCATGAGAACGTGCTGTTTTATTATTATCTTAAAAAAATTGTCCTATAAGAATTGTAGATATATGACGCCATTAATTTCAATGAACGAAATGAGTCATGGACCCTTTAATTGTAATTATTAGATATTAGTTCTTCTTAAATTTTGGTAGTGATTTGCAAATAAATAACTACTTTAATAAATTTGAATCTACTCACAATTGCAACTCTGCTTGTTTGTTTTTTTAAATCATTCACATTTACCATTCGTCTCCTGCTCTTTCTTCCGTTTGCCTTCGATTCGTTTGCAGTGTTGCCAGGAGTCCAGGTTAATTTTTCCTTTAATCAAATTGAAGAATTCATTTTGTGCTTAATTCATATGCGAAACTCTTTTCAAGAAGCTCTATCTGCGGTGCTTTCTATTTCTGTATAGTCCGCTTTTACACGATGCGACTCGGCCCCGGCGATTTTTTCGCATTCCGCTTTGAAATCGCGCATAGCTTTTACACGATGCGACTCGCTCCACTCCACATATTGACACTAGAGTCTGCAGCTGGTTTTATTTCTGTAATTTGTAAACATTTAAAGCACTTATTCCACTCTTTGCTCATTTTTTTCTTTATATTTACTTTTATGCGTAAAGTTCTGTAAATTTTTCAGTTTATTTGCAATACGTATTCACTCGATTTCAAGTTTTAATTTACAGTCGACAGCGCGAAGCGCGAAAACGAATAAAGAGGAACGTCAGAAAATCAGAAAATCGCAGCACAATCGCTGCCCGAGCGATTTTGCGCGTTCCCCTGTCGTTTCACCCCTCTTTCCTACATTCTTCCGTGTCTCCGGGGCCGAGTCGCATCGTGTAAAAGCGGACATATAATCATCGATTACTGTTATTACTTGATTAGTTTTGTTGCTGTTAATCCACTCATCAATTAAAAATAAAAAATTTTTTGTATCTGCACTTTTTCGTCGCATTTGAAATGAATCATGCTCTTATATTTTATGTTGTTCAAAAGTAAATAGAAATCCTGACGATTTTTAATCGCAGGAATTTTCCGTCGCTTGGCAACCCTGCCTCTTATTGTCGTTGTTGTTTACCAACAACATCGCACGCCAACTAGACTCGCTCCACTCACTCGGCTACTCGTCGCATTCACTTTACAGGCCGACGTCGACGTCGCGTCGTCTTGTACGAGTAGCGGCAGTGCAGAAGTGAGTGAGCGTAGCAGCAGAGCAGATCGTTTGCAGCACGCGAGTGTTTTGTTTCGCGGTCGTGTGCAGAACAAATACAAGAGTGTATTTTTAATTACTTTACTCGTGGAAGCAGAAAAAAGGTGGAATACATTTTTCGGTGCATTCCATTCACGCACAACAGCGAAGTAGGAATTTTCGTTGTCTGTTCAAATATCACTTGAAAGCAATAAATAAAGTGCCTTTTACGCGGTACTCCTATAGATAGCAGCAGAGCAGGAGGGAGGGGTACCACCACACTCTACCATTAAGCTAATGAAATAGTGTAGCCTAGCAGCAGAGCGACGCAGTGGAAAAGCAATTGCCTGCTGTGTGGAAAAATCAATGAGCAAAACGCATTCGCATCGTGAGTAATTCAAATGCACTTACTCCATTACCATCCATCGACTGAGACTACCAACCAATTTCCATTTTCTGTTACCCAATTGCACACACTTCATATTTCTATCTATCTGCTACTCGTACTTTGCTCTGACGTTTATTTGTTGTGCTGTTGTTTGTCTGTCTGCCTTTTGGAGATTTTTCATTTTGTGTCTTAATTGTTTGTTTTTTTTGTTTGGTAAGCTTTATTTTTGTTGCTGAACTTATTTGAATGTTGACTTGTTTTTGCTTTGTTGTTGTTTTTGTAATTCGAACAAAGGCCGTTTTTAAATGACTTTTTGAAAAATAATTTTCCATATTTGCTACGTCGCTCGTAGCTTTTAGCCTTGCAATTGTTTTTGTTGCGTTCTTTTTATTTAATGTGTCTATGCTTTTTTTTCTATTTTATGTTCTGTCTACCTAGCTGCTCTTCGCAGGCTATTTTATGCATTTTTTTCTAGCTATATTCTGCTTAGCTATTTTTGAATTTTATTTGGTGCTTATTTCCGTATTTCATTATGGTCCGATTTTCGGCATACATATGTATGTATTTGCATTTTTATTTCAGTATTCATATCTACTGTTTATGCGCTGCAGCGGATAAATGCTCGGTGGCTAATGCGACGAGCATCCGCTGGTTCAAAACACAGCAGACTCGTCTAAAAAACAAAAAGCATTTGTGTTGAAATTTTTTCATTATGCGGCGTCAGCTTACCGAGAGTATTCTTTGTCATGATAAAAAGAACTTCTCAATTCTGTTCGTATATAGAATAAATTTGTAGGTCCTCCCTAAACTTGTGCCAAAATAGAACGAGCACGAGAAAGCTATGTAAGCGGATTTTATGCACATTTGCCTTTTTATAAGCTTTATATTAACTTCAAATCAGGTATGTATGTCGTCAAATCTAGTAATCAATTTTTCACCCACTTCCCGACTACTTAGAGATCTGAAACTTTGCATACATGCCTAATCTAGAGCCCAATACATGAATCAATAAATTTTATGGGCGTAGGATAAGGGGCGTGGCACTTTTTTATAAACTCCAGATTTGTGTATAACTTTAGAACTACACATCACACATCAATGAAACTCGGTAGGAACTTACTACATATCAATATCCTTCTACTGAGAAAATAAGGGGGGCACTGGATAAGGGGGCGTGGCACCCCCAGACAAACAAAATTTTAGATCTCGATTAGCTTTGGAACTAAAGGTCGTGCAGCATTGAAATTTCGTATGCAGTCGCCTCTTGGATGTGTCGTCCCACTGGTAAAATTTTATGGGCGTAGGATAAGGGGGCGTGGCACCCCCATATAAACCAAATTTTTGATCTCGATTTGCTTTGGAACTAAAGGTCGTGCAGCATTGAAATTTCGTATGCAGTCGCCTCTTGGATGTGTCGCCCCATTGGTAAAATTTTATGGGCGTAGGATAAGGGGGCGTGGCACCCCCCATACAAACAAAATTTTTGATCTCGATTTGCTTTGGAACTAAAGGTCGTGCAGCATTGAAATTTCGTATGCAGTCGCCTCTTGGATGTGTCGTCCCACTGGTAAAATTGTATGGGCGTAGGATAAGGGGCGTGGCACTTTTTTTATCAACTCCAGATTCGTGTATAACTTTAGAACTACACATCATACATCAATGAAACTCGGTAGGAACTTACTACATATCCATATCCTTCTACTGAGAAAATAAGGCGGGCACTGGATAAGGGGGAGTGGCACCCCCCATACAAACAAAATTTTTGATCTCGATTAGCTTTGGAACTAAAGGTCGTGCAGCATTGAAATTTCGTATGCAGTCGCCTCTTGGATGTGTCGTCCCACTGGTAAAATTGTATGGGCGTAGGATAAGGGGCGTGGCACTTTTTTATCAACTCCAGATTTGTGTATAACTTTAGAACTACAAATCACACATCAATGAAATTTGGTAGGAACTTACTACATATCCATATCCTTCTACTGGGAAAATAAGACGGGCAGTGGACAAGTGGGCGTGGCACCGCCCATACAAACCAAATCGTTTATATAGAATACCGTTGGAACTAAAGGTCGTGCAGCATTGAAGTTCCGTATACAGGCCCCTCTTGGATGCTTCGTCCCACTGGTAAAATTTTATGGGCGTAGGACAAGGGGCGTGGCACTTTTCAAGCAACTACACACTTGGGCTTCAGTTTATAATTATAGGTACACCACACATCAATAAAAAACGATAGGAACTTACTTGCCGCGCCCTGCTGGCAAAATAGCAACAACTCACCGCGTCACAAATATGCCACGAATATTAGGGTAGATCACTGCCGTATTATTTGTTAAATTGAGGATATGACATCTGACGATAGGAAACACTGTGAATACCCTAAATATTGTGTACTGCTCTGCAAGTTTTAAATTCTTTTTGTGAAAAATTTCAGAGCTCTAAAATTGAATTTATGGAAGACTAAAAAGTAGAAAATAAAATTATATAAAAAAAAAACTTTTTAAAAATAAGCTTTAATTTATTTAATGTACTAAAAAGTAGAAAATAAATTGTTTTTAAGTCACCTGTATCTTACTATCAATAAAAGCTTGTGCGCTCAATATCCAAATTCAAAATATCTTTCATTACTAGAATCTATTTGCAAAAAATTATTTAAATAAAATATTGTGGTAACTGTTTGACAAATATTGAACACATGAGCGCCCCAAGCTTTTATGGATAGTAAGATACAGGTGACTTAAAAACAATTTATTTTCTACTTTTTAGTACATTAAATAAATTAAAGCTTATTTATAAAAAGTTTTTTTTTTATATAATTTTATTTACTCTCGGCATTTATTTACTTACTTTCTAAATATGTATGTACATTTTTGCCTTAATAAATATTAGTAGTAATCCATCAATTATAATCAGCAGGGGCGCCTGGTGAGAAGCCAGCCCTACGTCTGGTTACTGGTTGTTACTGAACCAATCAAGAAGGAGAAGAATAATAATTTAATTTTGTGCCAATTTTTGAAATTATTTTGCGCCTTTTTTGTCAATTTATTCTTTACTTAATTTTGATGTTACTTGGTGCTTCTGCCAACTTTATTCTTTGTCTATTTTCTGTATTCCAATTTGTGCTAATTTATTTTCTATTTTCTGCACATTTTTGTAGTACCTTTTTCCATTTGTTTTAAATTATTTTAATTTATATTTTTTCTAGTTTCGTTTCGAGCGGGTTTTTGAAGTTGCTATTTAACTGTTTGCGCACGTTCGCTCAATATTTGCTGAACGTTTTTTTTAGTCATTTGCTTTTAATTAAGCATTCTCTTTCTTAAATCGCCTGCTGCCTTTTATTCGCCGCCTCCTTCGCCTTTGACACCCATTCCTTTGCTGCAGCCCGCATTCGCGTGCGTGCATGTTTTGCCCGTTGTTTGTTCTTTGCGTCGTTTATTGCTTTTGCTTTGGCTTTGGCTTCCACTTCTGTTGCGGGCTCCCCTTCGTTGTCCGCCGATGCGCTGCGATATCGCTTCGCTTGCCTCCCCTGTCTTTTGCTGAGCGTTGCCCATATTATGCGCCCCCATTCCTGCACTTGGAATTACGGCCGGCGTATGTCCGTCCGTATTTTGCCTTCGTTCTGCGCTTTTCATATTTTTCTTTCATTGCATTTTTGTTGCTGATGTTGTTGGGTTTTGTTGTTTTCGCTGTAAATATTTTTACTGACGCTCATTTCCGTTCATTTCGAGAAAAATAAGCACTGCTGCCCTGCTGGATTTTCATTTTTGGTATGTCATCGATTGTCGTCACATTTCCAAGTTTTACAACTCCCCAACTTCATGCCCGGACTGCAAATTCTGCTCTCTATAGAATGTAGAATAGTTCTAGCAATGATATGCCCCCCTTCTGTTTCAAAATACATATGTTATTCTAATGGCAATTTTATGTTTTTCCTCTTGATTGTTTTCCCCTTTATTTTGAAGTCGGCATTAAGCCAGAGATTATCTATAGAGATTGCATTATTATAGAAAAACGCTCCACTATATCAAAAATTACTTCTTTTGTGTTCAATATAAAATGTAGTACCTTATTAAATCATGTTTAAAATGAACTATACAAGATGTTCAATATAAACTTTGTATCGGTTTGAATGAACTGATTTAACATTCTCTTTCTTCAATAAGTAATGGGATCCTTTTTTAAGTTCCTTATTATGAAATGTAAAGACGTATCTCTTTTTAATCCTTCAACATATCCTGTGGCAATTGATGCCAGTGTTTCAATATAAAAAGAGGCATTTTTTCTTGACCCTTTCTCACTTCACTCATCACATCATCTCGAAACCTCAATTCATAAAAGTATAACAATTCTTTAAAATGATTTTCTCTAACGTTCTCGACTCACAATTAAAAGGAATTACCTATGCATGTATCAGTATTAAGTTTCCTCTTAATTTTGATACATCCAAATTAAATTATCATGTTGTTCTGGTATTAGTTTGTCTCGCCTTTAAAGCTTTTTCGCTTTAGTACATATTATGTATGTATGTACGGCTGAGTCCAAACTTTTATCTTAAATCAGTTTATCTTGTTTGTAGTAATTTTGACTTTTATGTTTCGAGCATTTTATTTGCATTGTCAAATTTGCTTTAGCCACCGGTTCAATGATCTCAACAGAACTTCTGTGCTTCCTTCCACAAGCAATATCTTTATGTTCTTCTCATTTCTCAAGCACTTAAATTCTCATTTATTTTTCCCCCATTTATCAAGAAGTTCATTGTGCATACAGCAATTCGGGTTTATGCTGCCTACATACGCTTCATACATCAACAAGTGATCGTGGTTGTGATCGCGATCGTGACTGACCAATGCGACCCTGTGTTTTGTATGCGAGTTACGCATGCGCGCCGTCGCGCATCTCTTACTTCAACCCCCATTAACAACACTTCGCTACGGCTTGGCCAAAGAAATGGTTTCGAATTTCCAAAACCAATTGTTGAGTTTTGGTTCGTGGGTTGCTGCAATGTTCGTTCGTCTGCTCGTCCATCCGTGCCTTCGCCCTGCTGCCGCACGCTTATCTTGATCCTGTCATTATCCACTTTGGACCAGCTGCACCGCTCGAGCGTCCTTCCTTTCTCTGTGTATGTTTGGGCTGTGTGCATTTTAGGGGCAGGTGCAATTCTTATTTTCTTATGCGGAGCTGCTCCGATTTCAGCGCGACTGCTGCTTTTTTTACGTGGCCCTTGTTGCCTTTGCTTGAGTTTGGTCACGAGGCACTTTTGAAAAGCAGATGGCACACGCGTGTGCCGTGCCGTGCGCAGAAAGCACCCCTTCTTTTGATTGGATAGAAAGTGAGTGCTGATCTTGTTGCAGCGCCGTCTGCCATCTTCAAGAGCTGCTCGGCTCGGACAGATGTGATTACTTCACCCTCAATCAGGCAGCTGCAGAAGCTGGCGAGCGGGCCATCTTGAATTTTTAATTTGATTTTGCAGCATTTGTTTTCTTAGTTCTTTTCTTCGCGGATGAATTATCTACTGATCTTTTGCAAGGTTTATTCAAATCTCTTTGAAATATATGTAAGCCATCCATAGACTACGACTACATGTTAGATCTTTTGGCCACTGTTTCTTACATGGGCTAGACATTGATAGTTCTTTGAAAAATTAGGCTCCTTTTGGGATCAAACCGTTTAGAACAAAATTTTGGTACTAAAAATGACAATGGCTTAGTATTTAAAAAGTTAAGACGATGCGAACGTTAGTCACGCAGTGGTTTGCTTACAGAGAACATACTCAGAAAAATGCAGTTCATTGCCAGATTTTTAAACAAAATGATCAAATGATCTTTCATTTCCTCTTAAATCGGCCTGATCAGAGCTTGAAGCTAACCGCTTCCCTTTCAGAGATTGCATACTACTTACACACTGAGGCATGCTATATTTTGTGATGCTGCTCTATACAAGCTATTGCGATCGACTTTCTATATCTTGTATGGAACTGTCGTTTGTTCAGTCGTTGCTCTGTTGATCGTATTTTGCATTGCCTCTATAAATTTTCGCAATTCTTTACTTCTTTTATTTACTTGAGTGTGATATTTTCAATAATTAACTTACTTATCTCTCTTAGAAAAAAATGAAAATTCTTATTTTACCGCTCTTTTTTTTTCTATGCTTTTTTGTATCACATACTCGTACAATGTTATCATTTTATTACATTGTGTTGTCGTGGTCGCGCCATCATCACAGAAACGTGACATCTTTTCCGTTCTTAATCCATCTAAAATTTTTATTCGCGTGATATTCACTTGGGTATTTTACTTCTTTTTTGAAAAAATTTATAAGTATACATATTTACATTGTTGTTGTTCTTATTGTTGCTGCTATTATTTCGCGCAACAAACATTTTCAGTCAATTTAAATTCATTACACAAAATTGCCGCTTTCGTGCCGCAGTTGAGTGAGTTCAGTCTTCTTCCTTTCCTATGTTGCTCCCTCCCTTCATCCCCCTCCCACCATCCGTTCGTTCAACTGACAGCATGTCCAGCGTGTTGATGTTTCAACACTGATGTCACTCACTTTGTCTTTAGCGCGCATTTTTCACACTCGACACTTTTTCGGCGCGCTTTGGTGTAATTTGGCAGCAATTTTATTTAATGTTTTTGCTCTCAATTAATTAATTAAAATTATATATCGCACACTTCACACGACATAGTTAAAGCATATACATATTTAAGGGCTGTAGCTTCGGTTACTAGCCGAATTTAGCAACAATATAGGGAAAATGGAACAACATCAATAGAGCATCTGTTATGAAATTCATTTCGGAAAGGGAATTGAAATTTGACTCGTACTTAAAAAGTTATTCCGTGCTGCTATTTCTGAATTGGATTGGAATCCGCAGAATGTTTATTTCGTTTCAAATTGCAGAACCACTTGGACAAATGAGCACAATTTAAATTCTAAAGGCACAACGATGGAACTACTAGAATTTTAAGACTGGCTGCGATCCGTTCTCTCTGTCCCCATTTTTCGAAAAGTATAAGTTGTCAGAGCGAGCCATAAATTCCTTCTTTTTATTGAAAGCTCTTTGTCATTTCTATCGGAATTATAGTTTATTAGTCAATTACTTGTAGCCTGTTCTTGCTCTTCTTCAGCTTCTGCCCTTGACTTTAAGCAAACTATTATGAACACATGCAAATGCCTGATCTTTAATTGCCATTTCAAGTTCCGAGCTGGGCTAAGCTTGAGCAATTTTCCATATTTTTTTGCGCTCATTTATTTTAAGTGCTCTGCCACAAGCAAACCATATGTAATTGTTGTGTGCTCTGGCGTAAAAATAGTACTTTTACTATATAGTAGCAGTATATAGCCATGGACGAGACGATAACGCGCTTCAGTGGTAGTGACACTGAATGGACTGTGCCGGACTGTGCTGGGCTCTGACTAACTGTAACTGACTCCTGAACCTTTGTTTACAAAGTTATTACATGCAATTTATGAGACACCCCGGCAGGCAGGCAGGGGTGGGAGTGGCTGGTTGGCAGCCAGACTGCCGATAAGCCGCTAGTCACTCAAGGCAGCTGGCTAGTCGTCAGTCCATTTCAATCTAAAAGTAAACCTTAAGCTTTGTGTACTTGTGGCGTGGTAGTCAGGTCACTGACTGTGCAGGAAATCAAAGTAAATATAAATAGAGCTCATCAAAGTTGTGCTTCGATGAACCCACTAAAACTTCCACGTATAGAGGCAGTTTGTAGCAGCACGAGCACCGACCTTGAAATTGTAACTAGGCTCGAAAATGAAATTTTGTGTCAATAATTCTGCCAAGTGATGTAATGTTTTTAATTTCGTAAGTTCTTTCAACCTTCGTTGATTATCATTAACATTGGCCCACTGCAGATATGGGCGGCTCAAAAACCCAATCAAGCTTGAGCTGTAGTCTGTCAAGAGGCTGAAGTTTTACTTCAAATTTTTCTACTATGTATATATTTTGTTGTCATATTATTAACTCACTGAGCAGCTTGACCCAGCGAGGGCTGGCTAGCGCAAACATAAACATTTCAAGGTTGGCAATAAAGACAAATTTAAATTATGTGGGGTTATGTCTTAACGCTTAGCTAGAATTAAGGTTCTTTTAAAGTCCAAACACAGCAACACTTCCAAACATTTGAATTTTTCATTTCAAAGTGAAAGGTTGTTGTTTTAGAAATTGCTTTAAGATTCTGCTTTTACACAGGATTTACATAAAAAAAATTTGCTCTGAGGTTAGACTCTTCAATGTGAGGTTATGTTTTCTGAGGTAAATATGTAATGTTGTTCGAAGGAACTGTTCGATATGCCATATAATTTAAAAAAACCAAATTATTGCTATCGATTATGCTGTGAGTTCAGATTGTTTTAAGTTAACTTATGTTGGCTGATTTAAATTGAGGTTATGTTCTACTTATATGTATTTTGTTGAGATTAGTAGGATTTTATTTTATATACATTTTATATATGTAGATAATTTATTTGTAATGTAAAGTCATGATTAAGTAATAGAAACCTTCAAATTACAAAATATATTGTGTTGAGTTTGAATTGCGGAAAGTAAGATTATATTGAATTGAGGTTATGTTCTACTTTTGCTTACTTTAGTTTAGTAAAGCTTTTATTATGTCTTCGATTTTTAAAGCACTCTTTCTTCCTATTGTTTATATAATCTAAATTAACTTGCACTTGTGCTTACTGCGGCCTAACCTTGAATGAGAGGAAGTGTTGTTGTTTGGGGGCGATTATTTCATTAAGAGTAGCGTTTACTTTTAATTTTCAAAATTCATTTATAACAAGCGCACTTTTTTTGCTTGCTTTGCATTGTAGATTAAACATCTCACAATACTTGCTGGCGGCAGTGGTCCCTTCAAGTGTGACACAACTACGACGACGACGACGCCGGCGACTGGAGCAACAGTGGCGACGGCAGTGGCAGCGGCAGTCAAATTGCGCAAGTACAGCGAACGTTGCTTGACAACGCCCGAAACGACGAAATCCCACACTTATCGCATTTCCATGGCCAATTTGGAGGAGACGCAGGAGTCCGAGCTGGATATGATACTCGGCGAGCTGAGCTTGCTGGAGGCGGAGATCAGCAAAGGCGATGCGTCCTTCCTGCCCGGCGCGGGCGGCATGAGCATGAGCATGGGCCTGGGTGCCGCCTCGCCCAACACTACCGCGCCCTCCACACGCACACACTCACGCACCAACTCGAATCTCTCCAGTGCCACAACACTCTCCATATCGGGTGTGTCCGAAATCGGCAGCACCGCCACGCACTCCTCGTCCTCCTGCTCGTCTTCCTCCTCGGGCGGCTGTTCGGAGAATGGCGTGAACGGCGGCAGCGGTGTTGGCGGCTGCTCCATTGGCAGTGGCGTCGGTGGCGGACAGCGAGAGCCGCGCACCGAGTCACCGGACAACGACTCCGCCTTCAGCGATACGGTGTCGTTGCTGTCGAGCGAGTCGTCCGCTTCCAGCGGCACCAGCAGCGCGCTGCACCACAAGCAGCAGCTGCAGCAGCAACAGTTGCAGCTGCAGTACATGCAGCAGCAGTACACGGCGGCCACGCTGCACAACAGCAGCAAAGCAGCCAAGATTCAGCTGGCGCTGCACAAGCTGGAGCACGCCTCCATACGGCGGCTCTTCGTGAAGGCCTTCACCTCGGACGGCGCCTCCAAGTCGCTGCTGGTGGACGAGCGCATGACGTGCGGCCATGTAACGCGACTGCTGGCCGACAAGAATCACGTGCAGATGCAGCCACACTGGGCGCTCGTTGAGAATTTGGGGGACCTGCAAATGGGTAAGACTTTTGCTATTGACATTTTATATTTATGCCGCCAGTTGACACTATCTTACACTTTGCAGAGCGTCTCTTCGAGGATCACGAGCTGCTGGTGGACAATCTGATGACTTGGAACTCAGACGCTGGCAATCGTGTACTCTTCCAGCAACGCGTCGACAAACTGGCACTCTTTGCCAAACCCGAGATCTTTTTGCCCGGTCCACAGATGGCGCCGGGCAGTCAGCACGACGAGCACACACGCGGCATGCTGCTGGAGGAGTTCTTCGAGACGAATTCGCAGCTGCAGGTGGACGGCCCGCTCTACATGAAGGCCGATTCGAAAAAAGGCTGGAAGCGCTACCACTTCGTGCTGCGCTCCTCCGGCCTGTACTACTTTCCAAAGGAGAAGACGAAGAATACGCGCGATTTGGCATGTCTAACACTTTTCAATGGCTACAATGTATATCGCGGGCTGGGCTGGAAGAAGAAGTGGAAGTCGCCCACGGACTACACGTTCGGCTTCAAGTCGGCCGTGGACTCGTCCCTGGGCAAGACCTGTCGTACGCTGAAAATGCTGTGTGCCGAGGATCTGGAGACAATGGAGAAGTGGGTAACTGCCATACGCATCTCCAAGTACGGCAAGCAGCTTTGGGACAACCATAAGGTGCTAATGGAGGAGCTGACCGGCGCGACCGGCGACACGATCTCGAATAACAGCTTTGCGGTTTCAATGCGCAGCGAGTCCATTAGCAGCATCTCCTCGGCAGTTCCTTCGCAGTGCGGTAGCGTATCCTCCGCCATCTCGAGTATGTCCAATTCATCCGGCGGCCGCATCTCGCGTGCCTCCTCGTCCAGTTCCAGTGGCTGCATGTCCGACGACAACAATGGCTTCGACTCGGAGTTCACGACGGGCACCATCAAGCGCAAGCCCTCGATGAAGCCGAACCTACCGCTCACCACGATGACGCGCCAGCTGAAGGAGGTGGGCGAAATCATGAGTTGTGCCGAGGGCATTGGTAGTGGCGATGGCAGCGGCCAGGAGTCCGCCTCTCCTGAGCGCAGCGGCACGTTGACACGACGCCACAGCCGTCGCAAGTCGCAGGAGAGCAACGGCAGCGGCACACTGAAGCGCCGTCAGCCCATGGCGGCGGTGACCAAGCGCGGCTCCGCGGAGAGCATGAACGCCGGCGGAGCGGGGGGCAACTCCTCCGGCTCGTCCAACTCCACGCCCACACCCACGCCGAGCATATGCGCCAAGCCACTGCTGGAGTACGAGCTGCGCGCCTCGCAGGAAGCGGCTGCAGCCGCCGCCAATTGCATGAGTTCCTCGACGCTATCGCTGGACTCGCTGCCGCCGCCGCCACCACCACCGCCGCTGTTGGCGCATGAGCAAGAGCTGTACGGCTCGCAGCTGTCGCTGGTATCGCTGCCGCCGCCGCCACCGCCCGAGGATGTGCCACTGTATGTGGGCGTGCCGGCGCAGACGCCACCGAAGACGCTGCAAATGCCGCTGTACGGCTGCAAGCCGCCGGCAGTGCCCGCGAAGCCCATAAAGCAAGTCGTGAAGCCGGCGCCGCCCTACAAAGCGCCACCCGAGTACATGGGCCAGCCCGGCAGCGGCAGTGGAACACCCACAGTCGCATACACACACGCACACACCACGGGCACGCAGAAGAAAGTCTCTTTTGCGGATTCGCCGGTGCTGCTGCGTCGTAAGATGTGCTCGCCTGAGCCGCGCTCTCCTTCCGCGACGCAAACGCCCATGCCAATGTCCATGCCCATGCCACCAATGCAGTACTACGCAGCCGGGCCGGTTCCGCCGCCACGCGCCGATGTGACGCGCCTGTCCAGCAGCTCGACGCTCAGCTCGCTGGATTACGGCTCGCCGAAGCGACTGCAGGAGTCCAGCTCAAATCCGCCACGCGACTTCCTCAAGGATCTGCAGCGCGTCATGCGCAAAAAGTGGCAGGTGGCGCAGAAGTGCAAGCTGGAGCCGGCGACCACGCCGCACGAGGTGCTCGGCTTCCGCGATTTCTCCGACGAGCTGCTCGCACACAACCTCAGCTCCGGCGGCGGCTACTACCGCGAGACGGCGAACGTGAGCAACTGGGTGCAGGAGCACTACGGCGCGGGCGCGCCGCTGCTTAACGAGTACGCGCTGTACGAGAATTTGCACGCGAACAACGGCGGAGACGCGCTGCTCGAACCGCAGTTCCCCGTTGTGCAGCTGCAGGCGCCGCTCAGCACGTCCGCTGCCGCGTCTGCGGCGCAGCGC
Organism: Neria commutata; assembly: GCA_963457695.1. Lineage (NCBI taxonomy): Eukaryota > Metazoa > Arthropoda > Insecta > Diptera > Micropezidae > Neria > Neria commutata. The sequence goes on from OY735249.1 coordinate 2,163,490, forward strand.
AAAAAGCGACCCCCGCCGCCGCCACCCAAGCGCAGCGACTCCACGCATCTGACACATCGGGTTTAGTGGTGCGGCGGGCGGTTGCTGCGGCTGGCCACTTGCTGCAGCAAGCGGCAGTGCGAAGCACCTCAGACAGGGGCGGGCGGGGTAGATTAGTGTAGGGAATTAGGCGCCACATCGATGGCTTCCCACGACTTGTGCGAATTTGCGTTTTTCGCAGGCAATTTTCGAATGTCTGGCTCGCATGCGAGTAAATCCTCTTCTAGTTGTAAGCTCTAAAATGCATCTCGAATTTTGCAATTTCTAAAAGAATCTACGAAAGAAAAGCAAAATATCCAAGCTAAAATGCAGCGCTTTCATTATGCATAAACGAATTTGTACTTTTTTTCAATGCGAGTATTTGGAAATTTTTAGCACTTATGCACAGACACATACGAAAAATGGTATTTTAGCAAAATATTTAAGCGAACTTTTATACTAAATAAAAATGGAAATTTTACAAGAGTATGAATTTAAGCAAAATTTAATTTTAACTCCAACGGTAATTTGAATAAATTTGGTTTGAAGTGGAAAATGATATTTTATAAAATTTCGACTTTAAGCGAAATTATTTTTAAGCTAAAAAAAATGCAAATTATACTTACAAAATTTTGAAAACTATGATTTTAAACGAAATTTGATACGAAGCAAAACATTGGAATTGAAAAGAATTTTTGCAGTCAGATTTGAAAATGTTTTGTTGGTAAGCAAAATTTGCTTTTAAGCTATAATAAATAGTTTTACAAAATTTATATTAAAAGCGCATAAAACTAGGCTTTCTATGTGAAGTGAAAAATAACTAAAAATTTGCTAGAACTTAAGTTTTTCAAACTACATTTTTGCTTTGCTTTAATTGAGAGCTCTAGCAGCAAGAGTGCAAAAAGTTTGTCAATTGCAGCAATGCCTTTTGTACACAAGGGGGAAAACACATGCTTAACTTTCGATCGAAATTTGAAATGACCACAATTCGAAGTCGACCTGTCTGAATGTCATTAAATTGCTTTCTTTTGCATAAGCCATTTTGTTTTGTATTTGAATGAAATGCCATGATTTTTCTATACTTCTATATACATACATACATATGTATGTATGTATATAATTTGGAATTCAATTCCTTCAATTTGAATTTTCACTCATTTAAATTGCTCTTCAATTCTGAAATTTCTGGAAAATGCGCACAACTTTCGAAGCAAGTGCCAACATTTGCGAGCAATGTTTTTTTTAAGTTTCGCTGCCAGAGCGCTCTCTTGAAGTGTTTGAAATTTGACGCCTTAAACTTATTGAAGTAAACATTAGCTATACGCAAATATGCTTATAATATATATTTATAAATAAATATGTGAATGTGTATGTTATATAAGCAAAATAAATGCCACATATGTGTATGTACTTATTTAAGCCTAAAAGTATGCAAAACAAAAAATGATGGGTTATTTTATAAGTGCAGGCAGGACGGCCGCCAGTTGCCGAGTAGTAAGAAATACGATGGCCATTTTATCAACAATAATGAAAATAATATGTAATAATAATAGATGCAGAGAATAGTTATTGTAAATTTTTTAGTTTGAGTTACTTGCAATCAACTTGTTCCTAAAAGTATGCAATGCATTTTTGATTGATTTGCCTACTTGTCAATGGGCGTGGGCAATGCTGCTGCAATTTTGCATTCACAATTTGTTAACCTTTACTTTAAACTTTGTTGTTGTAAATTAATTGTTTAACTACATATGCACACAGACACCACAAACACATACCAACAAATGCATATGCTACATAGAACTTTTTAAGTTGCAAAGGCAATAGCATTTTGCGTTATTTACTTAGCATATTTGCAGGCGCTATGCGTAGATATTTTTCATCACTCTTTTTTGGCAACTGTAAATGAAACGAAATTTACTGTCATAAAATGTGTACACCTGGCACTTACTAATATCATAATTTGGTCGTCTGAAATATTTATGAGCAAAACAAACAAACACACAACAAATGTATGTAAGCCTGAATATTGTCTAAATTTTTTGTACTCTTAATGGCTTTCTATGAATCTGAATTTATTTTGTATATTTACATTGAACTTTATTTTATGAAAGATGTATGCATATGTAATTTTGTAATATGTAATATGTAATATGAAACTTCTCTATAGCTAATTGCTGGCATGCCTTTTTTTTGAAAAACCACATTTTTCAAAAGCAAATTTTTCTCTAATTTCGAATTTTTTTCACAAAGCATCAAATTGTACTTTAATTTCATTTTGAAGTTTTGATCTGGTTTTTAAGAGTTTATTTTTCAAAATCTCTTTTCTCTCTAAATGACATTTCTTCAATTCTGCTCTAAGATAAACTCTTTGAATGCCTTGACATGCGCTTTGGAGAAGTTTCTTTGTATTTGTGTTTATTTCTTCTTTTCTTCTAAGAAGCTTTGCTTTTATAATTTAAGCATTTAAAAACTATTAAAGTATATACATATAGCAAAAACTGGCAGCTATACTTTTTTATAAATATATTTCTATTAAATATCAATTTGAAAGCTTATGAATACTTTACGCATTTTCTGTTAAGATTACAGTTCGAAGCCGATTTCAGGCTACGTTTCTCAAGCGTTTTCTCAAATTTGCCTACGAATATGCATTTTATTTCAACTGCCATATTCCATATTGCACTTTTAATCGAAATCGATTCAATTTATATTTCGTTCGATAGTGGCATATGTGAATCAAAACTACTTTATCAGTCATGTTGCACATTTAATTTTTGATTAAAACTCAAATCGATGTGAACGCAATGGCAATAGAATGATTTTAAGGCTTTAGCTTTCTTTCTAAAGCTCTTCAAGTTGAAAATTATAAGAATAAAACATTTGTCTAAATCAGTTGAAAGAATTTATATAAAAATAATCTATATTCGAATGATTGCACTTTCGCTCGAAGTTGAAATCGATTGCAATTGAAATTGATTTCGTACAGCAATTAATTTCGTTCCAAAGTGTAATGTGAAACATGTCGTATGAAACAAGTGTCTGCCTTTTAGGCAGCATTTTTCGATAAGCTACAGTTGGCCGATATACGACGCAAAGATTTATAACACTTTTAGATATATTTTACATTACATTATCACTTGAAGTTTTAAGCGATTGCGTTTGATTTTCAGTCATCTTCTCAAATTCTAATGAAATTAAATTGCAATCAAATTTTCATTTCAAACTCGTATGAACTCAAATGGATTTCGATCGAAAGTGAAATGCGCAATATGATAGTTTATAATGTAACTAACATACAGTTAGACTATTGAAAAACTCTGCCTTCAGTCGTTTATCTTTTAATTATTTCTTTTACTTTGCAATGCCATTTTTTTGCACTTGAGCGCAAATCTACGCTGCCATGCAATTCTAATGATCTTCTACTTTAAATTTAAATTTATAAAAATGTAGCATATTTACTTTTGGCATGTTTGCATAAAAATTTATAACTATTACAATTAAAGATTTATGTATATGCAAATAATTTGAACCAACAGCAGCAAGGTTCATCTACTATTTAATATATAAAACTATAAAACTATAAATATATATATGTATGTATACAACAACAAACAGATGTAAAATCAAGTAAGTGCCATAGGCCAAAAAAGTAAGAAGCGCATGAGTGTATTAACTAATAGATATTTAAAATAATTAATTAAAATAATAAATAAAATATGCATTGAAGAAAAGTTGAATAAATAAATTTACGTATATAAAGAAAAATGAAGAAAAAAATGTGCGCAAGTTGACAGCAGTTTTGCAGGCGACTATGCAAGCTCTTAGAGCGCGCGTCCGGCAGGCAATTAGGCGCAGCAGTCGGCAGCGACAGCGGCAGAACGTACCAAATTGTTTAAGCAGATGAAGAAGAAGAAGAAGCAGCAACTCTTTTTACAATTTTTGAAATGCTGCCAAAAGAGAATTTTTATAAAAAAGATGTTAGAGCGCCAAAAATCGCGCTTTTGTAAAATTTTGTACTTTTTTTTGCTAAAACTAAATTTAAGAGCAAAAGTAAACTTTATACATGAATGGAAACTTTTAGCCATTAAGCTTTTTATACATAAATCATACATATACATATATATATATATGTGTAAGTATATATCTGCATATACTATATGCAGCAACAACAATTGTTGTTTTTTTGCTACTCTTTTGCTTTTGTACTTTTTTACAAACACAAAAACAATAAGCAAGGTAAAAGCATGACTACAACAACAACAACAACAAAAAGCATAGAGGCAGTTTAACTGTGCGCAATATCCAAGAAAGAAAGCATATAATAATAGCAGCAACAGATATTCATAATATACATATATTGCATGTTTTTGGGCGCCTACTCAAATTAGCAAAAGAGCCTAGAAGCATGCAATTTTATTTTAGACAGTGAAACGTTCGAATTTAAAAGTAGACGAACGACACAACCAAACAAGCACAGAAGATTTAATCCTAAAGCAACAAAACTGAAACGAGATAGACTGCTTGAGCCATACACAAAACAACAACAAGAACAACAACAATAATACAAATAACATATAACAATTGCATACAAAAATGCAGTAGAGCAAAATGAAACAACTACCAACAATCTACAAATTTACAAAGCAGGCAAAAATTTGTATTAGCAACAAGAATAAGAAGAAGAAGAACAACAACAACAACAAAAACAACTAGTAAACTCTCATAAATATAGTGCCAGTTACTACTATAAGCTACTATACATATATAATATTATTATAGTATATGTTATACGAGTTTTTATGTTTATTCGGCAGCTTGAATGTTAGAAAGAATAGTTTTTATTCGGACTGACTTGCCAAAGAGAAATGACAATACTTAGTTGTCTATTTCTGTTCTGAAACAAAGCAATTTTAAGTGTGCAACAACAAAGAATTAGAATTATTGCTCACATGGGCAGGTCATATAGCTATTTCGGTTTTTGCCAGAAAACCTCATCAGTGACTTTTAATGTGAATTCTAATAATTTCTAAACGACTAATTACTCGAAATAGAAGCATTAATGGTAAAGTCTGTGAAACGTAGGAGTTGAACCATGAACCTATGACGTAGTAAGCGAATGCGCTAACCATCACACCATCGGACTGGACGACTCTGCGCTGGCAAACATCACAGTTACCTGCTGTCTATATCAAACGCATAGTGTTTGTTGTTATTGTACACTGTCTAATGCAATTGTTTTTGCCTTACTTGAGAGCTCCATCGGAGCACATACTTGAGGCAAATGAATGTATCAGTTTTTGTTTCTGTAAGAACATTTCTTCGTTTTTACATTATGTTTACTTTCTGATTTGGGTGTGTCCTCCCTATCATATTATACGAGTTTTTATGTTTATTCGGCAGCTTGAATGTTAGAAAGAATAGTTTTTATTCGGACTGACTGACCAAATCAGAAAGTAAACATAATGTAAAAAACGAAGAAATGTTCTTACAGAAACAAAAACTGATACATTCATTTGCCTCAAGTATGTGCTCCGATGGAGCTCTCAAGTAAGGCAAAAACAATTGCATTAGACAGTGTACAATAACAACAAACACTATGCGTTTGATATAGACAGCAGGTAACTGTGATGTTTGCCAGCGCAGAGTCGTCCAGTCCGATGGTGTGATGGTTAGCGCATTCGCTTACTACGTCATAGGTTCATGGTTCAACTCCTACGTTTCACAGACTTTACCATTAATGCTTCTATTTCGAGTAATTAGTCGTTTAGAAATTATTAGAATTCACATTAAAAGTCACTGATGAGGTTTTCTGGCAAAAACCGAAATAGCTATATGACCTGCCCATGTGAGCAATAATTCTAATTCTTTGTTGTTGCACACTTAAAATTGCTTTGTTTCAGAACAGAAATAGACAACTAAGTATTGTCATTTCTCTTTGGCAAGTCAGTCCGAATAAAAACTATTCATTATAGTATATGCTTAAATACCGTTATGCAGTCAGAGCGAGAACGCGTTAATATGCATTCTGTCCCTGCTTTCCTACTTCCCTTCCTACAACAGCATACTACAAAAACAACAACAAGCACTTTCTCCCTTTTATACTATGTACTACCTTAAATGCATATTCCAAATACAAAAACAACAACAACAAATAAAACAAATCGAATTTGAATCATTGCAGTCACATTTTTGTAATTTTGATAAACAAAACGGCATAAAATAAATAGTAATTCTAAATAAATGAAATATTATTAAAAACGATATCAAATTAATTGCAATCTTTTTATTTACCTTTGCATTTGCATTGGTGAAGAAGGGATTGTGGGAGGGAGGAGGGGGAGGGGGTGCTGAAGAGGGGGAGAAAAATTTATTAAAAAGCAGCTCTAAAGCTTGAATTGAATTTATTAAAAATGTATAGAATTTTTCAAAAAATCGAATAAAATTTTTCAATTTTCTGTGCAATTTTTTGCAATAATACTTGAAAAATGTTGCCAGAATTTTGCACTTACAATCAGGCAAAATGTGAACAAGTGAAGAATTTCTGACGAAAAATTTACGTTTGACTTTTTGATGACTTAATATGAGCACTGTAAAATTACTATGAAATAATCAAAAGAGGATTCACTTACTACGATAAAAGCGAAGCATAATTTTTTCCAATAGAATATACAAGTTTTTTTATAATCGCTGGCGACCAATGAGTGCAAGACGAATGGAATGATTTCCACAAGCAGGTAGACCCGTTGCCGTGACTTCCATTTGGAAACTCGACACTATGCCTTCGAAGCGGTCAAGTTGTTCGAATATCCTGGCAACGCTAAGCTTGGATATAAAATAAAATGAAGCTCTTGCCATCGTAACTCTTGTCATTCGTTTCTAATACGGACTCGGTAAGCAATTGAGTGGAAGAGTGCTCTTTCGCCAGACAAAACCAACGCTCTACAAGACGCTCATCTTATCCATATTGTTTTGTGGGCCATTTTGCAGACTGATACAGTGATGAGTGTTCCAGAGAAAGTGCTTCACAAGATCTTTGACCAGTTGCGCGTTGGCGACGAGCACCGCTTCCGCATGCACCTAGAACCGTATGAGTTCTATCTAGAAATTGACATAGTCATCACTATTCAGAGGCTTGACTGGCTGGATCATGTCGTGGTGCGTATGAACGAAGGAGCTTCAGCGAAAGAAAGTATTTGAGGCGGTGGTTGGATGGAACGAATGTTTGTTACATGGAAAGACTAAGTAGAGAAGACACTGTCAACGCTTGGCATTTTGAACTGAAGAAGGCGCGCGCGTAGCAGAGGCGCCTAGAGAGAATCTCTATGTCAGGGCGTAACCCGGTAACGGGTTGTTTCTGACCAATCAAGAAGAAGAGAAAGAAAGCAACTGATTAGCAAGAATTTTTTAGAAGTTTTTTAAGTCCTCCCAAATTGCGCTACTCGGCTTTCCAATCTTTCAAATTGTAGGTAAATCGATGATGTTGTCAAAATAGCTCTTTCGGTCCGCAGTGACTGGGAGACTGGACCTCAAACCAAAAACTCTACCAAAACGCTGCCTAAAATGCTGTAAAATTTTAGAATTTCCAGTGAATTTACAAAAAGTGCATACACAATTTTGATGCTCATAGATAACTCAAATGAAGCTCGAAGCACAGCCTCGAAGTGGGGGGGGTGGTTGGCATTGAATTGATAAAAAGTTCAAGTTGCTGCTGCCGCGTGTAACTGCTTAATGACATTTTGTAGCGTACTGTACCTAGTTTCCAATACGGCTACGCTTTATGTGCTTAATTATTTCTCATTTGCGAATAAATTACCCCAAAAAGTGAAGGCAGAAAAAACGCGAGCGCGGAAAAAAGCCGAAGAAGAACAAAAGTAACTTGGCGATAAAATATTAGCAAAAATTCAAAAACCATTAAGAGCACAGACTGGTAACAACAACAGCAACAACAACAGCAGCAGCATGCGCCATACAAATGTGAGGCTTCTTTGGAAAAGTTTGGACCGCTTCAGTGACCCTTTTCTAACTCACACCCGCGCGCGTACCGAACCCAACATCCATATTCAATGACCATAATCAAGCACGTTCATTTGCGTGCCACCACTCCTCCCCCTGCTTCAACAACTGTAGTAGCTGTAGTGGTGGTGGGGCAGTGGTTGGGGGTGGGGCAATGTGCAATCCTTTCTTCAACCCTTTCCACAGCAATTGAAAATTACGCAGCATTATGTTGAAAAACGCACCAAAAGTATATTCATTTTCATTTGCATTTACTTGGCAACCCTGCGCCCGCTACACGCTCACCCAGTCGCACTCGCTAACGGTCTTTCGCCTTTCAAATTTGAATTCGAAGCCAAGACAAAGCAGTAACGGTCGTTGGCAAGAAAATGGCGGCCACCTCACGTCGCCGTCGTTGGTGGGCGCAATCACAACCCGACAATCGGCCAAAAATCATGCCGACGCACTTACGCAACGTTTTGCGGCGCGCTGCGAAAAAGAGGCAAAAACGGGCACTTTTGACACTTTGCGCGGGCAAATTTTTTCGTCCGCTGTCTATCGCTCTATCTGTGTGGCAGTATGTGTGCGCTGACGTTGAAGGGGTAAGAATCAGAGGTGCGCAGTTCCCACGTTAGATGTTGAAAAAATTAATTATATATATGTATATGTCCAGGGCTGGAGTGTAGAATATCACGTCTAGAGCAGGGCCTGGGGTGTTCGAGAATGCTGCTGAGCAGCCAAGGCACACTATACTTTGTGGTCGACGCAGCGAGGCAATGAATCTCCCCCTAGAGAATATTTTTGACTACGTGCCTGTCTCGTTGTGTGCCTGTGTGTGTGGGAAGCTGCGCAGCATTTCGTAGGGACAGGCCGCGGCAGCGGGAGCGCAGGGCAGTTGTTAGCATTTTTAACAAATGACACGCATCACTCTGACAGGCAGGCCGAGCTGTCGCCTTGTAGGGCTGGGGAAGTGGTGCGCAGGGGGCTGGGGCACGCGCGGCCAGTAATGCCATTTGCATTTTATCTTTTACCCCTTTTATGCGTGGGCTCTTCTTTGTCTATTTGCGCTACGCAATGCGGAATAATTACTTTTCTTTGGTTTTTCCACGTTTTTACGCCACTTTTTTCTATTCCGCTTCAACCACTTCCCCCACATCCCCTTTCAATCATGCCATGGAAAATTCCTTCTTTTTTTGTGAAGTGTATTGAAAAGTGCTTTACAGCGCGCACGCAGGCCTTTAGACATCTGCCCCAACCCTGCGCAGCCCAATTCCTTGCCAACAGCCCTAAGCCACCAGCATCCCCCTTCCCCCAACCAAAAAATGTGCTGTTTTTTTTTCCTAATTAAACAATTGCCGCGAAAAAAGGGTTAAAAAGTTTTGCTGCCGTTTTTATACCCTACACCTATGGTAATAGGGTATAATAACTTTGTGCCAAAATTGTAACGCATTAAAGGAGCCTTCCTAGGTATAGACATAAGTATATAGAAATGATCAGAAACACTTTCTCTTTTCATTTCCGGTTGTCCGTCTGTCCGTCTGTCCGTCTGTCCGTCTGTCCGTCTGCGTGTATGCAAAAAAAAGAAAGAAGGAGTTGTCCGATTTGGACCAAATTTGGTACACAGTTACAGTGAACCTCGGGTTAGGTAAAGTGTTAAAATTAGTCAAATCGGTTAAAGGACACGCCCACAATGGGCCTGTAAGTCCCACTACCTCGGATTTTTTTCGGTAAAATGGCTGTAATTTGTGTAATTACTCATGGAAAAGAATAATACTTGGTATTCAAGTTAAGAGGTAGGTCTTCTATATCTCAGGAAAAAATGGGCGTGGTCCGCCCACTATATAGCCGACAAAATTTTTTCGGTAAAATGGCTCCCAATTGACTAGTTACGAATATAAATGAATGAAATTCGGTTCCCAAGTTGATATATAGGTCTTAGATGCCATACAAGAAAATGGGCGTGGTCCGCCCACTATATAGGCGATAAACAAAAAATCTTCTTAACTTCCATAATATATACACCAGAGAGTCCAGATTTGGTTACTTCGTTCCTGGTAGGAATATCTTTTAATTCTCCAGAAATGGGCGTGGTCCGCCCACCATGGGGGCAGTAAAATAAATATGCCGATAACATCTGGTGTACACCTGTCAGAGCATCAATATTTGGCATGTATAGTCCTATTAGGTATATCTTGTAGTCTGCCAAAAATGGGCGTGGTCCGCCCACTATGTATGTTGTAAATCAAATGCACCCACAATTTCAGTGAATTATCACCCCACTTGGGAAGATGGTGTAGGGTATTACTCTGTCGGTGAAACCCGACTGATACTTCCTTACTTGTTTTTCATTTCATTTTGGTGGAGTGTAAAAAGGATGAAATCAACTTTCATTTCTCTTGCACTTGTATTTTTCTCAATAATACAAAGAATTTTAATGAAAAAGTATTCGGTACATATGTATGCATATATTTTATATAGAGTTCTATGTATAGCCTTTTTTTGGGCTGCAATACATTTTATGGCTACATTTGCATGCGCTTAAAAGCTGCGCTTCAGGGTTGGCAATTGTCCTGGCAAGTGTCCTTTTATCTTTACGACTTACTTACTGGCAGAGTGTGAGTTGACTCGCTGCCGAAATTTGTAGCAATATTTTAAAAATTTACAAATGATGCGCACACAATTCAAACGAAGTAGAAGAAATGAATTCCTTGTAGCAGATTTGAGCGAAGCTAAGAGTGTTCAAAGCAATAGATAAGGATATCTGCAGTTTCTGTGCTGAATCTTTGCTTCTTTCAGTCTAAAAAGGTTTACTTTTGTGCGGGAATTAAACTAGAATTTCAGAAAAAGCTGCTTCAGATTCGCTGCGATTCGATTCGGCCTGTAGGTACCATTTGTTTCACTGTGGCAAATCATATACATAAAAGGCAAGCGTCACCCTCCGTGCCCCATTCTACTGTAATTGCTCGAAATATTTTTATTTCAAACTTTTCAAACTTTAAAAAATAAAGTGACAAATTATCAAGAAAACGGAAAATGAGTTTTGGAAAAATGGCTCCAAAAAGAAAGAGCCAGCCAGACAGAGGAGGTCTCGGCTGCGCAGAGAAAATACCAGCGAAGCCGAGCTGTGGAACGCGTTGTTGTTAGTTTCGCAACGTTTTGTTTTTTTCACAACCGCCTTTGCCTCTATTGGAAATTTTACAAAACTGTTTAAAAATCCATTTCATTTCCACATTTTCCTTGCCCGTCTGGTCGTTGCTACGTAGGATGCATATTTTCTGGTTTATAATCAAAGGAATCAGAGTATTACTCAAAAGTATAAACGAGGAAGAAATTCCCGCATAGGCTTCAGACTTATTCTTATACTTAAAGTAACACTAAAAAATATGAACCAGCAAAAAATCGTTGCATAGTTTCAGGCTTGTATTTCGAACATAAATATACATAGGAGAGGAATCCTTTTCCATCAGGACAACGCCAGCCACACACATCGATAGTGACTCAACAGAAGTTTCGGGAGCTTGGTTGGCAGGTTCTTTTTTGCCAATAGTCATATGGATATCTATGAGAGAGGTATATTAGAATTAACTTCAAAATAACAACCAGTTATCTACATCTGATATAAGCCTGAAACTATGCAACTTTTTTTCGAAAAAGCTCAAGCATTGCTGCCTCACATGTCAAGGATATATGTACACAATTATGTTGAATAGATTTTTATCGGATACTTTATTTGGCTAAAATATTCATAATCTGCATAACTGTATTTTCTAAAGTCGAACTTTTCTATTGCGAATATGAAAGGGATGAGAAAATTACAGTCGAAGTTCTTTATGGTGAATGAATACGGTTACCTTTAGTGTGCTTTAATCTTCTTATAACGAAATTTTATATAAAACGAAATAATTCGCTATACATACATATATACATTTTATAAAAGTGCTTCTTTTAGAAGCTTAGTTTCCAAGGGCACAACAACCTCACCTCAAGTCTCTTTTCGTTACCTGTATTTATTGGAGATGTTAAGCTTTATTTTTCGCTTTCATTTTGATGACTTTAAACCTAAATGCGAGCAGAAATCAACAAATTATTTTGCAAATGTGTTAAACTTCTGCACAATCAAAAATTGCTTTTGTAGTCCTTGGAGAGCGACTTTTTCTGAAGGGATTTTTCTATTCAATCGAAAAAGCTTAAAAATTCAAATGTTATAAATGAGAAATGAGATCATACACACACACACGCTGCTCGACATATGCACACGCATACATGCATACGCAAACAAACACACAAACAGCAGAGCAGCGTGTATGCTTCAACGTACCTCAAAGGCAAATCGTCCTCGAAGAGTCCAGCCGAAAATGCCCGAGAATACAACGAAGCGAGCGGAAGTTGCCGATATACAAAAGTGAAAATTTGTACGGGCGCTGTCGGTGGGAGTAGCTGAGCTGCCTGGAAGCTGCAGTGGTACCGTTCGAATTGGTTTGCTTACGGGCAGTGGGTGGTGCGTTGCTCGTATGACTGTGTAGTTTGGACATGTGGCATGCATGTGTGTGTGTGTGTGTGCGTTTGAGTTTTTAAAATGAGAAAATGTGTCTGATTCAGAAGCTGGATATGGCAATGGCAATAGTCAAAGTAGTGGTAGTAGTTCCCCATGCGCATGGGCGTAGTAGGCGTAAGATAAATGCTTAGATGCGAAAAAAGGATTTTTTTACGTGGACAAAGATAAAATATGTTAGATTTATTGACCGGAAAATATAAACCGGAACTTGAAATATTTGTTTTTCGTAGAAAGCTGCCAGAAAGAGAGGGAAGCCATCTCAGTCCCGAGAAGGATCGAGCGGATTACAGTACCGAAGTAATGCAGGATCGCTTTTGCTTTATAACAGTCAAAAGAGTGAACAGTTTCAGCGCACTGAAATTAGGTACCGAAGAAGGCTAACGCAAAGGTTTAAATTAGTCGAAAGAGATGAACGGTTCAGAGATTTAGAGCATCGAAATAACAGAGAACGGCTTTGGTTGGGAGTAGGGGAGAAAGAAAGGCAGCTAAGGTGATTGTAGGAGAAGCTGATATGGAAAAAGCTTGGATTTCTTAAAGTTGAGAGAGAAAAGGGGTTCACAGGACTACAATACATAAAGTGATCAGGGATTTTGCTAGTTTTCAAGAACAGTGCAAGAAAATGCTTTTCAAAAATTGAAAATCGAAGTGATCAAATCGGATTTGGTTGTCCAAGAGTGGGGAAGTAAAAAACGTGTAGAGGATTAGAGAATTCTGTTTCTAGTTTTGAGTTTGCAGTTCCTTCCGCTGCTTGTCTTCCCAGCACGAATTTTGGCATTACGTGTCTGTTCTATGCTAGCTCGTATGTGTGCCTGCGACTGGCTTCGTCTGCCAACCCATTCCACTTGCCAATGACTTTCAATGCCATTTTACAATATTTAAAGGCAGACGGTAGGACAGACGGACGCACGAAAGGACGGACGGACATGCGAAGATTGGCACGATTTAGTGCGTCGTTCGGTAGTAGTGATAAGGTATAGATGTGTGCGAGCACGTTTGTGTGCAGTAGTGTATGTAGAAAGGTGGCTAGGAAGAGGCAGGAAGCGCCAAGTGTGGGTGGTGGATTGGTGGACATACATTCAAATTGCTTAAGCACACAATCGTGTAAGTGCGTGTGTGTGCTGGTGGAAGAGCGGCCGGGGTTGGGGTGGCGGAGCAGTGCATGGTGGGGGGGGGGGGGGGAGGGGGGGGAAGCATGTGTGTGTGTGTGTGTGTTGCTGGCACATTTGCAAGTCCCTGCACTTTCGGCATATGAGTTGGAAATTTAAAATGCTTGCCGTTAGGCAGTCAGCAGGAAGGACGAAAGGAAGTTGTAGCAGGGCCTGAGGGGTAGCATGGAACTGCTGCAGGGGAGTGCGGAGGTGGGCACTGTAGTTAAGTTTGAGAGCATGTGTTTGCTGCTATGCTCGGTTAGTATATGGACTATGACATTTGGCTAATATACATGCAGAGTGTGTATGTATGCGTGTGTGTGTGTGTGCGTATATTTAAGGGTTTTTGTTGTAGTGTACTATTTTCGGTAGTAAAGTGAAAGTAAAGGTCCAATATTTGGCGCTGACTGCCACATATACACATCTATAGTGTAGTGCATATTTGCATGTGTGTGTGTGCATGTGTGTTGGGTGAGTGTGTGCATGGCCGGCGGCGCATACGCAATTTCTATTGTAAATTAGAAATGGGCTTTTGATAAGCAAAGGCACATACTCACTCACACACACACACACACACACAGTTAGGCACTATTGTAGTGCGCACATAAGCCTAAAAGCCGACTACAGATTTTGCATAGCGAAAGTACTTCCTTGCATGTATGTGTGCGTCGATGTCGTTGTGTGTGTGTGCGTGTGCGTGTTATTCGAAACTTTGGCAGGCTTAAATTTTGGCTTGTAATTAAGTTTAAATTTATAATAATTTTCCTCGTCAGATGCGTAAACCCTTCTACATTTGAGTGTATGTGTAATGCTACACACACGCAAATTGAGTGTCTGCGTGTGTGTGTATGTAAACTATTCATTGTAATGAGTTTGCAACTTTATGCATGCATAATTTATTGTTTTTTCTCTTAATTTCTGGCAAACATTTTCTGCTCCAATAAAAGTTGGCAAAATTTTTTGCATGTGAAAAAGTTTTGTTCTACTTATTTGCTTATGTGAGCTGCACTTTTTTTTGGTTGGCATGAAATCATGTGAATAGAGCGCGTCGAAAAATTAGTTTATGTCTAGGAAAGTGTAAAGAGACGTTGGTGTTTTTGTGTACCAAAAACTTGAGAAAGAAATTTTTGGAGTTCTTCGATTGTTTTTAGAGTGGGGACCCAGTGTCCTAGTCACCGTGACCTAAAAGACCTATTGTGACAGTTCTCCATGTATCTAAAGATACTCATGAAAGCGTAGTTTTGAATGACATGTAGCAATTTTCTTCAGGGATCTGTTCGCAATATCCTGCGATTGTAGATATAACGAAGTCTGATCCCTACAAGACCATCACAGTGACATTGAATATTTTCTGCTGTTTCTTCGTAATCGTTACAGATTGTACATAGGCTATTTTGTACTATAATCATGATAGACATATATTTCATTAGCATATAGGCTCCGGTCAGGCATCCCTAACCATTCGGTTGCATCACTAACTCGATTATTCTCTTCTATAAAGCTTCTGGCTTACAAGTTTTAGCCTGTTTCTTATTTTCGTTTCCTTTCAGTAGCCTTCCTCTTCAATCAGAATTGAAGGTTATGTCTAAAGGAGCTTCGAGGCAAATGGTTTCAATCCGATAAAGTTCTCGAATGCTCCTTTCGGAGAATAGCAGAACTTCCTTTTTAATTTACAGACTTAAAGTTGGCATATTTAGAGCAGCGGATGGGATCTTCTTATAACCGCTGTTTATGCAGGCAAGTCAAGGGAATTCCATAATCGAATATAATCTAAAGTTCATGCGCTGCTCCTAATTTGAAGTGCTGATAGCTTAATAAAACGTCGAGCATGCTGATCAGCAAATTTAAAGTTATATTACAATTTGTGATAATTTTATTAATCTGCTGCCAATTGTTTTTTCATCAAAAAAGCATATTCCAATTTTCTTAAATAATGATAAAGCAGCTGCTTCTACCAACAGAACAGAAGAAGGATGCCTTCAGGACTTATGTCCATTGCTCGCTCGTTGCTGTTATTCCGAAAACGTGTGGCATACAATTTCTTTTTGCTCGCTGTCTTATTAAAAAGTGTTTTACAAAATACTATATTACGATTTTGTATGCTACCCTTCACTTCCCCCGCAGAGCATGGCAACGGCGGGCGGCAGCTGCTGGCATGTGGCGCAATTCGCCATTTTCGTTTTCATTTTAAAATGCCAACAGAACTGACCAAAGCAGCACTTTGTATGCCATCCTCACGCACACATGCATAATTCAACTCACACACACACACACACACACACACACACACACACACACACACACATGCAAAGAAATAAATACGTACATGCACATAAAACACACACATGCACACACAAACAAACACAAGCATGTTGTAGCGTATAAAACATTCAAATCCTTTATTTATATTGAAGAAGCAAAGAAAAAAAAAATTGAAATACAACAACAACCAGAAGCAGGAGGCATTGGTCAAGCATACGTGAGCGCCAACAAAACAGGCCTGCCTGCCTGCTGCGCCCGAAAGCATGCTTCGAAAGCAGAGCCGAAATGTAGCAGTGCGAGCGAGCATGTAAAAATTCTTGGCTCAACTTTTCATTTCGCATTTTCCACTTTTCATTTTGCTTGTGTATGCACAAACACACACACACACACATATACACACACGCCGCGCATGCAAACGCATTTGTATATGTAGGCATATAATATATGGATGTGATGTTGTTACTTTGCATTTTGTTTGGTAGCTGGGGCAGCATGCTCTGAACGGCCCCTCGCCGCCTCCCCCTTCCGCGCTGCTTACGACTGCAAATACGCAGAAAACTGCTGCCGCCTCGCACAAAAGCACGAAATTATGTCCGAGCGCAAATCTTAGCACACTGATTCTTTGCACCCTTCTCCCTTCACCCAGCACCCTCTCACACAAGCAACCCTTTCCTCGCAGCGGCTGTGCCGTGTTGTTGGCAGGCGAAGGGGCAAGCTGGTGTGCGTGAGTGGACACGGGGCAGTGGTTTATATATGTGTGTGTGCATGTTATTTTTGCATATACATACTGAAAATGTTGGCATAAATGCCAGCAAGCCGAATAATTTTATTTTAACTGTAATTTGCATGATTTCAAATTTAATAAAATTATTTCCATTCATAATTTAAGTCAATTTTTCGACATTTCTATCTAAAGGCTTTTTCAGTAGACACATAACCACTCTTTACTTTTTTTTAGCAAACGCCTGGCATCAATTTCAGCTCGAAATCTCAAATATTCTGTGTTTTATATAATTAACAAAATTGTTATGTATCTTTATGTATGTATGTATGATTAGTTTTTTTTTTAATTAACTGATTTCGACTTTTTTAGATTTCATTAAAAAAATATTTTCATTAAGCTCGTAAAATAAGCCAGCAAATATTTCCAATGCTTGAAGATTATTTCGAATATATCGATGAAGATTTATATATTTTAAGCGATATCATTTTCTAAGCATCCTTGAGGAGGAGGGGGGGAGGGGGGGGGGGTTGGGGAGGGTCGTTGGTCGTTGTCTGCCGAAAGCTTTTATTCGTGGCGAATATTCCAGAGAAGTTAGAAGTGATTACTCCAAAAAGGTTCTGAGCAAATCTTCGAGAAGAGTCTGAAGTTTTTCAAATACTTTTTTTTTGCGGAGGCGGCGGTAGTTTTCGTCAAATTATTGCTTGCAAGCTTGAAGTTGGCGTCGCGGTGTTTCAGTGATTCAGTGAATAAGTGCTCGATATCTGTTGCGAGAGGTTGCTGGTTCGAAACCCAGTCGATCTATACTATCTGCAAAAAAGATCATTTGATTTTCAAATTGTTTCCTTCTCATGAAGTATCGACAACTGTACTAGAGTATTCTTTGTCATGGCAATAAAGCTTCTGAATGCCGTTCGCTGCTTTAGAATAAATTCCTATGTGCCATTAACTTTGCTAGAAGAGAACGAGTTCATGCGAATGAATGCGAGAAATTAATATTATTAAAATTTTTTAAGGCGCTGAGGAAATATTTTGGAGCATCTTTTACTGAATTTTACTTCTCTATATGCTTCCTTTACATTCAAAAAGATATATGTGAAGAATCTTTGACATGTTCCATTCAGTGGCGAATCTGTGAATCATTGTAGATTTTGCCAATCCGCCGCTGCTTTGCACATGCTGATTAAGATATAGCTACTGCCATAACAAAGTGGGAATATTCAAAAACCTGGCAATTATCGATCCAAAAAAGAAGCCACATATTCAATAGTACAGATGCAGGCAGCTACGAAGAACTTAACTCAAGCTGTCAGCATGCGTAACTCAATTTGGAATTTCACTTTTATTTTGCAAATCGAAAAAAAGGCGTAATGGAAAATGCGAGTTAAACCACATGCACACACACACAAACACACACAGGCATACAGCAGCAGAGACAGGCTGGACATGAAGGCGCATTATAAAAAAGGAACTTGCTGGTTGGGGGGTGGTTGACGAGGAAACAGTGCCATTGAGGCAAGCGGACGGCATGAGCGAATGGACAGCATCTTTTGTTTCGCCACGCAAAAAAAGGACGAGCAAAAAATGTAAAAGCCTGCATTCTTACAGTGCAAAGAAGCTGGCCGCTGCTGCAAGGACTCGCAGCGGCTGCGGAACAAAGCGTTCGCCAGCACACACACACGCACAGCGAAGGCGAAGCCAGAGAAAACAGTTGACCAGCAACCAACAAAAAATACATATATGTATATATGTATATACAACAAAACGAAACGAATTCTAAATAGCAGGCGAAAGTAAGAAAAAAAGGGTTAACAAAAAGAAAGTGAAATGTAAAGAAAATTGTGCACAAACAACCACCCCCACCCCCCCCATTAACCCACGCAGCTTCGGACATTACCTAAGCCTATCAGTGTGCTAAAAAGCCTGATGCGGGTCTGCGTAGTTGGGTGGAAGGGGGAGTGGTGGGTAGTGCGACTGTTGGCAGTATTTGCACGCATTATAATGAAAATATAATAAAAGAATACACGAGCGCAAAGAAAAACATAATGCCCGGGATTTGATATAAACGACAGCACACACACACACACACGCACACACACACACACGCACATAGGCATATATACACTTAGAATGGTAAAAGGGTTTCGACTCTATAGCTTCTCTTTCTATAGCCAAAATGCGTGTGTCTTTAGAGAATATTATACCTATTATGGACGTTTCGAAAAGTTGCATTATTTTGGCTTGAAGGGTTAACATTTCAATTGCAAATTTTTTTATGAGAGTGAAGAACGACTCAGCTCATATCTCACTTTTATAATGCTGAACATCTTATGATTTTCTGTAATAGTTCTATAAAATGGCTTCAAAGAAATCAGAACAAAATTTTTATTCGTTAGAAGAAATATGGAAAATCTTTTACACTTCAACTGTTCCAAAAATCTGAACTGATCAGGGATTCTAATTGAGCGCTTTCTTTATCAAAGTAAAGAATGCTCTCGAAGAGTTGTCAGAGAGATGGCGCTGCAAGACAAAAGAAACAACTTGGAACCAGCTATAATATTTTTCAGATTAAATTGGGTCTGCCAGGTATTGAATCTTAAATCTGGCGCTGCTCGCTTCAAAGCCTGAGCACTGCGGCGCCAAGCAAAAATCTTCGAGGTCTTCATATCGTTTAAATAGTACTTCTTCATGAAGAACAACAACAACAAATTCTAATCGAAAATTTAATTTTTGGCCTTATAAATATTTAAAGAAGCCACTGCGCCTATAAGTATGCAATGCAGCTTGATTAAAAAAGTGTAAAACTCAAATATTTTTAATGAGTTTTTGCTACGAGCACACAAAAAATCTTTCAGCCAACCCAAGCTGAAACGCTGAACCCTTGCCCCAAAGCGCGGAATATACACACAAAAGACAGCAAAATAAATTAATGGAAAATTAAGAAAAAATGCACAAAGGAATTTTTTAATTATTATTAATGCCGAAAGAGGTTATCGAAGTGGGCGAAGAGCTTGGCCAGGAAAAAAATATGAACAAAGCAACGCAAAAAATAAAGGCACTACCAAAAAAGTGGAACAACAAAATGAGCGCAGAAAAAGCAACGAAAAAGAAAAGAAAGGTTTCTAAAAATGCAGAAAAAGCAACAACAAAAAAGGAGCAAAAGAAAAAGGACACTTATAAATGAAAATTGACATTTATATAAATTAAAAATAAGCAAAATTGTACATAATGTACAAAAAAAAGTAAGCGACTTAGAGATAAAGTGAAGGAAAGTATGATAGGAAAAAAAAGCGAAAAAGGCGCAAAAAGGAGTAAAGGAGTAGCACTAAGCAAACTTGCATAATGTGCCATTTCGAATAATAATAATGATGTGAATTGAATTACGCAGCCAAACGGTGAGGGCAGAAGTAGGGGGTAAGAACAAGCGATTGCAGGAAAAAGGGCGGTAAGTGCAAAAAAATGGAAAGCGCTACTTACCTAAGCATTTACCAGAAGCGGGATGGGGGGCTGGAGTGTTGCCTTGCTGAGCTGCTGAGGGATGCTATGGCAATCAGGCTATATGCCACGCATACTCGCACATATTAAACAGGCTGCCAAAGGTCCAGGCCAGGCTGCTTGCTTGGTCCAGTGTGAAGCTCGGCGCTCATTTCTTGCATTTCTGCTTAGTTGCGTACTTTTTTTTGCAGAATCTAAAAAGCAGGCTATATTACGAGTATATGCCTGATGAACCACCCTTTCTTTAGTTGTTATGCTTTCTTCTTACAACTTGAGTGTGCCAGTGCCTGTGCCTGTGCCTGTGTGCCTGTGTGTGTGTGCGTGTATAGCTTTAAATTAGAAGAACTTTTCTCGTGCTTTGAATTTTTAAGATATAAACTCAAGGGGGTATTTTTGCTACTTATGCGCCTATACCTATGCTGGGTTTTTTTCAATTTTTTCACTTGTTTCTGCTCGTGCTGCTTGTGTGTGTGTGTATATTTTTTCTTTATTATGTGCCCATTGCCAAATTGCTAGTAGTGTGTGCGTGCGTGCGCTTATGCGCGTGTGTGTGCGTGTTGTTTGTGGTAGTGGTGGCAGTAGTGTTAGTCGAGCCAATATTTTGCCAAATGCTCAAAAATGTTAAAGGGGGAAAAAGCGGAAAAGCGCTCACCAACGCAGCGTCCTTCCCCTGCAGTTCCCTTTGGCCCGCTGCCCTTTGTGTAAAATGTTGAAAATGCCTGCTTTTTCCTGCTTTGCCAGTGTTTTTTTTCACTTCTTTCAAATATGTCTAAAAAAAGCAAATATGCTGCCAAGTGTAGTCAAACAGAAGACGTCGTCCGCGCGCGCCTTGGCATCGGCATCAGCGGCGTTGAATGCTCTTTGGTCCACTCTAAATGCTCCGTTGTGCCAAATCAAGCAACTGTGTGTGTGGAGCTCAGTGGCGTAGTCGAACAGTTTTTCCGCAGTCTGCTGTTTCGAGTTTGTACCCTTAACCAAGCGAAGTTTCCTTGTATTCTGCTTAAGGATCTTTATTTAAAAATTTTGTTGAATACTTATTGAATAGATTGAAGGATATAAGCTCTTTTTTGCTGAAAGTACTAATGTAAAAAATTTATAGTCGAGACTTTTTTATATGAGATTCAAACTTAAAAGTAAGGAATCTCAAGCACCAATCATTTGAGTTTCTTAAACTTCCTTCCGTTCGGTTCGGTTTGGAATAAGCGAAAAATCGATATGTATAGGAGACATTCAGGTGGTTTAAGTAAAAAAAAGTTGTGTTTCGAAGGAATTCTAAATTCTTTTTAGAAGAGTTTCTTTGAAGGCCTTTGCAGTTGTTTAACTTAGAATTATCTCAGCTCGCACAGCTTTGAATTTGAGCGAAATTCAGCAAAATGTTCAGAGCTTGAAAATAATATTGATAAAAAATTCATCTAAATTCTTTCATGCACTTTCGAACTACATATTTCAGCTTTCATTTGTGGTAAAAATTTCTTTATGAAGTTGCAATTGTAGAGAATATTCTCATGTGAAAGTTTTCTACGCCGCTGCTTCATCAATTCTATGCACGCCGCGCGCTCACACCAATCAGCCGCCCACCCGCTGCCACCAGGCTGCCGGCCACACCACCCACATTCGCACTCGGCCGTGCGTGCGTGCGTTCGACCGTGCGCCTGCAAATCCTTTGCGTCCATCCATGCTCGCCTCCTTCTGCCTGGCTCTTCGCCTTGAGAGTTGCCTGCGCACATTTTTGACATTCATTTTTTACATCGTCCTCGCCAGCAGCCAGCATCCTTCCTGCTTCCTTGAACTCGTTTTCACTTTCACTTTTTTAACATTCATTTTGTCAGCTTTTTCACCCCTTTCTTTTTGGTTGCTTTTATTTATTTTTACATTTTCGTGCGTTTTTTTGTTATGAAAATAGCAACAAAAAAGGCACAACTTTTTTTTGCCACTAATGCCAACAACAATGAGGGGGAGGGTTAGGCGGAAGGTTGCAGTCGGCTACATCAATTCCACCCTACATCTTCATAAGCAGACAACAGGAACAACAAAACCAACAACAAAGCACATCAGCAGCAGCAAGGGAATGTGCATGCTCTAGTCTCTGGTCCTTTTGCCTGCTTCTTTAGTTCCTTAGTACTTCTGTTCCCTAGGATCTCTTGTTCCCCTGGTCCTCTTGTTC
This sequence comes from Neria commutata, assembly GCA_963457695.1. Taxonomy (NCBI): domain Eukaryota; kingdom Metazoa; phylum Arthropoda; class Insecta; order Diptera; family Micropezidae; genus Neria; species Neria commutata. The sequence goes on from OY735249.1 coordinate 2,185,845, forward strand.
CCCAGGTTCTTTTGTCCACCTGACTCTTCTGTCTTCCCGCTGCTATCTTCTCCAGTTCTCTTGTTCCCCTGATTTTCTTGTTCCCCCAGTTTTCCTGTCTCCCTGTTACTTGTGCCCTCTTGACCACCCCTTCTGTCTTCTACACTGCTCAACTCTTTTTTAACGAAATTTCGTAAAAAAGTGCCAAAACGCCTTCACTTTCACCCTTTCAGCGTTATCCGCCACTTGCCAGTGTCCATCTTGCTCTCTCATCAGTCCTTGCTCATAGTCCTTTAGCTGTTCTCTGCTTCTCTGCGCATTTTAATGCGCGCTGACCAGCGCCAGCCGCCGCCACACCCATTCCCGCCATCGCCGCAGCCAAGAAGAAATATTTACCGAAGACGCTGAAAGTGAAAGTGCCGAGGGGCAGCGGCATGGCGGGTGACAACAGTTGGCAATTGCAATGGGGTGGCTCTGTAGTTGGCAGATCTCTGCTCCATACACACACATACACACAAACGCACACACAGACACACGCAATTTTGAATTCGCATTTTTATTTTAGGTGGGCAGCAGAAATGAAGGCCAAGCGACTGCTGCAAGTGGAAGGGGCAGTTAAAGAGGTTGGGGCGCTGGAGCAAGCAAATGAAAGGGTTGAAGGACACAGCAGAGAAGCGGCGCTGCAGCTGTTTTGTAGGCGGAGGCGGCTGCTGCTTGTGTTGTGGACGCTTTTAAATTGGCATTGTGATGCTTTGTGCTGTGGAAGGGCTGCTGCGGGGGAAGAGAGCAGCGAGCTGGGCAGGAATAGCGTGTGTTGGTGGCGGAGTTGAGACTGCGTAGCTAAGTTGACCAACCAGGTGTGTCAACCATTAAGATTCTGACAGCAACAAATATTTTTGATAATAAAATTTTGTATATTATTTTGTCAGGATTTTTGGCATAGAGAAAAAAGGATAACAAAAATTCGTGCAGATCGAATCGGATCAAGATACAAATCAAAACGGAATGTCATTAAAAATGTGTGTAAATGTTTCTATATATTATTTGATACCAATGAAACTTAACTGTCCTTTTAAAAAAGAATTTTGACAAAAGTCCTTAAAAAATTGTGTTCCGTGATAGTTTGAAAAGGTTTATTAAACAAAAGAGCAGTGTTGCATTTTGTTAATTCAGGTGCTTTTTAACACTGCCCTTTGTCAGGATCGGGACTCCGGCAGATCGGAATGAACAGCCTCTTTTTCTGTTGCCGTTGGCTTGCGCAAGTGTGCGTATATGTTGCTGTTGTTATTGTAGTTGTTGTTAATACAGTTGTTGTTGTGTCCACTTTGCTTGGCATTTATTCTATGTTGTTGCTGCTTTTGTGGTTGTTGCTGCTGTGCCTTGGAATGGGTTTAATTTAAGCAGTTTTTTCTGGTTTCCCGTGCATACTTTTTTTAGCACAGCATATTTCTCTTTCTCTTTTTTCAAGTTTTCCCTGACAAAGAAGAAGAGGTATAAGGGAGGAGTGTTTTTGTGCTGCTGACGGAAATTTGCTTTGTTATCTTTTCTAAGGGATTTTCTCTTGCTTTTGTGCTTGTTTTTTTGAAACAATTTTTAATTGAAATTTGTTGCTAAAGAAAATGAAAAGCATTCGAAAGAATTGCCAAAAACGAATCGCCCCGATAAAAGCGAAAAGGGCAAATTAAAATGTTACGTATAAAGTAAATAAAATTAATTGAACTTTTTTATGTTTAATTTTAAATTGCGTGCCAAATAAAATTGAAGTGCTCAAAAATTTGCTGAAAAATTGTTGCAGTAAAAATAAAATAAATTTTTATTGAAATATCAAATTAAAATACGCATGAAAAATATGTAATAAAACAGAGAGAAGGAGGTACGCCATGTAGGGTGCTAGGTTTTACGTAGATACTTAATATTAGTTAATGTAAGCAACTGATCCCTTGAGCTTATTGAAATTTTCGAAAAAATTGATGACTAAATAACTGAACTTTAAAATGCTCAAACTCATGACGAAATGAAACCGATAATTTGACTAAAACCCTACAAATATCGTCGATATCAAGGATCCTAACTGCTTCTTAGTGAATATCGGGCTATATGCATGCCTTCAGATACTTAAGCTCGAGCCTTTATATAGTAGAAATTAGTTTGGTTGAGTACTCATTTGTGTGAACGTGGCAACCTTGTTACAGAAGAAGAAGCAAAAGAACGGAAGAAACGAAGTGGCGAAGTTCCGTATTTGGAATAGATATGAGCTGAAAGCACTTTTTTTGAAATTTCACTTTGGACTAGCAGACCAGATCGCTAGTTGATTATTATAATAGTTTTTATGCAATGGCATTAGTTCTCTACTAAATTCCAATAAAAGATGCCATTTCAAAAAATATTCCTTAGGCCTTTGCAACACATAAAATAATATGTGCAAACTTTGATAGTTTCTCAACAAATTGAATTTTACAAACATGTCCTTTCAATTTGCTGCCGCTTTGCGAGCACATTACAGAACTTATAGAACTGCCAATTCCGAAATTTCTCCCAAGTCGAAAGCATTAAAATTCCAGTCCTTTCGTCACAAACTAATTGCGCCACAATTGTGCATTTAATTTTATGGCATGCTAGCCAGGCATCCAGTCAGCCAGCCAGGCATGTGCCCACATAACCTCACAAATGCCTTTTGCATACATAAAGCAGAGAATTGCCGTTTACAAATGCTTAATTTACGTTATTTTATGTGTTGAAACTTAGGGCCAACTAAAATTAAGTTATATGCCTGTTTTAGCCAACTCGCAACACACTCAAACACTCACACACACACTCTCTCACACACAGCACAAAAACCAAAACAGCAATAACTATAACTACTACAACTGCAACGAATTTTAGTGTGTGGCATAATACTTTCACTTGAAAATGACAACAACAATAACCAGGGCTGCAAGCCATTGAAGCCGTTCGGTTTGAGAGTTGCTTATATAGCAGCTTCGTTGCACTGTTACGATGCCAGAACCGGCTTACTTAACAGCATATAAAGCCACCGCTAGTGAGGCACCAAGCACTCTAACAGCAGTGGTGCGCCATTAAAAAAATTTGAAGTTGTATTTTTTTACCAGAACCATGAGCCGGGTTTCACTAAAATGAAGTTCATAAGTTCCATTCGGACACGGCAATAGCATAAATTTGTAGGTCCCGTGAACTTGTGCTAAAATGAAACGATTTTATACAAGTCAATTCCAGAACGCTAGGCCGAAGCCTCTGTTATACGGACTGTTGCGCCAATCATTTGTTTATTTATGAGCCGGCTTCGCTTTGACAGAAAAGATAAATACAATTACATGAGTTTCGGTTTCGATTGGAAAGGAAAAAGAAAAAGTGTTCGCCTTTATGTTCGACTTGACGGGAAAATTTAAAAATTTTTTTGCTTTTTGGTTATGTTTGAAAGAAAAAATTTAAATAAATAAATTTTTATTTAGAAGATTGGCCGGGCCTATACCTATAGCTCAGTTTTAAGCTCTGGTTGAGAAAAAAGAATATAAAATTGTACAATTTTTGGTTTGGTTTGACATACAAAATGAAAAATCGATCGTTTAATGGTTCGATTTGACATCAAAATTAAGAAATGCTTCAGTGGACATCATTTTTTTCGCTCTTGTTAAAAATTTTTGCAAAAATTCATGTGTTTGAAGAAAATAATAAAAAGTTCATTAGCAGGAAAATTGCTTGATATTTCATACGATTCAATAGCGACAAACTTTCGGCAGAATTTGCCACGCGACTTCCCTATACGCTGAGTACGCTGAAGGTCCCCCAATGGGGCCTCGAAAAGACAAGAAATGCTTTGCAACGCCGAAAAAAGTCATATCTTTTGCTGAAACAGGCCTCGAAATTGTCTTTGTCATGTGGCGTCGAATCTTCCGATCGCGATGCCGCGCAGAATTGCTTTAAAAGTCGTTTGCTTCAAAATCGTTTTGCAGCCCTGCTAACAACAACAACAATAAGAATGTGGCCCGCATTGAAATTGTTAGTAGTTTACATTTTACAAGTTCAGCAAATAAATTACAGCATGCCCCTCTTGCTGCTGCGCCAAAACTCAGCCAACTCACACTCAGGCACACACACACACTAAACTACTCGCACACATACAAACACTTTATCGAAACTTGCTAACGAGCAAACCAGCAAACCAAGGCATGGACACCGCACACTATTGTCTGGCACACTTACAGGCGCTCTCGCACTAGTGGCCGTTATGTGCCAAGCATGTATGCCAGTGTGTGTGTCTGTGTGTGTGGGGGTGCTCTGCCGCTGCCTCTGCCTCTGCCCACTTTCGACTTGTATTTACGAGCGTGCGACGAGCGCGCACATATGCAAATTTGTTGCTTTGTATGTGAGCCGCTCGAATCGCCCTCAGATCTGCCAGCCTCACACTCCATAGCCGGAGCCTTGGAGTGCTTGTGGCAGAGTGAGCAGCTGGTTGGAGTGCGAGTAGCTGGCCGAGCATGCGAGCTGCGCTACGTATACGCATTTTGTTGCATTTGCAGAGAAGTTGTTGTAGAGCGGCTGCTTCCAGTGCGTCGATGTGTCTGCTCTGGTCCGCTTATGCCGGTGGTGGACTTTTGCTTCCTGTGCCTGTGCACGTGTGTGGGCTGGCAGCAGTGTTGCCATGCAGCTTTGAGGTTAGAGGTGAGCTAGAACTTTGCTGAGTACCGAAGGCAGGTTTGAATCGGCAATTTAAATCCTTTCTCGAGTAACAGCAACACCAACAGAAGCTTCTATGTGAATGGAAAATTCCAAAAAAGGAATAAAGGATTTCGGAATATTAAAGAGATCAGCATTTCAAAATGTTTTGTTCCTTTGTGTTTAATATTTACAGAAGTACTGTCACAAGTATACAGAAAATCTTTAATATTTCATGAAAATCTTATTAAATTTTCAGTCCCAAAAAACTTTCGAGATCGATGCGATAAAAATAACGGGATTTTTAACACGGCACCATAATACACAACACTCTCACTTATCAATGAATCTTTACACCTTTAAATTCCGAGAGTTTGCAAATTTTGAAGTTCTAAGGACACGTTCACCCTAGGACACTAGGCATAAACTTATGAGAGTTGCTTTGGTTTCCATGAGAAAGCAAAAATTTTGGTTTGCTCTGAGAGAGTCAAAAGAGTTTATGCGACTCGAGTGTTTTGTTCAACATTAATTTAGAAATGTACCAAAAATATGAGAATGTCCTCAATATATGGAACTATTTTGCAATTAAGTGGCAGCACTTCGCATGAGAGCGATTCCCTGGTTTGTTCTGCGATCAACATTTATCAATAATAAAATTAAAACTGAAGAGAATCACGATAAAATAGAATAAGAATAATCTGAGCCAAAGTCGACGCCGTGACTGGAAGATTCGGGGCCTAATCTAAAGAAAATTTCGAGGCCTTTTTCAGCAAATGATATGACTTTTTTTCGTTGATGCAACGCAAACACAAATCTTGTCTTTTCGAGGCCCCATTGGGGCGGACCTACGCTAGAGCGTACGCACATAGGAGTGTGAAAAGAGCAGGCAAGGAATGGCTAGAATTCGTTCGATAGTTTTTTATTGTAAAATATTTCTTTGTGAAATGGCAACTCTGAAGCATGGAATTCGTTAGTTTTAAAATAATGCCTGCCAGGCTAATACTTGGCACAGTGCAAAGGAGTGGGAGTTGGGTAGCTCGGTGTGGCGGTGAGGGAGTGGGTGTAGCTGGCAGTTGAGACAGGAGTGCAAGAACAGCAAATATAAATTATGCTCAGGCACAGAAAGCGAAACAAATGCCAACAGAAATCTATACGAGAGTAGTTGGCGAGCTGGGCGAAGAGCAAACACACACACACAGTCGCCGCACTAACGAGTAATGGAGCGCCTGTGCGTCCACACATGGCATGAATGAGTGTCCTGTCGTTGCGCCCGCCAGCCAGTCCTTTCACTTATACAAGCAAATAGCACTTTCTAACTTACAACTGCCAAATGGAATACCTCAACGGCAGAGACGCGCTAACCAAACCACCCTATCCCACGCTACATAACAACTGCTGTCCTCACACAAACACACACACATGCATGCACAGAAGCTGCTGTTCGGTCCAGCGTCGATTTTACATTTTAGAATGAGACATGAAAATTGGGCAAAATCGCAAGGAAAATGCGAAGTGCAGGAAAGTTGGCTGGACGTTCGAACGAAAGTACAACAGCATGAACGAAAGGACGATGGCAGCCACTGACTGACTGTGCGACGAACGTGCTACTGGCTTGAGGCCACTATATGTATATGTATATGTGTTTGTAACGACGACCATAGAGCTGCTTTAAAGCATGTGTAGACGACGGCCGAGCGAATGGATGGACGAGCTTAGGTACGAACTACAAGGACTCTGGTGTGTGTGAGTGGGTGACTGGGCGTTTGCCACTGAGTGTAAATTTAAATACATGCGCAGATCCTTTGCCAGTTTCTAAGATTCAAATTTACCGAAATTATCCCTTTTGTGCTACGGTTGCATGGACACAAAAGCACACACACACACAGACACACAAAAAGCGACGCAGGATAACTACACGCATGCTGTGCCTTGGTCCGAGCACTACTACTACTACCACATACACATACACACACCAAGGCATATAGTATATCATATGCGTAATTTGTTGGGGCTGTAGAGACGTACTGCTGGACGCACGAGTGGGCAGAGGAACGAAGAAGGGGGCAGCACCAACGAGCGAAGAGGTATGAGCGTTTGATAGCATGGCAGAGCAGAGCAGAGCAGAGACGCTCAAGCCCGGCGAAATTAATTTATTTAAATGAAGTTGAGGACATTCGAACGCTTTGAAGTGGCTGCCTGGGTTCGCCTGGTCTGGTCTGGCTTGGCTGGGCTGCTGATGTACTATGCCAAAAGTGTAGAAGGCGAGTGGGGAATTGCTTGTAAAGTGAGCGGGAAGTGAGCGAGAGTGCTCACTGTTTGACAGGCAGCAAGGTGTTTGTTTGCTTGTTGTTGTTGTAGGCACATTAGATACATACATGCGTCGCACTTAGTTAGTCGCTGAGCAGTAACTCAAAGATGCTAAATAAATTCGTTAGGAGCACACAGAGTCATCCCTCTAGCACTCGAAGAAGCAGTTGTATGAGAGTGACAGTCATATTCTGGCGAGAAGAGTCACAAGCCAATATTTTGTCACAAATGAACAACAACATAACAATTGAAGTGGTCATTAATTGTGACTGTAGCGTCAGCATAGCTCTTTTAGTGACGAGTTCAAATGTAATGCAGAGAAGAAGCAAAAGAGCTGAAAATGTAATGCAGAAAAGAAGCTGTTCACTTAGTATAACAAAGAATAAAACAAAGCCTATGAAAAGTAACATTCATGGCTGAGAAAAATCGCTTTTATGGCAGTCTCTACAAAAGAGGTTCAATTGTGATGCTGCAGGGAAGTGTTTTTTAGCGGAATCATTATTGAATTGGTGAAAGTGTAATGCAGAAGAGCAACAGCTTGTTGAGCATTGACTTCGAGCTATTGTGTAGTTTAACATGCTGTCAAGCTAATCAACTAACTCTAGAGAAGATTGCGGCTGGTAGAGGATATTTCTGTTGTCTCTAAAAGAATTGAATTAATTTTTCAACTATGTTAGAGCTACATTGTTCACTTTCCTATGGGCATCTTGCTATATGTATGTTTATATTTGGCTCTTGTTCTATGCACACATACATATATATATTTCCATACGCATGTGTGTGTGCATATGTGGCAAATAGATTTACGAGCGCTACCTAAAGCGCGCTTGAAATTGTAAACTGCAAGAAGTGGCCGGGGTAGACACTAGCTGCCCCTGCTATCTGGCTGTCTATTTCGCTTCTTGCCCCTTCTCTTAGCAGTCGTCGTCGTCGTCGTCATGCTGTGCGGGCATTTTTGGTGCTGCCGACTATGGACTGCCGCCAGCCAGTGCCCACATCTGCAAGGACCAAGCAAGCAACCACCCACTCAACCACTCAGCCACCCGACCACCCAACCACCACCGCCACCTGCGTGTCCGTTCAAAATTGCCCGCAGTTACACATACGCACACAGCACGCACTCACCTACTCACACTCACACTCACATACACACACGCACATTGGTCGTTTGTTAATTCGAAATTAAATTTAATGGAAGGAGTTCTCGGCGCGCAATTTCCGTAGCGTTGGCGTGCATTGCAGGCTAGTGGGGGTGGCAGTGGGGGTTGGGGGTCGTATGTTTGGAGCAGGGGTACGCGCTGGCGATATTAAATTTAAATTGGCGTTGGTTTTTGCTGCCCTTCACACACGCACACACCAACGCTTACATATATACATAAGTATATACGCTACTATAGTATCGTATAGATACGCATTTTGCGGCTAACGTGGCTATCATGTGTGCTTCTGCTTGTGCGCCTGGGAGTGTGTGTGTGTGTCGCATTATTTGATTACAATTAAGTGCACATGTGTATGTGCGCATATCAGTGTATATGTAAAATATTAATATATTTGCTACATTTTAATGTTTATAGCTTCAGGGCGACAGCAATCCTTTCTCCCTTTGGTCGCTGTGGCGGTCCAGTGAAAGTACAGTCAGTGTAAAATGCCCGCTCCAGAGTGGTGTGAGTATGATATGATATTTCGAAAACTTGTAAGCCTTTGAAGAAAACTAATTTTCAGTAAATGTTGCAATAAAGAAAATCAATTAAAGGCAAGCCACCAGCTGCCAGGATGTGACGCTGCCAGTGCGGAATTTCATTGCAGCAGGTATCCAGGAGGGAATACTTTTTAGCTGAAGGCGTCAATCGCAAAATTATTCTATATAAAAAGGCAACTGAATGCGATAAATATTTGTGATAAATCGTTAGAAATTGCAATTACATAAAAAGTTTCATTGCTACGATTTTTCAAAAACAACTCTATTGTCAAACTTTTTCGAATTTAAAAAAAAGTTTTTATCTGCAATAAAGATAGATAGAATGTAGATGCAAGAAAAAGGCACAAATGTTGCCATTAAAGCAGTCTTGTCAATTTGAAAATTGTGGCCTACATCCTTTAGATACTTTCATTTCATCAAAATAAGCAAATAAGCATTTTTTATTAAGAATTTTTAAATTTTCAAAAAAATTTTACTAATGCAAAACAAAAACGATGCAGAACATGATTTATAGGAAGAGATATGAGCAACACAATGCAATAGGAAACAAAGTGCAAAAGTGGAAAATGCCGACAAATAATTGAAAATAAGCAGCACAACAACAACAACACTGTAGCAGAAACAACAACAGCAGCAGCAGCAGCACGAACAGATAGAATGAATAGCAAATAAATGAAAAACAGCAGATGCACAACGAAAATTCCAAAATTGAAGTTCACACGCAGTCACAGATGCACACATTCTCACACACACATAGGCACGCACAAATACGACATAAGAACAGCAGCGTAAATGCCAACTCATGAATGCACGCTGCAAAAGATACTCGAGCTGCAGATTGGCAAGCGGCGGCTGGCGGGGCGCGCTGTGCCTTCTGCATGTGTGTGTGTGTGTGTGTGCCGGAATGCGGCTTGACGATCAGCTGAAGCACATTTCGACAAGGCAGCAAAAGCGAGCTCAACTGCAAGGCGCATATAACGCCTGTGCGAGCATGTATCTCATAGATACATCATGCCACATGGTGGCGCGCTTGCAAAAACTGCAGCGAACAGTGAAAACGTTAGAGAATCAACCCCCGAGCAGCGCAACAAAGTGCAAACTCACAGATACACACGCACGCACACGAACACAATTCGTAAGTATCTGGCAGATGCATTTCTCGGCTCAACTATGCGTAACTGCTGCATTTTCCCGGCATTTTTATTTCTCTTCTTCTTCTTTTTTTGTGTGTTGTTTTTGTGCTCGTCGGCTTTTGTTGTTGCCGGCATTTTCATGCGTCTGCATGTGGCATGTGTGTGTGTGTGTGTGTTAGTAATGTGCAACATTGCAAATGCAACACGTTGCTGGCAGTTGCCCTAATTTTTTACCATTTGCCAATTTCGCACTCGCTCCCCCTTTTGGCATTTCCCCCTTCCTTTGTTGCCTGCTTTCGCTGCCTTCAGAATTTGTTTGCTTTGCTTAATTTTGATTTGCGGTTGTGCTCAGCACAATGCAGCAAGGATTAGCAACTGCCCAGGATACCAAAATACCACAAGGAAAATTGTATGCTATTTTCTTTTTAATTTTTATGCGGCAAACTAAATTTGCAACAATAACAAAAGCAGTCAACAGCGAAAATCAAAGGGGAAACGGCACCTAAAATACAATGCTAATGCCAGCCTGCGCTCTGCTCCTGCTGATTTGCGCTTCCGTTTCAAGTTGACTTAAAAAAAATTGGCGAAATCTCAAGTTCAATTATAGAAAACGCCCAATTTTACAGCGTGTCATTAAAATTTACTTTTAACCCCATCACTGCTTGAACAACTCTAAACTAGGCTCAGAAATTTAAGTGATTATCCAGCGAATAATTGCCCTACTAGCAAATATTATCGATATTCTTTCTATATCGGCAAAGGTATTGGAAAATCAACAAAATTTATCCTACTCTGTTTTCTTAAAATCGGCATTTTTTGGAATTTCGTATTGCTGCCATAGCTCGCGGAATAAGCGTTTTGCCTTTGATATCTTAGTCACTAGGCTCAAATCACAGTGGAACATAGTAAAATTCTAAATTGCAGATGTTCATACATTATTATAGTCCAGATTTCGAAGATGTATGTACTATATGAACTCAATAAAGCATGAAATTGAAATTAAAATTTAATCAATTTCAGGAAATTGGAGTTTATCGATTTGACAATTGAAGCATTCATATGCAGACGAATTTCTATAACTCGAGTTTTTATAAATCGAATTTTCTATAACTCGAACTAAATCGGGTCGCAACAGCGTTTAGGGAGTAAATAAATAAATTTCTATAAGTCGAAGTCTCTATAAGTTCAAACTTTTTCTTTGGATAATAGTGATTCGAGTTATGGAAGTTCGACTCTGTAGTCCTTTTGTAAGATCTTAATTGCAATATCGCTTGAGCCGTGTTCAAGGAAAGGTTTCAACAGTTGTATTATGTAGCTCTAACTTTGATATGCCATCTATATAAATACTATATCTTCGTATAGTATGTAAGTAGTCGGTATAAATTAATTACTCCGGTTTCTCTTTCATCACAAAGAGAAATAAATATTCGAATGCCCTTGTGCAAATATTGCTATTTGTGTAAGAGAATATTTGCTCGGTTTGTCAATATTTTTACTCAGATTTGAGTAGAACAATTTTTGAAATAGTCGTTGTATAGGGAAAAAATTCATTCTAAAAAGAAATTCATTATTTTTGCTCGGAATTGAAGGCATTATTTAGCATTGATAGAATGATACGATTTAGATTCACCTGGGCAATCGAAACAGACTACAACACGAGATACACCCTTTTATTGGAGAAATAATGGATTTCTTTTTACTACACCTAATATTTATATCATACAATCTCTTGCTGCTGTACATTTACATTGACTGTGTGTTTGTATATTATATTTTTAGCACATGTTAGTGGGACCTAAAAAGGTATGCTCTAGCCATATATGAACGGTATTAAGCTTTATCAACACAAAAAGTACTCGCGGAGAGTACAGATTCTCCGTGAGAGATGCTATGAGTCTGCCGGTGATTGAACCATGGAACCTCACGCAGCAGAGACCGAGCACACCTTCACTAAGCCACTGCAGCGCTTGCCTGATTAGATTACGCTACAATCCACTGATTCCCATTTCACAGAATTTGACTACTTCTATTTTTATTAATTCCAACGTTTTCTGATTCTGCAGCCAAACTGCGACGTCTTTGTCGGCGCCTGGACATTTCTCAATCAAATTTGGGTCAGCTTTGAAAGGGAGTTTTTTTTCTAAGCCTTTCTTTTAAAGACCTTCTTTTTGTTGGTTGATTTGCTTTCAAAGTGAAATATTGAGGTAGGGCAACTGTTAATCTTGACGTTTGCTTGAAGGTGTCAAATTGGTTCGACTGTTTGTCGGTCTCTCTCTCTCACTTGCTCTGTGCCGCTGCGCCGCTCGTTTTGTGGCTACTTCTAACAAAGTGGCTTGTTGTTGCCGCATAGTTGACTTAACATTGTTGTTGTTGTTGTTGCCAGTCGTCGGCTTCAAACTTACGGCATTTTGTTGTTGTTGCTGGGTTGTTATGCTTTTTCTGTAGTTTTATTATAGCTGCTTTTGTTGTTGTTGTTGTTTTAATGACGCATTTGACGCTGCGGTTTTGACAGCATTTTGGTACCCCTCTTCCGCTGCTGCTTCTTCCTTTTGCTTTGCAGAGCAAACCAAAAATTTCACTGCCGCTATTTACACACATGCAAACACACACACATAAAAGTGTACTTAAAACACACATGTAAGTACTTAAGCCACACACACGCACACATGCATATGTGTGCATGTGTATAAAACAAGCAAAAACTGAAATAAAATAAAAAAGTAAATAAAAACGCACAAAAATTTGAATTTCGCTGCATAAACAAAGCGCAAGGAAGAGCTCAATAAACAACAACAAGAACAACAACAACAAGAACAACAACAGCAATAATATCAAGCAGTGGACATAACCAACAAAAGCCAAGTAGAGGTTGAGCACGCAGCAAAGAAGGCGGGTGGGGTGGGGCGGTCAGCAGCGCGACCAAAGAACACACATGAAATTGAACAGCAAGCAAAACAACAACAATGAGACAAGTAAATGCGAGTGATAGATTGTGCCACACACACACACACGATCCCCTTGCGGGCCCGACCACTACTTGCTCGTGCTTCGAAAAGAGTAGAAATCAAATTAAAAACGACGTCGAGTCGACGCTTGCAATTAGCCGAATTTCAAAGCGTATTGCACGGAATTTTGGATTAACGAGTTATACTAAAGCAATGAGCTGAAGCGCAATATGGAGCAATAGCAATTAGCAGCAAAACAACAACAAATGACAGTAAATAAAACAATGTTTATTTGTTTCACATTTAATTCTCATATTATATTTGTTAAATCGCCGCCGGAAAAAAATCTAGTGTTTTGAAAGAGAGCGTATAAAATGCGCTGAAATGGAGCGAAGAGCGTATGTATTCGTAGGGGAGCATAAAGCAACGATCGAATACCGTTTTTAAGTGTTGAGAATTGACTAAACATACCATGAGACCCCACTCACACCAGAGATGAAATGCGGATTGTTGTTTTTGATTGCCATTGTGAAAGGGAAAACGTTCATACTTAATTTAGAGTAGCAAAATAAAACAACAATTATGTAAAGGTGAGTAGAGGCCACGCTTAATATGAGGTTTTTACTTTGAGGTTATCTTTGGTAATGTCAGGGAACTTAACTGAACTGGCTTGAGGTGAAAACTAATCTTGATAAAAGTTCTCTGGATCATAGTTTTTGTTTGTGTCGGTCTCAATCGATAACTCAGCTTTTTTAGTCTAAAACAGTAGCGGCCAACCCGCGGTCAATGTTCCGCACATTTTCGAACATTTTCCATATATGCGGCCCGATCATTTGGGTTGGCCACCCCTGGTCTAAAATATTAAAACTCTTGCAATTGGACCAGACGCAGTTTAAATAATAGTATCTATAAAAAAGTCATAGAGAGTTGGAAATGGGGTTCCAGACACTTATTCCTGGCAATGTAGATCAAGCTATGGATATGCAGAGTTCGCCAAAACTCTTTGGAACAGCTTCATGATTCGAAAACACAGGCAGAAGATTTGGGGAACTGATTTGGCTCAGACATTCATGGGCAAGCAACAAAGAACAGCAATATCTACCAAACCTCTGAAGGCGTTATTGCGCAGAACAAGTCTCAACTCAAGTTCTCGGACCATTTAACAATAATGATCTGATGATAATCAACAAATGAGTTAAAAAAGTTGCGAAATTTTTATGACAGCAATTTGCCATATCTCTTCAAACGCCTTAATACGTGCTTCATAGGTAAGTAACCTTTAAAAATCAATGCAAAAATATAAAAAGATGGTGAAAAAAAGAAGCGAAAATATTAGAAATTTACATATTGTCGTAAAAAATCAGCAAACAAATTGTCAAATCCCTTAACGACTCAGAATTTCATTGGCGTGCGCAATAAAACAATAAAACAGCAGAAGGAGAAATTGAAGTGGCAGTGGAAGCAGCGAATGAAACTCCCAAAAGTATGAAATGAGCAGACAAACAGACAGACAAATGGACAGAAGAGCTGAGAAATAAGCCAAGAGAAAAATAACCAACATCGAATATAAAATGAAACAACAATGCGAGTGTGTGTGTGAGTGTGAGACAAACGGACAACATGTGTGTCATGCCTTGGAGACGTATTTTACAACAACACCAGGGGGAGCAGCAGAGCAAAAATCAACAAATCTCATGTGGTGCCTGACACAGCAAGGGGGCCGCCTTTGAGGGTAATTGGTGCGCCTGGGGGCGTTGCTAAACAAAATTGTGCAATTTTTATACATATTTTAAGAATTCAGATTGTATGCTTTTCTTTGCAACAGTCTGGCAAGGATGTTTTAGATTCCTATGGCAGTTGCCCTCCCAGAGCTGCGAAATGACGACTGAAGGAAATTTTAGTTACATCTTTTGAATTTAATACTTCTAAAAGAGACCGCTCAAAAGAAGCTATGGAATTTAAAACAATCTTTTTAAAAGACGTTATTCAAGCTCTACAAAATATATTAACATCTTTTGAGAATGTGGGTAAAAATAACGCAATTTACAACTTTAAGAAAATATCCACTTTTTAGATGTGAACTAAAGCATATTCGTTTTTGGTGGAAAAATAAGAATTTCATAAAAAACTCGGTGAAAAATGTATAAAAGTTAAGTTGCTTTGTTTGAGGAGATTTCACAAAAAAATCACTCGCCACAGCCTCTGCGTATTTAGTTTCTTGCCACGCCATTGCGTCTACCTTTACTCATTTGCTAAAGATTTCAACTAGATCTCGTGTGAGCAGGCCCTTACAAATCGCCGCCAAACAATAAAATGCGCCACTGATTTTAGCGCCTTGCCCAACAACAACAAGAACATAAAGCACAAGCACACCAAAGAGTAAAAGTTACAAAAAAATTTTTTGCAAAATGTTCCCTTTTTGACAGAGCGCCCAAATGGACTCAGCACACAAACACACACCCACACTTGGACACACACTCACACAGAGCTTAGCTTGAATAAAATATAAACGTATGCGTAAATTGTAAATGCCGAACGTGTGGAAGTGGGTCTACCCCGTTCAACCCATTCTAAAATTTTAAAGTGGCTGCTTTGGGCGCACTCCAAAAGGACCTCTGCTACCAACGAAACCGGCAGACTGAGCGAGCGTGTTTGTGTGTTGTGAATGAGCATCTCGGCATCAGCTGACAAGGTTGCGTTCGTCACTACCAGCGAGACTACATAATTTATGATATGTACTCCCTCGGCTGGAAGCTGCAATTGGCGGGCAGTTGCAAATATTTAAATTCATCCTGCCGGAGTACAAGTCAGCCACAAATATCTGCGGCTTATTTGTTCTGTGGAATTTATTTCAAATGCTTACGTGGAATTTTACAAGCAAATTTTAGCGAATTTTAGTTGTTTACATTTATTGAACTAACAGCTGCATTTTCTAGTTCAACCGACTTGCATGCATTTCTGTTTATTTATGGCTTTACTTCGGAAAATCTGAAAATCTGGCAAATGTTCAGCGAGGCTTGCAATTAGAGTGTGTCTCTTTTATGGCCGCAGCCTAATCTGTCAAAAATGACCAAAATACAATGGGTCCTTAAAATTTTTGGAAGCGTCTTAATTGGTGTAATAATTTTTATGAGTGTAATACGACAGTTGGTGACCACCAACATGGCGGCACAGTGGTGTCTGAGCACTATCAGGGCAGGTACAAAAAATGTATGATCAATTTAACAGTAGGCAGTAGTAGCAAGGACTTGTTAAATAAGCAGCAACTAAGATAGCTGGCGTTATGAGCTCATAATTTTTTAAATGCTCATCGAATTTTATAAATTGTAGAAATAAAAGAATAACATATCAAAATGATTTTTAGCCAGACAGTGAAATTGAAACTCATTTTATTGAGAAATATTTTAGAATCATTTTTAATACTAAAATTTTCAAGATACAGTACTTTTCGCTTATAACGAACCCGTTTAAAGCGAACTTTCGCCTAAAACGAACCAATTTCAAAAGTACGCGCTGGAAAAATATCAAAGAAACTACTACATTTAGAGCGAACCGTTTTGCCCAGTCCCTTTAAGTTCGTTATAAGCCAAAAGTACTATATTTTAAATTAAAAACTTGGGTAGTAATTTTTTAAAAATTGTCTTATAAAATAACAAAATTCTCATAGTTTCAAGCTTGTCTCTACAAAAGCAATTAAATTACTCTTCGTACCACCGTGCGAGTAACATCAGCTGCATTGGACCGAACTGCTGTCGAAAATCGCAAGCCACAGGCATACAACTACATGCACAGGGTTCCAAAATTTTAATTGCACTAGCCTGAGTGTGCGTGCACAAACACACATGCATACATATGCATTCGGCAGCACAAATACCAACATGCAAAAATAAGACACACACGCTCAAACAATTGCCAGCTTATATACTACACATACATACATTTATAAAGCGGCCTGGAGCGTAAATTTAAACTTCGTTTGCTCTTTCTCTCCCTTTTGCTCTGCTTCGATATTAATCAAGTGTGAGAGGCTCTCAAATGCCGTGAGATCACGCCAAACGAGCAAGCAAACAGCAGCTTGCACATATGTATGTAAATGTTAAACTGCAGAACAACAACAGTTCGGTTCGCAGAGCTGTTGAGCCAGACAGCGAGTGCAGAAGTAGACTGGCAGTGTTAACAGCGAATTATGCTTAACAGCGGCTCGTTGCTTTACTTGCGCTGGCCTCTGCAAATAGCCTGATTATGTTAAGCTTAATCAGTGTTGCTGTCTATTTACACTGTTGAACTGTTAGAGCGCTGCTTTGACTTAACCAGCTGCTAACTTAATGCGCGCTTCAAATAGAGAGAGAGCGAGAATAAGAGAGCGTATGTTTGCACACAAAACAAGCAAAAAACAGGGGATTTCTTTTTGGTAATTGATAATAAGGGTAATCGGTACAAAATGGGGATGTTCGAAAATTGTTCAAAGAAAACAAGGCCGAATACTTAAAATTGATCGAATATTTGCGTACGTTTAGCGAAAAGTATTCAAATGTGTCTAGCACAAATACATACATAAATATGTTTAATGAAATGATTTTGTTCAAATCAGTACCGCTTGAAACGGTTTGTTATTGTATTCCGGTACTAGGCTAGTATGGACCATCATTTTTTGAAGCCTTTTCAGTGATTTGGCTTTAAAGTGGATTGATTTGTTTAAAATTAGATCAAAAAGGTTTGATTTAAGTTACGATTACTTTTTCCATTGTCGTTATTTTTCATGCGACGTTTGCTCATGCACATTTTTGGCCGCATATGCTTGTATGTTTGTGTGTTTAAGTGTGGCTGTGCGTACATATGTATATGCATGTGCTTGTTTGTGTGTCGAGTTGTGTATTTTATGTGGCTGCGTCGCTGCCGACGGCGAGCAGAAGCATGTGTTTTTCAAATTTACTGGCTTGCTCGGCTCGTTGTTGTCGTTTTGTTGTTGTTGTTTTCATATGTCTGCGCTCTTTTTCGTGCAAACGCCTTGCTTGCAAATGACAGTGGCAGTAGCAGCAACAACAACAGCAATGTCGGCTTCGGCAACGACTTCAGCGTCGGCTGCGGCTTCGGCTGCGACAGCAGCGACGGCGAGTGGCCACTCGAGTCCGTTCGTTGTGGCGCGCAACATAAAATTCTAATGTATGTGGCATACGTCATTTGTATCTGGAACGCCGGACAAGAAAGAAGGACACAAAGCAGCAGGCAGCGAGCGAGGCGATACGAGCGGACGGCATTTTTAGCTTTTAGCGCCTTTTTTGTTTTAGTTTTTTTCCAAAATACAACAAAAACATTTCGGCAAAACGTTGGCTTAATTATAACTCGGAAAAGTTGAAAAAACGAAACAAACTAAAAAATTTCGAACATTTGAAAAAATAAAAAACGAAAATCGTGAAAATTACTTGCAAATTTTATGATTTCATTATGATTTTGCAATAAAACGAAGAAGCAGCAGCAAAATTCAAACGGCGTGCTCGCGAAATTAAGAAGACGCGCCAGGAAAAAATCCAAACGTGATCAATTCCAAATTCAAAATTTAAACACGAAAATTGACAGCAGTCAGAAATTGTTCTTTTAAGTTCTGTTCATTTTTGCTATGATTTTGATTTGAGTTTCAATTTTAATTTGTGCGAAAATACAAGAAGAAAAGTTAAATAAAAAGCGAAAAGTTATAAACTACGAAAAACGACAAAGAACAAAGCGAAAGAGAAATGTTAAAAAAAAAAAGTTGATGCGTGAAATGCGAAGTTGAACTTTTGAACTTGGGAAAACGTGAAGCAGAATTGTAAATTGCAACAAACACAAAAAATTGCCAAATAAAAAAAAATATCACAAAAAAAAGTTGTGAATTGAATAAAACTGCAAAAAAGAGCCGCACTCTCAACTGCGTCCCCGCTGTCATTGTGCATGTGTATGTGTGTTGAGTGTATTGTACTTTTATTGTACAATTAATTACTAACAACAAAAAGCAGCAGCGACAACAACAACAACAACAAACGTTTGCCAGCAACAAACAAAAGCGGCAAAACAGTAATAATAATAATTGTCTAGAAAGCAAAGCCAGAAGGCAGAAGAAAGACGCACAGACGAAAGTCGACATTACACAAAAAAAAGTTAAAAGTAAAAACCGGGAGCGGCAATAATTACGGCAAAACAAACGCAACAACAACAACAAGAGCAGCAAGCGTAAAAATATTTTTTAGAAAGTGTTTTGTGCAAATAAAGATTTACAACAATAACAATTTTGCGAATCAATTAGAACTGCTACATAAGACAACAACAACAACAATACAAATAGCAACAATAAACATAGCATAAATTGTGATATTACAAAGAAAAGCATTTACCTCATATCATTCCAAAAAATACAATTACAAATACAAACAAATAAACCAATAACAATAACAACAACAAGGCATATTAGCAACAAAGTAAATTAATTATAAATCTAAAATATAATTGCAAAACATAACCTAAAAAGGATAACGGCAGCAAACATTTACAAAGGAGGAACTCCACAGGCATATCAATTTTCCGGAGCCATTTTCGGCACATTACAAAAGCAAGGCATAAGTACGAACATTTTCTTTTGAATAATAATAACAGCATTAGCAAAATAATTTAGTTCAAAGACATTGCATGCAACTAATAAAAAAAAGAAGCAACAAAATTAGGCACAGAAAAGGACGGACAGCTTACATAGGAATCAACGCTAGAATTAATCGAAACTGGAAATAGTTATATGCTTCAAGTTTTGCCGGAACAAGTGCCCAAAAAAGGCATGCAAATCTAAAGAAACTAAATTTATTAGAAATATTGGAAGACGGACGATTTTAATAACTGAAGCAAACAAGTCAGAAGCGTTTTAAAGGCTGTGAAGATTTAGTTAGTAGCAAGAAGAAGAGAGTTTCAAAAATTGCCATGCAAAGAAGAAATAAGATTTGAGGCTGAGAAAAGTCGATCTTAATCAAAAGAATACTGCTAACGAAGATTGAGAAAGAATTGTTGAGAAGAAAGAAAATTGAGAAGAAAGCAGGATTGAGGCAATAGCCAATGAAAGATTTCCAGAGATCCAGAAAAATCCGATCTAAATAAGTTGATACAAAATCATAAGAACTGTTGAGAAGAAAGAAAGTTGAGAAAGAGGCAGGCAATATTAAATGAAAGATTTGAGAGAAAATTCGATCTCAGAAGAAAATTTACAAATTAAGGAAAAATATTAGATCAAAATCCAAAGAATAAAGCAAACGAAAATTGAGAAAAAAGCAGGCAATAGCAGAAGAATGATTTGGGATTTCCAAAGAAAAGCTGATCTAAAAAAGATGATATAAAATTTGGAGAATTCTTGAGAAGAAAGAAAATTGAGAAAGAGGCAGGCAATAGCAGAAGAAAGATTTCAGATTTCCAGAGAAATTGAGATTTTAGGAGAAAATTAACAAATTAACAAAAAAGTTGTATTGAAATCGAAGGAATACAGCAAATGAAACTTGAGATTTTGAGTTTTGAAACATTCGAACCAACAAGCCATAAGAAGAAGCTAATAAATAAGCGAAAAGGCTTACAAAAAGTAAGCGAACATTAAAAATGAAGAACAGAGAAGATCGCAGAAAACGTCTGCTCAGAGAAGTGCAAGAAATTTGAGAAAAACTGCAGGATCGCGCTGAAGCAGCAAGAGCAGAGAGATGGAAGAAAGTGAATATTCAGCAGAAAAGAAGGAACTCAGTAGCTAGCGGGTAGGGAAAGAGAGGGAGGGAGAAGTTCAAAAAGTAATTGAGAATTAAATTTGTAGAACTGTTGAAATTTATTTGCAAGACATTGATGAAAAGTTGAAGAGCAACTGATCGGACCAAAAATTGTTAGCAAAGAGAAAAAACTGAAATTATAGAAATTATCAATGCCGAATTTTTGGCCAAATCTGCAACTTGCATTTGACAGACTTTGACAAGAAAGTGCGCAGCGCAGCAGAGTGACACAGAAAACTGGTAAAACCGGAATTGCCAAAAAGAAGACCAAAAATATTGGCATGCCTTTTCGATCTTTTTGACTAAACAGGAATTTTACGTGTGCCTAAAATGGATTGACGTTAAGGATTACGTTAGCGGCATACAGACAGACAAACAATCAGTATATGCAGCTTAAAAAGGCTAACTGCGTTCAAATTTTTGGACAAAACAACAACAACAACAACAACAAATATGATTGGCTCAAGTGTTCGAAATAATTGCGCAATCATTTTTTAAAAATACATACATTCAAGCATGAGCAAGCTCGACAAATTGCTACAAAAGCTGAAACTTGGAAAGCAAAAATTTGCAATATTAAATTTCATAAAATTAGAAGTGAGCGAAAAAATTACTTTTTCGAAAAAACAGGAAGTTTAAAAAAACAATAGAGTTAACTCATGTTTTCAAGTTTGAACGCTCAATTCGAAATTCCTTTGAGCAACATTTAAAAGGCAAGTTTGAAAGAACCATCAGGAAGTTTGTAACAACTTCTCATCATGAATATTCAATTTCGAAGGCAAAAAGTCAATGGATAATGTTCGAAGTTGCTTTGAAAAAATGAAAAACCTTTGTTACCATTTTTTAATAGTTCTAGTTAACCACTGAAAAATTCGAAATTTTCAAGGCATAGAAAGACCAACAATCGCAACTTCTTCGTGTTTTAAATACCCAAATTAACTTTCGAATCCAACTCAAAGCTGAGTGTTTTAAGCCAAATGGAACATTATCGAAATCATTTGAAATAACTTTTAAAGGCATGGTAAAGCCACAAATAAATTTTTAGAAAATGCCAGCAATTCCAGACAGCAATTGAAATGTTCAAAATACGTTTGAAAGTCCTTTAAAGCCAAAGTAAAAGAACGCTCAAAATATTCGCAGCTATTTCTCAGTGGTTCCAGTCAACAACTCAAATGTTCGAAATTGCTTTGAACCACTTTTAAAGGCATGGTAAAACTTCAGAAATAATTTGATCGTGATATATTTCGAATACAGAACTGTAACCCCAGTTAATTAGAAAAATATATTCGCAAAAAATATCTCGGTGGCTCCGACGACAGCAGATATGTTCGAAAAACCTTTGAAATACAAATCTCTAAAAAAATGCACAAATTTAACAAGAGTTTCATGTCGTTTAGTTTTGTTCGAAATTGCTTTGAACCACTTAAAAAGACAAGATAAAATTCTGATAATTTCGAGACAAATTTCTCAGTGATTACAGGCAAAATCTGATATGTTGGAGAGTGATTTAAAAAACTTTTTAGGGCAGGGCGAAAATTCCAATGAATCTGAATAATGTTCTCAATGTTCTCACTTAACATTTGGCATGCTCGAAATTGCTTCGAAAAAATCTTTGAAGAAATCCTTGGCTAACTATCAACATTTTGAGCAATTCGAATTTTCAAAAATAATGACAATTTTGAATAGCCAATCAAATAAATTTTTTTTTAGTAAATGCACGCATTACAGGGAGCCTCAACTTTAGGGCTGAGATACTGAACAAAGAGAACTACAAATTCGACTTGACATTTTAACAAATTTGCTTGGTACTTTTGTGCGTGTGTGTGTGTAGTTTACTAACAACGCCAATTAGTTGTTGCTGTAGGGATTAGTAATCGCCGCCGTGCAGGTCTGCGTCAGAGCGTTGCATGTGCAGCGGCGTGTGCGGCGGCGCTTAGTCATCGTCTTGCATGCTAAAATGAAGCGAAACGAAAAGAAGCAAAATGCAAAAATTGAAATTTCTGCGAAAAAATGACTTTAAATTTGCATTTCTTATTTAGCGCTGCAACAACAAAAACCACAACAACAACAAGGAGCAGAGCAGCAGCGTCGCATAATTAAGTCGCCGCCATTGCAAACACAGCGATAACAACAACAACAACAACAAAAGCAACAGCAAATTAATTTCGACGCCGTCGTCTACCTTCGAGCAGCCAGCAGCAGCGGACAGTCACGCAGCCAGTTGCTCGTTGAGTGCCACAGCAACAATTGCCGCACGCGCCAGCAGCCGCACGCGAGCTCCGAGGCAGGCGCACGCACACGCAGCCACGCGTAATTTAGGCACACTCACTTGCAGCAACAAGAAAAGCAAGATTTTTATATTGCCACAGCAACAGCGCCAACAACAACAATCACCGCCACTAGCAACTCAGCGCGTCCGCCACAAATCGTCAAACTTATGTAGCTGATGGCGGCAATAAAAAGCGAAATGCCGCCTCTGCACGCGGCAGAGGCGCTGGCGGGCAGCGCCGACGGCGGCGGCGGCAGCAGCAGCGACAACAGCAGCAACGCCAACAACTCGGCCGCCTCCGCCGCAGCGACGACGACGCCCTCGAATGCCAGCGTGAATAACACGATCAGCGCGGCGGCGGACTCGAGCGACAATCAGCCGGCCACGCCGCAGCCGCAAACGCAGCTGCTGGCCAACGAGCAGCAACAGCAGGCGGCAGCCAGCATTGCCCACCATCCCTACGCCACGCATCACATGTACGCGGCGGCCAGCAATGCCGGTCCGCTGCCGCACATGTACTCAGCCGCAGGCATTTACGCCGGCGCCGCGCAGGATATGCAGCAGCAGCAGCAGCAGGCACAGCAGCATCAACAACAACAGCATCAGCAACAGCAACAACAACAGCAGCACAGCGCCTACCCCAGTTACTTGAACAGCTATGAGCAGTTCTATCAGCAGCAGGCGCAGTCGCAGTTGCCGCCGGAGTATGCCAGCGGCGCCGGCGGCCTGTTGTACGGCAGCGCGGCTGACTACAAGTCGGCGGCCCAGTCGAGCGTGCGCTACCACCCCTACCTGCAGACGCCGATCTCAGGCGTGCCCTCTGCCAATGGCGGCGGTGCGGACGTGCACGACGGCGCCGCACACAACGCCTCCAGCGCGGCTGTCTCCACCACGACGGCAATGAGTCCACGCGTCGTCAGCTCCACCAGTCCCACCTCCACTTCGTCCAACATGCATTTGAGCAGCGGCAACGGCAATGGCGGCGGCAATCCGACTTCACCCGGCTGCAAACTGCAGTGCAAAAAGTGCGGCATCATGTGCACCAACGAGTCGGAGCTGCAGGAGCACATCACGAACGTGCACGGCGCCTCGCCGTACGGCAGCAGCGGCTACTCTAGTTCACCCTACATCAAGGAGGAGCTGTCGGCAGGCGCACAGTCCGCGGCGCCGCCGCAAACGCAGCAGTCGACTGGGAACCCCGGCGACATTCTGGATCTAGACTCGCAGAAGATGGTTTATCCGCCGCCACCGGGCAGCATGCTGCAGCATCCGCACCAGCAACAGCAGCAGCAGCTGCACGACAGCGACCCTCTGCACTCCATGCATAGCATGCAACAGCGTGCGCTGCCCGGCTGGCATCAGCCGAGCGCCGGTGGTGCGCAAATGCAGGAAGGCCTGCCGGTGTACATGCAGCCGCTGCCGGACGTGAGCGGCAAGCCACAGAACGCCGGCCAGTCCCCCTACTACTCACCCAAACAGTCGCCCTACCACGGCGGCAACACTGGCGTCGTCATCAAGCAGGAGTATCCGCTCATCAAGTCCGAGTACGCCGACTCACAGAACTACGTGGATAAGTCGTTTGATCCCACCAGCGCCAGCGGCGGCACAGGCGACATGTGCCAGCAGCAGGCAGCCGCGACAGCGGCACAGCAGCAGCTGCTGCCGGTCTCCTCCAGTCCGGCCGAGTTCCCGTCCACCACCACGGGCACGCAGGACCCGCAGCAGCAGTACCGCAGCTTCGAGCCACCCAGCTCCTCCTCGGCGCTGCCCGCCACCGGGGTCACCACCAAGGCGGCCACCTGGAAGTCGAACGAAGCGCGTCGGCCTAAGACCTACAACTGCACCGCCTGCAACAAGTGGTTCACCAGCTCGGGTCACCTCAAGCGGCACTACAACACGACGCTGCACAAGAACGCGGTGAAGTCGAGCGGCCAGCCCGACCCCGCCACGCTGCCCATCTCGGTGCATCACCATCCGGCGCGCGAGCCCGGCACCAAGCACAGTCGGCGCAGCAATGCCGCTTCAGCCGCCGCCGCGGCGGCCGCGCAACAACAGCAGCAGCCGCCGGCGCCTGTGCAGCCGCCTGAACCGCCCAGAAGTCCGCCGGACTATGCGGCGCAGGCGGCGGGTCTGGGGCAAATGTCGCACTACTCCGGCTCGCCGTCGCCGACGCAGCAGGTCAACGGCATGTCCTACGCGCACCAGCAGCACCAACAACAGCAACAAAATGGCTACCAGCAGCAGCAGTACATGCAGCAGCAGCAGTCCGTGCAGTCCACCACGAACGTGTCGCCGCAACATGCGGCCGCCAACCTCGCCGGCGCTTCGCCGACACCACAGACCGCCTTGAACGGTCACCCAAACGGGCTAGCAGGTCCCTCCGCCCAAGCAACAACACCAACAACAACGTCCTCCCACACGAGGGGCCTGCTGAACACAACAACAACAACAACAATTACCATAAAGAACGAACCCATGGAGGAGGACAACAGCACGGCCACGCTCACAGTCACACCAATGGACATGCACATGGAAATGGCCATGCTGCAGCAACAGCAGCAGCAACTGGGAGAGGCAGTCGCGGCGGCCGCGGAACTTCAACAACACCACCAAACGGAGGCGCAGCTGGCAGTGTTGGAAATGCAGCAGCAGCAGTCGGCTCGCTATCAGCAGCTGGAGCCGCTGTTGGAGCAGCGTCAATATCACAGCAGCACGCCCAGCAGCACGCGAGTGCCATCGCCCCTTATTATCTGCCAGCAGCAGCAATACCAGGCGCAGCTCCAGTCGCAACCGCCGCAGCAGCCACAAATGGCGGACAGCATTTTCTCGCACACGCCGCCGCCGCCGCAGGCAGCCCCAGTCCATATGCCGGCCAGTACAATGGAGCCCCCCTACAGCATCATACCTTTGGGTATCAGCACGCAGCCGCAGCACAGCAGCAGTATGCAGCTGCTGCCGCCGCCGCAGCACACCACCACCAGCATAGCTACTACACACAGTATGCACAGCAGCAGCCACACTATGCTGCACAGCTACCAGCAGGCGGCGCCGGAGGAGGCGCAGCTGGCGGCGCTGCAGCAGCGGGCAATGCACAGTATGCCGCTGCTCAGCAGTACCAGCATGCGGGACACCATCAGTACCACCATCACGCCGCCGCCGCAGCAGCTCATCACCACCACACAGCAGCAGCTGCGGCTGCCGCCGCTGCAGCCGCCGCAGCACACCACCAGCACCATTCCATCCTTCCAGCAGCTGCAGCAGGCGTCGGAGCTGGCGCCGCTGGAGCACACAATGACCTATCACACTATTATTGGTAGTAGCGCCGGCGGCGGCGCCACTTCCGAGCTGCTGCAGCTCGCCACGCTCGACTCCTACGGCAACCTGCAGCCGCAGCAGATGCTCACCACGGCGGACGGCCAGATACTACAGTTCTTGCCTGCCGCACAGATGATGGGCCAGCCGCTGTTCGCCGCGCTGCCGACGCGCGCCGCCGTCGCCGAGTCGTACGCGCCCATGTCGCCGTACACGGCACAGCGCTCGCCACAGGAGGCCGACTTGCCGCCGGCGCACACACTGACGGCGCACGGCACCACGCTCAGCAGCATGCACATGCAGCACGAGACGTCGCAGACGCTGACCACCGTGCTGCCCGCGCTCGCCTACTCGCCCACCATCTCCTCGTCGACGACGCACATCGCGATGGAGGAGTACGGCGGCGGCGGCGGCAGCGGCAGCAGCAACAACAGCAATGGCAGCGGCCTCAAGCAGCAGCTACACAGCAGCAGTCCGGCGCCAGCCAGCAAGCGCGGCGGCGCCAAACGCCCATCCCCGGCGCCGAAGCGCAAGCGCGCCTCCTACGCCGCCGGCTCGATGTCGCCGAGCACGACGACGCTGCCCACCGGCCGCATCAAATGCCTGGAGTGCGACAAGGAGTTCACCAAGATCTGCTACCTGACGCAGCACAACAAGAGCTTCCACTCCGGTGAGTACCCGTTCCGCTGCCAGAAGTGCGGCAAGCGCTACCAGTCCGAGGACGTCTACACGACGCACCTCGGCCGCCACAAGGCGCTGGACAAGCCGCACAAGTGCGAGCTCTGTCCCAAGCAGTTCCACCACAAGACCGACCTGCGCCGGCACATCGAGGCCATACACACGGGGCTGAAGCAGCACGTCTGCGACGTGTGCAAGAAGAGTTTCTGCCGCAAGGACCATCTGCGCAAGCATCTCGAGACGCACAGTCGGCCGCGCGTCATCGGCAAGAGGGCGTTGGCGCGCGCACGCGTTGCGGGTGCCAGCGATAAGATAGCCGCTGCCTTTGCCAACGCCGCGCTCATCATAGACGACGGCAGCGCGCAGCTGCAGTTGGGCGGGGGCGACAGTGGTCATATGCCGCTGATGATGAGTAGTAATGGGTCGTCAGGGTCTGCAATCATGCAGGAAATGAGCACAGTCATGCTGTTGCCGTCGCAGCAAGATTTAGCCGAGGATGACGAGAGCCTCATGGAGGAGGAGGAGGATGAGGAGTTGGGTGTGATTGTAGGTGTGGATGGGGAAGAACAGAATGAGGTTATGCTAGTAATGAAGGAAGAGTATGAAATAATCGAACATCCAATAGCACTCTACTGAGGGAGAGAGAGAGATAGTGAGAGTAAAAGAAAAGAGAAAGAGTCAGTTCAGTGAAGAGCGGCATAGAAAGAGAGGGAGTTAGAAAGCTTAGAAAATTTCGCGCCAGTCCCTTGAGAGCCTACTAGTAAGAGGGCGAGGGAGAAAGCTAGAAAATTGGCAGCCAATCTTTGGAAAAGAAATATCTAATGGAATTTGACAGCACTGTAACTTGACACATAATTCACTTGAGAGAGAAAAAGGTAAATGCAATAAAAAAGACAAGTGCCAGTTTGGAGATACACCCAGTGCCAGTGGAAGAAGGGAGCAGTGAGGCTTATCAAATCGATCAATTAAAGAACTCCAGAGATTAAAATGTAGACCAAGATCGTGAGCGCAGTGAAAGAGCAGTGCGGCCAAATAAAGAGAGAGCGAAAGAAACGCCAAGCATAAAGAGCGCGCGCCAATGCCAATACTCATCAAGTGCATAGTTATTCAGCCATTCAGTTTCGATCAAAATTTAAATCGATAACAAGAGAAATTGAATAAATTTCGATCGAAATTACATTTAAAATTTTTTTTAACAAAAATGCTTGCTGCAGCCAATTTTATGAAAAAGCTCAGAGCTCTTCAAACAAACGGCGCTATTTCGTTGTTGCTTCAGCTGCCCTTAAACAAAACCACCTCAAAGCGTATTTATTGCCATATTTTTTGTGTATTAGTAAAAAATGGAACTAACATTTAATTTTAATTAATTATATTGTGAGAGCACAATAACTACATACGAAATAATCTCAGGACAATACATATGATTTTGGTATATGTACTTTAATTGTAATTTTTCTATATTACCATATTGTAATATTAGTTGTTTATATTTTTTTAGTTTGATTTTCGTTGCAATTTTGTTATGTGTAAAAAGAAAATTTTTATAAAGAGACAAAGAAAATGTGAAACGAACTATACTCAGGCAACTTAACTACCTTGTAACAATGCGTAGCGGCTGCACGTGAGAGAGAGAGAGAGAGGCAGCGTTACATAGCGACAAACAGAGAAAGAGAGAGAAATAGTGATACCAAATTTTGTAAAAGAAATCAGGAATTTATATTTTAGTATGCGCTTTATTTTAAATTAAGCATTAAATAAAGTTAATTTGTAATTATGCATAATTTAAGTATAATTTGTTAAATAAATTAATTTTAACGATTAAATTTTCAAGCTAGTTCAGTATAGAAATCAAAATTATCCACTTTTTTGTATTGTTTTAATTTAATTCAAAAACATTTATAATTTTGCTTTTTCGTGAAAAAGCTTTTTGTATTACTTACTGAACGCAAAGTATTCGACAAAATATTGCCACAAATTTTAAATTTAATTTTAGTTATAAAGCATTTTTAACAATACTCAACTGCTGCGTTATATATTCCTCCTCCCCCTCCTCGACAGTGCTAACGACATCAACAGTCTAAATAATTTTTATTTAATTTAACCATTTTATTTCTAAGTTTGAATTTTATCACTTGAAAGCATTGCCCATAATTTTTTTTATTATTTTGTAAAAATTCCATTTTTGGAAAGTAAAATATTTTTGTTTTTGTATAAAGTAACAAGTATTATGTGTATTATTAAGTTGTAGCATTTTTTAGCATAGCAATGAACAATATGAACAAAACAACAACAAAAATTAATTGAATTATCAATAAATTATAAAAATTGTTTCAAAACAAACAAAAAATAACATTTTGATTTTGTTTTCTTTTATAATTATTTTGTTTTTATAGCGAAAATTTTTTAATTTTTTTTCAAAGAAATCGTCCTTTTTCTGATGTTATACCGAGCCATTCCCTCGAACCTTTTCTTTGCTTTTACTTTTGTGAAGAAGTTATAAACCTATGTAGTTAATATACGAAGTCTGTCAATAAATATGCGAACAGATTTAGGAAAAAAATTATTTTCCGAAGTTCAGGGTAGATCAATCCTATCTTCCTTAAAATACTCCCATTTTGTAGCAATGCTCTTGTCTCACCTCCGTGTCCATTGTTCTAAACATTCCTGGAAGTCTTCCGGAGTCAGGCTCTTCGGTTGCTTTGTCGTTCCATGTTTTACCATCTCCATGTCGTCCCTACTACAGAATTGATTATCACAGAATCGGTGTGTACTTTTTCTATGACAGCCAAAACTCGTTATCAAAAATTCCAACGATTTGACGTTCCGAGTGAGTTTAGTGCTCAGTGGGACCACTCTACGACAATCGCATCTGCGTTCGTAGACATTTGAATTCAATAATAGCACTTTCGTAACCTCTACCCAAATCCTATCTACTATGAACTCAGTGATAGGCTATTTTTGGTGGTAATGGAGGTGCCAAGGTATGTGAACTCTTTGACAGCTTCGAAGGTATAGTTTCGAGATGCCAAATGGGACTCAGGGCGCTAAGTTTCTCTGCTTGTAGGAAACATATGTATGCATACTTCGCCAGACCCATTTTGTCTGATTCTCTTTCGATAGCTGAAGCTGTGGTAAGATCTTGCTTGGTGTGACCTAACAATATCCTCGACGTAGGCCAGAAGCTGGACTCTTTGGAAGAAAATAGTGCCATTAAGATGCATATCGGCTTTTCGAATTACGCTCTTCGTGGGGAAGTTGAAGTGGCCTTTTATAGTTTCAAAAGCAGCGTAGAGTTTCTTTCTTTCTTGTGCTTTGCCTGTTGTTCAGCGTCATTCTGCAGAGTCCCAGGCTCGAAACGCTCGCCAAACGCTCGCCAAACGCTAGATGTTCGCTTAAGAAGTAGTTCAAGTCATGCTTTCGATATTTATTTAGATATCTTGAGCAAGGTTGTTCAAAATTAAACATTTTTTAAAGTTCTTTTCAAAGCCTTGCCAGATTGTACGAATTTCGGGAAAAAAAAGGACACACAAACAGTTTCGAAATTTTTTTTTATTTAATTTATGAAACATTTTTTTAGGGGTTGCTCTGAAAGTGCCTCAAAACATATGCTGATATTTGCTCAGCTGTTTTGAGCAAAAGATATACAAAAAAATGAAAACCGTGAATTTTTCTAAAAAAGTGTGGCTTTCAAAATTTGCTGCTTTTGGCTAAAATACCTTTCGTTTCCTTGCTGCCAAGCGCTTACATTTCTCAATGTTAAATGTTTTTGCATGTGTGTGAGTGTTTATTAGCGCGCATGTGTGTGCGTGTGTATTTTAGTATTATTCGTTCCATAGCACGGAACAAGTTAGGATTTCTTTGAATTTCCGTGCGTGTTTCGTTGGCTTCACGAAAAACAACAACACAAAATTTGCGAGAGAGATATTATAAAAAAAAATACCAACAACAATACCAAGGAAAAAGACAATAAAATGAAGCACACAGCAAAACAACAACAATAACAGCAACAACGAAAACTACAAAAGCGAAAATCAGTAGGCGAGTATCTTCCAAAAACCAACATGTGGAAAAACCAGTATCTTTGAGATACACGCACACATGCATACATACATATGTACGTGTAGATATGCCAGCCAGCCGCCAAGACAGTCTTTGCATGCGTGTGTGTGTGAATTTTTGGGCACAAAACTGGTTTTCATGTTGAAATTTTTGAATTCCTCTGCCTTGCCTGCTTCTTCCCGAAATTTCAATTTATCGTGCCTTTGCTCGAAGAAGGAAGAATTGGCGCTGCCGAGGCAGCGACAGCAGCGCAGACAGTAGCAGCGATAGACAAGAAGAAGACTCGTCGCCACAGATTTCGGGTTTCGGCTGCGTAGCTCGTTCGTTTTTCACCCTCGTAATTGCTTCGTGTCTTTTCTGAGACGCGAAGTGGCAGCGCTGCCGCACGAATGCACGCAACGAAAGCCGAAGTCGCTGATGTCAGCCGAATTCGCCGATGAGACAGCAGAGACGGCGGCAGAGCACAGGTAGACATTTTTACCTGGGCAGAGGAAGCAGCGGCTGCTCCTGCTATTGTGCGCTCAACAATATCACTGCTATTGTTGTTGTTGTTGTTATTTACGAGCTTGTTGTTTTTGTTGTTGGCTGATCACTGTGGACGTTGTGTGTATGCATATTTTGTAGCTTGTATCTCGGCAAAAGCAATTTCAAATGCGCACACACTTCAAGCAGAGATACACGCACACAGACACACATGCACTATAATACATCTCGTATGTATGTATGCATATAGAGATCGAGGGAAGATCGAGCAGCTTCACTTGGGCGGCCGCATCTTCCGTGTGTAATCCTTGAATTTTTTGTTGGCTGCTTCTTTCTCTGCTTCTTGCTTTCATTGTTGTACATACATACATATAGACAACTCTTGCAATAACAACAACAATGCTAAAAAACCATGAACGCACAATGAAATTAACGAACTACAGCAACAACAACAATGATTCATAGTTTATGTGGTTGTATATTTATCTTTTTGTTGTTTTAAAAAAATCTCTTTTTCCAAAATGAAGCCACAGAATTTAGCAGCTGCTTCTTCTTTTCTTAAGCCAAAAACACATTATTGCAATTTGTCAAATTTTTTCTTTAAATATTTAAAAAAAAGTTCGTTAGAGAACAATTACGACCTTGTTGATTCGATATTGTTATTATAATATTGAAAGCAAAATGTTGACTATATCGAAAAGAGAATTCCCACTTCATCGTTTGAAATTTGAATAACCCACTTTAGAAAATTTAGTGCTTTATTTTCTTCTTAAAAAACTATACTGAACGAAATGGCTTTAAGTTCAATATAATTTCTGCTGATGAAATTGTGAATTTTTATCAAACACCTGACTTCGATTTCAATGTATATTTTTTATTCTACTTTGAACTGTTAAATATTAAGAAAAAAGGAGCTGCTTCATATTATGTGATCTCATGTGATCATTAGTACTCGAGGGTTAATCTTGCAACTCATTTCTTTCCTTCTCTTTCTTCATGCTTTTTGTCGTTGTTGAATTGTATACAATTTTCTGAAGAAAGAAGATTTTTGGATTTTTGTGGCTGTGCCTTGCTCCTTGCGCCGATGATCCTCACTACAGATCACTGCTGCTGTCATGATGTGCATGTGCATTTGTGTTTGTGTGCGAGTACATGTGCCTTGGTGTATGTGAGTATGTGTGTGTTGGTTTTGAGCCATTCGGTAAATATTTTCTTTTCAATATTTTACGTTTATTTGATTTTTGTTGCTTTTTTAGCAGCACTATTCCCCCTCCCCACCCCCCCTCCAACATTCCTTGTTTCTTTGCCTGCCTTCGTTTGCTTTCTTACAACATATTTTTAATAATTTTTGGTTTTTTTTATCAAAGCAAACAGGCATGCTCTTTCCTTTTCTTATTATTTTTGCTGCCGTCGCCTTTTTTCGAAATCTTCGCTTCCTTATCCGCAAACATAAAAGGCCGTTCTTTATGCCAGTCTCCCCTGCATTTCGCTGCTCTTTTGTATTGACAATAAAAAGCAAATATTGTGGACTTTCTTTAATGGCCATAACTGTTTCTAGTGCCTCTAGAAGAGGATCCCACGATTCGGGATTTTAATGGCGGGCAGCATGCGCAGCCGTGTCAGGTTGATCTTTTTCGTTGGATTGTTTGAGCATGATTTGAGGGGGAATTTGCACATAATATACAGTTACATCGTGAAGTTACTTATAGCATATTTAGCTAAAAGTTAAAAATATGTTGAAATATTTTCACAACAATCTGAGGGAATTTTTGTTATTAGGCGAATTTATTCAAGAAAATTTTTGCTAACAAACCTGATTTGTATTGCTTATTTATACGAATTTTTCGAATAAAATAAAATACATTTTTAATGTTCAGTTTTACTCTGAAATGATATCAAGAGCTTAACAAGTGATTATTGAGTGTGAAATTTCGAAATTTCAGGGCAAGCAAATTTGTTTGTTGAACTTCGAAAAGTAGAATAATATCTGGTAAAATTTAAGAAGAGCTTCAATTTTAGACAAACTGTATCTTTAAGCAAAAAATTATGCAATTAATTATAGCATGAATTGTATACACATATCGAACTATGCAGAACCATTCAATCTGCTTGTTAGTGCCTGCATATCAGAAGGACGTACATATGTACATAGTAAGTAGTCATGAGTAGAGTGTGCTTGAGTATATACTATTTTCCTTGCACTACTACTCATGCGTGCTCATTGAAATTTGAGCGCTACTCGTAATACGCCATTGAACCTCAACTTATAAAATAAGCTTCATAGCCACTCTCTCACTCTATCGCTCGAGAGTATTTGTAGTCGCTCTCAATGCGTGAAGTTTTTGTATGCATTGATGCACAATATTTTTTGACAAGTTTTATTTGAGCTTTTTACTTACAATTGTCATAAGCATATTGATTGCGACTCTGTTTTTCGTTGCACTGTAATTTTAATAGTAGCTTTAGAAACTGCTTTCTTGATTTCGACGTCGACTTGCTTCAACTTACGATGTCACTTAGTACTTAATTTGTATTTATGATTGAATCTATTTTTGCAATTGTCGGAATTTGTCAATTTCTTCCTCTAAATATTGCCCATATTATCACTCTAAAATTAATTTGTATAACAAAATTGAAATTGATCTATTTCTGTCTTAAATTGTCTCATCTTTCCTTGGTCCTACTATGCTTCTTTTTCTACATTAAAGTACTATTTTTTGTAATTGTCAAAATGTGTCACTTTACACTGAACTACTCGTATTAAAGATCCTAGCTAATCAATCAGATTGCTTGAAGCTAATTAGCGGCGGAATTTTTTAATTGCGAGCACCAGCAACAAATCAGCTAACAAAGTCTTTACAAATATTCGTCTGAAATGAAGGAAAGTTTTCATTTCAAGATTAGATTACAGTTATGCAGCAATTTTTGCCAGACGTGCCCCTCTACCCGGCCAACTCAAAAGCAATACTTTTAGCTTTAGAAACTAAAATCTTTTGTATCTTTTTGATCCTTTTAACCTTTTTTTGTGTGCCTACTCGAATTTGCACTCAATTATACAACAAGCTTTCAAATCAAAAATGTTACGAGTACCACCCCCAACCCCACTACAAAATTGTGTGTGTGTCCTTTTCTGAAATGTACGCTACTCTGTCATGAAGGGGAGGGAGGTAGGCGAGCAGGCAGGCAGGATATCAGCAGAGAGCTTCCGGTTGAAAGGGTCGAATGCGACCGACGGCTGTCACTCATGCGCGCTGCTGACACTTTACAACAAAAATAAACCCTTCAGCTATGCGCACAGAGCCTCACACACACACACACACACACATGTATGAGGCTTGCAGAAGGCATTGAAAAAGTTTCTCAAAATATTCGGCCCCTTTCCACTAAACCGAAAAAAACGCGCTCTCTCTCTCTCTTTTTGTCAAATGTTGAAATGTAAAAATGAAGATTGATGTAAATTAGGCCAGTTCATGGCTCCTCTTCTTATACCAGCAATTATCTGTAAGCACGTTGCCATTTTGGGGTGGTTTTGCCAACAATTTTTGCCGCGAGATTTCCACCTTACAAAAACTTAATTAAAAATGACTAAATTACGATTTGGAATTGCATTTTTATGTTAGATGTCAACATGCATGCCATAGCATGTACATATATCTGTATCTGTATATGTGTGTAACTGACGCTTTTACACGCAATTAATGAACATGTGAAAATATTTTCGAAATGTTCGAAATCTTTGAAGAAAATTACGCTTGAGTTGGGCTAATTATCGTGTATGGCTGTCGCAAATGATTAAAATTTTAAGAAAGTTGAAAGAAATCGAGAGAAGGAAAATTGACATTGACATGCCAAGTAGAGAATAATGTAAAAATAGCATGTTGGGAAGACTTACGAGTATAGGCCAATAGACGCAGCGAAACTCTTCGTTGAAGAAGAGTGTTCCGACTAATGCGACGATACGATATTGCAACTAAGACAATAAGCCACGGAAATATAAATTGAAAATTTTGAAAGTCAAAAGTTTGAAACTGAATATACATACACACATACATATATAGGAGCCACATGTCAAAGAGTACTGTGCTGAATTTTTTGCATAACTGAAAACAGAAATCTTTTCAGAAAAGTTGGAAGTCATTGCAAACAAAGCACTACATTTCTTACAAATTTCCTTTCTGTTATTGCTGTCGATTTCAGCCCACATTTAATACAGTTTCTGTACCAAAAAAGAAGTGCCCTATGCCAATATTAGTTGCTTTCCCATATTTTTTACAGTATTTCTATCCCGCTGAGAGATTTCTCTAGTCAGAGAGTTTTACACATATCCAAAATTTTGCCAAAATCTCAACATTTCCTGCTTTTCAAGTTGATTGCGAGTGAGCTTAAAACCGCAAATCTTTGGCATAAATCTTTCACAGTTTCCACTACGATCAGTTCAGTTCAATTCAATATGAATTTATAATTTCGCCAGTCAAAATCAAATAAAATTTATGGCCAAAAGTTGTGTAAGCGCCTTCCTGCGCTTGCGCACAGCTGCGCCAAGATCACCGCGACAAGATCACAGCGGATTGTCCCAATTTAACGGGCATTAAAATAGCTCACATGGAAGTGAGCAGAGCAAAAAATATTTGACAAATAGAAAAACAGCGCGCATGTCAGCCAAAAACAACAACAACAACAAGAGCAGCGTTTAAAGCTAATAAGATCACTTGGAAGCGGCTCAGAAGTTGATACTATGTACACATGATCGAGGGCTGTCGAGTTACTTATCGTTCTAAGTAATGCCAATATTGCTTAGAAAAAATACTAAAATTTCGAGATGAATTTTTGAACATCATATCGATTGTTTATAGCCTCTAACTGCCAAAGCTTAAATTTTAAATGAATTAATCAATTGAATAATTGCAATATTTAAAAAAAAGTAGGTGTCAGTTAGGACAGTGAAGAATATCAAAAACTCAACACTTTAACAGCTAAACTTAAAAGCTGCTGGAAAATTCAAACGCGAAAAATTGTTATTTATAGAAATATTATAGAAAACCATAGACTTATAGAAAAATACTTCAAGTGTTTTTTTTCTCTATAGAAACTATAAGATTATTGGCATTTCTGATTGAAAATATCGAATATTTCAAATGCATGAAAAACGCTGAAAATATTGGCTTTAAATTTTGGCAGTTCAAAAATCATTACTTTACTAAAACTTTTCGAGATTGACAGCCCTGCTGTGATTGCAGATCGCATCTAAACGCTTGCTCACACATGCACATGCGTGCTCAAGTGAGTCTGTGTGTGTTAGTGCTAGTATGTGTTGTAGTTCCGCTAATTGCTGATGCGCTACAGATTAGAAGATACATCAGCTATAACAACTACAACTACAGCAACAACAACTTGAAGTCGCCTAGATTCGCTCGAAAAAAGGAAAATACGAGCTCTCCAGATATAATAATAAAAATTGTGGATTTTTCTTGAATTTCACACGCTTGCGCCGAGCAGCGCCGGGCCGGGTTGGGCCCGTTCGAGTATGCGCCTTCAGCTTGAATTACAACAAAAAACTACAACAACCAAATATACAAAAGCAGCAAAGGTAATAAAAAGGCAACAACCACCCAACAGCAACAACAAACAACCACAACAACAACAAGTAGCGCGCAAGCGATAGGGTGTGTTATTAGTGGCAGTTGTTGCGCCTGTAGTTGTTGTTGTTGTCGTTGTTTCAAATATTGCTGCTGCCAACTTACAGCCAACAACAAAATACATATGTAGATAGATGCTGCTGTTGTATCTGTAGCTGTGCATCTCGCAAGCTGTATCGGTATCTTTTGTAACATTTTTGTTGCTGCCGCCGCTAAATTCAAAATAAAAGCAACAACAACAAACAAGCAGCAGCAAAACAACAACACTGAATTTCATAAAATTACGCTGAAATCTCAAATGAAAGACGAGCGGTTTCTGAGCTAATAATTCTAACAGACGCACGCACACACGCACACACACACACTTCAGCCAACAGCCAAGAGCACGCATACATACAATGAAATTTAATTGGATTAAAGATTTATATCCATATCTGTGTCATTTTAATAATAGATTTCGCTTAATTTTTTCAACTTTTTTGTTGTTGTTGCTCTTCTTCTACTGCTTTTCTAATTCGATTTTTAATACTTTTTTGTCTAAGGTTTTTTACAGATCTTCTGCTTTTTGTTTGGTTTGTTTCATATTTGAATTCGTTGAAATTCACTTTTTTTTGGGGTGCCTCTGATTGGCGGCTATGATGGCTTATGTTGGCATTTGCGGAGCTTGTATCTTTTGCCGCCTGCACTATTAGCTGTAGCTATGCATGCATGTTTGTATGTGTGCGTGTGTGTGTGATTTCGTGTGGAGTAGCTGCGGCTACAAATTATAATCACAACTAATAATTTGTATTTGAGCAGGAAATTGCTTGTGGCAGTCACTCCACTCATATGCAGAGCGGAGTACGAGTAATCATGATTACATTGCCTACGAGTACCACTGCGCGGACAATTCCAAGTACTAGTATTTCGTAAGCATTTGTATTTTGACAATTCCTTAGAAAAGCAATTGCATATATTTTAAAAGATTAAATTCGCAGGGATCTATGGCAAGGAATTAAATGATTTTTAATCAAAGTAATTGAAAAGATTATAATTATATTTAAAATGATAGTCAGAGCACTTGATTACAAGCGTCGAATAGGCATTCAAATTCTCTTATTCCCGCAACCGAGTCTCTGGTTGTCTGTTAAGCTTTGATAGGGTCGAATTGTCGGACTCCCCTCTACTGTATCGGCGCTGAACCTTTCCATTATCTTCTTTGTTAGAAAATTATCGATGCACTTTTTCGCATCGAATTATGTTTGAAAATAGGCCCTTGGAACTTTTTGGTAGAACATTTCATTAGCTTTCATCTTAAACGAGAGGCGAGACGAGACACGAAATTCTTTTTCTTTTTTGTAAACTTTGTCTGGAATTAGAATTGTAGAATTATTGGCGGCCCTTTAATCGATGAACACTTTTAACATCTTATTAAGAACCAAAATATCATAAAAAGGTTTTGTATTTGTGCTCTTGAACATGGTCTCCCTACAAAGATACTTTCAAAGTGATTCTTGATGAAAGTACTCAAGAATTGTACAGGCAAAAGTAAAAACCAATCTCGGAAGAATGAGAGCTCAAATTTCTTGGACCACGTTGTTGGCGGAGGAGCTATATTTTTCGCTGTTATGAAAACCGGCATAAATAAGTTCTTTGCTCAACCTGAGAATTCCGTTCTATAAAAAATCGCTTCCCAATCCCTACAGTACAATACAGTCCAGTTAATATTATCCCCACGGATTAATTCATATAATCATGTTCTTCATAAAAATATTATGCTTTCTTATAATTTTTGCAAAGTTAGTTCTTTTTTGTGGGAATTTCACTGGAATAAGTGGATTTCTATTCCCCTTTTCCATTTTCTGCGCTTTATTTGCTTTGCTCTCGGTTTGGTCGCCGGGCAGATCGCAGCGCTCATTATTTCTGCTGCTTTTTATATGGTTTATATTTTGAGCATTTTGTAAAACTCTTCTTCTTCTCCATTCTTATTACAGTTCCACGAAATGCGAAACGCCATACAAATCGTAGACGCCGCAACAATTAAAACGACTCAGGAATGTCAGCAATGACGCATCATGAACTACTTTCGAGCAACATAAATTGGCAAAATGGCAGCGACGAGTTGCCACACCTGGCCACTCTATGCACAACATGAGAAATTCAACAAAGGAATCAAGATTTTAAATTAAAATACATAAAGCTAATTGTAAACTAAGCATGCAATTAAATGTTTTTGTGTGTTTGTTTGCAGCAGCCATTAAAAGAAATTAGTAATTAAATTGAACATTTTAAAATTTTAGCAAACTTGCAAATATTTTAAACTCAAGCAAATACAATAAAATATTAAATATCAATTTTAGTGCATATCATTTTAAAGCAAAGAAACAAGTGAAAACAGCAATAAATTATAATTTAATTAATTTTGTAAAGTGAAATGAGCGTAAAACAATAAAATTAATAAAATTATGTGCAATATACGAAAAATATGTTGAAAATTTATAATGCAATTTAGTTTGAAAGTCAAAATGCAAAAAGCAATTAAGGCAACTTGCAATTTTTGTTGTAGCTTAAGCATTTTAATTAAATAAAAATAAAATTACACGTAAAAAGCACAAAAAGCAACTAAATGTATAACATAAATTTTAAATAATTTAACATAATATATAATAATGAATGCAACAAAAACTCAAGTAAGCAAAATGCTAAAGATTAAAAGGAACTACCTCGTTAAAATTAATATACAACGTTTCTTTTTTGAAAAGCGGCATTAAAGTAGCATAAAAAAAGAAGCAACAAATTAATTATACGTAATTTAAAAAAGGAAAATTAACAAATTGATATAATTGTGGCAAATAATTAAGGCTAAAATTGTTTATAGGCATGTAAAATAAAATAAGAGCACACGATTTAAGCAAAAGTAAATTATATAAATTTTAATTATATTAATTTCAATTAAGTTTTGATTACATCTTAATTCAATTGACTTTTATTACATTTTATAAAGGGCTTAATTGGTTTACTTTAACTTCATTTTAAATTAATTTTAATTTAATAAATTTTAGTTTAATTTGAAATAAACTTTATTTATTACTAAAATTTAAATTAATTTTTAAAACATTTCAATTTAATTAGTAATAGCTTAATTTCAAATTAGTTCGAAAAGAACTATATACAAATATTAATTTGGCAAAAACTTTGTCAAGAAACGAACAACGAAATCAAAAAGAAGCAACTAACTATTTGAAAATATGATTTGGCGCCATTTTTAAAGCAATAAACTAAGAAATATTTCTTAATTATTTAGTTAAACATTTCATAAAAATTAATAGAATTTAGTTTGATGCGTTGGTAAGAGAGAGAGAGGGAGTGCCACTTGCAACGATTTCACGCTCTCTTCACAATTCTTCGTTTCGCTCGCTCTTGGAGTAGTCGAGCCAGTTGAGCCGTTCCCTTTGAGTTTCCAAAAGTCCATGGCATGATCTTCAAGTAGTTATAGGCACATGTATACCATTTTATGCCCGTTTACATATCCCAGCGTCAGCCAAGTTGTAGCGATCAGCTGCTCACATCAGATCCAAGTGTTTTCCATAAGAAAGTATTAATTGTTTTACAAAAAAAACCCTTTTAAATTTTATGTGCATGATGTATGTAGTAAATTAAAGCAATAAGTATGCAAGTAAAAATTTTCGATAATTTCAACTATAAATTAGATTATTGAAAAAATTCAAATAATTACAAAATATGCATATGATTTAATAAAAATCATTCGAGCAAAATGCAGCATAAACATGAAATCGCAAATATTTTAAGAAATTTGCTAAAAATAGTTACAATTTATCAGCAACACGAAGTAACAACGTACCTCAACGACTCAACGCAGTCAAAATAGTTCAAGTTCAGCAAACATAAAGCAAAATATTTATATAGAAAAAGCAAAACTAGCAATTTTTAATAAGCATGCATAAGAAGCAGAAGCATTTCAAATTATGCCATATAAAACAAACATTGATGTGGAACTTTCTGCAAAAGCAAACAACTAAAATTAATTGACAATTATAAAAGTAGCAGATAATTTTTGTTTGAAATTCAGAACGAAAAAGCAAAACAATTTAAAAGAATTTACTAAGAATTAATTAATAGCAAACCGCAGCATATTTTTAAATAATTATTGCAAAAATATTACATAAAAATTAATATTTGCATATATATGAAAAAGTAAATGAAGCATGTATAACTTAACTGCAATTTAATAAATGTATATAAGCAAAACTGGAAAAGGGCGAAAAGTACGTACATATATTCTAATTGTCATATATCAATTTCTGAATACAAAGAAAAACACAAAAAAGCAAAATACATGCATTAATAAAGTGAAAGTGGTATAAAAATTTAATTCCCAAAGTGTTTGTGTGCTTTTTGTTGTAATTTTTGGGCAATATAGGCATATCATTTTTAAAGCAATTGTATCCCTGAAATCAATTTGACCCATTTCGAATTCAGTTCGAGCATTTTGAAATCAATTTGGATATTTTGAATTTAATTTGACTTCTATTGAAATCAATTTCACTGATGGATTAGTCAATTTGATTTGAGAGACGGACAAACTGATTTCAGATTGACCGAATTGATTTATTCTACAGAGACGATTCCGAACGGGTTTGAAAAGCAAATAATATCTTTTCTGAGCTATTAGGACAGTCAGGGATTGAACCGGGAGCCCTGATTGCCATGCCATTGATTGGCATTAAATTTGCGACGGATATTCTTAAATGTCACGCTTCAGCGTCCAGTCTTTTCTATAACTGTGAGCTTAAAGTTTCATTGAAGCTGATAATTAATTAGAGATTAACACATAAGGCTCACATACATGTTGCGAAGAAAGCAAACGAATATAAGCCTTTTCTATGGGATTTTAAAATTGACCTATGCGAATTTCTAAGGAAAAGAAATAATCCGGCCATTACGATTCTATATAATTTTTTCAAAGATTTCTCCAATATTAATCACACTTGCCCATATGAGGTATGTATGTATTAGAGTATTAAAAAAAATTAGGTTGTTATTGTACACATTATTAATCTTTCAAGGGAGACATCATACTGGATGGATTTTATCCAAAGGTTACATTATTGAAAGGTCTTCCATTGCCAAATGGTGAATATGCCATATATTTCACTTTTTTTCTTCGAGTTTGTGCAATGAAACGTAATACAATTGATAGCGTATTCAAACTTGGGCAATCAATTGCTCTTCATTAGCAACTGGAAGTACATTCTATCAACTATTAATAGCAATACTTGTGTAAATAATGCAATTTCTTGCTATGAAAATAGTAAAAAGTAGGGATAAGCAAAAGCCGTTAAGGTACACATGACAAATATATTGTGCAAGCGATTTGATGGCTTAGTCCTGTCAAAGGACAAAAAAGAATGGGTATAAGTGCATACGAAAAGGATTTGCAGAGAAGTCTTGTAAGTATTAAGTCAGAGAAAAGAAAGTTGCATGCACATAACAAATATATATACATTTGACTGAAAGCTATTGGCGCCGTCTGGAATTGAAAAATCTGTAAAATCGAAAATATTATAAGTTTTTGAAAATATGTAATACAGTAATACAGGCAAATTAAAAACTGAACACCAACCCACGCCGCACAGCGCAACAAAAGTTTTGGAGCAGGTGGGCCGATCACGCTGGCATTCCGTGCACGGCTCACCGAAGCTCACCACAGTTTCCAATTGCTTCACTTCATATGGCGGATGATAGTAGCAGGCGATGAAAATTCCACCAAACATTCTGTGTACATGCAAAAGACAAACGACTTATTTAATTCGTTTATAAGAGCTGTTAGTTTGCTTGCCCACTTGGCAGCGCCGCAGCCTACGAACTCCAGCGGTGGCCAGACGATTTGCGTGAAGTTCTGCATGTTGCCTGCTTGGCGTTCCTGCAAAAATTGCCGCCAACTTTTTACATTATAGCCGATTTCCAAATACCATTGCCGCACCACACGCCCCGGCCAACGATCGGCGAGCGGGCGCCTTCGAAAGAGATAGTTCTCGTTGACGGACAGCGCCTTCTCGCCCACGAGCAGGCAAGTGTCCTTCTCAATGCGACATTGATGCAGAAAGCGGTTGGCCATGACGGCCAGCTCGTCGCTCCAATACTAGCGGGAATATGCGAATATGCAGCAAAGAGTGACATGTGCTGGAGGGCAGCGGCATCAGTTCCGCACAACTTACCACCAGATTCATGTTGCCTATGTTAAAATCCTCGGCCACTTTATTGCGTATGCCGTTATGCGCGTCCACGAACATTCGCTTATCCTTGTTGCGCAAATTGACGCGTTGGTAGTTGGAGCAATCTGCGGAGATTGTCTTACTCTGCGAAAAATGCTCGTTATTTAAAACTGTATTTATAGCTCGTCCGTCTCCCTTCATTGTTACCTTTTCACACAGATAATGCTGCTGTCCATTGCCGCAGGTGCTCTTAGTGCTGGGACACAGATTGCGCGGATTGCCCGCGTCCAGTTTGAAGCGGTAGCGCATAAAAGCCTCTGATTCGGTTATGCAGCACAGCAGCAGCAACAACAACACAGTCCGTGCAATTTGTACACAATTTCGATTTGAACGACATTTCCGGTAACGGTTTCTCATAGCAAACAAAAGGAATAAGATGAAGATGTAAATTGTTGTGAAAGGCTGAAATGATAGCGATCGCACGCTAGCGATAACGATATTTTTGGCTGGTAGTATTGGGATAAGGAATCAATTTTATTTAAAACAAATCGCTCTTGACATAAAAGCAGAAGAAATCATTTAATCAAAAGCAGAAATAAAATAAGAGAAAGCATTTTAATCAAATTACTTCTATGAGATATGTCATTGAAATTGCTCTCTTTTTACACACATTTACTCACATATGAAACTATTAGTTCAAAATTCTTCAATGAAAACTTATGTAAATTATTAGGTATTTTTGATTATGCAGGACAGAAGGGGGGAGAGGATCAAAGTAGAACTGACTTCGTTCAACTCTTTCGTTCGCTGC
This sequence comes from Neria commutata, assembly GCA_963457695.1. Taxonomy (NCBI): domain Eukaryota; kingdom Metazoa; phylum Arthropoda; class Insecta; order Diptera; family Micropezidae; genus Neria; species Neria commutata. Next base: position 2,229,808 of record OY735249.1, read on the forward strand.
GTTGTATTGGTAAGGCTCAGCTTACATGATGAACTAAATTTATATATGTTTTAAATCATATAATTTTGTATGAAAAAACTTTTCAAAAATATATATAAAGACATTTTCGGAAAAATAACTTTATCAATGTTCACAAAACAAAAAATTAAATTGAATTGAATAAACATTTATTAAATTCCAGCATATGTATATATACCAGCTTCCATACATATATAAAATTCTGAAACAAAGTTTAAATATTTTAAACACAGAATATTGCATATAAAGAATGCTGAAAAATCGTGGGTATGACGTCTTAAATCACACCTACTTCGATGTCGAGCTCGTTTAATGTGGGCCACAGTGGGTCGAGCTCTAAAAAAGCTGAAATTTTTTACAGTCAAAATTTCTATGAATAAATTGGCGAAGTTGCTATTTAAAATTTCCATTGCGTAGCCGCAATTTTGAATACCACCCAAAAATCGAGGGCAGGATCAAGCGATACAAAAATCCAGAACACAGACTGTGACCAATTAAAAGGCGCCGTCGTGCAATGCGACCAAATCCGCAGGTGGTATCATCGACGCCGCCATAGTTCAAGGAGCACAAGAAGCAAAACTAAGCAAAAGGTGCATGAGGCGAAGTCGTGCTCGAGCGATGCGTGCGCAGTCTCCGCTGGCAGCGACAACATGTTGCTTCAACGCAAGCTAGCAATTGAAAGTGTTGTGTTGTTGGTGTAGGTCGGCAGCGTCAGCATTTTGTTGTTGTTCTTTCTTTCTTTCTTTTATGTTAAAGGTAAGACAAGGAAAATGCTAGGAAAATCAAAAACACACTTGCAGCATTGCGGAAAATGCCGGCGCATACAAACACACAAACGTAGACATTAGAAGACACATGAATTATTGTTGACAGAGGCGTAGTTGGGTATTGACATGACGGGAGACATTTTGAATTTAGGTAAATATGGAAGGCAACAGAGATCGGTATGAAAACGGAGCAAGTTAGCCAGCAGCTTTCTTAAATATTTAAAACCTTTTTTGTTATTGGTTTACAAATTTATCGGCAGCTTTTTAAGCATTAAAATTTTTGGTTTTTGATGTTTATAACCTCAAAACATGATGCATATTTTGATTGAGCTGGGCCAGATTTTATTCGAATTTCGGCTATGGTAAAAAATTTATTAAAAACTTGCCAAATTATAATATTCGTGATGTGTGGATTTTAGCACAGTACAATAAAAATAGATTGACAAGGATCTGTTTTTTCATTCTACTGAAAAATCGAAAAAATTATATGTACATACATATATCGTCGTTTTGGAAGCACCTATGTATGTATGTGCCTAAAGTTTTGAGATCGACTTCAATTTCAATCGCAAGTGAAGTATTAAACATGGCTATATTATTTATATTTGATCGAAATCGCACTTAAAACTGAAGAAGGCCAGTTTTCGATTGCAGTGTTTGTTGTTCGGCGGGTCAAAGGTGCCCCAAATGAGCCCATGGCCTGCATTGCTGCAGGGCAGAGATTATCAGCAGCAACTGTCCGTCCGTCTGTCCGCCTCTGCGTCCAATTGTTGTAATTTATTATTGCACGGCAAGTTAATGAGCCGCCGGCTTGGCAGGATAGACTCGCTTCGATGGCATAGGATCGATCACAACAACAACAACACTATGGTAATGCTATACGCCGCATGTTCTAAGGCAAGGCAGGAATTCAGTTAATCCGCATAGAAGAAAATCACGATAAAAGAAAGGTTCGAAGCGGCAATGGCAGCAGCATTAGACAGCCGAAGAAGAAGAAGCAGCAACAGCATAAGGTAATGAGCAGGTAAAAATCCAAACAATGCAGGTTTTTTTCTATTTCAATTTTCGAAATTTCGGCTGGATTTACTTGCTTATGCATGTATGAGCGTGTATGTGTGTGTGAGTGTGTGTTCTAAGGATTATGCCTTACCTGCGGCTGCAGATACGAACGCACCTTTGCCTTGAGTGTGGCAGCTTGACAAGTGTGTTGGCTTTGTGGTTGTTGTTTTTGTTGTTGTTGCATGTACGACTTTTCCCATATGCATTTCAATTTTAAGATATGAGCCGCCTTCTTCGCTGATGTGATTGTTGTTGTAGTTGCTATTGCATTTCTATAAATCATGAAAATTGTCAGCAAATGCACTCGAAAAACTGTCATTTTCTAATGAGTTTATAATTGTTGCTCTCTTGCTGTTATTGTTGTTGTTGCTATTCTGAGGTGCAAGTCATAAACTTTTTATGACTTCACGGCATTGCTGACAATTGTGAATTGTTGCGAATTTCTGTTGGCAGCAATTATGCGGAAAGGAATTTTTAAAATTCGCGCATTTTCTTTTTTGTTGTTGGCAACAATTCCGAAAATTCATGGAAATTGCTATCATTTATCAAGAATTTTAAAGTAGTTTCAGAAACCCCAAAACGCTTATATTATTTTTTGTAATCATTCGTCGAAAATAAGCACGATTTTTTCGACATCTAATATACATTCGATGTTAAGTTGTAATATTTTAATGCATTTGAAGGCAAAAATTTCTTACTTTTTATTAAAAAATTCATTTTTGTAAAAACGTACTTTCAAATGCTTATTCAAGAGCAATTTCTAATTGTAAGCTTGTTGTTTGAATCGACTGGCATTGCTGATTCAGTGCAAGACGTTGCTAAACATTTGCATTAAGCCTAATTTCAGCAACTGAATTTGATATGCCTGTCGGCTAAGCGAGCTAGAATACTTAAGTGCAGCTTAAGCTCATTTGTGCTTTTCTAACATTTACTTAAGCTCTTTTTCTAAAATGTATCATCTCCACCAACAAGAACACAAAAATTTCCCTGAAAGTTGACATATTCCGTTTTAAGATGCTAGCCAGCTGCAATTTCATCGCTTCAAACCTAAAGCCTCTCGTTTGGTGCTTGGCCTGGCTATTTTGGTGAAGAGCAAGAACAATTTATAAAAAACGATTTTTAGCTGAGTTCAAAATTCAAAGCATAAAAATTAAATGCTTACAAGAATTTTCATAGTTTTCAACTTGATGGCGAATTTTTCCCCAACTGAAGCATAAAATTTTCGTATAAAAGAAGCTGAAATTTCTTAAGATGTTATTGAAGTGCATTCATGTTGAGCCATACATTTTGATAAATGTTTAAATTATTGATTGTTAATTTTTGATTTTCAATGCAAAATTTTCCATTTCAAAAATCTCAATACCTTTCAATTACATTGAAAATGGCATTACTTTAAGTTTTTGTATGGCAGCTTGAAGCTAATGTACTTATGCATTCGAACATGCGTGTGTGTGTGCCTTTTGTGTGTGTGCTAAGACTCACATACAACCCACACAAATGTCTGCTTGAGACCTTCATATAGTTAACTTCGACACACCCACTCACATACATACGCCTGTATTTTCGAAATTATTGATCCAATTCAATTTGGTATGTAAATTTTCTAAATTTATACATATACAACTAAATACACAAGCACACACACACACGCAAAGGCACATAAAGTGAAAGTTGCTATTAGCACACGCACACATGCTTATATGCAGCTATATGGCTATATACATGCGCACAAGTAAAGTTGATTGTAAGTCGCCATAGTCCACTTCCGCTTAAAATTTTCAAAACAGTGAAAGTGCTGACGAGTCACACAAACGCACACGCACAGCAATCAGCCACATACACTCACATATACTCACAGAAATTGCTTGATAATAAGTGATTTTGAATTTCGACAATTTTACTAGTTTCTAACAATTTGATTAGTCGAGCACAACTTTTAGGAATTCATTTTCAACAACTTTACTACTTTTTAACAATTTAATTAGTCAAGAGCTCAACTTTAACTACTTTTTTTAGTTAAGCGCTTTATATAATTTCTGTATGTTTTCTCAATGCGAGTATTTATTATTTTTAGTCATTACAACTAACATTTTAAACAGCCTTACTAACTTATTTATTTGAGCGTACGCACTACATGCCACACATATGTGCCCGCTTGTAGTTGCGAGCGAAAATCCTGCGAAAGTGTGCGCTTAAAATTTCTGCCCAACAACAAAGAAGAAGGCAGCACGCTCGAGCGGTAGGTAGGCGGATGACTGTGAAGAGCGGCAACAGGGGGAACGCATACTAAAGCGGTGCCTTTGCTTTTGTCCGTCGTCGATGCTCACATGTCCTGCTACACTTGCCCCTGCCTCTCGTGCACCTCCAGCCAACGCACTTTCATTTCGCACACATACATAAAGCACAAACAAGCAGTCTCGTGAGTGTGTGTGTGTGCGTGCTGGTGGAGTGTGGGGCACTCTACCACATGCGTCCAGCTCGCATTCATGTGAGTCCATGCGTGTTTGTTGTTGTTGTTGTTGTTGCTGTTGCTGTTGCTGTGAGTTGTGCTTACGCATTTTGCATGGACTTTTGAAAATTTATTTTCTGCTTGATATGTGGCACACGTGTTTGTTTGTGTATGCGTGTGCGTGTGGCTGTGAGTGTGTGCGTTTAACGGTTTATTTGAACTGCTGCATGCATGTAAGTGTCCATGCGTATGTGTGCGTGTGTGTGTATGAAAAATTAAGAAGCTTCGTTAGCGCCGCTTGCTTCCGCCGTCCGTATTTAAATCAGTTTGCAGCTGAACTGAGCGGGCAGGGGGTGCGGTAGACGACGGAGAAGGCAACTAAGAGTGCGGCTGATATGCTGCCGCACAGAGCAGCGCATCTAAAGTGAGTGCTTGAAGTAGATTGATTTGTTGTAACTTTGCATGAATTTATCTGTGCTTGCAATTTCTTATATCGTCTTCTGTTCTCCAGGATTAAGTTGGGAGGGAGAATAAGATGTTCGAAGAGAAAAAGTAGAGCGGCATTTAGCATGCGAAAATATCGAAAATATATGGATAAGTATGTATGTACATATATGTATAGTGTATATATAACTTACGCAACAGCTCGTGTAACCTATGCTAAGGTCTATCATTAGATTATGTTAGCTCGTTCTAATTTAGCACAGGCTAACGGCAGCCACAAATTTATTTTATAGCTTTGTGCCAACGGATTTCAGAAAATATGGAATAGGTCTTCGTTTGAAGACTTTTTTTTATCATCAACAGTATTGGATACAGACTCCGTTCATCATATGGGTTAATATTAATTCAGTCAGTCCCATAGACTGTAGACAATAAGATATAATAATATAAGCCATTACGGCTGACGGCACTCAAGCTAACAAATTTTGCATTTTGGAATTTTGGAATTTTCGTAAACATTTTTGGTAGTTCAAATGAATGATCTAGCAACGCTGCCGTAGGGCGATATTTTTAATTCAAGTCTAGCAACTTGAATTAAGATTTAACTACTTAGAGCTCTGATTTATTTAGCCATATGAAGCTTAACCCTCATGTTGGCAAAAGGTTTTAGCTGTTGAATGGAATAGCATTACAGGATGGCTGCCTAAGGCCAAACTTACCTGGTAAGAGGGTTAAATGTGTTTTTTTGGAAAACTTTCAAAGAACTTAACTCAGCGTTGGAAGGGAGAGCTTAAACTACACCCGAACTCTTGCAGCTCGCTTAGCTGAGCGCGAATTTAGCTTCTTCCCAAAGTTAGATCTTAATGCACACTCAGCACTTTCCTCTGCATGTCCGCCGTGCTCACATCTTCTTTTCATTGCCTGCATTTCCCTGTCCCTTTCTTTACTAAGCCCACAGATTGCTGTCCATAACTTACCATGAAAGAAAGTGCAGTGACGCGTGCCTTATAAAATATGTAGATTCACACAATTGTTCGCAGATTTAGCACTATGACTACCCCCGACCACCTGCGCGTGCTTATGCACCCCCATCCCCTCCTCTAGCACACACATGCACAGGCACTTTGAAGGCTTATCACCCCTTTACTGACGACTTAGCCGCTGGGCATATACAGGGTCCTGATATCGGCCACACATCACCGGCTCCATACTCAAAACACGCACTGTACCCCCCTCCCCCTCCACCCAAGCAGCGCTCTCCTGCCACTCATGCCCTTTGCTTTGAGCTTGATTGGTTGGGCGGACTGACTGGCGGGCTGGCAGGCTGGTTTGCATGCCATTGTATTGGTATTTCGATAAAAAGCAGACCCTCACTTACCTATCACCCTCTCCCCGCCATCCCTTCGCCCTCCACGCACACATGCTTTGTGTATTTTATGTTGGTGTGAAAAACATAGTTACTTCGGGCAGTCACAGAAAATGTGCAGCAATGGCGGCAGCGCGTCTAACGAACCATTGACTACGGTCGCCGCATACGAGAAGCAAGACCGGAGCTGGAGCCGGATTTGTTACGAATCGGAATTCGCTTGGGGCTGTGTGAAACTACAAAATTTTAGTATAATCAACAATTTTGCAGATAACACACACACTTTCTGACACACACACGCACACGTACACAGAAACATGCTTGTATCGCAATTTTGAGCGTCGGTGTAGGGGGAGCTGAAGATGCTACTGGCCGTACTGTGATGGTGGTTGGTAGTTTAGTAAAGGGTTGTTGTAGTGTTTGTTGTTTTTGTTAATATTGTTGTTGTTGTCATTATCCTGCCCGCTAGTGTGCTGGCATAACTATACATTTTCTTGTTAGTTCTTGCTGTATGTGTGTGTGCTGCTGTTTGTAATGCATGCTAATATGTTTGCATTGGTATTATGTATTTTCGGCAATAAGTTTATTTTAAGCGCATTCTCTTACATATCAAAATAAAATTCTTTCTTTACATTTTTGTGCAGAACAGAAGAGCATTGATTTTTTAAGTAGCACTATTTTTTTATCAATTTATTATAAAGGTTATAAGTATAATAGCTAAACATAAAGGCTTAAATACTTTTTTAAAATGTTATTTCTTCGTTATTGTCAAAAATATAACAAATTTTTTTCAAAATGAAAATAAATGAGAAAAGTAACCGTCACATGTCATAACGGTTATATATTATTCTAGTATAATTGCATTTTTTACAAAAGTTTAGGTACATTTTGAAGAAATTTTATTGACTCCAAGGTGTGCTAGTGGAAAAACGAATTTCACCTCTTTTATTTATTAGTCTCATTATATTTAACATTTATAAAGGACCGTTTACCAACACTTCCTTCCTCAACTTCAAATGCAACCTTGCTGGCGCAACAGCTGTTTGTGTCTCCCTTCTTTAGTTCACCTGTGACAAAAACAACCAAAATCTGCACTTCCTTTTGTTTGTTTAATTATTACGCACGCCCTTATCAATATTTTTTTGTTTCAAATTCTTAATTTCCATCAGCGTGAACAGAAAATGACGGAGAAACGCATACGTCCACGTCAAGTGTTGATACTCGTTATTGTGTTCATTGTAATTCTGCTGATTGTGCACCGCAATGGCAAGTGCGAAGCACCCACGGAGTATCTGCAGGGCATGTACGCCAAGCAGCGCGATCAGCGGCTGCCCAAGATATACGCCATAACGCCGACGTATGCACGGCCAGCGCAAAAAGCGGAACTCACCAGGTCAGTGAACTCATCAGCATGTATTTGTGGGCCTCAGGCTATTTTTGACGTCACCTGTTCTGAATTCATAGACTCTCGCATCTGTTTATGCTGGTGCCAAATCTGCATTGGATCATCATTGAGGATTCCAATACGACCACCACGCTAGTGCGTAATCTGCTTGAGCGCGCCGGTCTCAAGGAGCGCTCCACGCAACTGAACACTAAAACGCCAGCGGAATTCAAGCTGCAAGGCAAGGACCCACACTGGATCAAGCCACGTGGGGTGGAACAGCGTAATCTGGCGCTCACGTGGCTGCGTGCCAATTTGGACAAATCGTTGCACAGCATTGTGTTCTTCATGGACGATGACAATGCATACAGCGTGGAGCTCTTTGGGGAAATGAGTAAGATCGAGCAGGGGCGTGTTGGAGTGTGGCCCGTAGGCCTGGTGGGTGGACTGATGGTGGAGAAACCCCTGCTCAGCGCAGACAAAAATCAGGTTGTAGGCTTTAATGCTGCATGGCATCCGGAGCGAGCTTTCCCCGTTGACATGGCTGCATTTGCCATCAGCGCTGACTTGATCTTGAAATACCCAGAGGCGCAGTTCACATACGAGGCGGATCGTGGTTGGCAGGAAAGTGCGATACTGCGACATGTGACCACACGTGACCAGCTGCAGCCTTTAGCGAATCATTGCCAAGATGTGCTGGTATGGCACACTCGCACGGAAAATACCAAACTTGGTGAGGAAGAGAAGCTGAGGAAGCAGGGCAAGCGCTCGGATGAGGGCATGGAGTTGTAACGCTGCCTTTGTGCCGATTAGTCATTTCAGTCATTTCATTTTAACAACGAAATTTATTTGTAGTCCAACGAACTTTTCACTTACTTAAACGCAACTTTATTAAGAAATTTAATTCTGCAATTTTAAATTGTAAAAAACGATTTTAATTAATTTAAAATGTAACTATTAGATAAATAAATATTTTACCTGTACAATAACTAGAATTAAATTCTATAAAAAAGCAACATGAAACTTTACTGTAATATATGTATGTTTATATGCAATAATTTTGTTTGTGAATAAAGTTTAATAAAATATATTTTGAAATTTCAAGTGGTTTGTTTGAGCATTTATCGCAGTTTGAATATTTTTCTAATAAGCTCAGCGGTGAGCAAAACATATCGATTGTATTTTTAACGGCCGACAGAATTGGATAATCGGAACATCTTTCAGCTCTAGGAAGTAAGAAGCAGAATTTGACACATTTTTATTTACCTTGCAAAAGTTTTGCGGTTATTTTCTTAGCTGCCGTATAAAATTTTGTCGACAATGGCCTCGGGTCTGGAATCATATATCAATCATACCGTGTCCATCATAACAGCGGATGGCAGAAACTTCATAGGCACGCTGAAAGGCTTCGATCAGACAATCAACATTATACTGGACGAATCGCACGAGCGCGTCTTCTCCACAACATCCGGCATTGAGCAAATCGTGTTGGGTCTACACATCATACGCGGCGACAATATTGCCGTCATCGGCCAGATAGACGAGAGCATTGATTCGCGGCTGGACCTCAGCACTATAAGGGGCGAGGCCTTGGGGCCGGTAGTACACTGACCACTTTGTGAGTTGCGTTGCCATAATAAAAGTAGAATTACAATTTAATATAAAAATGAAGTTTTTATTTACTCATTCATACATATTCAATCGCTTGGTACATTGAAACAAACTTGGTGGCAGTCCAGGGTTTCTAGATCCACAACGGCGACACTTTGGGTTTTGCTGAAGGTGGGCACACAGATGAGACGCGTCTCTTGGCCGTCAGAGCCTTTGTGCAACTCTGTGGCGTAGGCATCACAATTGCCGGCAAAGTAAACGTGTGGACAATCTCGTATAATGAAGGGATCGCTGTCGATGTATGGGAAACTGGAAAGCGTGTCGGGCGCTGTGGGCGCCAAATGGCCCCATATCAGTGTGGAACGTAGCGCATCCAAAGGGTTATCCAGCATGGTGCAACGCAGCAGATCGTTAATGTTTTGGCCGGAGCAGCCAACAATGAGTGCATCGTCCACGGCGCAGGCATAGGGGTTGGTCACGCTGTGGAAGGACGAGTGGCGCGCCGCCTTGGGAAACATGCATTTATGGAATGGCTGTTGTGGCAACATGAAATTTGCTGGATCATAATCACCGGGCATCACATCAAGGGGTATTGTGCGCGACCAAGCGGCGAACCACTCATCCAAGGCTCGCATCGCTTCCACTGCTTCGTTTGGTTCGTTGCTACGTGTCTGCTGCAAGGTAGGCAAACGTTGCTCTGCAACTGTTTTCACTGAATTGCCGGCCACAATGAGGCGCACAAGTTGTTTCTGCTCGCCAGTCTGTCTAGCGATGTTACCGCTCAGCCAGTGCTGAAACAGATTTAGAGCATCCACAAAATTGTGCGACTGCAGTTGATCCAGACCTGAAACGAGTACAACGAGTCTGCGGCTTCCTAAACTTGGTAGTGTTTGCTGTGGACCACTCTCATAGTAGAGCAATTCCTCCACATCAAAGCGTCCATCCTCCTCGACGCTGCCCAGAGCTGCACATACCACACCCGTCGCCATAAAGCGTGTATCTACCTTGCCATGCAAACGCACACGTTGCAGTTCATCCTCCAGTATAAGTTTGTCATCCGGGTCGGCATAGTGCTGTCGTGGTGGTTGCGGTGCCAATTGATTCTCCTCAGAAATCTCACGCAGTATGCTTGGCTTGTGTGTCTGATGCTTGTAAATGGTGCCGATAACGATGCAAGTGTCCTGCTGTTCCTCACGCAATTCACACACTTTGTAAATGGCATATTCTTTGCCCCACTTCAGTTGAGCACGCGTCTTCATCAGCCCAGTCATTTCCGACAGCCGGCGGGCGTAGACGTGTGAAAATTGCTTCTGATAGTCGAAAGCTTTTATCAGAAATTTACCAGAACAATTTTCATACGTTGTTTCTTTGCGCGTCGACATTGTGTTAAATATTACAAAATGCTTCCAAAATACTTAAAAGAAAACTGCAAAAATATGCGCGCCAGCCGGCATCAGCAGTTCCACTATAAAGATGGGCAAAGTGTGCTCTGATAATCGATTACCGCTAATGCTCTTGCTGAGAGAATTAAGAGAAGTGTCATGAAGTGGAAAAATGCATTTAGTAAAATTCTATATTAAGTTTGGTGCAGAAAAATCCGGAACTTAACGGCCTTACCGTATAAATCACCGTGATCGAACGCAACGCGAACACGAAGCCAACGCCGGGATCAAAAAACGGCATTTTGTAAATCACGGCGTAATTGCGTTCGTTGTCTTACGGCATCACTTGAGCTGTCAAGTTCTTACGAAAAAGAGTTGTATTTTTCTTAATTTATCAGCCAAATACAAAACACACAAAATTTGCTGCATCCATTGCATACCTCCCATAGCCTAGTGGTTAGAGCGTTCGACTAGCACGCGAGAAGTTGCGAGTTCAACCCTCCACCGCGATGCATTTCTTTTTTTTTTGTGATTTCGATCCTCAACTGCAGTGCTAGTATTTTCTTTTTTTTGTACTTTTTTCTTTAGTATATGTCTTTAAGAAGTACTGCAATACTTATTATTTGCTTCTGCAGATTACCACAAATCAATTTTCACTCGAAATTACCAAAAATTTTGCGTTTAAAAAACTGAACGCGAGCACAAACCCAAGTGAACGATTTGACAGTTCAAGTGAGTGAATGCGCCGCGTTGCGTTTTACGCGGTACCGATTTTCATATGAAACTACGTAAGACAACGCGAGCAGTCACCGAGTGAGGTGATGCGTTTTACAAAATACCAAATTAGTAAACGCAGGGTGAAGTGAGGCGTTGGGATTTACAAAATAAGCACCTAAGACTATATTTGCTATATTCGAAAAGCAGCTATAGCGATTAAAACCTGTTACTATTTTTGAGGTTATGAAAACGTAAATTTAACAGTAAGTTTATTATTTGAATACATATATGTACATAACAACTTAAATGATTTTGTAAAGCGAATTCTTGTTCGATGCTGCCACATTAATACTGTTCTCGCGAGGGCACCATCAGCAGCTCCGCTATGGTCACATGCGGCGGTGAGGACAGAATAAAGATTACGCCGCGCGCTATATCATCGGGCTGAAGATACTGTTCCGGATCGGGCAATTTGTCAAGATGCGCAGTGTTGGTGGAGTTGGTGCCGAAATCGGTCTTCGTCAAGCCAGGGCTAATGGTCTATAAAGATAAAACGAGAAATAAAGAATTTAATTGAACAAGAGCTTAGGAAACAGCAGTAAGTGGCCATGCTGTGTTGCCTCACCGACAAACGTATCAGCTTGTATTCGTACAGCTCACGGCGCAGCACTTCGTTTGTGGTGCGCATAGCATGCTTAGCAACTGGATACAGATTGAAGCCGCAAGCGGGTATGTGCAGCGGCACGGTGTGCCCCAACAGGCTGCTCATGTTGATGATATGGCACTCCTCGCCATCCTGCATGGCTACTTGCATCAGCCGAAACGCCTGCTTGGTGCAGTACACCACGCCCATGAGATTCACATCGATGACATGCTTCAGCGACGCCTCATTACCCTCGTCCAGCAGCTTGCAGAAATCTGCCATGCCAGCGTTGTTGACCAGCACATGCACACGCTGCAAGCACTGCTCGATCCACTGAAAGGCTGTCTTCAGCGACGGCAACGACGTCACATCGCACTCGCGCGTATAATAGGCTTCGCGTAGCTCTACGCTCAGCGACGCACGCATCTCCTCCATTCTGTTGAGACGGCGGGCCAAACCGACCACCTGCATGCCAGCGGCCAGCAGTGACTTCACCAGCGCCCAACCGATGCCCGAGCTGGCTCCCGTTACCACCGCTATTTTGCCTTGCCAGCGTTCCATGCCTGTATGATGAGTCATTGCTGGTGCTGCTGTGAAGGAGAATACGCTCGTTGTTCGACTCTGTCAACCTGCCAATCGGTCAGCAATAAATCCCGTGCGCAAACGGTTGCAGCGACAAGCTTTAATTAACAACTAAATGTAATTTCATTTTCGGCGGTCTTGCTGGTGCTTGAGACGTGTTTAGAGTGTCGAAACAGTGCCCCAACAAAACAGGTTTATATTTTTTCGCATATTCGTATTTTTTGTAACCATTTAAATCAAAAATGTAAAATGCTTTTTTGTGTGTGGCAATTTGAAAAGCTTTTGTAACCGCCACATGACCCCTACGCCTCAATTATCGGTGGCTGAGCTGGCTGCAGCAAGAAAAAAAAGAAGTGGAAAGGCATGAGACAATTCCGATGCTGGTGCATACAGGTTAGAGGTGCAGAACGTTGATGAATTGTCGATTAGCGCACAAAAAGTGGCAGTGGTGTGTCTATGCTCGGTTATGTTATCTTGTTTTGGTTTGTTAATTGTTAGTCTGCTGCAGCGTGCAGGTAATTGTCTACGCGCTTTGCTTTAATTTGTATGCGGCACACTGAACCAAGCTGCGCCCCTCTACTCTGTTCCTTCTACTGTGTCTGCGAGTTGGCGCTCTCAAAATGTAAACAAGTGAAAAGTAACGCGGTGGATAGACTGTGTCATGCCTCGACGCAGATTTTGCCAATAGCGCTGTTGGAAGGCAGTCACACTTGGAATATGAAATGACTTGCTACCACTCACTTCAAAAGTGCATATATTTATAAAAACCAGGTTTGCACTTTGAATGGTTTTTTGACATTCTTAACATATTTACATATGTAATGAAATTTTTTCTAGCTTTTTTCGGAGGTTCCCTAATTTCAGTTCAGGGTGGTCAACAAGCAAGTGAAATTGATCTGATGCAGCCAGTCCTCACGTTCAGTTAGAAAATTTAATACATACACACTTCAATCAATTTTCAATCGAAAGTAAATTATGGAACATGGCAGTTACGCTCGAAGGTTCAGGGTCGACACAACAAAGATCGATTCAAACTCCAACGAAGTCACTCGCTAGCTACACCATTTGCCAATTAAGTTAAGAACTCTTCAAATTAAAAGTTGTTTAGTCAGCTTATCAGCTAGCTAGAAAGAATAAACTGGAGCACACGCATGCGAAGCAGACATGCTTGGTGAACACCACTGCGTTAGATCGATGCCTGTATCAGGAGGCTGTAATGCTTCCATAAGCAAATATGGTTTGAATTGCAGCATCACATTTAATCGCTTCAAATGAAAAAACTTTGGGGTCTGTTTCTATACCACAATTTATATACATATTTACAATTTGCTTTTATTATTGTTGTTTCCTTTCGTTAGAAAAGCCTGCACCGCTTGCTGATAGATTGGTGCGAAACGCAGCGACGCCAGCTGCGCACATTCCGCATACATGGCCTGCAGCAAAGCTTCACGTTCGTATCTGCGCAGCAGCTGTTTGGAGATTCTTAACGTTTCCGATGGCAGCTCAGAGTATGCAGTGATTTTTGGCCAAAAAATGCTCGCCAATTCTTCGTGCTTGAAGACGTTCGCCACAAAATTGAACTGCAAAGCCATTTGCGCGGTCATGCGCTCGCCGAAGACCAACAGTTCCGCAGCCTTTGAGCGTCCCAACAGCAGCGGAAACGTATACGAAGAGCACAACTCGGGGCACAAACCGATGCGTGTAAAGGGTGTCTCGAAGTAGGCCGTCTCCGTACAGTAGACCACATCGAAGAGGCCGGCCAGTGTGACGCCCACACCCAAGCAGGGCCCATTCACCAGAGCCACCAACATTTTGGTGCAATAAATGATGGTTTTGACCAGCTGCCGCAGCACGGGATTGGCTGATTTGTTGAAGGCATTCACGTCGGCATGCTGGCGTGTCTGTGTGAGATCGGCGCCGGCAGAGAAGTATTCACCGACACCGGTCAGCAGCAATAGCGTAATGTTCGCATCGTGCTGCGCTTCATTGATGGCGCGCATTAGCTCGAAGTAGCCGAGACGGGAGAGTGCATTTCTCTTGGAGACGCGATTTATCTGCACCAGCAAGATGTGCCCACGACGCTGCACAAGCAGCTCTTTGTAGGCGGCGGGGGCGGCGGGTGCCACAGCAAAGGAATCTGTTGCACTGGCGATAGCATTATTGCGCGTGCCACTCATGGTGGCGGTTGTTGGCTAACTGCCTGCGCTCAGTGCAGAGTGAAAGCGTTTGGAGTCAGCTGCGAAGAGTAGTACAACAAATATTTCACTTTTCGCATTTTCTTAAGGGAATTGAGTCGCATGTGAGTGTGTGTGTAAGCGTGCGCCAGTGCTGCTATCAGCTTCGTGCTCTCCATGATAAGGCGCTACACATTTATAAATTTAGCCTAATTTTATGTTTCCCCTGCACTTTTGGTTGATGCCTTGGGGGGTTATGCGCTGCTTAAAGGCGAGCATTGCCAAGCGGATAAGTGGTAATGTCACAGAGCGGCGGACAAAGCGCAGCAAACAAAGTATTTAATAATGTATATCAGTGGCAAACGTAGATAAAATGAAATTTAAAAACACTGTATTTAAATCGTCGTTATTTTTCGGCACTAAATGCTAAAAATTTGACTTAAATAAAATTTACTTCTTAAAATTTATGTTGCAGTCGAAATTATTTAATAAGACAACAAATAATAGTATATAATCACTAATAGAAAATAGAACATTAAATATTTAGCAAATTTGTCACAGCGACGTTGGAGACAAGCATCTGTTCAATTTCCTTTTTTCTAACATATAGCGCCTCTCTGTGACCATTAAGACCGATTGATTAAATTTATTTGCATTTAGTTTTTTAATTATATTTTTGTACACAAATTAGATGCTGATAAGTGTTGAAAAGCAAGTTTTTAAAAAGAAGACAAAGTTCGTTTTAATAAAGGCATTATGAATATAGAGGAAATAAAAAATATGCTTATCTAAAGAACGCTCTCCGGGGCGTCTAAGAGAGGAGCATTGGGAACGGAACAAATATCAAAGAAGACAGCACACTCAAGTGCCGCAGTAAAAATAGAAAATTATAAAACTTATTTGCATGACGCGGCATTGATATGGATCAGATTTCAATGCTTTTAATATTAATTAAATTCAATTCAATGCTTATTTGCCCGCATATAAAGCAAGCTCTCGGCTGTTTGATATCAATTTAAAGCGACTGCAATGTGGGGCACGTTAAGTAAGCGGCTGCTGCTTATTGTGCACTGTCATGCCAGAAATTTCTCGTTCATAAAGAAAATATATCGACATTCATGGCTCAAGAGTAGCTTTAGCAACTTTACACAGTTGTTTTCAATTGCAAAATTACTAAAAATTTTATATTTTTATTTACAACTGCTTAAAAAGATAGCTAAAACTTAGATGAGATAGAAATGATAACCCTAAATTATCAGCATTAGTGTTGATCCAAATGCGCAAACTTTTTGCGTAACTTTTCACGTCTCTCTTTCTTCACGCTGCGCCACGGTTTGGCATCGGGCGCCGCGCCGTTCATAACCAGACCATCTTCGGCAACGCGTATGTGTGGAAAGTTGCTGCGTCCCTTCACATACGCCTTGCTGCTGTTATTGTCAAAGAACTGTGTATCCAGTTCCTTTGTTGTGGCAGTGTTTTTGGTAATCTGTCAAGAAATTATGGACACAAATTATGAGCTATCGATAAAAAATTTTAAATTTAAAGTAAATACCCGTATAGCTCTTTGCTGTTGACTCGGCAGTGCCTGTTCCTCGATATCTTTGCGTGTTTTGGGCGCAAAGCTGTGGAAATCATCTTGCGCTATTGTGGGTGGTGCCAAGCTGTAGAGTAGTTTGCCACTAACATAATCCTTGCAAATATAACGCGCCGCACGTGACTGATCCGGTTGTCCTTTGGATGTCATAAAGCCGCGATTGTCTGTGTGGAAGTAGTTTAGTTAAATAAAGAAATCATGAGGCAATCAAATTTCTAGTTTACTTACAGCCATATGCCAGCAACAGCTCCTCGGCATAGGGCACTCGGTTAGCATCCTCACCCTCCATGGGCTTTGCAATGACAATGCCGTACTTTTCCTCCAATATGTGGCGCGGTATGCGCGTGCAGAGCAGATTCACCGCAGGCACATGATCACGCATCTGAGGGAATGGGCAAAACATAAAATATATGTCTACAGAATTTGGCGATTAGAAGCCTCACCTGATCAATTGGCAGTATGCCATTCAATATCATGTCGGCCTTGGTCAACACAAAACTAGGCATAACCAGACCGGGGCAATCACACAGCAGCAAATCGGAGTCCAAGAAAAGGGTTTGAAAGTGTTTCGTTTTTCCCGGCGTTGCAGACACAGAAACTTTCTTTTTAGTCATGAGCGCATTGATGGTGCTGCTCTTGCCCACATTGGGATAACCGACCAGGCCAATCGTGACTACATTGGGCGTATATGTCGGTCCAGAGTAGATGTGTTTGAAGAAGGTAATTAGTTCCAAACGTGTTAAAACATTTGGATTATTTTTCAGTGCAGTGGCGTTGTCAGTGTTTGGATCAATTTTATGTTCAAATTGTACCAACTTTTCCTCAAGTTTGTCTAGAGTTTTATGAATATCGTTGGCAGCCTGCTTCAGCTCTTGCAGTGATAGTTGCGATGCGGCACTTGACTCGGTCTGCTCTTTTGAAACTTTCCCTTCATTTTCCTCTTCCTCGTCTTCCTCCTCCTCATCTTCCTCTTTTATAGTTTCTTCGTCGCTATCCTCTTTCATTTCGGCAAGTTTTTTCAGCTCTTCTATGGCCAACACTGCTGAGAAGAAACAAGTTCGAATGTTCTCGCTATCGAAGTACTCTGCCCAGTATTGGCGTTGTTCATCCGTCAGCAAATCTGATTTATTTACCAATATCATGTTCATCTTATTCGGATTCACCTCTTTGACGTACTTCTCTAAATCACTGCTGCGAAAGAGCAGCGGGTTGCGTGCATCCACAATTTGAACTATGACATCCGAGCGCTCCACCACGCGCCACAGCTGACGCCAGAATTCCAGGTTCTTCTCGTATGGTGTCATTATGATTTGCTCATCCTCCTGCAGTAGTGCCAGATTGCGACGCCAGTCAAGAAAACTTTCACTCTCCGCGCGCTGCAGCACTTCCGCTGTAGTGTCCGGTGTCCACTTGGGACGACGCGGTATTTTCAACAGTTCGCGATTGTCTTCGTGTTTCTTTTCCATTTCCTGTTGTTCTGTTCTACTCAGCAGACCCACACCCACCTTAGGACTCACAAAGGCTATGTTTAACTTCTCTGCTTGAAACTCTGTGCCTGCCAGTTCTGCTGTGCGCATGAACTCCTGAAAAGAAGACTCCTCCGTCACAGAAGTCAAGTTGAGGCGACCCCAGTCATAACCGTCCTGCACTTCTGTGGTGTGCAGCTGCAGAGGTGAAGAGAAAGTTGTTGTAGGTTTTTTGACTTACTAAAATGCAACATTTGTGTTTTACCATAGAATCATTGTCCACTTTGCGTTGATTGACGTTGCGTCCGAACCGATCTTTTATAAGCGCTCTGCCCAGATTGCCATGGCCGCCGCCTGTGTACTTCTTGCCACCCATACTAAGCAATTTTTCTACTTAATTACTTCCAATTTATTAAACTTTTAATAAGCAGAAACCACGTTTTCTCCTGCTAGGTAGTTGTTTTTCTATGGCTTGCTTGTTTGGGTTGTCAAAGTCAGCTGAGAGATTTCAATTCAAACTGTGCGAACATTACAGTGCTACTCACGTCAGCGAGAAGAATATTTGAGTACAGTTTGAGAAGCACAAATAACATTTCGAATTTGCACACTGAGTTTTTACGGTGATCTTTCTCGTTGATATTTGATTGATTGGAAGGAGGGGAAACTTTAAGGATTGATCACAAATATGCTAATTTCGGGTGTCTAGAAAATGGTATACCAACGCTTTCCTACATACTGCTCTTATACTGTACTGTAGCTCTTATCGGTATTGATGAGAATAAGAAGCAATATAAAATTAATTTGTTGCAGTTTATTTTATTCATCGATTCTTTTATGTATATATTTCATAGAAAAGCTACAGTAAATATACCGATCCAGTTTGAAAATATTGAAATTATTTCATTATCGTAAAAATGGGATACCGTATTAAAATATATTTTAACTTTTACGATTTTGAATACTTCTTGGCTTTGCAAAGAATATGGCATGATAATATTTCTAACATTTAGATTTTATATGATTTCCTTTAAAGAACTGAAAGTTGTGCTATTAGTTTGATAATGCTTTGTATAGCATTCGCATGTATACATATACTATACCCGCTTAATCTTTAATATTCATGCGTTTTTCCATTTAGAAGCTCTTGAGAAAGGCAAACTTTATTAAAAAAATTATCGAAGCGTGCAAACAAACCGTAAAACAAGTAAAATTGATTAAAATTTTTTTTCAACTTTTTATTTTGTTTTGTTATTTTTTTTATAAAATTACTTAAATGCTAATAAATACATTTACATTTCATTTCATTTATATTTAAAGCAAATATAGTGTACATATATTTTGATTTTAACTTAAAAAGAAACGCGAATTTTATACAATAATTTGTGGTAGCTTTATAAAAGTTGTATTTCAAGCATGTCAAAGAAAACAAGAAAACAAGCTATCAAAAGTTATGAAAAAAAGCAGCAAAAAGGTTTGGTCATTTGTTAAAATGCTGTAAAAAGCGGGACTGGCATGTTCTTTCGAATCTGTGGTTATGCTGAATATTTTATGCTTTCAAGTAAAATTCCGTAATTTGGCAACTTTTCTGAATTTTCTCATTCTTTGCTACTTCCATATCTTAAATATTCCATTTCTTTTTAAATTGTTACGTACGTATATAATTACATATAATATTTTGTTTACGCTAAAAACAGACTCTTTTTGTTTCCTCATATATTTAAATGTTTTGTATTACGGCATTAACAGCTAAACTAAATTCAATCATATAATATTGAGCATTTTTGTATTTTGTTGTTGTTTTTATTTTCAATTTTAATTGTCATATTATATTATTCACATAAGCCACACATTTTACACATTCATAATATTTCTTGTAACTATTTATAATTTTATTTTTGCAATAATTTATGCAGTTGCCAATTGCTCAGGTGAGAATTGCAGACACTCGTTCTTCGATAAATTATCGATCGCGTGTAGAAGTGCGCATCTTTTGAACGTTGGCCAATTCAATTTAATTGTGTAAAAATCAGTTGCTTTTTCAGTTACAGTTACAATCAAGAATTATATACTTGCAAACTAAAAGTCTTTTGATTTCGAAAAATTTAAGTACATGCAATTTTGCTACAAATTTAAGTAAATCGAGCTGCTGGATGCCAAAGCAGACTTTGATTTGGAGCAGTCATATTTGAAGATTTATGGCATGTCTGCCGTGTAACAGCATTAAAAATGGATGCGTAAAATTATGAAATAAAAAGAATGAAATGAATGGCAATGAATTCGTTTTTGCTAATTTTGTCCTGGCAGCCTGCTTGGGGTGTTCGAGCGAAAATGCTCATGTCTGCGTCATGTTAATATGTTGGGTCATGTTAATATGTTGGGTCCTCAAATGTTAATATGTTGGATTGTTAGCATGCTGGCGTGTCTGTGTGAGATCGGCGCCGGCAGAGAAGTACTCACCGACACCGGTCAGCAGCAATAGCGTAATTTTCATGAGCATTAGCTCGAAGTAGCCGAGACGGGAGAGTGCATTTCTCTTGGAGACGCGATTTATCTGCACCAGTAAGATGTGCCACGGCGCTGCACAAGCAGCTCAGCCGAATTAGTTTGAACAATAGTCAAATTGATAACCAGAATTGGACAGCGCAGAAGAAAAGTATGCAGTCTGCGTTGGAGGGATAAATTGCCGTAGTGGGTACCTTTCGGTGTCATCCGCACACACTAGAAGCAACTGATGAACATGTTTTGAAGCAGCCAAAATGAAGCCTCAGTTATAACTGAAGGTCAATGGTGAATATTATTGGTGATTGACAGTACCTTACTATTTCCGTTTTGTTTAGCAGTTATATTAACATATGTCTGTGCCATAAAAACTTAAAATTAGTTGCAATACTATTACTAATTTATGGCATGTTGCATGTATGTGTGTAAGTGAGCTAACTATATAACTATAGTTCTTATAAAAATCGTTTGCATGTTTTGTATGTAAAATTATAGCGCGTGTATTTATAATAATTAAGTGGTAAATAAATATATTAAGGCCAGAAATGAATATGAACTTACTTGCATATAAAATCATTTATATATATTTATTTTATATAGCTAAATATATGCATATTTATTATAAATGTAGGTATGTAAGTGTATGAAACTTAGACTAATGCTAACAAGTGGTTTTGAGTAGAATCCAAGAGAGAGTTGATCGTTCTAAGCTAGTTTTAATAATAACTTTGCATACTAGTACGTTTTTATAAAGACAACAAAAACCAATTGTACGAAAAGCAAGCAAAGGCATTGGGATATTCAATGTGTTGCTTTTAAATAAAAATAAAGTAGCGTAGTGTTGAGTAAATTTTCATTTAAAGAAATGCAATTATTTTCGCTTGGAGTGTGTATTTTTTGTGTATGCAATGCAAAAAATCAATTTTTTCAAATTATATAGAATTATTTTGTAAAATTTATATTATTTTTTGCATTATACAATTTAACTGTTTTTTACTTCTGCTTTCTTCTTTGTCATAGACTTTGGCTACTTTATTTGCTTAAGTTGTTAAGTCTAAAGTTGCTCTAGAGTAGTTGCTGCGTTTGCGCCTTAGTGGGGCTGCCTGCTGTGGCACATCCGCGAATTCGCTCACACTGCGGAATTCTTTCCAATGATTTCGCCGCTGCGAGAATGCACAAATTTACCATCGAATTCCACGGTTGAGTTCTGTTTGAGGCTATCAGTTGGTGTCTGCAGCGGTTCTTTCTCATCTCTGTGGTTGGTTGAGAAAAATAAAAAGAAGAAAAAGTTTATAATAGTTCGCTGAGCAATAATTGAAACATGCGCATGCCAAATGTAATACTAAACAAATACCCATTTTGAGAGAGGTTATTTTGGTTGATATAAATTTTTTACAAATATGAAGACTTGCCGAAATTGAAAATATGTATGTACTTGTAACAATCACCCAAAGTAGGCAAGCATGATAAGAATATGCGATTGCTTTGAAAAAAATTCCCACTTTTTTCTATTGAATTATACATTTTTTTATACCATTATTTATTTTAATTAATACATTCTTTTGTTCTGAAAGTGGGGCTAAAAATAAGCTACACATGTCTGGCTGTTTTACTAGATATATGTACATATAGAATTCAATTATGTGGTCAACCCAAAATTTAATTTTTTCGGCCCCAATCAAAACAAAAATGTAAGCATGCATAAGGTGCTTACATACTGTGTAACATTAATACTAACTGGAAACATTGAAAAAGTGGTTAAAGAAAAAATTGGGGAAGATTGTGCGATCTACTAAAATGACTACTAGTTGTAACCATATTGTAACTAAAGCTACAGTGAGTTGCACTAAAATAATGTTGGCTTGATGAATGCTGGAGCGGTACGTACAATGGCGATGTCATTGGTGATCCACCAAGCTTAACTGGTGGCGGTAGTGGCAGCGGTGATGGTGGTGGCTCCTTCACTAACTGCCCACTGCAATAAGGTAGCGGGAAACGCCAACCGTAAAGACTGCTGGTTAATGTTTTGGATATGGAGTAGAAGTGAAGTGGTGGTTGTGGTAATGGCATGAAGGAGTTTTGGTTTTTGTTTGTTTTTCTTTTTCAATATTTAGAATATTTTATCAAAAAAATGGCAAGGAAATGAAAATGAAATGTCAACTAGTTAGTGACAAAATAAAGGGGATAGTAGCAGAAGTTATTGTAAGTTAAAACAAAAGTTTGGTTAGGTGAACATTAAAGTTAGGTTAGAGTAATATGACGGTGTGTTTAGTGTTCAACATAGAAGTATCAAATAATGGAAGGCTAATATGTAGCTGGAAGTGCTGGATTTGCTGCAGGAAATCATCACATAATATTGCACTAAAAATTTAAAATCAAACGAAAACCCAGGAGGTGCGATTGTAAAGAAACGATTTCGGTTGCGTAAACACCCAAGCGTACTCAGGATCCGGATTGCTGCTGTGCAAGTTTTGGCTGAGACGGTGTGGGTAGTTTGTTTTTTCAAATTACATATTTCAAAATAGCACAATTTGAAGGAACACATTTTTGTCAAAAAGAAAACACAGAAGAGTGAAAGGGAAGAAAATAAAGTTATACAAAGTTAATGGCCAATTTTGGTGTGTGGAAATTTTTAGTGCAATATTACATAAAAATTATTTACTGGTTATTTCTACTAATTTAATGTTAATTAATTGTAGAAGTGCAACATACTCGTACCTGCCCAGCTTCGCCTCATCATCGCTCTCCGAGGGCGAACGCTTCGCCCGCCGGCACATGGTCGCCATTACGCCCATGCGTATGGTCATGCAGCAGAGCAGATCGATAATCAGCAGCAGCAGCAGCACGCCGCCGACGGCTATGCCCACAATTGCGGCAGAGGAGAGCACACGCGGATCGGCCACTTGTATGACATCTATACCTATAGTGAAAGAGTATTGAAAGATGAAGATGGAATGGGGAAAGAAGAAATTTTCTCAATTAACAAATTTTAAATTTTCAGAAAATGTATGTAAAGAGCGCTAATTACAAATTCTATTATGTATATATTTGAATTAATTTAAGTTAATTAATTAATTGCTTTCATGTGGAAAAATTACTTATGAATCATTTGAACAGAAAAGTAGCCATTATAATTATAGTTATTAACTATTCAAACCGATGCTGACAATCGATATATTTGCTAATGTTACGGCAGTGTTGCCATATTAATGGTTTCCACGATCAGCTGGAATTAATTCGAACAAATTCTTTTTTATACCAAATTTGCATTGATTTTGCAGTAACTGATTTTAGAGTTGCATTTCATATTTAAGTTCACTTGTTTCCAAAAACGAACTTCTTTCATGCGAAAAAAGCAAAAATGAGTTGAAAATTAACTTTCAATCGTTTTCGCCAATCACTTTTTTTTCCATTTTCCCAAAAGCGAACTATGCAATATATACAGCGGTTTTGTTTAAATAAGTTCATAAGTAATTTTTTCTGTGGTTTCCGCTTTAAACTATGCAATGTTAAGCAATATATTTGTATATCGATGTATTTTTATACAAATTACTCCAAAAATAAATGATTCAATATTTTACATTTTTATGTGTGTATTTGCTCAAATTCCATTTTCATGTTCTCTTTTTTGTTTGCTGTTGCAAATAACAAAAGCCTTAAATTTAAATCAAACCAAAAATAAAGAAATAATGCGCGAATACAAATTTGCCGAAATATTAAAAAAATCATAAGGAAAATGCACCAATTGCCATGACAATAAAAAGCAGCAAAATACATTTTGGACAATCAAGAGATAAATCAAAATAAAAAACATGCAGCGCAAATTGATAGCTGAAAAAAATTAACTTAAAAAGTGTACGCATATTTTTAAAAGTAAATTACCAATGCAAAAATAAGCAAAATTGTGAAAAATTATTATAACAATAAAAGAAAGCACATTATTTTTGAGGCATATACAAGAGCTTAAAATAATTTTGTGAAAAATATGAGAAATATTTTTGTACAGTTTTTATGCAAAAATAAAAGGTTTTTACATACACCAAAGTGAATTTAGAATTTTGCATTTTGTGTGTGTGTGTCATACATACATATTTTGTAAAATGGCTAAGAAATATGCCTAGGAGATGTGTGCGGGGGGCTGCGCTGTATAATGAGGTTATGTGGGTTCGGCTTACATCTATGATCTAAGCCAAATGCTAGTCAATAAGGCAAGTAATAAGGCGTTAACTGGGCAGTGAAGGGCGTGGGCTAAGTGATGCTCTAACTGTTTGTGTGTGGGTGTGGTTGTGGCTGTGCTATGCGGGGGGGGTAAACGCAATGGCTTAAGTTTGTTAGTAAACAGTTTGAATTTCAATTTTAGTTTACCACGAGAAAGCATTTCTACAAAGTAAACCGTCTTTCTTTTAGTAGTAGTAGTGGTAGTAGTAGTAGTAGTAAACAGCTACACAAATACGCTTACAATAAAATACTTTACAATAAGTTGTTTACCTTTTTTTTACAAGTACAAAATAAATAGCAGCATTTGTGAGCGATTTGTGCGTAAAGTCCCAACAACAAGGCTGCAAGCAGCTGTGCAGGTCTTCTAACAGCAGCAAAAGCGCTTTCGTAACGAGTGGCAACGCTAAGCAGCGCAGGTGCGTGTAACGGTACTTGCGTGTGTTTAAACAAAGAACGTGAATGATAAAGAAGGAGCGGGTCGAAGTCAAAACTGCCACTCCTTTATAATTCACGTTTTTTGATTTAACATAAATAAATTTGTAAAAAATTGCTAACCAAAATTAAACTAACTGATTTTTAGTAAACGTAACTAGTATTTATATATATATGCATATATATTTACTAAATATTTTTATTATAAATCTGACGGTAAGACAGCATAATTTAGACTAGTTTTAACACATTTACTTCATCTTCGTATTATATGCATAATTTAATTCATATCCTAAATTTAGTATGCTTAAATTTTTTGGCTTTAACTAACTTAAACGGTAGTTGCTTGTTTTGCTGTGTATGTACAGTTGCTTTGTGGTACGTAAAGTGCATTTTTTTTTTAAGTTTTGTTCTGTTTTGACTTACGTTCGTTCGTTCGTTTGTATAAAACCACAGTTCTTAGGCGGGTTATTGATTTGTTCATAGTTTTGGCTAACTATACAATTTACTATAATTTTTTTGGAGGGGGATTTAATTAAAATGATATGCTGTTGCAATTAACTAAATATTTTTACCAAGGTATTCAGTGCAAAAGTTTATGCTTTAAATAGTAAGCAGCAATTTGTTGCTTGCCAAGTCGTCAAGATGAACATAGTTTGGTGAAAACTCAATGGTTTCTATAAAATTGAAAAAACATTGCAAACGACGAATTTAAAATTTTCCAAACAAAATATTTGCATATTATTTTACTTCTTATGCAAAGAAGTAGTTTTTTTATGCATAAATCTTTTCTTTCACAAATCTCTCAAAATTTGCGAATCTGTATGCCTACTGAACCAAAAATCAGAACTTTCATCAAGTTTTTTGCTGGGTACCCAGCCTGTTTCTATGTATTTGAGGTGACATTTATAATGGCCACGGTGACATACTTAACGGTACTTAACTTGCTGTTCCGGACTACATATGACGCGCACAGAGCAAAAACGCTTCGAGTGTCAATTTTCGCCTCATTGCGCACATGCGCTATGCAGGTATAAAAGTCGTTTTTGCTCTGGGCGCGTCATATAACCATATAGATAGACATGTAACTGTCTTCTGATGATTTTACAACTGCTACTAAAAAAATAGCAAATTTTTCTATTTCGATGCTCAATTCGAAATTTTGCTAAACCAACATTATACTGTATTATATATTTCAAAGTAGCTACGCGAATTTTCTTTGCATTTTATACTTATTGTCCTTAACGTATACCAATTTTAAAAATGCTACTTTTCTTAATGGTTTTTAATATTTTACTAATACTTTTGGCTAATTTTTTGACTAATCTTTTTGTAAAGTAGCTCAAATCCCCTTTGAAATCACTTACATAGCTGTAAATTATAATTCAGCTGTACACGCAAACCAAAATATTCGCCGAGTGTGTAAAAGTTGGTTTTCGTTCTTCTTGGAGAGTGTTGTATAACCTCAAAATTTATAAAAATCTTAACACTTTTAGCAAACTTTCGCAGATTTCTGCAGACATTTTTGCTTCTGGAGTTGTGGACACGTTTGAGTTGTGGACACGTTTGAATTTCAGCAATTTACAAAAATTGTAATATTTGTAAGCATTTGGCAGTGTTAGTCAGAAAATGTGAGCATAGAAATAAAAAGTGTTCGTTGGTGTTTATCCTTGAATTTTTTGTCTACGTTGTAAATTTTGAAAACAGAAATCTAGACTGGAGTTGAGTTTTTGTAAATGTTAATAGGAAAGCTTGATGTTATTAAAGAACTCTATACCCGAATCCCTCGTAGCTCCAAATTTGCAATGTGATTTCCAATTTATCTTATTTCGAAACTAAGGTTTTTTAATAACAAGTAAGAAATTTAGATTTTCTACTTCATAAGAGAGTCTTGAACTTTTGCGCTGGGTTTTAGTATAGTGCTGTTAGTAACGTTTAATTCAGTACATCAAAATTTGACTGATTTTGTAAAACAATTGCGCGTTTGAATAACTAAACTCTTTTATTTTTGGCTAACTTTTTTTTAAATGTAAGTGTTAAGCTTAAACGTAAGAAAATGATAAAATCAAATTGTAGCACTGTGAATGTTTCTTTTTCTTAAGTTTTTATTATAAAGTGAATTGCGATTTATAATAAATGCGCGCGGCTTTGAACTTAGCTTTATCTTTTAAATTATTTTTATAAATTTTCGACTAACAGAAGGCATACAATATGATATATTTCAAAATTGTTGTTCAGCAACTAACAATTTTAGGCCATATGAAATAATCAACTTTTTTCTATAAATATTTCAACATAGTTTGTAAGAGCAAACAATTTTAAACTTTCTGTGATGAGAAACACTTAATGCTGTGGTATGTATACATTCAATATATTTAGAATTTCGCATAGTAATAATAATAATAAAATTTGGCTTGTTTGTACATTTAAATGGAATTTTTTCGTTATAACTACTAAATTTGCTGTTTTGCTTTTCCTTTAACGTTCGTTCCTCAAATATTTACAACATTACGCACACAGTCCAATCCAACACTTCTTCTTCCTAGTTTGCCGTGGTTAGGCGCCGGGTGCCAATTTCATGCGCCACCACTGTAGCTGCGACGCTGCTGTAGCGCTGTTCGTTTTCCGCTGCGCGCTGCTTTCGTTTGCTGTCGCCTTGCAGTGGCGTCGGTGTGCGCAGCAGCAGCAGTGTCAGCGCTGCCAGCGCGAGCAGCAGCGTGCAGTGTTGCCATTTCGCCAGTTGCTGGTGTGTGCTGCTGGCGGCGCCATTGTAGGGATTATCTATAGAAAGCGTTTATTGGATTTGGTTGGTTGTATTGTTGGTTGCATTTGTGCCATAAATATGCGAAGTAGACACCGAAATGACACACAAAGAGAAAGAGAGAGAGATACAGAGACAGAAAGAGAGAAAAAGAAAGAGAAAACACACGGGAAGAAAAGGAAACACACAAAAATATTGTTTTCTTTTTGGTCATTTCCTTTCTTATTTCGTTTCTTTCTTTTTTGTTGTTGTTCGGTGGTGTAATTGTTGTTATTGCAACAAACAACAGAAGTTGTGGATTTAGTAATGGTGATGGTTGTTGTGGTGGTATTGTTGTTATTGTTGTTGTTGGTGGCGTTGGATTATGTTTTTCGCGTTGAGTGTGTGAAATGAGGCGCGCGCGCATAAACGAAAAATCGTTAAATTAACTGCCATATTTGAGGTTAAGCTGAAGTTTGAGGTTAGGTTGAAGTTTGAGGTTAGGTCGAAGTTTGAGGTTAGGTTGAAGCTAGAGGTTAGGTTGAAGTTTTAGGTAGGGTTGTTGTTAAAGCATGGAAATGCTAGACTATGTTTTTAAATTGTATGGGTACCCGAATTAAATAGAAAACTCGCATTTGCTAGTTAGTGATTTGGGTTTGCGAGCATAAATTTAGTTTAAAAAAATGAATTAAAAATTTGTTTGCTGCTACGAGTTTGCTGTTTGAAAACACCGTTATGTGGGCGCACACACACAGATAAAAATATTAGAAAGGAATTAACATTTTATGTAGTACCCCCTTTTAGAGATTAGTTAGTTAAAGGCATACACAAAAATTTTGAGAGGATGAAAGCACGGCACTTAAACATAAGAATAAAAAACATAACTTCACAAAAATGCAAGAAAATTTTTGTGTAGAAATAAAGGTTTCGGTTATCAAAAATAGAAATCTGCATTTGAAATTTTTAAATTTGTAAAACGAATATTTATTATTAAAAATTCTATCATTTCTACTTTTGAAAAATTAGACCGAGTGCTGAAAAGACAACCAATATAATAACTCTCTTACATACGACACACAAAAGTCGAAAAGAGATTAAGATAAAGTGTGAGAGAGAGAGAGAGAGAAACGTTGCAAGAGCAAATTCCATAGGCAACTGCTAGCGAAAGAGAGAGAAACGCATACATACAACACTGAGTGAACGAGTAACTGGAGTACAGCCACATCAAAATACTACACGAGTGTCATTAGCAAAAAATACTACACAATAAGAAAAAAGTGGTTAATGAAGAACACAAAAACAATGTTGCACTAACAATACAAACAGTAGAAAAGGACAACAACAACAACAATGAATGTACGAGCGCGCAAACAAATAAAAATGCTAATTGGTGTTTGTTTTTTGTTTGACATTTTTTGTAAGAATATCAATTCTTATTACTTTATTGGAAAAATCAAAAGTAAACTTATTAATTGAACTAAAGAGCAAAATTAATACTAAAACTATGTAATCTTTTATCGTATTAATTATTTAAAGTTGGGCAAATTTGTAATGAGTTTTTATTTGATTTGAAAATTTTCGCATAAATATTTTACAAAGATGCACACACAAAAATATAAAATATTTTAATGAAATCGTTTTTATAAATATAGATGTATGTATATAGTTGGTTTTGTTGCTTGTGTCAAATAATTTCAAACTATTTGAAAATAAATGCTGAAATGCAATTTTTTGTGTATAAATTGAAATTTTGAGCAAAAAACTATATTTAGCAAAATTTCAGTAAACAAAAAATCTAAAATTTTTTTACTAAGTAGTTAGAAAGCAGTGGAAAAAAGTTGCATAATAATTTCTTTTTGAAAGCGAGTTTATTGCATGTATTTTGTTGCTTTTCTGTTATTATAAATATTATTGCATATTAAGTAAAATATTAAGTTTAAGTTAAAAACTAGCTTAAAATTTAGTTGCTCGCATTTATGTTTATATAAAATTGCAATCTATTAACAGCTGCTGTTATTTTAGCACAAAGTGGAATGGGTTTTGAAAAAAAGAAAAAGTTATAATGTGAACAAGGCGTGACACTGCAAAATTTTGAGCAATTTTGCAACGTTTTTTTGGGTGTGCTGAAAATTGCAAAATTTGAAGAAAAATTCTGTGTCTTGCTGAAAAATTCGATATTTTGTTAGAATAAAAATTTTAATATCTTAGCTTGGATTTTGAACTATTGCATTTTCGATTTCAGACAAACAAAAGCAACACTTAAAGAAATAATTACACAATACATATACATACAGAGACACAATACAGACAGTCAGAATGAAGTTAATAATATCTTTTATATATAATATATAGTTGCTAATTGAATACGAAAGACACACATTGACACTAAATATGCGAATGAAATGCAGCAAGTATGGAGCAAATTATTGGAACAGCACTAAAATTGCGTAATCATTTTGCCAAGTGTACGTACAATTAATAAAACAGGGTTGCAAATTATGCTTAAAATTATTGGATTTGAGAGCATAAATTTAAGAAAATCTATAACTGAAATTATTCGCATATGAATTGTTGTGACTTAAACATAATTTTGTTGTTGTAAAAATAATGAAATGATTTGAAATGATTTTCAATGCTTAAAATGTGTGTGTGTGTGTGTGGTTTTTGTTGTTGTTCTAGTTATGAAGCTGCATTTTTCAAAAGTATTTTTAATTTTATCTTTTTCTTTAAGCATTTCTCCAATTAATTTGTTTCAGTGTATTTTGTTGTTAGTGTTATAAAATTTGGCTTTGAACAAAATTTGACTTTTTAATAAAAAAAATTTGCAACTTTAAGCAAAATCATGCAAAGAAAACTAAATTCAAGTGAAAACAACTGCAAATACACTGAAAAAATTCAACTTAATTCGAAACCAGTTCTATTTTTCGCTTCTTCATTTTGATCAAAATGACTACTAATTTCTTTTGTAAATCTTTTTTTCTTCTTCTTTTGGTTTCTTTTAGGCTAACATCGATGCAAGGACACTTAACAATGTTATGCATGTTGTTGTGGCAATAGCAATGATTGTTGTTGCTGTTTTGGTTGTTGTGTTGGCAGTTGTTCTTGTTGCTGTTGTTGCAGTTGTGAACTTAATGTAGTGTTTGTGTGGCGAATGGGCCGCCGAATTAAAGCCGGCCGAATACAATAACGTTCCGAGATTATTATTAGCAGAATCGGACTCACCTCGTGTCGTCTTCATGATGATCGAGGCGGGCGTTGAGAAGCCGATCGCATTGTGCGCTCTCAATTCGATGCGGTAGTAGGTGTTGCCACCCAGGCGCGACATCTCGAAGGAGGTCGTTTCCTCAACGTCCTCCGAGACGCATTCGTTTTCGAGTTCGTGCCATGTGCCGGCGATTTTGACACCCTGTTGGGAGAAGAGCAGAGAAGAGGGGTGTTAGATAGAGTGTGAAAAAGCATTGAAGAGAAAGAAAAGAAAATGAATTTTGTCTTGTTGAGATACGAGGTTGGTTCTGAATGCACAGAGGAAAGTATATACATATATATATATACTTATACTTGTATGAACCGTATAATGGAGAGCGGGTCGTTATATTGTGAGCAATGTTGCCATATTCACAGTTTTAACTGTAAATTACAGTTTTTTAGACAAGCTCACAGTTTTTAAAATTACCTCCTAGTACAAATTACAGTTTTTTTTTTATTTCAGATTTGAAAGAATAAATTAAAATGTCTTTAAAACAAAATGAAAATGTAATTTAAATGGTAGTACTTTCGTATTTAAGCTTGTTATTTTATTTAAAATGAAATGTTTTGTGTAATTTTTGTTTAATAAAATTAAAAAAACCGTATTTTCACAAAAATCTTTTTGGTTTTGAAGGTTACAGTTTTTTGGTTGAAAATACAGTTTTTCTTTTAGGAATTTACAGTTTTTTGGAAAAAAATCTGGCAACATTGATTGTGAGAGAGTATTTTGCTCTCTGTTGGAGAGCGGGTTGTAATAATTTGCTCGTATGAACTGCTCATTCTATAGCTTGTATATTCTCTGGCAGAAGACTTTAAAGCCTTTTTTGGATCCTACTTTACACTTACCGGACAGTATTTGATCTGGTAGAAGTCAATGGGTTCACCATTGTCAGCTGGCACGCTCCATCTCAGCTCGAAGTGATCGGAATACGGCGACACGACAACAGGCTCCTCCTTATCGTTCTGCACGGGCGAATGCAGCGGCTTGGGCTCCTCGGGCGCCGAACGTCTGGGCGTCGACTGTTGCTGATTTACGCCCCACATGCCCATGCCGACTTGATTGCGCGCCGCAAAACGGAAGTGGTACATGGTCTGCGGCTTGAGGCCCTCAACAATGTAAGGCGAATCGGGGGACCACGTGCGATTCTGCGCACTGGCCCAGTCGGGATTGAGCGCCTCCTTGTACTGCACGCTGTAGGCGGTGATGGGCAGACCTAGCTCGGTGGCGGGGCCGCGTATGTCGAAGGTGATGGTAGTCGCCGTGAGTTGTCGCGGGGTGGCGGCTGCCACCACTTCCGGCACACGCGCCTCCTTCAGCTGCATATCGTGCTCGGTCGTGCCGTGCACATTCGTGGCAATGCACTTGTAGACGGAGTAGTACTGGCGCGCGACGGGGTGTACGATCAGATCGCTGCGTGGTCCCGTGCCGACAATCACCAAATTATTGTCGTACGCCTCCCTCAGAGGTCGTCCATTCCAGCGCCATTCGATGGTAGCGTTCGGTATGCCCATGGCCAGGCAGCTGAGGTTGGCCTTACGCTCCTCCCAACTGAAGACCGGCGGCAGATCCTTCATGTGCGAGAAGTCGGGTGGGAACTCGACGGTGATGTGGCCCGTCTTGTAGGCAGTGTCGCCCTTGTTGCGCGCTATGCACTGGTACAGGCCGTCGTCGCTGCGCATGGCACGCGTAATGCGCAAAGTGCCGGAGCTCTCGCCACTGCCGGGTTCGCCGAATCGCTCCAGTATGACACGATCATCGTCCACCTGAGATCCCTCTGTGTACTCCTCCTCGCTGCCCCAGCGACGGAAGGTGATGGACGGCTCGGGACGACCCTTGGCGCGGCAGGTGATCGCTATTTCCTTCTGGCTCACGCCGGTCATATTGTAGAACTCATAGATGGAGGGACGCACCAGCACATTCAGCTTGGTCTTTTCATCCACCACACCGGCGGCATTCTTGGCGATGCAAGTGTAGGTGCCGTAATCGTCCTGCGCCACTGAATTGATGCTCAGCAGTCCTGTAAGTGGATTCACCTGGAAGCGATCGGCGGTTGCAACATTCTGCTGCGTAGCATCTCTGATCCAGGAAATCTCGGGCACTGGTTTGCCAGTGGCTGTGCAATTGGCGGCGAACGGCTTGCCTTCAACGGCCTCCAGCTCGGCGGGCAGCAGCGTGATCATTGGGCGTATGTAGACCTCGACGCGTATGGTGCGTTCGAGCAGTTCGCCGGTCTCGATTACAGCGGCGCGGCAGGTGTAGATGCCGTCGTCCGACTCCTGTACGTTGCGTATGAGCAGGCCATGTGTCTGTACGACGTATTTGTCGCCCGTGCGTAGCTGTGGGAGAGAGAGAAGGAGAGCGCATGTAGTTGAGGGGCTATGCCTATAATTTTTGAGAGATTACAGCAAGTGAAGATGAAGTTGGGAAATTTTTGTTTTGAAGCTTTTGAAAAACAAACTGTTATGAAGTAATTTAAATTCGAACTTTCTTAAACTTTGTGAGAGAGTTTCTGCTTTCTTATTGAAAGAGTGGAGCAAGTAGAGATGAAGAAATAATCTTAAGCAAAGAATTGAAGCTCAGATCTTTTTCAGAGAGAGAGAGAGAGGAAGTTCCTGAATTCAAAAATAATGTAATGTTCGTAAATAATGTAAACTTAGTTTGGTAAAGAGAGTGGTTCCCAGCAGTAAGAAAGTTTGAAATCTAGTAGTTTCGTTTTATGGCTTTTTGGGAAAAAAAAGTTTCAAAACTCTGAGAGCTTTTTTTTGCACTTACCTGATCGCCATTTCTCAGCCAGTCAATAGTCGGATTTGGATCGGCTCTCACTTCGCACCTGACAATGTAATCCTCACCCAGTATGGGATATTGATTCTCTGGCGCGTTCGTCCATGTGATGGCCACTAAAGGAAAAGAGCGAAAAAACCAAAGTTTTAAGTAATCTTTTTGATGAGCCAAAGTGTGCATAGGAGTGACTCTAACTGACTAGCTGAACTTTGCGAGGCAAGTTTCGCGCATGCTTTTAGGCGCTCTACGCGCAGACAAGTTGGGAAACTATGAGAACACACACACACAGCCCGAGATTAAATTTTGGTAATGCGGCAAATGCTAACATGTGCTTGTGTCTCGTTCTGCTACGGAAAGAATAAATACCACTTGAGAAATAACGAGAGCTAAGCGAAATTGTTGTTGTTGTATTTTATTTTTTCCCTTGGGAAATGCGGCGTTGACAACACCTACAAACCAGCACATACACACATGTGGTACCAACACACACACACACAAAGCGATTGCAAACGTGATCAAGTATTCTTACGAAGGAGCTTGTGGGGAAGTCGATTTTGTTGTTATTGTCACTTTAAGCGGTTTTCAAATACTTGCGCGTGTGTCTGTATGCATGGCTTCTGCATGTACATATTTGTAAATGCAATAATGTTATATAGCTGCTGATTGAGCTATTTGAGGTTGTTTTGCGGTAGTAGTAGAATTAAGTGCCGTGGCGGCATAAGCTGTTTATTTTCTACATAAAAATCTACAAATTAAAAATGTGTGAAAATCATTTTCGTTAAGTTGTGAAATGTTTCGTTAAGTTGTCATTTTGCAAGAAAAATTGTTATTTATATTTTATGCAAAAAAGAGAATGCTGTTTTTATGTGCAACGCGTAGAAGTTAAGTTTTGTTAGGTTTTGATGCATTTTTCTAAATGATTTGCATAGAATTTTCTATTTTGAGCATATTTGCCACATTTGCAAACAATTCCAATTCACAAAGCATTATTACATGCGCCTTTTAGCTTTCATTAAGTGCTTATTCTGCGTAATTGCATAATTTCGTTACATGTTTGCATAGCAGAAAAATGCGTGCTATATTTTGCATAATTTTAGAATGTTCGTTAAGTTTTCAAAAGTTTCGTTAAGTATTTGTTTTGCATGCGCACATGCAATGTTGTTATTCTTTTGCGTTATGCACACAAACGGGCAAGCGATGGCAAATAGCAGCTTAATAACACTTTCGTTAAGTTGCAAAACTAGCAAATTTCAAGTCAGCAACAGTTGTAAGCTGCTTACTTTGCCAGCACATTTAGCTTCCATGAACCTCAAAGCATGTTTTCACTTTTTTACGAAACTTGCTCATTTCCTTTAAGTTTCAAACGCTGCAACGTAGTGTAAAAGCAGCCTTCTTCTTATTCTGAAAACTTTCAGCCGAAAAATAGCATAGCAAAAATTTCTTGCCACATAATTTGGCAAATAAAATGCAAATTATTCTGCCATATTTTACTTTCAATAAAGCAACAAAATTTTTTTCTCACCACAATTTTGAAGGAAGCTTGGCAAAAATCCTCAATGCGTTGGAAAACAAAATGTGGGTAAAAAATATGCTGGAAAACTTTTTCAATATACACTTCACTGAGCTGCATAAAGCTTCAAATAAATAATGGAAGAGAAACTGCGGTGGGAAGCAAAGAGATCTGCCATTTGTGGCTGTAAAGTTTGCCAGCTTTTGTTGTTGCATTGTGAGCTTATTTGCA
The DNA here is from genome assembly GCA_963457695.1 of Neria commutata. NCBI lineage: Eukaryota > Metazoa > Arthropoda > Insecta > Diptera > Micropezidae > Neria > Neria commutata. Next base: position 2,265,122 of record OY735249.1, read on the forward strand.
GTTTCGTTAGGTTTTACATTTTTCCTTTTTTTATCTGTTCGATATTAGTTTTATTTATTTTTATGAATTTTTCTTATGGTAAACTTTACGAGTAGAATAAAGGATAAAGGGCTCAATGCATTGACATATATATGCTGGTGAGTGTTGCACATACTGCCACGCTGCCAGGAGGCATGCCACTTTGTCTGTTTACTTTGTCTTGTGCGTCCAGTTCGATCCTTATTGACTGGCTGGACATTTGCTATTTGCATTCATTTTCTCTCAACCTCACTCACACACACAGCAACAACATTAGTTAAAAATCTACTTGTTGATATATGTACATATATGTAGAGCTCTGCATGTCAGCCTGTAACTAAAAAACATGCCTTTAATGCATGCCACAATAAATCCTTAGCATGTTGCCTTGCCATAGCATTTATAAATCAACATGTGCTTCAATTCATGTTTTATGTTTCTTCCTTCGTCCTTCAGCTGTTTTCCTTTGCCTCTGCTAATGCTTTTGGTTTGGCATTTTTTCTATTACTTTGTAAATGACATAGCCATTCTATTTGATATTAATTGGCAATAAAAGCGGCTGTTTGTAGTTTAGCTAGGCTAGAGCAGAGCACGGTTTGGCAAAAGTTTCGTTAAGTTGCACAAAGCGAATGTGCATGTAAAATGATTGAAGTAGCATGTAGTTGCTTTAAAATTGAATGCCAGCAGAAATTATTTGCATCAAAAGTGTTTAGATTGAGTGCAAAAGTTCGTTAAGTTTCGTTGAGTTGTCTCTAATGCTATGCTAATGTTAGAGAAATTGGGAAAAAAAACTCTAGATACACTTAGTTGAAATAATTTTATTCAGAGTTAATTTTATCAAGAGCTTAACAAACTTTCGTTCAGTTTTCTAGCAAACTCATGTGTAGTATGCGATTTTTTAAATGCATGATAGTAATTGCAATGTTCCCATGTACTTATTTTAAGGCAAGCCTAACGAGTTTCACTTCACACAATAGTCGTTAAGTTGCCTTATATCTTTAGTGCTAGGCGCTTTAAAATAACTTTCGTTAAGTTTTCTGGCAAGTCAATTATTACAATTAGAATTTCCCTAAATCTTCGCTAATAACTGCAATGCAATGCTAATGCATAACATTTTGTGGCAAATATGCGGAGTTCCACTTCAGCACACCGTCGTCGTTAAGTTGTCCCAAATCCTTTTTAATCAATCAAACGAGCTGGCTCTGTCCTCCGGCATACTCTCCTTTTGTGGCGGCAGTAAACATGCTACTTTTTCAGACAGCTTTCTGTGTATATATTTCAATATTTTCATATTTTTGCCAGCAATAAAGGCTCAATAGCAAGGAGTAGTAACAAGGACATGGGAACTCTGGCTGGGTATGAGTAGCTTGAATGATTCGTTTGAGGCACTTTTGTATGGAGCTGAGCTATTTCTTGAATTTGTGCAAGTAGTTTTGTGCAGCACACAATAACAAACACACACACACACATATGCACTCATATACACACATATACACCATCGTCATCTGTGGCTGCGCTCAAGTAGCGTGAAGCTTGTTAGGAAAAATCGCTTTAGCTGCTTGCGGGTGGTCTTTCGAAAGTCGCTTAGAGTCAAGCTGTAGGCAAACTTTTGCACATTTTCATAATTCACTAAAATTTTCTTGTAATTTTGCTTGCAAAATGCATGCGAAAAAAGCGCTGAAGAGAAAACTTGAAATGGTTGCCATATGAGCGAAGGGGCAGAGGCGCATTGAAAGGAAGCATGCATTTCGCAAAAGTTTGTGCTTGTTTTGGCCAAGTTGCGCTGATAACTCGAAACGGCGGGTCGCGTGAATGTCAACAGGCGGGCTGGAAGGGGGGCATACTTTTAGGCGCTGTTGACTTTTACGGCTTTGCCAAAGTAGTTGCTCGTCTTAATAGTTCATCGGCAAGAGAGGGGAAAGGGTTTGTAGCTTTTCCTTTGACATGTGAAGATCATCAAAAAAAATTATTTGATAAAATAAAGAGCATATTTTTAGGTGCCCTACAATAGTGTCAAAGAGTACACTCTTTGGCGAAAATGAAATCTAAACTTGATTAAAAAAATTTTTGGCTTCAATTCGCTGTTTGAATGAAATTCCTTGTCAAAATTTGATTTCAGCATTCGTAAATTTATTAGCAAGCGAAATTTTATTCGAATTTTTTTTAAATTATGTTGTATGGCAACGCCAAAGAAACCACATACAAACGCGCAACATTGAACTGTTGATATATTAAAATTTAATCATTTCACATCATGCGTGTTTGTGCTCCTAAATGTATGCACTACTTTTTCGACAGCATGGCAAAGGCGAGCGTTAGTAAAGTTATTAAATTGCTGTGTGTATGGTCGGTCAGTGCGTTGCGCGTATGAAAAACACACACACTCGCACACATAGACATTCACATATACACATTTAAATATGTTGGCATGCATACTAGGCGCGTGAATCCCAGCATCTCGAATACCAAAAGGCCGGAGCTTGAAACGAAAATTTTAAAACTGAAAACGATAACATAAATTTCTCAATTTGTTGTAATTATTTGTTTAAAAGTACTGCTTATTTTTGTTGTAACAAGAGTTTTGCTAGAAGTAATTTGATGATTTATATTATGCCGAAAATCCCGAGACAGAAATTTTAAATTCCAAAAATGTTGAATATACAAAATCCTTTTAGAACAAGCCCTAATACACACACAAACACACACACACACACACACAAACTGTTTTGCAATCATACATTAATTTCAAAGAGAAATATATAGCACATATTTTTGTTGGTGCTGGAATTTTCTAATTTTGAAACCGAGCAAAGTTGTTGTTTGTGTGTTTTGCCACACTTCGGCCAAACAAATTTGTTAAAATTGAAATAAATGAAAAAAGGCAGGCGGCAGAACTTACCATAAGTTTTAATTACGACGCTCGTTTCGAGGAATTCCGTATTCGCATATGAAGCCGTGCAAAAGTATCTGCCCTCCATTTCCACTTGCAGTGCGCCTATCATGAGGCCCAGATTGCCGCCGGGCAAAGTTTCCGAGAACATGGGCGCATGATCGCGGCCATTGCTGTTTTGCGGGCGGAAGAAAGGATGTTGCATAAAGCAGCGGAAAGTAGGGGGGGAAGTGTAGGGAGCATATGAAAGAAGGAAGCAAGGCAGTTGTAAACATAAAAAGGATGCGCAACAGTGCAAAGGCACAGTGTATGGCATATGGCAAGAGAGTGGGCACAAGGAGTTAACAAAGGATGCAGGAAAATGGAGAAAATGGAGCAGGTCAGTGTGAATGAAATAGAGAGAGAGAGAAGAGAAAAAATTTGAATTAGTAAATTTTATAGTAATCAAAATATATGTACATATTTAGTTTTTGTATGTAAGTGTAGCAGGCAAATGTCAATTGAGCATGTAATATATGAAGAAATGCAGCTGTGACACAGTGCTGGCTAAATTGTTAGTACAAATACAAAGAATTTCAAACAGTTGTATGAACAATCTTGTGAAAATATGAAATTTTAAAATTGTTGGCGATTTGCTGTAGTTCAAAAAAGTTCTGTGCAGAATTTCAAAAAGCACGTTGAGAATGGCAACATGAAAACGTTGTTGAGAAGCTTCGAAAAGACAAGTTTCGGAAAAACTGAAATAAATTCGTTGTATCGTATTTCGAATAGTTCTAAAGATTTTTTAAAATAAAAATCTTAATCGAATTTAATTTGGCAGTAATTTTTGGAAAGAATCAATCAAGCTTTCTATTGTAAATTTTAAAACCTATGTTCTTTCATTTCAATAAATTCCAAATTTTTCAAATACACAGAAGGAGTACAGCAACGAAAACTTGTAAAAATTTTTAAATGTACTTTCTCAATATCGGTAGAATTTTATTTTGCTAATGTCGCTCTTGTTTAAATTTGCAAATTTCTAACAAATGTAGACAAATTTAGTATCAAAATGTATATTTATTTATTTTACAAGCATGAAGTTTCGCTATTGTAAAAATGTATATGGTTTCATTAGCCACCACTGTGTGCGCCAGCATAAGAGATTAGTAATAGTTACATGTTTGCTTAGCTGCTATTACCAACACTGGTTTTCACAAAGTTTTAACTGTTATTTAACAACACTGTTAGGGTTACCAAGTGCTCATTATGCGCCTGGCCGCTCGTTCATTGGCCAGGCGCCAAAAATCGTGCGCTATTTCGTTATGCTATACATTTTATATTATTTTTATTAAATAGAAATTTTAGTGTTGTGCTTATTTTTAGAGTTTGGTGGGAGGGGGATTAGTTGCATGAGTTAGTAATTTTGTGCAATTGCAATTAGATTGGTTTGGCAACTCTGACTCTGAACATATGTTCTATCATGCCAATAAAATGTTGTTGCTTTAGTTTAAGCCATAAAATGTTTGTTTTAGCTACTAATTACATATGAATTTGGAAGCCAATTTTTGTTGCATACTTTGGGGCGCACATTTTAATTAGCATATTGCATGCGCCAAAATATAATTATACCGTTATTTTTATTGTGTTTCAATGCAATTGAAATAACAGCTTTTTTTTTGCAATTTGCAACTATGGCAAAAATAGTGCAACATTGCATAGTTTTGCATGTTTTCGCTGGCATTGCATACTTTGAGGCGTGCACATTTCAATGGCATACTTTTAGGCAGCATTCGCTTAGCCACGTACGCACACACACAGTCGCATTGCGTGCGAATGGCGCATAAAATTTCATTTCATTAAATTTATTCTGCATATAATTTCTGTAGAAATACAACAAACACAAACACCAGCGTAACGCCTAAAACTATGCTCTCATTTATTTGCTGCCATATCAGCGTTTTTGCAAAACAATCAGGCCAAAGCAAACAGCTCGAGTATACGCCCACGCGCTGCCATGCCAAGACAAAAGTTTAAATAAGCGAGCACACACGCACACTTATATAGATACACTCACACATGCATGCATGTAAAGAGTTTATTTAGAGACATTTCTTTTTAACTAGCTTAATGTGTGTGTGCTGTGTAGAAACGTCTTTAGACGTTTGTGGGATCTTTGGGAAGAAAGAGAAAGAAATGTGAAAAATTTAAAAGTTTGCTCAGAATTTCTTGAATCTGTGATCTGAAAGATTATTTACAAATACAAATACAACAAATTACCAACAAATGGGGCTTGCAAGCGTGTATGTGTGGGTTCGTCATACATGCACACCATACACATGCAAATATCAATAGTGGCACAGCTGTTAGGCGAATTTGAGCAGAAAACAATAGATATTTTTATTGAATCGCTGCCGCATGCCGCTGTTTGCATGTGTGTATGCATGCGCTATGGCCCTCTGTTTGTTTGTGTGTGTGTGTGTGTTCGCATTTGTGTGGGAATATTTGTTAATCGCCCGGCAAAGAGATGAAATGCATGAAAGCCATGCATACGTGTTTATTTTGCTGCCAGCTGTTGTACAATTCGGCACAACGCCAAAAAGTATGCTGGAAATTATTGAAAAATTTTCTTATAGAAATAAACTGTCATGCAACATTTTGGGCAAATTGATTTTGCAACAAAATACTGCAGCTAAATTGTGGCAATAAAACTTTGGCTGCCAATGAAAAGTTAAACTTTGGCATTTGCTTTATGCGAGCACAATAAGCCTAAAAATATGCTACAAAATTGCTCGCCAATTGCAAATATAGATATTTTTTTATGACGCTAGTAGCTAGATGCATAAATTGCGTGCGTTTGCTTCAAAACATCGATATTTTAAAACGTTGATAATTTGGAAAGTGTGACTTATGTGATGACTTTGTTAATCGATAAATATGTGGCAATATTAATATCGATATTTTGTATTTATCGCGCATCTTAAGTAGCTAGAGTTTATGGTTTTAGAGCCTATGTTTCAGACACTGCTACTTTAAAAAAGCTTTTTTGTTTTAGCGAAAAACAAATGTCTAAATCTTTTATATCAGCTCCAGTTCAACAGCTGCAAACGCGTCTAAAATTTGCATATATCGCTCATCGCTAGTATGAAGCTGCAGTTGATAATTTTAGAGCCTATATTTCAAACGTTAATATTTTGAAAATTGTTTCTAAGGGTTCCGTTCCCCTAATGGGAAAATAACTGGAACTCTTACAAGGTTACTTTTATTGTTGCAGAGATGAACAAATATCGATATTTTTTTTTAAACTAGAGTACAATTGCTACAGACAGTAGCAGCGGTGTCATTGTATGTGTGTGAATGCGAGTAGCAAATAAAATGCCGTGACTGCTGTTTGTTGTTGTTGTAATTGTATTTGTACATACTTGTAGTTGTACTTGTGTTGCGCAATAATGTTGGCATATTTCATTAACTCTTTTCGGACTTGTGCTGCTGTCCGGCAGAGAGAATCAACAGCATGCTGGGCTGCTGCCTTGCCGCATTGTTGCATGCAAAGCTGTAGGAAAACAGTGCTTGCAAATTTGTGGCACGTTGACTTGTTGGGAGGGAAAGGGGGGAGAGAGAGAGAGAGTAAGTAAAGAAACGAAAACAGAGAAAGAACATTTCTGTATTTTGTTGTAGTTGTATTGCACTACAAAAATTAGTAGTAACTAGATGTGCGCTGCTGAAAAAGAATGCTATAGCAACAACAACAACACCAAAATCACAACAACATCTCGAAAGAAGTGCAACAACAAACATTTGGCATATTGTTGCATAGCTGCTCAGCGCCTTTCTAGCGAATTGCATTTGCTTTTCAGTCTGCTGCGCAAATTGCATTGGAATTCGTAGTTGCCTTTTAGGAGCTGCAGCAGCAGCTCAGAGTCGCATTTGCACAGTCCACAGAGTTTTGCTACGCTATCTGCGCACTGCATTTTTGCACTCGCTCTACAACATTCTACTTAGTGCTGTCTTTTATGCACTGGCGTAATTCGGTTGAGACTAATGAAAACGAGGCTAATTGAAAATTTGAGCATTGGATATGAAAGGCGGCGGCATCTGTCAGAGCTTGAAAGCAACTGGGATTGCTTCTTTTTTCCTTAAAAGTGTAGCAAAGAAAGCAGAGATTTGCACTTTATATGGAGTGCATAGCAGTTATTTACTCGCACAGCTTTAATTAGACTAATTCGAAGGATTTTCCTTTGTAAAGTCAAAAGGAAACGCTGAATAAAGCAAGCGCCTAAAAGTATCCTGTGAGCGCCATTCGTTTATGAAATGCAAAAGTGAGCTATGAAAGAGCAAAAAGGCACGTATGCAAGCTTTTAAAATTAGTGCAAAATGCTTTAATATTTATTCAAATATTTGCAACAACTTTTCTCAGCATAAAAATGAGAACCTTCTATACTGAAAATGTATCGATACCTACTCATTTGGTATATTGCAGTGGATGAATATGTATAATCATTTATCGAGTTCTACAGAAGTATCAAAAAGTATTCATATCGATTGCAATAATCTGGATACTGCATAATAGAGAGAAATTGCAATATTTATGATATTTTAGAAATTTTTTAGAGTGAATTGTTTGATGTAAACAAATTTTGGATACTTAATTCAATTTATTGCGCTGAAAAGTATGCAACTTATTTGTGCAAACATATGCAAATAAAATGGACTCGATATTGTGGAGCTATATTTTCTTAAGAATAAACACATATCAGACTTTTGAGTGTACACCGTTGTTAGACAGAGTTGCCAGCATATTTCATTATAGCTCGTGCATTAGTTAAGCTATGGAATGTTCGAATCATGAGTTGATATATACAAAAAATATTTGCTAATGACATTGTAAAAAAACATTTTAGTTGGTATATAGAAAATATATATATCTTGTCACATATTGTTAGTGCCAAAATGTTTGTGACGCATGTTAAGGTTAGTAAACTATACACTGTAATGATTTCGCCAAGGATTAGAGTTTGCTGTACGTGGGTTTTCATTTCGAACGATTTTTTTCCAAATGGATTTCAAAATTACAATGTTGAAAATGTAAGCTTTTGATGGCATATGAAATTTTTATGATTTTATGTGAATACGAGTATGTAAAGCCAATGTTATGAAATGCACACACATATTTACAAAACAATACAATTTTGCGCGTTTTTTAGATGAAACTACAGAAAAAGGTCAAGTTGACGTAATTAAAGGATTAATTCGATAATTTGGTAGACAATTCTACAAATTCGTTATGTTAATATTAGAGCTTTCGTGTTTGGGGAATTCGAAAAATGCGCTGGAAAACAACAACAAATTACAAGTATGCTAGGATATATGCTACAAATTAGTATGAAAACCAAAAAAATGCATTTGGAACTCTACAAAACGAAACTGTTAGAAATATGAGCGCTAAAATTTTAATATTTTAGTTTTGAAATGATAAAGATTAAATGAAAAGATGCTAGAACTCAAACAGAGGCTATGGGGCAACAAGGAGGTTTTGAGCCTCAACTGAACGCTTGGCTTGCAAAAAAGTACGAATAAAAATGCAACCAACTTCAAATCAAACAAACTTAAAAGTAACATATTTCAAAAAAAGAAATGAAAAAAACGTGCTAGAAAACGCAACTGCAAAAAATTCAAATATGCTTAAAAACGCAACATAAAAAACGTAAAATTGTTTTGTTGTACTGTGTGTTAATGGCAAAAATATGCACGTGGCTAATTTAGAGGCTAACAAACTAACGGTCTGTTAGGCTGATCAGCTAGATGTATTAACTGTTAACTGCTTGTCTAAGCAATTCACAATTGACTAATTGGTTCGACTAACAGCTGTTGAAAAAAACACTTACACAGTGGGTAATCTATTTCCTTTGGAATCATACAGTGGTATATAGTTCCTAAATTTACGGAAAAATAAATTGCATGTAGTAGTAGAAGAAATCAAATATTTGCGTTTCAACAAAAGTTTCTTCAACTTAAAAGTATTTTGCATAAATTAAGCAAGTACAAAGCTTGGGGAAACATAAAGAGCGCGAGAGAGAGGGAACGAGAGTGAGAGAGGGAGTTAAGAGAGCGCTTGTAAAAAGTGTTTAGAGCGTGGAAAATGAGCAAAATAGCATAATTTATAAAAAAGACTTGAAAGTGACATAAAGTGCATAAAGATAGTACGAGCACTTTTTAAAAAATAGATCAAAATAGTGAGTTTATATTTTACAATTGAGCCTGTTCAGTTTTACAACGTTTAGTGGTATTGATTGTTATAAAGTTTAGCTTCTTTTTAGCTTTAGTTAAAATTACAATTTTATTTATAAGTTACTATATTAACTATATACAAAAAGTCAAAAACTGTCACAAGATTTTCAGCTTTCCAGCGCTATTCTGACTTGACACTGACAACATACAAAAGCTATATTATTTAGGTAGCAAAAGCTAACAATTGATGCAAAATATTGTATTGCGAGGTTTTTGAGACTTTTGTCAGAATAGCGCTGTTAATATGACAACTCAGTTTGGGAAGTTTAGATAGAAATATAATTGTAGGTAAATAAAGTACATATACACAACATATAGAATGCGCAGCTGAGCCTCAAATTTGAATTTTACTCTCTTTCTATCTCATCAAGTCTGAAATAGGACACAAAGTAAGCACAAGGAAAAGCTTGGCCCTACCGTGTGGAGAAAAATTGTAAGCCATAGCTCTATAAATAAAACGTAGAATGTTGAGCCGCTTTTACTGTTTGAGTTAAGCTTTAAACACAATCAAAACGCAAGGCGGATTTTACGCGGCGAACAATGGCGGCTTGACGGCAGTCGTCGTGGAATTTCGCCCAGTGAAACAGAATCAGAGCGAAATTCGCATCAGTTGATTCGGAAAAAATCATCCCCACAACAAGCACAGAATTTAAAAAAAAAACCACGGAAACCACGAATTCACGAATTTTCCGAGTTGTAAAACTATAAAAATAGTTTCCGCACAAAAATTTACAATTTCCTTACTTCAATTTATTTATTTTTCACCACTGACAGCTGAGGCGGCAGCGTCAAAATTAGAATTTGTTCTATCGCGAGGCGAATCGTCGAGAGGCGAACTACGCTAGCGTCGTCATTGTGGGCAATCACATGCACTACTGTTGTTTTAATTTTGACAGCGCGCGTTCGCCGCGTATAATTCGCCTCGCGATTCGATTGTGTTTAAAGCTTTAACCTCTTGATTTCAATGAGAGAGCAGGTTGTAATCTTTGAGACCCCTTGCACTCGTTGAGAGAGTCTATTGCATTTAGTGGAGAGCGAGTCGTAATAATTCGAGAGAATGATCATAAAGAATGGAGAGGGGGTCGTAATGTTCATACGCACCATAGTAAAATATCGCTTGTATGAGCTGCGCATTCTATATATTGTATATTCTTTGATATAATATAATAGCTTGATCAAATTTTATTTAATTAAAAACTTACGGTTTTGGCGGTATTGTATTGTTCAAATGATCCTTCCATTGCAAATCGGACACCAGAGTCATATCCGGCACTGTGGGTCGGCATGTGAGTATCAGCGATTTGCCCACAGGCTTGCGCTGTTCCTCTTGTATGGGATAGATTTCCAGTTTTGGTTTTATTTCGGCTAGAGTGAGATCTGTAGGGAAAGTAGAATAGAAAATGAAAGTAAGTTTTGAGAAGAGTTTTTTGGTAAAAAAAAAAGTAAATGGTGTATGATTTATGAACAGTTTCGATCAAAGTTTGGCTTGAAAGAAAGCATAATTTGAAAACTATTATATTTAATGCATATTTATTTTGATAAATTATGTTCTTATTTTGAGCAATTGAATTCAAGAGAATATAAGGCAAAATCTTTGGCGAAGCTTCTACCAAAGTTTCATTGCGCAAAAGAGCTTTAACGCATTTGAAGATTATTTTCAACAAATTGAAAAAATCGAAGCAGAGCATATTTTCTGTTTATTAAAAACAGCTACTATTCTTCTTTTTCTTCATATTTAAAAGAACAGATGTTTTTTTCGTATATCAAACTTCATACCATTGACTTTTCATATCAATCAACACTCACAGAGTTGCTGTCAGCATTGGTGTGTTCCTCTTTAAGTTGTCATTGGCAGACTCATTGCATTTCTCTCACCCCACCAACACATGTAAATGCTTTGATGTGTTTGTCATTTACAAATGTGTTACGACAAACTCACACAAAACAGGCGTTGTTAATCATAATTTAAATTTGAATTTAAAAAGCAGCTGTTTTAGTGACACTCAGACCAGGAAGACTGTCAGTAATGCACTGTTCACTGTCCATGCTGCAGTGATGCTCAGCACAAAGCAACCATGGCTGACAGCATTTAATAAAATTTCAATTAATATTTTTGACAGAATATGTTCTGAACGCTGACTTGCAAAATCAACAGGGTCTGCAGAAGTCAGTGATCAAGGGAATTTTAAGTAAAATTTCATTTAATATTTAAAAAAAGTTGAGTATTTTTCTCAGGTCAATATAACGTAGGTCGATATTTTGTGGAAAAAAATATATACAAGTTTTTTATTTGATAATTGAAATTGATATATTTTCGTCGATCGGAAGATTAGCAATATTTTGAGTCGAATCATATACAGTTTTTTCTGATGATGAAATCAAAATAGGAACACTTCAATTTTAGTTTTCTTAAAATTATTCAAAATCAGTAGTACAAAGAACGGTTATTGTGCACACTCTTGTAGAAAATTTCAAAAACTGTCAAGTTTACAAACTGTCAAACTTTGCTGTAGTTCTCATGTCAACCACTGATGCAGCCCTGCGCTCGCTGCCCGCGCTGCCAGACTGTTGGTGTGATTCGTTATGCCCAGCTTCTCGGCGTAGCTTCTGTTGCGCACATGTTAAAGTTCAACAAAAAAATTTTATATTATAAATAATGAAATGTTTATGGCGCACTGCACAAAAGCTTAGCCCAATTTCGCGTTTTCTTTGTTTTGATATGTTTTGTAAAAAAGCACATACATACATACATACATATTATTTTCGATATACAAAAAGTTCACCTCTTAGCGGGAATATGGAAAGAAAACGAACAAGTTGGCGTGTTATATGAAAGGGCGCTCGTACATGTTTTCAACATGTGTCCATTACACACACACACACACACACACACACATAAAAATGTAAGTATGTACTGTTATAAAGAGGGAAAACCACAAAGAAATGACATTTCTGACAGCTGCATGCAAAGTTATGGCATTTGTTGTTGTTGTTGTTGCTGTAGCTGCTCTTGGCAGCACAAAATTTTTTCCAATAAATTCACTTGTTGCCAGAGCGATTATTGTTCTTGTATTTCGTTTTACAACAATAATTCATTGAATTATGCTGCTTTGTTGTTGTTGTTGTTCTTGTGCTTGATTTTCAACGCTTTCAAACATTTGCGTCATTAAAGCAGCAGGCATATTTTTTAATCAGTTTTCTTTGAAATTGGCAACACCGTGCTGAATGAAGCTGTCAAATAGCTGTCAGTTATTGGCAGCTTGTAATGCGTAGCGATTTGCTGTTGGCTTCAAGCACGTTTATAAGTAAACCAAAGCAATTTTGAAATGTTTATGAAAACGTTTTGCTGCATTTGGCAGTTGAAAGTGAAATAGAGCAAAATTTGAAGTTGAGCAATTTTTCAATTAAAAAATTTTTTCCAGCAGATTTTTGATATAACAGAAATGTGTAATACAATCAGATATAACATTTTTCATTCATTTTATAGTGCTTTAGCAATTTTTTTTATAAAAGAGCTGGCATATTTTTGTAGCATTATTGCAACTACTTTTTGATATACTTTTTTTTGGCAACTAGCAACTAAAAATGTTGTTTGAAATGTGACACAGCAGTAAGTGCAAAAGTGTGGCAACATTTACACTGCTGCAGCGCAAAGCTCAAATTTATAAAACTTCAAACTTTTTACATTTGTTAATATTTAATTTAATTTTAAGTGATAAAGTCAGCTGCAAAAGCGTCAAAGATTGCGAGCAGCGAAAAGTTTTAAAAGTTCTTAGTCAGAGAGAACAACACTGGCGCGGGTCAAACATTTTTACACTTACATGCTTTTTAAAAGAAGTGCTGAAAAAGTTTTGAAAATTGATTTAGTGAGTTTTCATTAATTCTTGTCGGTCACTTTTTCATACTGACGAAACATTATAAAATTTTTTTCTTGTAGTATTTTTTACGAGCTTAAGCACTGACTTTTCTAAAAATATTGAACTCTTTGTGTTGGGCTTTTAAGTTTTTCCAAAATGGAGAGCAGATTCTATCGAATTTTCCTAATTCACACTTTTGCATTCTTTAAAGCCTTTTCATTTCATACTAACCAAAAGTACTCAAATTTTAAACTCGATTTTGTTTGCCCACTCTATTCTATTCCCCCCTCCCCCTCGCCTACAAAAAAGCGCACACATGCATCTACCTACAAAGCTGCATTTTTCAGTGCGTTTTTGCGCCACATAAAAAGCAACAGAGCGCCGACTAAACTTCCGCTTCCTTGAAAACGGTTTATTCAGCGCTACAAATTTCAACATTTGTTTCGAGCTCGCGCGCCTTTTTTGCTGCAACAAAAAATTGTAGCAAGACAAAATGTGCAAAAAAGAAGCAAAATTTAAATGGCAGCATTGTAAAGAGTACGAACGGCTCGCAGCGCTGCATGAAAAAAGTAAGCCAAGCCAAAAATTTATGTAGTCTTTTTGCTGCCTTTTTTGGCAAGAGTGCAAAAAACAAAGTGCAGGAAGATTTTGCAGTCAGGCGCAAAAATTTATTAAGCGCATTGGAGCGGCTTTTTTTGCAGTTACTTGTTACTTAGCAAAGTATTTAAAAGAGTGCAGTGAAAGTTAGTAAATAGCAGCATTTTCTTAACAATTTGCTTGAAAAGTGCGTAAAAGCCTGAAAAAAGGCATGCTTAAAAGTGCAGCAAAATTAATTTTTGGCGTGAGTTTCATGCCTTGGGCAAGGTCTGACAGTCATTTTGTAAGTTTTAAGGATCAAGGCCCAGTTACTCCAGACGTGTCGTATCTTATCGTTACCCAACGTAAGTGTAAAAATTTTCCCGTTCTACGTTTACTACTGTTTTTTTCTTGGCATTCCGTACTTTTTCAATGTAAGTTGTTAAAATAGTGCTTTGTCTACGGTCTTCCCTTCCCCTCTCGACCAACACTGCTATTCTTCTTGTTAGTTTAATTGGCTTTTTTAGTTCGTTCGTCTGTCATTTTATTATACCGTAATTTTCATTAACACTGTTGTCTACGCTTAATTCCCTGCGCTTGTTGCTTTTGTACAAATATCTGCTCACTGTCACTGTCACTGCCCTGCTTCCTACTTCTTGCTGCTAGTATACCAGCAGCTCCGCAGCATTAGAACGTGGCAGAAAGTAGCTATAAAAAATGTGCAGTCAGTGCTGCTGTACAACACGCAAAAGCACTTAACAATAAAATTTGTTACTTTTCTACTACTTTATGCGTTTTGTTGGCAAGCCGAATTTGTTAGGCCGGAGGCTTGCATAGGGGCTGCATGCGGGGGGTTGCTTTAAAGCGGCATGCTTGCGCCACTTTTTGCGGCACATTTTTGTCGTTCATACTATTTTTGTTGTTTTTGTTGTGCTTCTTTTTATTAGATACGCCAGAAAAGGCTGCGACAAGTGTGCATTTTATGGCTGCCTTTTTTCGCTGCCATGGCCAATTTCTGTGGCCAATTTGTGGCTCAGAGCGAAATTCCTTGCTATGCGACTCTATGCACAGCTGGTATGAATTTGGAAACTGGGGCTCTCAGTGTGAGTATTTGTGTGTTTGTCATGTGCTATCAAAAGGAAATGCGACAAAGTGTTCAAGTCATTTGTGCAATTGAATCTGAGAATCTTTAATCTTTTATTATAGCTACCGCTCGTAGAAAGTAGCCAGTAGTACTAAAAACGTAAGCAGTAGCTTAAAAAAAAGTACTAAAAGAGTGTTAATAAAAATAATTTTTATATGAAAAAGTAATTTTTTGTGCAGTCTTTAATTTAATATGAAAAGCACAATGACAGAAAAAAGAAAGATGAACAGACATTGAACTACTTTCTTTGGCTTGGCTAATTTGTCTCAAAGAGTAGCGCTTTTGATTATCATTTTGACTATATGTGGAATCAGGAAGATGAGTTTATATTAGTTGTAGTAAAAAGAAATTAATATGCGTTCGAATTTGACGCGCGTTCCAACAAAACTGAGTCAAGAAATAACCAAATTGTCCGAAAAGTTATTTTAGTACGAATCATTATCTGTCTAACGCCTTCTAGCGTAACCCAAGTGCACTTATACAAGATACTAATTACCAAATCCATATATTGGAAAAATAATGGATTTCTTTTCCTACAACTGATCTCTTCTTCTTCTTCTTTTTGGGCAGGCATGGGCTTGGAAATTGCAAGGTAAAGTTTCTCAGTTCTAGTTTCTAAGTTGCTTTCCGATTGGACTTAGTCAGAGTGATACTCGTCGATCCTTTCAGTAAGAAAGTTATATTTTGTAAAACGAGATGCTCTTGCAAGAAATTCATGGATATTCTGAAAGATCGAGCTAGAAAATTATGTTCTGCATACCCAGAAATCTTAAAGACGTCTTTCATCCTGGGACCTAAAAGATTCAAAAAGAGTGTGGTTGCAGCCTCTCTTAAGAATTTGAACACATGAAAAGATTTTTAAAATTATAGTAAATTATATATTTAAAAAACTATACATTATGCAAGCAATAAATTTCCACGCCTATCCATAAAGACTCCTAAATTATGTGCGGCGAATTGCCTGCCTAATTATTGCGCCAGCTCATATTAGCTTTTGTAGAAAAATTTTGAAAAAACCCAAAAAGAGAGAGAGAGAGAGAGTGGGGAGGGGTAAATACATGCCGCCGAAGCGCAGAGACGAAACGCCATAAATTAAAGCCACACAGCTGCATTTTAGCTTTGAACTTGAATTGGGTCATGTGCGCCATGGCACGTAGACCATGGGAGCGAGGAGCCTGTTCCATAGAAGCCGATGCCTCAAAAGTGTTTGGGGCAAGGGAGTAGCGGAGGTGGTGGTCGTGGCAGTGAGTGTGTGCTGCTGTTTTAGAAAGGCGCCTCATTTGCGCACAAGTTTTAATTAAATAAAAATAGTAGTAAGTAAAGGCAACGCTGTTTGAAGGCAACTTTAGTACAAAATGATGACGTAGCATGTTACTTTTTTCGCTTTGAAATGAACACCAAAATTATGAGGAAAAAGGCTTGGCTTTCAAAGGGAAGTATTTGCGCTTCGAAGTGGAGCAGAGTCTTTTTCTTAATGTGGAATAGAGACTGGAGCAGAGCATCCAGCGAAAAAAGGCGCTCCTTTTTGATGGGCAAGCATAGTTTTTATAGCGCACGTTATATTTTTAATAACAAAGTAGAATGTAAACAAAGGCGAGTAAAATGTGCAGCGAGAATGCACTTTTCTACTAATATGCGATTTCAAAAGTTAGAAAAAGGGTGAAAGGCAGTGTACAAGTTGTTGCTGTGAAAATATGCAACAAATGGCAAAGGGTAGTAAAAAAGGTACTAAAAAAGGTACCAACTGGAGAAAATGAAAACGGCATTCAAAATAGTATAAAAGTACTTTCTCTAATTAAAGCCTCATATGGGCGTCAATTACAGGTTTAACTCAAGCAACAAATCTGTTTATTATCAAATAAATAAAAAACGTAGTACTTTTCAATGATGCCATTTAGGTTGCACTTTTGAGCAGAGAAACAACTTTTACTTTGTGTCCAGTTGCTGTTGCGCAGAAAGAAAGCACTGCTTTCTCGAGCATTTGTAGTAGTTGTTGTTGTTGTTGGGGTCAGTCAGTGCAATTTAGATGCGCTTTTTTCTTGTGTGTGTTAAAGGTCTGCGTATGGCAGTGAGTGATTGTGAGTGAGTTAATGTGTGTGTGTGACAGTGAACAGTGAATAGAAGTGAAAGCAACAAAAAGTTGTGCTGTGACAAAAATTTAAATGACTTTTTTGAAACTGGCAGAAGATGGCATCTTTCACCACTACCGAAATGCACACTGGTTCATCGCCAAAAGAAATTTCATTATCTAAACTTTTTCCATATACAGCTCACAAATGCACGAGGATTCAGGGTTAGAGAGTGTCAAATAAATTTGGCCTGCTAATTTTTTTAAGAGAATTGAAAGTTTACTCAAGCGAATAGCAGCAGATTTCAAAATTGAAGGACTCTTTTTGATAAGATTGTATTTGGAGTAGGGACCTAGTATACAAGCCATCGGTGAAAGGCCTATTGTGGCACGCTTATTGCATTATGAAGCAAGCAAAAAATTAATTTCTTGCAATAATATATTTCAACCATACACATTAGTGTACATATTATGTATGATGTCCGTGCTTGAAGAATGTAAAATTCTCAAAAGCAAAATAAAGACGCTTTGATATTTTGATGACAAAATCGAAAAAGAAGCTATATAAATGACTTCCCTTTTGCGCTAATTTTTATGGCTAAAAAGATAAGTAAAAATGTAATTTAAATTTAATTCTGGCAATTTTGACTGCACTGCAAAACAAATTGTGATGTCATATTTCTTTTGATCATATCATAAAATTTCATTTAAAATTTAATATTTTTGATTTATGTAGCGAAATTATATAATTTGATTAAGCTGTGCGCCGCCTTGATAAACATTTTGATATGTCAGACAGACGCATTTGCCAGCAGCGGAAGTGAACTCATGAACTTATGGCGGCTGCTGCGCTTGTTGTTGTTGTTTGCTATTGTTGTTTGTTATTGTTGCTGTCACTGCACAAATGTCAAATGATTAAGTTGATGCCGTTATAATTGCCTGGCTTTTTCGCTCGTTTTTATTGTTGTTGTTGTTTTTGTTGTTGTTGTTGTTGTGTCATTTTGTGCGCACTTTTTATGCGTTGAAAGGCAATTAAAAATAATTAAAATTAAAGTAGTAAAATTATTTAAATGACTCAGCGACAGCATGCACATTTTTTTCAAATTACTTTTTGCTGAATAAAATGACAGTTGAATGTCATTTTGACATGTACCTTTAACATTACCACAATTGAGAGCAGTGAAGAAATTGTTGCAAATTGTTTTAATTAAATGCACATTTCAAAAAAGCAGTGTTGCATTTTGTAGCATGTCAAAGTTGAACAAGCAAAATGGCGCAGAGTCAAAAAAGGCAAAATTTGCATATTCTAAAAATTTTATTTATTAGCCACAGAAGCAAACTTTCAACAAAGCGCAAACAACAAAGTAAGTACTACTAATATTTAGTGGCTTGAACTAGTGCCTCTGGCAAGCAATATTTGAGTTAAAACTTTTGCATTAAAAGTTGTTGAAAATTAATTAACATATCGAACTCTGTTTGCATTCTAACATGCATAATTAATTGCAGCAGTTGTTGTTGTTGTTTGGGAAAATATTCCAAGCAAATACGCGCTTGAAAAGCAACGCTGTAAATGAGGAAGGATGCTTTGTGTGCAAGTAACAATCAGAAATGGCAGCCGCTGGCAACACTGTCAACATCTTTCAGGCTTATAAATATAAGCCTTAATTTATGCAATATTTCTTTAAATAGTTTAACAAAAAGGCTCCATCATTCCCGACTCCCATGTCATAGGGAACTGGAACTAGTTTGTATTTTAGCTACTAAAATTTTAAGCTTTTATTAAATTTCTATTAATATTTTAGAGTAAGAAAATCAGCTGTTCCAAGCAGCTTGTATGCAAGATTTTTTGGCATAAAGAGTGGCTGACGCATGTATTTAAATGAGAGCCTTTAGCAACAAGTTGAGCATATCTTTAGAAGCACGTAAATCAATTTCAAGCTACTACATAGCTACTTCAAGTTGCACTTCAATTCAATTAAAATAATTCTCATGTAGCACGTCAATTTGGCAATCCTTTTCGACAGCTCTGGCAGCTCTGGCATGCTACAAAATGCAATTTCCAGCTGAACAAAATGGCATTTCCTCTAAAATTTCGGCTACGTTTTTGTCATTCATTTCAATTGCACAAATTGAAATCTCTTGTGCTGCGTCTTCGGCACACACCCACTCACACACACAAATAAGAACTCATACAGTTGCAGCTGAAAATACATGCAAATAGAGAACTACCAACTGCCGCAAATATTCCTCACACATGCGTGAGCAATGTAAACGCAGCCTGCAGGAAGTGCACACAGAGGGGGCGACGACGCCGAGGATTGGCGCAAACTATTTTGCATGTCAATGCGGCAATGTGGCAACCTTCTTGTGGCGGTGCCCTAGGGATGAGCAATATTACATTAAATATATCGAATGCTGGTTAGATAATAGAGTTAACTTGAGAGCAAAAGAAAGTCTGTCACTTTTTGTAAATTTTTCTTTTATAAAATTATTTTATAGATAGTGTCGAAAAATCTCATTCTAAAATTTTTGAACAAATAAAAAAGCATACTAAAACAATGAAAAGATTAATAAAGAATTTCGATATTTTGAAATATTGATTACATTTTCTGCGAGAAATTCATAAATGTTTTACACTTATAAAAGATATTGATACAAAGAAAGCAGTGAAGTATTTTTAGTGATAGTTAGCTTTCATAATAATATTTAGAGCAATGTTATTTCATAAATTGATATTTTTCATTTGGAAACGAAAAAAGAGAGCAAATATTTGGCATGGCAATCAATTTCATGTCGATAGTTTTGGCATGCAATTTAATTTTAAATCAATGAAAAGAGAGAAAATATTGATTTGATGATAATTTTCCTGTCAATAATTTGAACATTGATATTTCAAGAAATATATGTTTTTACTTATGATATTATGAGAGAGAAAACTTTTGATTTATCGATAGTTTCCTAACGAATGGTTTATTTTACTATTGATATTATGAGAGAGAAAATCGTGATGTATCGATAGTTTCCCAACGAATATTTCTTTAGTAAATTCATATATTTACCTATATTGTTAGGGGAGCGAATTTTTTGAAAATAATATGTGTTTACTATAAATTTTTTACAACTTTGACTCTTTAATAAGGCTACAGAAATGAGAAAGAAATGTTGTTGCAGAAATATCGATAATTTTGAATACTTATATCGCACATCTCTGAGCTGCTTGGGTCCGTAGAATTCTTAACGTTGTTTGCAGGCAGTTGTCATATTGACAGTGGGAGGACAGCAATAACTGGCGAAATGGAAAAAGGACGCATACGAGCGGCAAGGATAGAGCTGCTCGTTCGTTTGTTGAGACAAGGGAATGAACTGGAAAACAACGTGAAGCATTGCAATTAAACTACACACGCAGGCAAACACACACAGGACACACACAGGACACACACAGAACGCATACAACAACATTCAATATTTAAAAATCGTTTATCATCTTCGCGCAATGTGTGCAGGAAGCCTTGTCATTGTTTCCGTTTTCAAGTGCCCATGCATGCAAAATGGCGGCTTTGGCGCTTTTTTGCGGTCGACTGCAGGCCTGCAAATATCAGATTTTATATCGCTGCTGCTGCTGTTGTTGTTGCGTGCTTTTTATAATCTCATATCATTTCATTAATGAGCAGCGAAGCGCATATTGAGTTGCTTAAGGCTGTTGCTGCTGCGATAAATTGGCGTCTGCTGGACAAACAATGCCAACTGCTGCACTACTTCTTTGGAGCCTTGCGCAAATATGCAGAGCCTGGCAATTGTAATTGCTGCCATTGTGAGCGTGAGCATAATTGAAACTCATTGAGTGTGTATGTGTGTTTTAATGACCGCCTTGAGTGTTGCGTCAAGCCCAGTTGCAGCTGTGTTGCGGCTTCGACAAGCGCTACCAATTGCAAGTGAGCTCGATGAGTGCTTCACTTTTGGCCATGTGCAGTTGATGATGTCATTTGCAAATTATACAAAGGAATTAAAAATCGTTTCGATTGGTTTGAAAAATAAGGATTATAATCATGACTTTTAAAAATATTATTGGAAGTTCTTTTTGTTTCAACAGTTTTTACGAAATTAATTTGAATTGAAAATTCATTGATGCTGATATACTGATATATCATTTAAAGTGATCAGTGATCAATTAATTTTTAGCATGTCCTCTTGAATTTCGATTTCATATATTTGCTCTAACTTTTAGATTAAAGTTTTGATATTTGTATAAAATACATAAAATAGATTAATTGCAATAAATTTGTTAAGAGAAAAAACTTGAAAAAGTAATAGATTCTCTTAATGAAATTTGAAATACTTGAGCTTATGTCACGTCACATCAAAATTTGTATCGAAATTTAGTAAACGTCTATTTCGTTCTTTTTTAAAATTTTTCGCATAATTTTTACTTTTGATATTTGTATAAAATACATAAAATAGATTAATTGCAATAAATTTGTTAAGAGAAAAAACTTGAAAAAGTAATAGATTCTCTTAAAGAAATTTGAAATACTCGATCTTTTGTCACGCCACATCAAAATTTGTATCGAAATTTAGTAAACGTCTAATTGTTTCTATTTAGCATTTTTGGCATAATTTTTACTTTTTTATTCCAAAAGCTGATCTGAAATCTTCAAATGTGCCTATTGCAAATTTAGCTGCCAAGCGTGCTCCCTCTTTTTTAGGCAATTAAATTAGTTGATATTTTCGCCTACGCCTCCTTTTATTGCAGGCAGCCTTATTTGACTCGTGGTTGAAGCCAGCAATTGTCAGTGTTGCCAGCGGGACAATTTATTGCTGCCCACTTACGTCGCCATATTGAAATGCCTGCTGTCGTTGCAACAAAAGCGTTGCATTTTTTGCTCCCTTGCAATATTGCGTTTTATTTCCGGCTGAGTTCTTGCGTTTTTTGCGCTCTTTTTGCGCTCTTATCCGTTGTAAAATGGCGCGCATTACGGTTTCGGTTTCGCCTGCGGTTTGAACTCGCCAACGCACAGCGTTGCCAGCCTGTTGTGGCACATATGTTGTTTTGGTGTGTGTGTGAAGGATGAGTGTGCGTGAGTGCGTTTGCAGTTTTCATGATACTTTTTAAATGCTATTTACAATAATGCGCCTTTACAATTTATGCCATAATTTAAATATTTTTCGCAAAAAAAGCATGCTCCATTTTTTTGCAGAGTGGCCATTCACGTTGTAGTGCGAGTGTTTGTGTGTGCATGAAGTGAGTGCATGTGCATGCTTGTGGCCTGTGGCCACTTACAAAGCAGATTATTTTAACGCTATAAAAGGTCTGTAAATTTTCGCCGACCGTTTTCGAGTGTTGTTGTTGTTTTCAAAAGATAAAAAATCCGTAAACTGAACTCTACACAGTTCTTTTTTTGACCGAGTGGCTTATACCCACTATTACTTACGGTATTAATTTCAACATTTCGACTGTGCACAGTGTAAATCAGTCTTAAATGTGCTTTTAACAATGGCGATAAGTAGGCTTCCCGTTATGCCGCTCATGCTTGCGCAGCTGCGTTCACGCATACAGCGTTGCATTTTCATTTTATTTTATTTAAAAATGTCAGCAAGTGCTGATAAATGAATTTTTAATTAGTGCGCAATTTTAATATAATTTCTGGCAATGCTCGGCGCCAGCTGCCGGCGTCAAAGCCGCATTTTGTGAGTGCTCATGTGTGCAGACGAAAGGGACGAAGGAACAAAAGCATTTTAATAAGGCAGGTTATGTAGCACTAGTGATTTTTTACTGACACACATATTTAACATGAAAATGAAATTTTTTTGAAAATCATTAAATTTACGAAACTACACTAGAATTTAATGATTACCTACTCATCTATTTTTTACATATTGAAAATTGAAGAGAGCTACAAATGCCTGGATAGACTTGCTGCCGATTCCTACAAAACATTGTAGGGTCCATTTAAGCAAGTAGCTAATTTTCAAAAACTCTACAAAGTCTCCAACATAGCGAAAAGAACAAAAAAGTGACGAAAATATAAGGTTTTTGTTTTTTTCTTCTATCGCTATACTTTCCAAATATTTTATATTGATAAAAAAAACTCTACAAAGTCTCCAAGCAAATTGGAAAAAAAAATTACAAAAATTTTGATAGTATTGTTTCCTTATTTCGATTGCTTTGCTCTGAGTTGCTCTTTGGCATTTTTAAAAAACTCTACAATGTCTCCAATACAACAATAAAGCAAACAAGTTTCGAAAATATCTGCTTTTAATTGTTTTCTTTAGATTGTTTGCTTGAATTTGAATTTAATTTTTCTAAAAGCTCTGCCAAGTCGTCAAAATAGAAATAGAAAAGTGTTGCATACTTTCAAGCGTTATCCTTCTTGACTAGTTGCCAAAACATCAAACTAGCTTCCTTAGACTTTTGCCGAAATGCGCACGTTTTTAGCGTTATGTCTGCGCTCTTTGTGCCTTGTAGCTTAAGTCAAGGATTTGCGCTTGGAGTGGGCGTTTAGTATGCTTGTCATGTCTGGCAGCAACAATTGCCAACGCAATGCGCAAATTGTGCTTGTGTGGGTGTATGTGTGTGTGTGGGTTGCAACAAAAGTCTACACAGCTGGAAATGATGCCTATTTAAAAATTCAAAATGCATACTTGAGATGGTGGCGGATGCAGCTGCTTGGTCTGCTGATTGCCAGACACGCGCACACATACACATAGTCAAAGAAACTCAAAAGAACATGCCAACACACACACATATACACACACAATAGAGAGATAAAGACAGTCGCATAGACAGTCGCCATGTCGCATTGTCGCCAGCGGAAGCAAGGAAGGAAACACTTGTCAGACATCGCATGACTCTGCCAATCTACCCGAAGAAGGCTGCAGGACGAACAGAACTGTGGCTAAGTGTGGGTGTGGGCGTAGACGCCGCAAAGCTGCTGCCGTTAAGATTTTATTAGCACGTTTTGCTATGCTGCTCACATGTGCCGCCATAAGTGGCTTTTTGTTCTTATAGCCTTAATGTGTTGGCGTATGAGAGCCAGCGCCTAAATGTAGACTACACGTGGCATGAAAATGCCAAAACTTGAAATGATGCTTTAAGAAGGAAAACTCAGAGGAAAAACTAACGAAAATGAAATGCAAAATTTTAGCAAAGAAAGCAGAGAGCAAAAACGCAAAAGTCGACATGTGCGCCTGAGAATATGCTATTAAAAATGCCAAACATGCAAAATGGGCGAGCATGCCTAAAAGTATGCAACATGCTATACAAATAAGCGGAACAAATTTCCCTCTTAACATATGCCCCTATGCACACTTGCCAAGTCATTGTCGGTGGCCGAAGGCAAAAACTAATACAGAGAAAGAGAATATGCTAAGCATAGCGCTTACACACACACACATGTATATGCATATCAGCGGCAACAAATCAGCCATAAACTATGCTGAACTCTCGATTTCAGCAGCTCTCAGCAGCAGTGGCAAAATAAAAGTGTCCATGCTGTAGGGGCGGAGCGGTCACATTCACACAGCTACGCCAAAAGCTTAAGCGCCAATAAATATGCAATGAATGTGTGCAGCACAAAAAGTTATTAATACAGACGCGCCGCAGTGGCTCCTCCGACAGAATGCATGTCAGCATGTTAAGTGGGCCACTGCCGTTGATGTTGCCACACTGCCGCAAGCGGAAATGCGCTTTAACATGGGGGGGAAATCACAATCGGCAGTGGCGAAAAATTTGAGAATTTCATTTAAAAAAGCAGGTAATGCATTTGCGCAAAGTTTGTGCAAGTTAACAGAGAAAGTTTTCTGCCAAACTTTCAGCATTTTGAACTTTTGAGTCATATTGCAGAGAAGTGGCAACATTTTAAGCTTTGCTACTTTCGACACTATTTTGTCGAAATTTTTTGTGCAATTAATTAAAGAAAATTTGTAAAATTTTTTTGCAATTTAGTGTTAGAATAACAACTGCTCACTCACAAAAATGATTTCGGCCACTGTAACTTAAACTTTATATTTTTGTAGACTTCAGTGTAGACTTATTACTATGTGATATCAACTAAATTAGGCTGAATTTATTTGTCAATGCTCAAAGTGCCGAAGCGAAGAATCAATTGTCAAACTACTTGACCTAGTATAAGTCTACATAAATGTCTACACACATGTGATTGACATCAATCTTGAGCACTTGCTGTTCACACTTGACATAACGGCTCCAAAGCAATAAAAGTGCTGTGTTGTTTTAACGAGCGCATCAATGAAGGCAGAATGGGGAAATTTGTGAAAATCGGAAAAACGGAAAATTATTGGCGCAATGTTGCTTTTGTGCACTTTGACAAGAGAGAGAAAATGCTGAAGCGGGAAATGGTGTGACCCAGAAGCAGTCAGCAGTTGGCTCGAACGAAAATCAATGCAAATCAAATCTTAATGAGGTCGTGTCGAGCGATGGAAAATGCGCGCCAACAAGCCGATGAGAAGCGCGTATCGGAAAAGCGGAAGGAAAGCTGTAAGTGGCAACGCGGAAAAAGAGAAGTGAAAAAGTCAAAGATGGCGTCTCGCTTGTAAAATGGCGCGAAAGCATGGGTGAAAATTTAGCTCGAGCGTTGTTTTTGTGCGTTTTCATCGAAGCGGCAGCTGGAGGGCAGCTGAGGAGGCAGTGAGGTAGGGCATGGTCGGTACCGTTCGAGAGCAGAAAATCACAGGCAAAAGTTTTCACTTACATTTGCTGACAAGCGCGCGCGCAGGCAGTCGTGATGTCGTCGACACAGCGGGCCACGTGGTGGCCGGAGGAGCTGAGCAAAGCAGCGTGTACAGTTACGGAAAATGCATTTCAGATTACAACTTTGCGAAAACATGAGCACACACACACATACATACTAACCAAAAAGAGCAGAGATAACAGCAGCCCGAAATTGAAAGTTTGCACCATGAAGAGCAGAAGTTGCCACTGTTCTGGTTTGTTCTTGTTGTTATTGTTGGATAGTGTTGCAAAGTTGGAAAGTTTTTATGTTTTTGTGCAACTTTTTGATGAAGTTAGCGTTGGTAACGTGATTTTGTAGACATTTGTGGAATAACATTAGCGTGCGTCAAGCTTAAATTGACATTTCACGTGGAAGTTGCAAGAGATTTTGGCTTTGATTTTTGTTAGTGCATGCTTGAAATCAATTTTTTACATTAAAAGTGCACTCGCAGAAAAGTTTTGACATTTGACATTTAGAAGGTGTATTTTGTGGTAATGTGGAAAGATAAAGGGGGAAGAGGAAGTGCTGCCAAAATATTTTTAAAAGAATAAGAAAGTACTTTACATAAATATTTTGTAAGCAGAAATCGAAAGTGCGCACACTACACTCGCACTTACACTCTGTGTAGAGAGTAGCTCTTATAAAAGTGCGAGCTTCCATACGGATCTCACATCAGGTTATCAACTGTGTTTGTAAACGCACCAGCAGAGCACACTGAAGAGTGAAGTGCTGGTGCAAGTGCGAGAGATTGTAAGTACAAGTGCTAGAATGTGTCCTTTATTTTCTTCACATTTTTCTTGTGAAATAAATCTTGTTTACTTCACACCAGTCAATCTTAAGTAATTATTGTGCTGGAGTGAGAGTGTGAGTAAGAGTGCGTGTACAAGTGCAAGTGCAAGAACTAAATAAAAACATGTGGACACTTTCTTTTAGCACTTAAAGAGTGCAAGGTGCTGTGCAATAAAAGTCTGCCAATTTTGCGTTCTTACTTTTGAATTGTATTTTTTGAGTGAAGTGCTAAAATCAAAGCAAGACACTATGTTTTCTATAGAATAATGGAAATATTTCTACAAGAATACTTCAAAGAATTTTTATAAACCATGGCGAAAATCAAGATTAGCAGCAAATTTTCTTTAGTACTAACACCCCAAGTGATATGCCTGGAATGCTGTAAATTCCTGCTGCGCACAGAAATGCCTGCCCTACCTACTCCTACCCCTCCCCCTCGAAATGCCTGTGCACACTTCTTTGCCGATATTCAGAAGCCTCAAGCATTTGACTCAAGTCTCCAGCGAGTGCCTAAAGCGTTGATTGAAAATCAATTTAAGCAGAACAAATTAAATTGAATGGATATTAGCAAATGATTGGTTATATCGGGGGGCAGGCAGCACGCTTCGATGAACTCAGGCATTGCGGCAGTGCGTAAGTGTCAGTGAGTGACCGTGGGGAGGGGAGGGAGTGCGAAGTATCACTTGTGGCGCCTCTAAAGAATGCGGCATGTCAGTGTCGGTTGGATACGGCGTGCTTGTGGAGCTTCAAGATTATGCTTCTCGACTGTGGCGGAAATCGATAATTAAAGTGAAGCTGAGCATTTCCAGCATTAATGATCTTAAATTTTGACACTTCAGTTGGAGTGGCGGAGGAAGACAATCGCCTTCAGCAAATGCCATCAATCAACTAATTAATTTGAAGTTGAAGTAATGAAATTCTTGGAATTTGTTATAATTACTTTTTAAGCGAATTAAAAAAATTTAGAGAAAATGGCATTTGAAGAAATTTTGTCTATCTTTTTCAATCGAATAGAATTTATTGAGAAATTTTCTTTTATATATCGGCTCGAGACTGCAGCAAAGAAGAAGCATTAATCCGAGTAATATGAAGTCAATTTTATACACAGTGACATTGAAACTCCCTGCTAGTTGAATTTTTAAGATTGTCAATATCCCCCGTTATTCTTACTAATTGCGTAGAAAATTGCAGAAATAAGTGGCACGAAATTTAGCTCGTGAAAAAATTGCACTGCAATTCATTTTATGCAATTGAAAATAAACCTTGGCAAAATAGAGATGGCGCTAATTAGATAAATTGCCAGAAAATATAGCGCTTATGGTAATTGTAGCTTTCATTTGAGCTTGTGTAGACTTAGCTTAACTCTACAAAGTAACCAGGGGCAACAAATTGTGAGCTGTTTTGAATATATGAAAGCATTCTTTTTTCAGCTTGAATGCCATCTTTTTGCTGCAGCTCTGTTGCGGGACCCTCTGCTCTTTTTATGGCACCCTTTTTTGTTGTTGTTTTTTGTTGAAATTCTCCACTTGCAGCGCACATAATGACCGACCGCAATGGAGCAATCCCCAAAGCATTTTGCGCGCGCTGCTGCTACTCAATTATTAATTAAATGACATTTTAATGAGTCCTTAAGCATGGCAAGCAGCTGCGGCAAGCCGGCGGAGGAGTAACTGTCAAAGCAAGAGCAGAAGACGGAAAGGAGCAGCCGGCTTAGCTCTTGCCTGCAGTGGGATTTGCAAAGCTTGAGCGCGGTGGCTGTGGGCATGTTTGAGCGCTGCTTGAAGCATGACGGAGAGGAAGAGGAGCAGATAGCGCGAACTGAAGCGGAAGGCAGGCAGGCGGACATGCCACCCGAGTGGAAATTGTCATATGCGTTAATTTATGCAATTGAGCGCATTTGGACTTTGAATATGGCAGCATGCAGCCCGAGGCGAGGCGAGGCTCGAGCTGCTGGAATCCGCAGTCACGGCTGATTAAAACTGAGGAAGGAGCTAGAGTGCAAGAGTGAGGTAGAGAGTGAGGTTAAAAGTTGCTTAGCTTGCTCGGGGGTATTTTGTAATTAATTGTGGCATATAAAGTTTGACTAGTGAAAGAAGCCTTATATAAGCTTGAAAACAGAAACTGAACAAGGCAGATGCACGCAAAGCAGAGGTGCCCGGTGAGATCTTGTACGTCAGGTCAAGACCTAAAATAGGTTTTAATGGCGATACAAGAAAAAAAAATGAAAATGAAAGGGCAAAGAGTGGAAGGGTTCAGCCTCGGTAAAAGTTCAAAGGAAAAATATCGTCAGTAGATTTTCGTCGTTGGAGTTGCAAAATATTTTACACTTTCACTCAGTTACATCGTAAGGCAGCGTAATGCCCTGGATTCTGAAACCCCCCTTGGCAAAAAGTTGGAAAAAATGTTAAATATCAAATATAGCATACGTTGATTTTTGACATGTGTTGACGGTTTCATAACGTTTCAAGTGCTGCCAGCAAATTCTTACCTGCAAATACAAGAAAAAGATAATAATTAGTTTTGTGTACAAATTTGCTAAAACTAAAAGAGAGCATATAAAAAAATTGTCTTCAATTAAAAATATTTCCACACTTTTTTTTGGAACACATTTGGAAAAATTTAGCACATGTATATTTTCAAACCATTCAGAGAGCGAGCTGTAATAGCGCTAAGGACCTTCTATAAGTTTCTCTGTGTGAAATCTATATTCACTTTGAAAGCTATAGGGGCAATTGACTGATAAAAGATCTAACAAATTGTTTAAAGTGAGAAATTTTTGTAAATTTAAGCTGTTCACTTTTCACTTCCGCTCATTATTAATCGAAGTATGTATTAATTAAATTTCCATTGCAATCGATTTTAATTTCTATTGAAAGTAAAAAGCAGTTTGCTTTCGTGAAACCTTTAGATAGCTTCTTTAAGGAAATTTTCTGAGTTGCACTACAAAAATTCTAAAGCAAAATGATTTCTGCAAAAAATATAAATATGCCTACATTTCACGCCAGCACTGCCCTCTGCAGGCAAGTGCAGTAAACAATCTTTAAACGAAATTGAAAATTGAAATTGCGTCTTTTTACGATGACTGGCGTGGCTGGCCGCAATTGCATGCCATGAATTTATGAAACTCTGTTAAATTAACACCATCACAAAGTAATTGGCTTCAATTAAAAGTATTTTCTCTTAATTGCGACTGTACTGAGAGACAAGTATCGAGTGTACTATATACGCTAACTGCTGCGTACAGAGTGTATATGTTAATGCATCAGTTGTGTTTTATAACTTTCGTTGTTGTTTTTGCTTTTTTTGTTGAAAAGTTGAAAAAAATTGATGGAGCGATGGATGAATTGATGGCGCAATTGATAAAAGCAATGGGGCGGCTGTTGGCGTTGTGAGCACATTTCGAATGCAAAACTATTGAAAAAAGAGCAGTACACATTTACAGTACACATAAGTGAGCGGGGTGGCAACTCCACATGTATGTTTATAGCAACACATAACACTTACGCACGCAATTAAACTCACGAGCATATACGCTGAGCCAATAAATAAAATCCATAACAATTTGTATGCTAAACTTTTTTATATTTCTTTTTAAAATAAGTGGCAACTCGTTTGTGCGATATGCGGCACAGTGGGCGTGTTGCATTGTTTGTCAATTTTTTGCTGAAACAATTTGATATGCGCACTAACTATAATGGTTTTAATTTTGTTGTTGTGTCGTTGGGAATTCTTTTGTGAAATTCAATAAAAATGTGTGCTGTTTTTAACGCCTCCGCCGCCCACTTTACAATTGAATTATTTTATGATATTAATTGAAATGTTTTTGAGTGTTAATTTGCGGTTTGCCATCGGTTGGAATTTAAGCAATGCCATTTTTTGGCACTTCAATTAACATTTTTGCCAAATAGGCGCAATTTTGTGCATATGTAAATTAATTTGATTTATTTTAAATTTTGTATTTTCTTAAAGTTCCAATTTTGTATGTCAAAGAAGTTTAGCGCCTAGATCTGATGCCATATGTTATGTAATATCATGATCATGCTTTACTCTCTCTTATAATTTTGCAGCACAATGAAAGGTCCTTCTGCATACATCAAACTGAAAGCACTCTGCCCCTTGTGGTCTCACATTTTTGCTAGTAAATCGTGAATTTTTCCTGCATATAAAATGAACTCAACTCCTGGGCCATCCATCAAAGCACGCTGACAGCTCAATTGTCTTTCAGCACTATCCCGCTCTCTCCCTCTCTGTCACTCTATCTGTCTTTCTAATAAATCTGCTAGGATACTTTGCTTGCCAACATTTGCAAGTAAACGGCTTGTTCGAGCGAGTTTCCCCTTGGCCTTAAACGCTGTCGCACTTCATGATCGATGGCAATTGCCTGACAGTTGAATTGACTGTTTGTGCTCCTTTATATGCACAAGTGTGTTGAGGCTGAGTTTGTGTGTGTGTGTGTTTGTGCGTGCAAGTGTTGACAGTTGCTATGCCAGTCAGTCGGCTGGGCAGCGCGCGACACAGGTAATAGACCCTTGCTGCCATTTGACGCGACTGTCCTTGCATAAATCGATCATGTCCTGTCAAATCTCTCAAATTTCACAGTTGCGCAGCTCGCATAATTTAGCAAATCCTGTTGCCAATGCACAGCCAACGTGGCCAATGGCATGAAGATGATGATGATGATGATGGATGACTGTAGTTGTTACTCAGAGTACTGTTGTTGTTGTCTGGCAGTTCAACAAAGTGAGGGAAATGTATATATAGATATATATATATATATTTAGCAACAAAGTCGCGGCACAGGATTAATTGCAGTTATGAAGTAGCCATATTACTTTGCTTGCCTGAAGGGAAGGATGGCAGGGTGGCTCTATTTTGTCATGTTGTGAAGGGGAGGGAAGGGTGTGGGGAATTGCAAATCTCAATATCTTTCGCTTATATAAACTTTGCTAATGGCTATTAACTTTCGCTTGACGGGCAGGCAATGCAAGACCCGCCGGAAGTGCCCAGCAGCTGCTTCCGAACTAGTTCTATGAATATGTGTGCAATATATTTTTTCTTCGCTTTAATTTCTTCTTCTTGATTGAAACAATTTTCAACATTATTTCTACTAGTATTTGCTCTTGCAACTGTGGCACATTTTCTGCTGTTTAATAAGGAAGATTTTTTGACCACTCACTTTATTTGCTATGCTTTCTTCGCCACATTTTGTTTGAGCATGAAGATTTAATTAAATTTCTGCCCACTACATTTCACATTTTTTTATTAAAAATTTGCGGCACTTTTTTTGGCATTGAAATGTTTGCACATTGCCAATTGTAGTAGTATGTGTGTATGCTTGAGAGTGCGTGGAGGGGGAAGAGGGGGCAACAAAATTTATGAGCTACCAATATTACGCCACACATTTGTCATTCACGCCTGCCTTTTTTTGCATGTGTTGAGTAGCTAAGGGAAAGATGGCCTGCGGCAATCCGCGGCTGGTTTCTTGCTCTCGCTGCTTACAACTACAATTATGTATGTACATGTAAGCATTACAACTACAAAATATGGCCTTTTAAATGCTTAGCATAAATCATTAAAGAAAGCCTGAATTCCGGCAGCAAGAATGCGCGGCTGGAATTTCGGCGACAAGCAAGTTTGTGTATGCGTGTGTGTAAGTGTTTGTGTGAATGGCTGTTGTGGCAGGCAAGCTGACGCCAATTATTGCAAACGCAGCCTCACACCGACGACAGCGCGCCAAGTGCCAAATGCGAGTGCAACCTAACCTCATTAGGCAGCGCAGGCTTGCATTTTGCAGGCGTGCT
Source organism: Neria commutata (assembly GCA_963457695.1). Taxonomy (NCBI): domain Eukaryota; kingdom Metazoa; phylum Arthropoda; class Insecta; order Diptera; family Micropezidae; genus Neria; species Neria commutata. The sequence goes on from OY735249.1 coordinate 2,297,258, forward strand.
GGCGTATTTGTTGTTTGTCAGGCGAACGTCTGCTAATTTTACGCCCACTTAGGGCGGCTGCCTTTACAACACTCACTGCGGACACTCGGCTGCGTCTTGGCAGCGTTGCATGTGGCAGTGTCACTGCTGCTGCTGTTGTTGTTGTTGTTGTTGGCATTTGACTTGCAAAGCAGATGTTTGCATTTAACATTTTTCGCATTTTCGTTGCGGCTTTTTTTATTGCGCTTTTCTGCGTTGAAGCGTGGCGCTGCCGCCACCACGAAACCGAAATGCCACAAGTCGGCGGCGGTCGAGGCTACCGCGCACACACACTAAAAAAGGGGCGTAGCGTCGGTTGGGGGCTTGCGTTTGATTAAATGCTTAATTTTTGAGGTCATGCGGCAGTGTGGGAATATTTTTGCTGCCGCACTGCGGCTGCTTTTGTTGTTGTTATTGTTCTTGTTCATGCTTGAGTGCGCGCTGCAGGCATTTGGAAAATATTTTCAGCGGCAAAAAGAGGCGGGCGTTTTGGTAAAATGGAATATGCTGCAGTGCCTGTGGGTGTTGTGGGAACTTCTCAGCTGGCAGACATACTCTTTTCTCCTTTGGCTTGCAGTGTTAAAATGTTGGAATTTTTAAATAGTGCGCATTTCAGGCTAGGAAATAAAAGTGCTGGGAAGGAAAAAATTTTTAAAATTAAAAAATTTAAAGAAATTCAAAATTAAGCAACTTTTTTGAGGAAAAATTGAGCTGAATTTTGAAAAGTACAAACAAGTGTAGAAAATCGTTTTGAAAATTGAAATTTTCATTAAAAAGGATTTGCACGTTTTTTCCTATTTAAAATATATTTCTAAAGCAAGAGCAAAGCGTGCTAAATTTGACCAAACTACCCAAAAAGTTTGCCAGAACAATTTAATAAAGAATGCAGAAAATAATAAAATACATAATGTAAAATTTTTCGCTGTGCCGTTGATCCTTTTATTTTAGATAAAAGCATGTGAATAAGAAAAAATTTCAAATTTTCATTAAATGTGCATGTGTGCGTATGTGTGGAGAAAGCGTAGTTAATTGCGTTGGACCACACAAATGCAAACACTACGTAACGGTGCAAAAAAGTAAGCAAACCAAAAGTGCACTTAATTTAAGACAAACACACACACACAAACGCACTTGGGAAATACATACTCAACTTCACAAAGGCATGCATACATATGAGTAGCTGATGGTAGGGAGCGGCAAGGGCAAGGCAGCAGCAGTGCATAGAGATGAGACGAGGCAGCAATGGAAAGTGGCCTGAGCTCACACACACCTACACACCGACTCAAAGGCAAAATAAGCAAAAAGGAGTAGCAGCAAAAACAAAAAAGGAGCAGATTTCTTGAAAAAAAAGTGACAAATCGAGAGTGCCCAGATTCCGGCACAAGTACACATACTACATAGCTAGATATGTGTGTGTGTGTTCTCTTTGCACTCATCAATGCTTGTTGTTGCCTTGGAAAAAAGGAAGTCTTAAGTGTTTCCTGCTGCTGCAAGCACTTCAGCATTTGCTACTTAATTTTTTTGCTGCTGCTCCTTTCCATGGTGCACTGCAACCGGCTAATTCTTTTTTTGTTGCTACTTTTTTGTCACTCTCTCTCATTTTCGCAGCCCTTTTATCTTTACTTCTTTTTGTGCGTAAGGCATGTTTGTGAGTGTGTGAGTGTTTGAGTGAGTATGTGAGTAGAGAGTTTTTTCCAGACTGTATAACCCGCATAATTGAACATGCATTCATGCAAGCTACTACAACAACAAAAATTACAAAAAATTGTCCCTTCATAAGCTTGTGTCCTTTTTACCTTGTCCTTTAAGCTGCTTCCTGTTGTTTGTTCTTGTCACATGGCCAAGAGGAGACACACCTACACACACATCTTGAGAATATGACACACAGGAAGCTACCAAAAAATACCGTTGCTTTAACTTCCGTTTTAAACAATAAGCGCGCAGAGTTGCATGTTGACGCAACCAACACGAAGTTTGTAAAGAAATCGAGCACAATGAAGCAAAATTGATTGAAGAACAAATTGGAACAAATTTTTACACTAGACAGACACTAGACAACAAAATACTAAATTAATTTTTTAGCTAATGCCAATGAGAGTTTTTTCCTGAGCGATTTCTTATCTCAAACTTTTGAGGAATCGCTGCCTTAATTTTAAGAAAATCGAATAGTATTTTGCTTTTAGCTTTAAAATAATATTGAAATATAAGTCCACTAATTTATTCCAAAGATTCTGTTGAAATTTCAGCAAAAAAGTGCAAATTTTGTTCACTCTTCCTCGCTCTTTTATTCTGTAAGAAAACAAATGACTCAAAATGTATGCGTCGAAGTAAAGTTGCAGTTTTTTCTGTTCCCATTTTCGTCAATATCTTAACTTGACGTGAAAAATGCAAATTAATGCAGCGCGTTGTTCACATAAGGCCCCATTTACACACGCACATGTGCGCTGATAAGCATCCCTGTGCTTTAAACAGCAAAACTGTGTAAATAAAAATGCATTTATGCCTTAATTTCGTATGTAATCGATACTACGCCGGCATCTCAATACATTAAAATTCACGCAAAAGTGACAAAAGACAGATCACGCCGCAGTAACAAACAACAACAAAAGTTTTCATAACAATGTAAAAGCGCTTAAATATGCAGGGATTTCGAAATGAGGCACAGTTTCGGGTTGCCGTGTTGTCTCACAGAAAAGAGCTTCAATTTGAATAAGAAAGAAACTGAAGTTGACAAATTTTGTCATACAAATCAGCTCAGAAAAATAGGCCGAAAAATATCTCTGCATTATTTTCGTACTAAAATTTTTACAGTTTTTGCAAATTGTTTTTGCAAAGTAACGCTGTAAAAAATACATTTATGCATGATTTTTGCACATGTAAATTTTTGCATGTTGTTGTTTCGCCTGTAGAATTTCTATAGTCTACAAGCATTTAATCTTTGATTTTGATGGCTTATCGCAGTTTTTCACAAGTTGACCGGCAGGGTAACCCTCAATGCAACACTGCCATGAGTGGGTGTGCACATCAAACGCATGCTCAACAAGCTCGTGCCCATGCTTTGGTTCTTTATGTTGTGGAAAATGTAAATGTAAAGATTATGTGATTCATGTTGCCACGTAAAAGATTAATCTAACGAGGTCATTTACTCTTATTGACTGTGGCAGGGCTGTAAATTTGCGTACGTGATTTGGTCATTATTTTTTAGTGCGAGTCAAAGCGTTTGATAGTGGTGAGAATAGATAAAGACGCGGACAGCCAGACAGACAGACAGACAGACAGACAGACAGACAGACAGATAGACAGACAGACAGAGCAGGGTTGAGAACCAGCTTGAGGCTTAAGTTTTACAAAATTTTGGAAATGAAAAGAAATTGAAGGGACCTACCTTTGCCCCAAAGCTGCTGAACGGATACTAACAGAATCTAAAAATTTGTATCACTAAAAGTAGAATTAAAACTTTGTAAAAAGAGAGAGAATTGTTTACATTTTTAAATTAAAACGTTTACATTGATAAGACAAAGTTACAGCGTCATCATGGGCAAACAGTTAAAAGTACCGTTACTCGCTTGCCACAAATAACTGACTAGGGGAGAGGGGGTACCTTCGTCTCTTTTTTTTTGAAGGCCTGTATTTCAGAAGGTAATCAATATATTTAAAAACCGATTAGACTGTTACAATACCTGATTATTTAACAATAAAATGTTATACTAAAATTTCTTTAAAAAGTTCCGTTTGTATTATTTATATCATGATTAGTAAAAAAAGTAATTTCGCTGAATGTGCCCCCATGCCAGGGTAGCTTCGGCATTTGGCGGGGCACTTTCGGCATTCACACTTTAAAGTACCATAAGGTGATACAAAATCTTGTTTAGACTATATAAGACATGTTTTTGGTTACATAACACGTTTTTATTATATTTTGCATTGAAAAAGTAAAAAAAAATCATGTTTAAGAGCTTCAAAAAAAGGTAGTTATTGTAAAATTTTTTTTATAAATTATTTGTTATATATAATGTTTAAAGTGCTGAGATCGACCATAATATTATTTTTGTGTGGTTACGGGAGGTTTAAGCCAGGTTCGAGGGTCTTGGAAGCTTCAACTCGATTTCGATTTTTAGTACCTGTGAAGTTATATTGACGAATGTGCCCCATGAAAAAAAGACGAGTCTGCCCTGGTGTCACTTTTTTTCTTTTTATTTTTTTACTTCTAATTTCAGTGCTTTATTTTCACTTAATACACTTTTATTTACAAAATAATTAGTATTAAAGTAATACTAATACAATTTTGTTCGAAATAATGGTATAAATACAGCACAAACTTCTTATGTTACCGACCTGAATATTCGGGAACGAAGCGCGAAAACACAAAATCAAATGTAACTTTATCAGCTGTTCAGATAGAGATGGCAAACTTTGTGAGGGATATTTATGCTAGTTATGGGTTAGTTTTTACTAATAAACAGTAATGTCCGATGACTCCTTCATACCGAAATCGCCTTTGACGAATGTGCCCCAAGGACGAAGGTACCCCCCTCTCCCCTACTATTTTTTTGCCCACATTTACTACGCTTTTTAACGCTCGTTATCTTAATGCAATTTTAAGCAGCAAAATGACGTTGACATTTCCCGAGTTTTGTAACGCCTTCCGACACAATCACACACACACGCATACTCGCATACACATACGTTGGTGCCGTGTGCAGATAGCGCTCGCCGCAAAAGTGCCGTTATTTGGCAGTTGAACTCGCCGCATTTTTGCGCCCATTTTTCATGTCACTGCCACAAAGTGCTGCCACACTGGCGCGCTCGATTTAAATTTCACGCTCGCTGTCAGAAGCAAAATAAAATTATTTATAAAAATAAAAAGAAAAAAAAGAGGCGCAGAGAAATGTGCTGCAAAATAGCGGAAACAAGTATGCATGTGAACGCATGAAATCTGGGCACTTTTGCGCCTTTTACTAGCAAAGAGAGAGCGCAGCATTTCCTTTTTCAAAATAAAATGAAATAAAATAACAGGAAATAAAATAAAATAACGGAAATTCCTTTGCATACGCTTTTTGCAACGCTGTGCATGTGGTTTACCGCCCTTTGGGGTTGCGCTGTGCTTTCATGTGCAAAGCTGCGTTTTTTTTATTATTAATATTTTTGCTTGTTGTTGTTTACGTGTTTGCACTAAAGTGCAGTTGAATATTTACAGTTCAGTTATTTTATATGCACGTGCAACTTTTATCAACTCTGTAGTGCAGTGTTGCATTGATTGCATTGCTCTACTTTTTGTTGAACATTTTTTTTTCGCCGTAGTGTGTTTTTTATATCTACGGGGTGCACCCCGTAGGGTGTTTTTAATGCATTGCTTGCGGTTTGCAGTTCAATTTTCGATAAGCTACTTTTGACAGCAACACTGTGTAGCATGTTATATAATACGCTTTTATTTTATGAATAGATGTGATTGTAGTTTTTTGTTCGAATTGGTTTATGTGTTAAGCTTCGGTTAACAATAAATTTAATGCACACAAAAACATTTTGCATGCTTTTATTTTTGCATGTAAATGTTATGGGATTTCGCATAAAAAATACAACACAATTTTGGGAAATAAAATGAGATTTATTTTAGTGTTAACTATACTATGCAAATCATTTTGTAAATAATTCTTTATATTTTCTTCAGAAATAGTAGGAAAGTAAAATAAAATTCAACGCTGCTTTAGGAATTTTTTCAAACTGGCTGGAAGACAATCGAAGGAAATGATAATGCATATATATTTCTTCATGATATTTTGGTACAAAATCGATTTTCCTCATTTTCCACAGTGGGCTGCAACTTTTAACAAATGGCTGCAGTTTATAAAAATACCTTTTTTTGTGATTCATTTCCAAATGCACTTTCCGTTGCAATTTCTGTTTTAGTGCTTATTTTGCCATTCCGCAACATGCCAGAGTTGCTATTAAGGAGCACACAAAAGCGCAGTGGCATGCCGGAGGAACTATTAATTTTTATTATGATTACATGTTTCGAATTTTCGCTTTATTAATGGGCACTGCTCTGTGCAGAGTTGCTTTGGTGTGGTATGTTAAGGAGTGGAACAGGTAGGGTGCAATGTGTGTGTGCAATTGTGCACTCCCCATTCCCAATGCTGATAATTAAAATTACTTCAACTCGAAATGACTTTCGGTCGGTGTGTACGCGTGTGGAAAAGAGAAAATTGATTTTACATTTACGTGCGGTAAGAGGAAGCAAAAGAAGAGAAAATGTCAAAACTATTTAAAAGTAGCTACAGGAAAATACAAGAAAAATAACTGAGCGGAATTCGTATGAAGAGATCTGATTAAAATTGGAAAGGATGAGGTGGAAGCACTGTGGGAGAACTATCAAAAACTATTATGGAGCATAAAAATGGATTAAATGGGGTGGAAATGAATGAATGAAAATGTTGCCAAATTGATATGCTAAATGTAACAAAGTAGCGGAAAAGTAATTGTCAGAAATATGTAAAAACTTTATAAAGTTTGAGTTGGTGTAAAGGAAGTTAAAGTACTCAAATTTTAGTAAAAGTTACGTATAATTGTGACTACTTTACTTCAAAGATAAGAAATTATGAAAAATCGAAAATAGAATGAGTACAAAGGAGTAGCAAACTAATACTAGAAGTTATAATTTAGTACTAAAAGAGTACTTAAACCGTAATAAAATGTACTAAAATGCACTTAAAAGGCACTAAAATAGTAAAACTATCACTAACAATTGATCAAGACAACTAGAAAAAGCCTCTCGGCTTGCTGCGCTTTTGAAAGTGTCGTCTAACGAAAATAATCAATTCGTACTAAAAGTTAATAGTTTGAAGTTTTTTCTTAAAAAATATATTAAGAAAATGTTAGGTTCTAGCTGCCTGTTAGTTTATAATTTCATATAAAAATTTAGTAGTAGATGGCGAATTTATAACATTTTCTTAGCCACTAAAATATATATCTTCCAGTCATTTGTAGATTTTTCATTGGTTTTGCCATTATTTTTTTTTGCGCTTAGCACTCAAGTCATAAAAAAAGTAGTAACAATTGAAATTTTTCTTATTTAAAAAGTAATAAAAATTATGCGTTTTTTACGAGAAAGCCCCTTGAGACGCCAACAACTCGACAAATAAACGCATTTACGCACACTTGCCACAAATCGAATAAAATACATTTGCAGGTGAGAGTGAGGGTGCGTGCGCTTGTGAATGGAGCATGCATAAAAATTTATGTCACACAAGGTTGCATTAGGCCTCATAATGGCGTTGATGGGCGACGCTGCTGCATGAATTTCGACATATGCACAACAGGCGGCGTCCATGACAAATGTAATGCATGAACTCGGTGTGCTTGGCTGGCTGAGGGGGTAGGAGAGGAATAGAAAATATCTAAATAGTAGTAGACAATAAAGTGTAATGGAAGTTATAAAAATGTGCAAAAGAAGTAAGGCACGTACAAAAAGTGCGTAGTAAACAGTCAAACATTGTTCTTGGGGGGAGCAGCGACTTTCCTATGGGAAGGACGTGAGAGGAAGATAGAATATTTTTTAAAAGCGACATACGTAAACAACAACAACACTTTTACTAAAACACGCTCAAACTAATTTCTCAGTTACCAATTCCAGGAATTTGCTAATTTCGTTGCAAGAATATTTGAAAAATATTTGTTCAAATAGCAAATTAATTAGTTGCCTGCAATTTTTAACTAACTATTTAGTTATGCTAATACGATTTTTAGTTGGCATTACTAACAAATTGCTGTGAGTCTGCGCTCATGCCGAGTTCGCTTAAGTGTGGCCCATATGCAAGGCATTATTTTGGCGGAAACGGGAAACGAGGGTGGCGCGCATATGTATATGCTACACACACTCGCACACACTCGCACTAAACTAGGCACAGAGGGTGAGTAGGGAGACAGAGACAGCAAATTTCAATTGTAATTTCCATTAAAGATTTTGGAGGATGTGGCAAATATGCCTACAACTTGCAGTGATGTCATCTTTTCGGTATGCTGCCAGTGTGGCTGGGCAGATCTTCGCAACAACCCTGTATGCTAGCAGTTTTGTTGTTGTTTTCGCTACAACAAATGGTATTAGCGATAAATGTTGCTCATATATATATATTTTTTATTTTGCACATAAATAAAAGATAATGCAAAAGTTTTGCCTGCTGTAAGCCCACTCACTGCCCCTCTGCCTCCCTGTCTCCCCTCATACTCCTACACTTACACTTTCAAAACAAATTCGCTGGTATGTAGGAAAATTGAAAGTGCGTATACGCCGCGTCGCCAAACGATTTAAGCTGGCAAACAAAAAAGCTGAAGTTGAAGTGAAGCTATTTTGTAGACAAAAAGTAGAGCAAAGCAGTCAAAATAGCTTAGGCAAATATGCCGTGGCTGAGGGGGGAGGGATGAGGGGAGGGGGGATGGAGATGGGTATGAGTGAAGGTGTGAGGCTTTGAGAGCAGACAATAGCAAGAGCTTAGCAAAGTTTTGCTGCAGCTACAAATGAAGATTTATGTAGACAAGTTTTATAATAAAATGCTATTAAATATTTTGAATTGTATTGAAATTGAATGAAGATGTTCTTTTTGTATATCAATCTCGAACATTTTAAATGGATTTGAAAGTTTTCGTTTGTTTGAGATTAATGTAAAATAATTTTAATAAGGATGTCAGTGCATAAATTACCAAGTGGAAATGAAGTTAAGAAAAACAGTGAATGATCAGAAATGATAATAGATAAGGGATTTCAAAGAATTAATTTGTTTGTGGCTAGAATGAAATATGTCGTCGTTTCCGCTACGGTAATTTTGACAAGGATGCTCCACGCTCTGGAAGGCCAATTGTAGAAAATGTTAATAAAATCATGGACATCGTCGACTTCGACATTCGCACTGTTTAGATTGTCCAGGTGTACCTAAATGGTATCATTCTAACTATGCTTAATATAGCCTGAAATTTCATGCAAAAATAGTAAATTTATTTTTACTAAATCTAATTTTTCTATAGAATTAAAGAATTTCCAAACTGAAAATTAAGTGCAGACAAATTTTCGCAAAAATCATATGAGGAACTAATGTACAGCCTTTTTCGTAAATTATCAGACGATACGCTTAAAATTTTTGCTATAAAAAGTATAAAAGTAACATAAATGGTATCATTAAATGAAAATCTACAATCAATTTCGTTCATTTTCCGAATTTGTCTGTCCTTTTGTCTATTAAAAGCATTTAGTATTTGATAAAGACAAATTGCACTTGATTTTTGCTGTGATATATCACTAATCCTCTCATTAAATACAACTTGATTGGAAAATGGCAGCATGATGTGCTTCAGAGGAAGACTTTGCACTCGCAAGCACTTTCCTATTTTTTTAGATTTGTGACAAATGACTGCTTTTTCTCGTACTGGAGACTTCAAAATGACAGCAAAAGCTTGCATTTTAAAATTAATTGCACTTAATTAACCTCAGCGAGATGCAGCAGCAGCGGCGGCACATGCCCACAAGGAAGCAGTCACAGAGTGGCATCGGGTTGCCAGCCTTTTTTTCGCTTTGCTTTTCTATTGCGGCATTTTACTTTGTGTGTCATTTGTTCAAACATTTATACTGCTACTACACTCAGAAAAAAATAGAATATTTCTAATTCAAAATCAATAGTTCTCAAAAATTTTTCTTTTGAATTATTTGTATTGCCAAAAGAAATGAAGTAATGAACCAGAACAATTGTATAACTCAAGAAATACGATCGAGGAATATATCATACATAGGTACTATTTTGAAAAAACGACCCTAAGGAATGGAAGGGGAAGCGAGGGGTAAGGGTGGAACAAAATGATACTGAAAGGTCATTAAAAAAAACGCTTAATTTCACATTTCTCACAATAAAATGAAAGGTCTCTTTTGCAACAAAAATTACCTTTTGAGTAGTATTTTCTTCACAGTAAATTTTTTTCAAAATTATGTTGGTTGTGAAGAGATTTTACAAAAAAAGGAAATGTCTTATTAAAATCTGCGCAAATCAAGTTTTTAGCTACGGCGCTGAATGTACATAGGTATTTTTGAGATCTCCTCTATTACCATTTAAGACCTTCCCCTCCTTCTTTTAAGACCTGCTTCCGCAACATTAACATAAATATTTTTCTGAGTGTAAGTACTGCTGCTACTCAAGTGATATTTAATACTTCCATGTTGCCTTCCTTCTCTGAGCTTATCAGCAGCATTGCTCCAGCTCCACTCACATACACACACACACACAATCACTCACACATTCATTGACTCACTTATTCACACGCTGTTGGCTGCTCAAACGTGCTGGCAAAAGCGGAAGTAGCGTAGCTTGCAGTTTTACCTTCCTTCTCGTTTCCGGCCACGCTGCCACTCACTGCACTGCCTAACCCGCCGCTCGCCACTCGCTGTCACAGGCACTTCAGCGTGCAATGTCTTATTTGCTTGCTCCTTGCCCTTTGCTGCTCCTCTCTATATGCTTTGCTTTCTACTCTCTATAGCTTATTTTTGCAACATTTTCCTTAATCTATATTATAAATCTGCCATGTTCTGCTTTTTGAAGTGGGTGCGCAAAATCGCTTAAATGGGTCAACTTGTCTATTTACGTGTAAAAATGAAATAAGCACACAAAAAAGTAGTAAAGACGCTTATGCAGTTGAGTTTCCTTATTGCGCTGCCTGCTGCTCTGCTGCTCTGCCGCTGCTCAACTCCACTAATTCCAAGCTACTACGAGCACTACTTTTCAGCTGGCACAACGACATGAACGACAGGTTCGATGGCTGCTGGAAGCACCAGTCACCAGTCGCTGTAATCAAGCATCAGCGCTGCCATCAAGTGGCATCTCCTCGCTGTCTGCCTGCTTTAAACTATAAAAGGCAAAATGGCAAAAATGAAGCACAAAAAGAATGCCGTAAGTCGCTTTCGATTCCGGCTCAACTGCCACTGCTGCCACTGGCAACTCTCCGCTGCTCCGCTCCAGCGCTTCAGCGGCATTGTCTGCTTAAGGGCAGGCTGACTTCTTTCCACTATTATGGCTTTTTGTGCTAACTACTCGGCTCCACGTATAACTACTGTTGAAATATGGCCTGGGAAATGGCATGAGATATATGCAATAGTGTGTGATGGCATCTGTGTGGTGCATTTGGTATGCACAGTTGCGCGCACAAAAATAGCAGCTCAATTCGAAAAATCTGATGTGCGTTTCAATAAAAATTGAATATATTAGATAGCATAATTTTATTCAATCATTTTCTTGCAAGCACATTTTTGTTTCAAATTGTTGCTTATTATTTGAACTAAACAAAAGGCTGCTATTTTTATGCACGCAACTGTATGTCTTGCAACTCTGCTGCACTCGGAATATTTGAAATAAATGACAGTAATAAGACATTATTTAATGCTTTCCCACTGCAGAGATTGAGCTTTGCCAAGTTATGCCATCACTTAAGTTTGATATGACAAATTGAGGAACTTAACCCAGGGGCAGTTGCACAAGACAAGCAGCCGGAGCAACCGTAGCAGAATGGGAGTCACTTCCATGAGGCATGCTTGAGCGCATGCAAATCGGAAAGTTGTAAAATAAATGTAAAATGCGTATGCAAATGAAAATGGAAATTTAGCAAACGGCAGCAAAGCACTTAATGGAGTTGAACAGGATGTGCCAGGGAAAATGGCCAAAGTTCGCAGGACGTCATACAAATTTTGGCATTAAATAAAGGAAGCTGAAATGGGCAAAAGTGTCTTCGATGAGAGAACCAAGTAGAGCAGGCACTGGCAATGCTGGGGAAGGCGCCTGTGTAGCTGGGGTGCCAGGAGCTGGAGCGAAGTCCTATGATAGGTCGTTATCTGCTAACGGGTTATTACTATCCAATTAAGAAGAAGAAGAAGAGGAAGAATAATGAGATGAAGAAGAAGAAAACGAAGAAATGGCTAAAACCTCGGCAAATATAACGCGAACCCATAAGCCTATCGTGGCAGTTCCTCATCTATTTTAAAGAAAATTATAAAGTGAGTCAATTGCCTGCAAGTTTGAATGAAACTTCCAACCTTTCACTACATTTCTTCTCTACTTTTGCTCAATTACGGCAACTTTTAAGTCTCAATTAATGGAAATTTTAATGCGATTCTTTTTATTTCAATAATTACCATAGCAGACTGAATTATCATATTTTTCTTTGCTGCTTTCTGATGCTGATGGCGAGTGGTCAGGTCATTGCAGCATGACGAATGCTGGATTTTTGGTTCTTTTTATGACGTTTCTTTCGTTCGGTCAGGCGACGTTTATATCTACATAATACCCTGTAGAAAAAGTTTAGAACCAGCCGAGCTTATATAATTATATAAATTCATTGATAAATAGAGATTTGATTCAAATTTTAATTTTTGAATAATAATTCTTATAATAAAACTTGTAAAATTCTTTTAAAATTCTTAGTTTTTTCTATTAATTTGGAGCTCAAAGTTCGCTGTCCAAAAATAGACAAATTATATTTGAAAGGGCACTTCAGTGCAATTTTCCGGCAGGGCATGTACGCACATGGAATTGTACGAGCATAATTGCTGGGAGACCCGCCTTAAGCCACTCAACTATGCTTATTAAAATGAGCATTTATACAAATTCCAAGAAATTAAAATGTACTACTAGAAATGTCAACTGGTAAATGTAAATGCTAAATTACTATAAAATGTCAACTGCACAACAAAACTCTGCAAGAACAACAACAATAAACGACGTCGACAAGAAATTGAAGTCAATTGATGCAGCCAAGAAGCAGCGGCATATCTTGAGCATTGCCATCAAATGACTTCCAGAGAAATGACTTCAAAACAGTAGCGCTTCGAGTGGGGTGCTGGAAAAGACAGGCGAGCAGGAAGTGCAGGAAACTGTATCTGCTTAATTAAGTGCATGCGCTTTTCTATATAGAAGCTACATACAGACATATGCAAGCAGTTGTTAAGGTTATGAAACTGGAATCTTAGTTATGCAATTAAGAAGCCGTATATGAAATGTAAATATGTATATTCTTCTTTGTTGAAATTTCTAAAGGCATTTGATGTTTTATTTGTCCAAGAAAAATTTGGTAGCATTTGTATTCGTTATTCACTTTTCCGTTGCTGCCTCTTTCCATTTCTTTTTTATTAATCTTGCCAATTAACTTTATTACTTTAACTGCCTCGGTTTTGGTTTTTCAATATCTTAGCTATTTTAGTAGTGCTTCCGAAAGAAGTCTCTGTTCTCAAGAAACCTCTAGACTCTCTCAGTTTTGGTTTCTGAATACCTTAGCTAATTTTGTAATGCATCACAGCTTCGATGGAGCTGCTTTATTTACAACAAACCTCTAGACTCTCAGTTATTATTAAAAAAAAAACTATCTTTTTATAAAATCCTCTTTAGCTCCTTCATTGGTACTTTTGTTCTTCTATATATTCTAGTCTCTTTTCCATGACGGTTATTTTCTAGGGAATTTTCGACTAAAAAAATTCATAGTGTAATAAATATCAAGTGAACCAGATAGCAATGACATTCTATTGTCATCTTATATATAAAACGCAGAGTGACTAAAAAGTGTCTGCCTGATGCTGTCCACTTTCTTTCTTCTACCACTTTAGACGAACGCAATCAGTGCCCTGTGTAGCCCAGTGGGTAGAGCCGCGCGCTTGCACTCGGCAGGTCATGGGTTCGAATCCCACAGGTTAAAATTTTTTTTTTATTTTTTATTTTTTACTTTGCTTTGCCTTTTATTGTTGCTAATTGTTTTACTAGCTGTCGTGTATACAGGCACACACGACAGGTGGCCCCACTTGTACCTGATAATTGTCAAAAATATTAACCCGTTTTCAGTTTGAGTTTGCGTTTGAAGGAAAAAGTAAAAAGAAAAAAATAAAAATGCCCAACTGTTGTTATTTGTGCAAAGGCAATTACGATGAAGAGATGCCGATGTTTTCTGTGCCTAACGATGAAGATTTGCGACGAAAATGGTCAAGAGCCTGCAATATCACCTTCTCTTCCTCAGCGCATGTTTGCGCTAACCATTTTGAGGAGAAGGAGATCTTAGACAGTAGGAAAAGGCGATTGGGACCATTTGCGGTTCCCTCAAAACAATTGTCTTCTATTTCATTACTGAAAATAAAAATAGCTTGGTACGTAAAAATGTTGAGTAACTTTTTTGTACTAATGTCTCGGATGGGTTAAGACATATAACGAAGAAGGAGAAAAGAAAATCAAAATATTTTTTGACAATTGTAAGGTATGACGATCTATCTGGTTCACTTGATATTTATTACACTATGAAAAAATTGATGTTTTGCTCTCTCTCAAGTTCTCTCACTTTTCTAATTTCCATTGGCGTGTGAACGGAAATCAACTATACAAACAAAAATTTTTCAAATTCTTTGAAAATCATAAAATTCAATATTTCCTTCATGTATGTTGAAGTTAGTTGCTGACATTATTTCTGCTCTTTTGTTCTCTTCGGCCTCTCTTCGCACACGCGTAAATAGCGAACAGAATTGCAAGCCATAATTTCAAATATGCACTATCACAGTTCACGGCGGCGTAAGCGATACATGAACTGTCACATTTTGCCGTATCATATTCTCGCATAGAAAATAAAAAATGCTAAAAATGTTGTCCACTCAGCAGCAGCAATAGCAGCAATTGTGGCAGCAACATTCACGTTGGCAGTGCAGAGGCAGCAGATATCATGCCACCACTTGGAAATGTTCTAAATTCTGCCATGCACTTTGCTGCACTACAACAGCGGCAGCAGTAACAACAACCACAATAACAACAACTATTGTGCTGCTATATAGCAACAACAACTACAGAAACCACAGCGACAACACAACAAATGTCAATACTTGCAACTCTGCATGTTTGCGTTGGGAATTTGCAAGAGATGCCACAGTTAAGGGGCATGGCTTGCCACAAAGGGCAACACTGGCTGGCAAGCTAGCGGCAAGCTCATGAGCAGCAACATTCGCGCCATGTTTGCTTAAATGATTGCCGCGCTGGAAAGCGGCTTGGCGGCAGTGTTGCACGTTTTTATGAATGAGAGTAGCAGCAGTGGCAACAGCAACTTGCGGCATTCCGCTGTTCGTGTGTGTGTGTTATGCCATGGCAAATGCCTGCCTCATTGTCTTTCTCAGCATCGCTTTGCCATTTTTCCCTCCACCATTCCGCTAATCCCGCGCTTAGTTTTTCCATTTCCTATTTCATCTTCATAGCTTTAAATGTTATTCCATTGGCGCCTTTAAAGCAATATCACGGCTGTCGAGGGAGGGGGAGGGGGGAAGAGGGAAGGAATGCAGTGACAACTCTTTTGTCATGGCTGCCAAATGTCAAGTGAACATAAAAACTTATGCCGCAAATATTAGTTGCAGCGCTTTTCATGCTGTTGCTGTTGTCTTCTCACAGCCGCTTCTTCACTTAACTCTGGGGCAAAGAGGTTGGGCATGACAGACCCCAAGACATTTAAACGTCAGTGGAATATGTATCATAAAAAGAATGCTTAATATACCATCAGAATAATACACTTGGGGAGTTCACAGTTCTGTGCTATCTAGTGTGCTTTCCTTGCCGCCTGCTAAATTAAACCCACTTTGCCATCTGGCAACGTTTTTTGTTGTTGCTTTGCACGCAAACAAGAAATACCACTAGCTGAAAAAATTGACATGCGTTGGATCGTGCTTTTCTTTCGTCATAAGCTGGCATTTCTCATCAGCTGTTTTATTCGCGAAAATGGAAACAGATTTTGAGCAAATTTTATTGAATTCTCAGAGAATAATCACACACTACTTCCATTTTAATGGAATATTGCTTTTTGCGAGAGTAATAAATCCTTAATAATCGCTTTAGCAAACACTTGTAATGTGATTGTGGCAAATTAAGAATGGTCCACGAAACAGCGGCGCTCAGAGTTTTATTTTACTATCGTGCTGAAGTTGCCAAATGGGAAATTTAGAAGGAAACTGTGAATACCCCAACTGTTAAATTTCACTTGCAATTATACTAGAATTATCATATTTTACCATGAGTCAGAGAGGTTGGGTCTGACCCTAAGACATTCAAACCGCAGTGAATTTTCATAGAAAATTAACATATGTACTAGCTTAAGCGTAGTACTCTGCTAAAATTTCATGTGAAATTCTATTTGAATTATCATAAAAATTTTACGTGAAACAACTTTGAGCTAATTCACTGCAAAGAAGTAATTTGGTCTCTCTCTGTCTTTTCTTCCTTTCCTCTTACGACAAAATTTAATATGAATATGAGCATTTTTAACTACTGTTCAAAAAACCTTTTTTAAATTGCTCTTATTTTCATTATTTTCAGCAAAATAGTTGCCATAGTAATATAAATTTAGAGAGAAAGATAATTTTAACTAAAAGCTAAACGTTATTTACGAGCATTCTCTCTTATTTCTCTTACATGAAAGAAGAAAACTAAATTCTAAATTCATATTGAAGATTTTCATTATGCTGACACATTTTTCAACTGTGGACAATGTCCTGCTTTTGCTGCTCATAAATATAGACACGCACACTCATACATATTTATGTGCCGAGCAGCAAGCACAGGCACACACACACACGTGCAGAAAGGATGTGGCAATGCAGAAGGAAAGCAAGTAATATGGCAAGTTGCAAATGTTGGTTACTAGGGCAGTGGGTTGCTGAAGGATTGGGTGCACAGTGCTGAGTGGGAAGTAGTCTCTGAGGCAGGGTACAATGTGTGGGCTGTAGCCATGTTGGCGTGTATCGAACTGCGCATTGTATAGTTGTTTATGGCTAAGGAGGGAAACTGAATAGGGGCATAATGAATGTGGCTGGACTGAGTAGAACAATAAAGGATTGTGGGTTGTGCAGAAGAGTTGTCGTAGCAGACAGTAGAGAGTAGGCCATTTTAGTTGTTTAACTAGCGAAGTTTGGAAATTGGGAAGAAAAGAACTAGGTAAAGACATGATACGTATACTAGAAAATACTTGGGTATACAGAAAGTCAGCCTAGTAGAACTCTGAGAATTGCATGGTGAGCATCTGCTTAGTATTTCAAGCTTCTAGGCGCCCAGTAGTCTGCGTGTTGTGGAAGAAGAGGAAGCTTCTTTTCGAACACTGAGTTCTATATGTTGTATATATAATGTCATGGTGGAAAGTTTTAAAGAGCCAAGCCTTAAGCTATTGCATGGCTGTGTAGTTACAAGCTGTCTACTCATATCCTGTTTGTTGTTGCTACTGGTGGCTGCAGGAAAATGGTGGAGCGGCTACAAAGGCAGCACAGCAGTGGCAGGACGTGAATGCTTGTGGCCAAAATGGCATGTTGGCGGGTTTTTTATTGACTACTCTATTTTGTTGTTGTAGACGTAGTTTGCTTGTTGGCCTGGCTGGCTGACAAAATACTCCGTTTCTAGCACAAACTTTTTTTACATAAAGAGAAGGGTTTTTGCTTTGAAAATTTGTTGGCATAAAATTAAAGTCAACAGCGCAAAAGTTTTGGCTTGCTTTACGCGCTGGGTGAAAAAGGAAAAGCCTGATAAAAATACAAAAAGTAAGTGAGCAATACTTATAAGAAGATAATGTCAGACAATCTTCTAGAAGGTAGAAACAAATAATCGATAAACTATCTTCGTTATAGTAGGTCATTAACTTTCTATGTTTTGCTACCGACAGAAATGTTGCTGTAAACATTGATGCACCTAGCAACATGTGTCTTAAGTATAATGGCGCAAATAAGTAAAACTCTTGTCGTTATTTTTGTTATTTGAATAAATTGTTATTCTACAATTATTGAGCCAGAGCTGCCAGGACTTTTCTTTCCAAGCAATATATGAAATCAAAACTCTTTGAGTATCCAGATGTTTTTGCTAGACATTTCTTTGTCAGCAACATGCTCCTGAAACACGCTGTGACGAATAGTTCAACATTTAAGCGACTATTTGAAGTCAGAAGCTATTATAAATTTATGTTGAGAAGTTGATTTCTGTGTTCTTCGAAATTTTCTTTGATTTTAGTCATGCTTTTCTGCAAAATAAAGTTTCAAAACTTTTACAGCGCTTAATTCAACTTTCTGGCAAACTTTCTGCGATGTTGCCATGTCGGCGAAATTCATAAATAATGGCGAAAATGCATGGCTGTGTCATGTTGCATTACTATGAATTAAGAATACGAGATACTTGAACAAAGAGCAACATTATCATCAAGCTAATTTGGCAGTTTGGCTTATGCGACTGGCAGCAGCAGCTGTGAAGTGAAGTTGGTTGCAAGCTGGGCAGCATTTTTCAGCAACCTCAATAAGGGAGTAGGAGCAACTTTCTTGCAAATATTAAAAATGTGCGCTAAAAATGCAACATTGCAGTGAAAGCGAAGGCAAGTATTTGCAGCTAAAAACTTTCACACTTTAACGAAGTTATGATATTAATATTTAATAACAACAGAGCGAGTACGAGTATGAGTCAGAGCGGGAGAGGCTTATACAGCGCTGATTATTTGTTGGCCGTCAACTTATGATAGTATGTACATATATATGTATGAACATATGTGCTAGTTGTAATATGTACTATAATGAGAAATCTATGTTGTAGGTACTTACGAAAGTTGAAATTCGCTTATAAATTCATATAGAGAAATTTCTTATATGACTCACCTGCAAAAAATGGAAATATTTTATTTAGTTAGTATTTAGTTTTGAATAGTATTGTAATAAAATAACGTTATTCTAATGTTTATACTAGAATATTTATGTGTAGAATGCAATAGCCTTCGAAAGGTTCACGTCGACTATGTTCGTTTAGTCAATTAATTTTAAGCTAGCGTGCTTTTTAAAGTATGCCACAAAATTTAAGAGAAACTCTAGACAAAAGTTTGTCAGTACTTAACTTCAAAAGGATTTTATTGCAAATTAAAATTTTTCGTAGAATATTGATGTGATGAAGTTTTTAAGGAATTTTAAATATAAAAAGCATTCAAATAATTCTTTAAAGGCATGTTAACAAAAAAATCACAAAAAGCCAAAAATTCGTAGGCTTAGCTCAGCTTAACGGCTAAGTCTGGCAACCACAAAGCAACATCGTTAAAGTTGACAAGTCACTGAAAAGTGTTGCTAAGCGCTTGACATCATCTAGCAACATGACTTCCATTTTTCTTAGTGCTTTTCTGCTATCTATTTGCTAGTTTTTGCAAAGTTGCCATGTTGGCAATTATGCACATGCACTTTTTTGTGGGAAAAAAATGCATTTTGCGAAAAATACTGCCTTTTTTATGCTGACACTACAAACCGGAAAAGAGTTTGTTCAACAGCAAGTTGTGATGTTGCAACAGTCGAAATGGAAATAGGAATGAAAATGGCAGAAGTTGCAAGAAGAATTGCTGGAAAAAAATTTAGTGAAAAGAAATTCGTGCGTCGCAAAAAACGCTTGATTTGGCAATTTCTGTCAAAAACGTAGAAAAATGCCAGAAATTGCTTACGAGCAGAAAAGTAGTGCCTCGGAAAAAAAGGATCTGAAAAGCTCCTCTCTTCTTTTTTTCTCTGGCATTCGCATACACACGCAAAAAGCAACAACTATCAATAAAATTTCATTTGCTGTGGCTTGTTTTCTTTTTCTTCTTTTTGTTGCTTTTTGCGTTTTTTCGATTTTGTGTCTGTTTCTTCTTTTTTGCTTGTCTGTTGATTTCTGTTGCCTTTTACGCAATTAATTGCTTTTCGAGTAAACACCGCAAACTTAGTGACGTACACTGGCAAAAAGAGTTGTGCAGAAGAAAAGAGGCGCTTTCAAAAGAGTTGCAAAAATCTTGAAGGGAATATTGGAAACAATTTTGAATTTTAAAAAAATTGCATATACAAGCTTTTCAGATGAAAAATTTTTCCAAACTTTTGCTGTTGTGTTGGCAAAATTTTTTTGCACTGTAACTGTTGGTTTGCTTTAGAGGCTTAAGAGGAAAGAGAAAACTGCAAAATGCGTATTTAATTCGCATTGAAATGTAATCAATGAAACTTAATTGCGGGGGGTCACAGTTCAAATGGAAAATGCACAAAAAGCGCTATTTTAAAGGCCACGCCTTACAGCGGCTAATAGCAGCGCTATGCGAAAAATTCAAAAAATAATTAATAGTAGCCAAAAATAGAAGTGGGCTTATCAATAAAGAGCAGGCTTAGAGAGCTTTAAAAAAGTCATTGATTTTGTTGATGTTTAGAAAATTCGTGCGAAAATTCCAAAAAATAACGCTCAAATGACTTTCAAAAAGAGGACATGTTCAAACGCGCCAAATTGCTTTGCCATATTTTTGCCGTTATACTTTGTATATTTGCCAGCAACAACAAACAAATGTTGCTTATACGAAAATTGTTTACAAACAGTCAAATGTCACTTTGAGCTGATGAGAGCGGTTTAAAATTCAATAATAATAAACAACAACAAGATTCAATTCAACTTTATGACATAAACAATTTTTGAAAATATGTGCTCTAGGTTATGGCAGAGGGGGAGGGGGAGGGAGAACAAATTAACAAAACGTAATTGAGTGTGCTATATATATATTGCCTCATTCCTGTCCAGGAATACGCCACATGTTTGAAATGTATGGGAATAAACAAGAGTAGAATGATATTTATTGGAATTTTTGCCTGAAATCCTCGAAGCACAGTTTAGCCTACAATATAGGCAAAATTGTGGTGGTAATCATTTGCTTGAATACAGTGTTGCAAAAGAACATAGCGAGCGCTTTGCTATATGTATAACAACACTAATTTACAACAACAAATCAGCATTTCGAATCATCGCTGCCAACCCAAATCATTAACTAAATGTGGCTAAACCTTTTCATAGGCCTCTCATCAATATTTAATTTAGTTGAGCTGCTGCTGCTTAGTAATTCATTGCTTTAATTACAACAATAACAGAAAAGCAATACGATTTTCTAATGAAATGCACCACGCACTTCCGCCATTAAGCGTTTAGAGTAGAGGCAAGAGAAGAGAGTCGCCGTTGAACATAAAAAATAATTTGATGTAGAAAATTAAATGGAAATGGAAAAGTGCAGCCACACACACGCACACGCAGCGAGAATCGAAGCTAATAAAAGCAACTGGCAAGACAACAACAACAATTTCGAATAACATCCAAATCGACTGGAATTGTTGCTATAACAATCTGACAGGATGTAGCCAATGCTCAACTATCGTTTGGAAAAGGTAATGGTAGAGCATAGAAAAAGGCTAGAAATCTCATATCTGCATCAGGTCAAGCAATTAAAATGCAATTATAATGAACAAACACACACACACACACACTTACAAACACATGCAAGCCATTACATTTTTGATTTTGCTGCAACATTGAGGTTAGCTTGAATTTTTTTTGTGAGGTTGGAGGTGAGCCAGGTACCTAAGCCTTTTTCGGTTGCTCAATAATGATGTTGTTATCTTTTGTGGCAGCAGTAAGGTGTGAGGTCTGTGCACTCTAATGTGATTTTAATTGCATGTGTGTTGTGATATGCTATAATTATGGCAAAGTTTAAACGTAAAAGGGTTGATGAGTTAATTTTGAAAGACTAACAACAAACTGAAAATATTTGAGAAAAAAGAAAGAGAAATTGATACTTTCGAATAGACTGAGATTTATAAGTGACTTAAAAGTTTTATGGCAAGATTTATGGCACTTTATGACAGCTAACGTCGTTTTAACTTGACAGCATATTTTTGCGTCACAATTGATGGAGAATTATAATTTCCTTTAAACTACATACTATAATATTTTAAAAATATTATGGCATCATTTCGTAGCTTTTCTAAGCAGCAAAAAGTTATGGCGGTACTTATTTTTTATGGCAATTTGCACAAGCTAGTAGCACTTTTAATTTTCAATATATATTTTATGGCACTTTTTATTTAAATCAACTATTTTATGGCATCATTTCGTAGCAAAATATTAAGCTTATACTAAATATTACTGGATATAATATTTGTACACAAACATGCAAAGTTTTTTAGCATAATTCTGCCATATTTACCTGCTCTCTCAAAGCCATTTAACAATTTTTATGGCATTTTCAGTTAACAAAAACACAGAATTACGCTAGAACATGCTATAATGGCCGAAATATGCAATTTCCCAGCTCTGCTATATACACCAGATAATGCTCCATTTGCCGAGTTGCAGTGATTTGCATGGCTTACGGCACATTTCCACTTTTCCGACATGCCATAACGCCATAAAATGTGCCGTTATAACAAACAGGCAACAACAAGTCGCATTAACCAAAAATGTACCGTAATGTGCCATTTAAGCATAATTTAATTTAGTTTCAATTAATTTTTTTCGGGCTATTAATAAACACGCAAGCCGTTGTGGGATTTGCCGGAGGAGTGCACGAAAATTGGCTTTTTATTGTTTTTGCTTACGCTTGGCGGCTTTTGGCGCTTTGTTGTTGCCATTATAGCATAAAATCTCGTTCGTTGAGTGTGTGTGTATTTTTAGAGCGTGCGCATTTTCGAAATAAAATGTGACGAAATGTGTGCTTGAGTGTGTGCGCGCGTGTGTGTGTGAGTGTGTCTGCCGCCAAAATAGCTGGCCCGCAAGATTTCTGGGTCAGGCGTGCCGGGCCGTTTTAGAGAGGCGTGTTAAGCACTTAGGAAAATCGCTTTGAAAATTTGCTTTCGTATCCAGCGGCATATAAAAGCCAACGAGAAATTATGGCAAATTTAAAATTCATACGCAAATTATGGCAAATACTTTAAGCATATGTTAAGAAGGTCAGTGCGCATAAAATTATGAATTTTTAAAATATTTACGATTTGAAGAGTCCATTTTTTTATTAAAGTGTTCATCATTAAGTTGTTTTTTTATATGATTAATGGCTGTTTTTTGTAGTTTAAGATAATATTTTAGAAATATTTAAAGATGTTTAAAATTTGAAAAATGACGCAATGCATTTTGAAAAAAAGATGCTGAAATTTGTAAATATGAGAAATATTGATTATTTAGACTCTTTTTTGTTAGATCTTAAAGCAATATTAGGCAAGCTCATGAAGAAGAAGCAGACAAAGAATATTAGACAATCGGTGTTATTTCTAGAAAAGCTTCATAAAGCAGCCGTGTATTTTTCAAGGTATTGTACAATATATACATATATATGCATACATACATGCATATCGATTGTCTTAAAATTCGCGCATACAGATTGACTTTAGAATTAGCCCAACTCAAAGCTTTTATATGAACTTGCCTCAATTTTAATGTACCTTAAAGCAACGTTACTATAGAAGCTATGTACAGCGTAAAAGACGATTGATTATGGCATTTGAATAAAAAATGTTCCTTGACTAACAAAAGTCACTTCCCATCCTTTTTTACAACAATTTCCCACCACTTTGGTGGTTTATTTTTAAAGTTTACAAAATTTAAGCCAGCTTCCGTTCATAATTTCCACTTGATTAGGCGCCTAAATGCAGGCAACTTCAATTCCATACACCCTTTTAGATGCCTTTAAACATTTTGCTCTCATGTCCTTTACTTGTCCTTTCTGCTGCTGTGCTGCTGCTTGTGTGTTCTCTTGTGTGTTTGTTTGTGTAATCGATTATTTTGCGCTTCATTAAGCCAACTTTTTTTTTAAATTGTAATATTTTTATACACTGCCTCAAGAAAAAAACCACAAATGAAGCAATTGCTGCTCCTGTTTTCCATATGCTCTCTACACCCAATGAGGCTTCCTTGCCATATGTTATGCTAATATTGTAGTTTCGGCTTAATCCTTGTAGTCGACCTCCACGAAACCAGCTGAAATCGATATGGCCAACATGTTTGAAAGTGAAGCTTGACAAGCTCAGGCTACTGAAACGGATGTTGTGGTCAAGAATATATCTGTTTTTGCGGTTGCTGACAAATATCATAACTTCTCACCATATAAAAAAGGCAAAAGTAAAATAATTTAAAAAGGCATATTTCAAGCAAGTCCTGCCCCCCCTCCATTCTGTTATTAGCTCTAGCAAGCAGCCATTTTGTACTAAGGATAGTTCTTTTCTTTGTGCAGCATTTGTAACGGAGTTTTCTAGTTTCCACAACTAAATTCTTTGACAGCTCTCCTGGTTATTGAGCATACTGCCGACGACTTTTTTATTCCTCACTTATGCAAAAAAATTCAGAACGTACTTCCGATTTCTTAGTTTACTTTATATTTTCCGAAATTTCCGAGTCCACTTGCAAGCTTGTGCCCGAAAATTTATGACATCTTATTGCCAGAAGAAGAAGAAGAGCAGCTGTCAAACTTGCTTAGCAGCTGTTTTGCGCCAACTTGGAGTGCCATGGAACACGCTCTGCGGGCAGTCTATTTTTAGGCGAAGTGACACTGCAGCTCGCTGCAGGCACCGACACATTTGTAGCTATTTTAATTTCTACAACAGTTGCAGCTATTTTTCAAATGTGTGTGTGTGTGTGTAAATGTAGCCGTGAAATGTGTTCACGTGTCAAATTAGTTTCAGTCTCACCTTAAAGTTGACAATTAATTTGACAACTTCATTTCGCTGTCGGCAGCAGCTCAAAAGCGAGTGTGTGTGTGTGTGGTGTGTGTGTGTGTGTGTGTGCAGTCGTGTGACAATTTCTTGCCTTCCGAAATTTATGTTAAGTCTTTGTTGCCAGCGGTGCCGAAATTTAATAGTTTAACAAGTCCTTCGGGGGAGCAAGGCAGCAGCGTCTTTAATGAGTTTTTGTTGTGTGTGTGTGTGTTTTTTTGTGGGGGAAGGGTGGGGGGGGGGGGGGGAAATTGGGAAGGTGTATGTATGTGCGTGTGAGTGCGCTTGTCAATTTATTGTTGACATTTACTAAAATTGACTTTCAGAGCGTTTGTTTTTGATTGTTTTGTTTT
Source organism: Neria commutata (assembly GCA_963457695.1). Classification (NCBI taxonomy): domain Eukaryota; kingdom Metazoa; phylum Arthropoda; class Insecta; order Diptera; family Micropezidae; genus Neria; species Neria commutata. The sequence goes on from OY735249.1 coordinate 2,322,140, forward strand.
TGTTGTTGTTTTGTCTGAGAAGTGAAATATTGACAGTTTGATGAGTTTTGAGCGAGCGAGCGAGCGGGAGGGCGGGCGGACGGTAGTCAGGCAGTCATAATGTAAACAGTTTAATTTTGGCTTTAGTATAGCAGAAGAAGAAGCAGCAGTGAAGGAATAGCAAGAAGAAGCAGCAGCAGAAGTAATGTCAATGTTAAGTGCTAATTTAAGGCAAAGTGTTGATAGAGAAAAGCGCTGAGAAATTCCAACACAAATTTATTCGCTTTTAAAATTTTAAAATTGAACACATGAAAATGTGCTGTTTATAGCTAAAGTGGTAGTTCTGTGACAGATATTAGAGTGCTCACATTACAGGGTGGCAATACCAATGGTGATGGAGAAAAGGCAGCGATGACTTCATATGACAGCAATATTTCCAAGAGTTGTTCTATTCAGGCTTTCAAAGAAATTTTGTTATGAATGCGGAATAAATTGTCAATGTTAAAATAGATGAAATGTAAAATTTTACCAAATTTCAAAAGTTTACAAACTGTCTAAATTTACTAGCTGTCAAAGAAGCAACTAACTGTCAAAAAATTTGCAATTGTCAATGTCTGTATAAACTGTCAAAATTTACAAGCTGTGAAAATGCGAAAACTGTCGAAATTTTAAATTTGCAAGCTGTAAAAATTTACATTGTGTACAAGTTACTCAAATTTAGTAGCTGTCTACAAGATGTCAAAGTTGCAGTAATATTACAAACTCTATAAGATGATAGATTCTCAAAATTTACAAAATTCAGAAATTGTAAAAATTTATAAACTGTCAAAATTTACTAGCCGACAAAGTTCATAGAAATGTATGTTTGGAAGGCTTTGAAAGCTGTCACGCTCAAAGTGCAGTTACAAATTACTGCTATATGTACTCATACTACTTCTCTCTCGCTCTGAATTTCTGCTTGCTCATTTTTTCCAAAGAACCAAAGAATGCACTTGACACTCATTCAGCAAATTGTTAAAAATTACAACTACTGCTCAAATGTCAGCGTTCGCTTTCAATTAAAAGTACCTTGAGTGCGCTTAATTAAGCCACAACAACAACAACCATAACTGTTGTACAAAAAACCAGAACGACAATTTCGCTGACTTTTTCAAAAAGCAAACAAAAGTACAACAACAAAACAAAAGCACAACAACAAAATATGTCATTTAAAAAATTATGTGACGCATCCGCAAACATGAATCGAATTTCCCGAATTCATTGCCATAAAATACTCAAATATGTTTATGAGTAATACGTAAAAAAATTGTCAAATGTGCAATTTTATGTAAATTACACAACAACAAAAGTCACTCATGCCGTGCAAGTGTCAATAATCGAACATGTAAACATGACAATTGTAACTGTTGTAAAAAAAACGCTGCCATAAAAAAGTCAATTGAATGCATTTATTTAAGGGTTTTTTCACATTAACTACTCAATTTACAATAAAAATATTCATAAAGTGGCTGTTCAAATATATTCATGTTAATTGCTCATGTGTGTGTGTCATATGTATGTTTATTAATCGTTGCTGTTGTTGTTATGAAATGTTATAGCAATTCCGGTTGCCTGAAAGAATAATTTTTAAAAATTTCGCTTCAAATTTTTGTTCAATTGTTGTTTTTGTTGTCTCTGCATATTAACTGCATATTGCCATATTGACGCGTAATTTGAATACATTGTAAGTTCTATTAAAAGTTTTAATTTCATATTGAGCGCACTTGTTGTTGTTGTTGTTTGGCTTTTTTATTTTAAATGGAAGCATTATGGGGCCAAGGTTAATTGGCGCATGGTTTATATCAGCTTTTCTGAAAAGTCGACTCATAGAGCAGAGAGCGAAAGTAGGTTACTCTATGGAAGAGCCTGTAAAGAAAGATTCTTTTGAAAATGACATAGAAATGCAGGCACGTACAAAAGCAGCATCTCAGTTGATTTTGAAGCGCCATAATTTATATGCTAAAAATTTTAAAATGCTTTAAAAATTCATTGAATTTTGACTGCTGGCATTTTTTTTTAATAAGGCTCTTTCATGCGCTCTTCAAAATGCTATAAAAATTAGCAGTCGTTTCAGCTTTAACGCCCTCTAGCGAACCCCAACAGAGCACCACTTCAAAATTGAAGCTTCGACTGCATGCTGTGCACCAATCTGTGCGCCACATGGCAACTCTATTCATGCGCAAATGTTTATGCAAACCAGAAGAAATAATAACGGGAGCAAAAATTGCGTGTGGGCTTTTAATTTTAGCACAAAATTACGAAAATTCCTGGCGTAAGAATTGCCAAGAGCACGTTTGGTGCATTAAATGGCAACGCCTACACTTCAACTTTCGCCCCTCGGGCCGAGTTACGAAGCGAATTCATTAAAAGTATCTTTCAATTTAATGCCCACACATGCACAGACTTAGGAATGGAAGAAAAAAACATATACTCGTGTATATGTATATCAATATAGCTGAAAAGTCATAATGGCAGTTTTGAAATAGAGAACGCATCGAGACATGCCACTTATTTTATGAGATACATTTCTCTCAAGGAAAAATTTAGAGTATAAAATACAGTGCATTATAGCACGAAAACAATATATATTGAATCCGCTTCTTCCATTAACGTGAAATTTATTTGATGAACAATTGCATGCCAATTATTTTATGATATAAATTTCTAACAGAGGAAAATTTTGCAAAGAGCAGGTTTATATTTATAATGTATGTATATACATATGTATATTCTCCAAAAAATATTAGAAACATTTTTTAAGCATCAATTCAAGTATATATGTACATACATATACATACATATGTATATAGCTAAATGCAACTCTAGATAAACTCGCTGTAAATATTATTGCCTTAAGTTGAACTATTTACATCAAGCTTAATTTATTTATGTATAAAACCGTCGCAAAATCGCCGCGTATAAATTGGGACTTACGTTACGTTATTCGTTACGATTTACGTTCCCGCTGTTATGCTGACTGTTCCAATAAAATTTTTATTGCATACGAGTAATAGACAAACGTGAGATTGCCTCAAAATATAGAAAATCACTTTTTAAGTTTCCGCTATAAAAGTGCGCTGTAATTATTTTCATTTCCAGAGTTGCATTTTTTTGCCATAATTTAGTAATTTTTGCATGTGACGTGGTTCGAGCGGAGTGCATACTTGCCGCATGCCGTTGCAATTACATAATTCAAACTTCAAGCTTGAATGATTGCTTTTTTAATACCCCGCTCCGCTACAGCTGGCACTCCCCGCCGCCAGTGTGGCACACAAGCGCCATGCATTGAATTGGAAAATTGTATGCAAGCAACACCTGGTTCCAGCTATTTGTTGTTGCAGGCATGCCAGCGCATTGCAAGCATTATATTATGCTATTGTTGTTGTTGTTGCATTGCCTGGTTGCATGCCCCGCGCGTACAAATGCCATGAAATTATGTAGTCACGTAAAATAATACCTCATTTTTTGCTCCTTCTTTGGTAATGCTGCTGGTGAGTTCGTTTTTGGATAAGCGCAACAAGTGCACTTCCGGTCATTAGTGCTTAAACGTTGCCTGCATTTGTTGCAGAGGGGAGCGACGACACTTTTTATATAAAAGTAAAAAAAAATTATAAATCGATAGCAAAATATATTTCAGAAAGCTTTCCTTTCTCATTCTTTTGAATTTTTCTTTGAAGCATACGGGACTTCGGCAACAAGGGGAAATTTTAACATATTTGCCCTTTTGACGGGTTTTAGTGAAAACAACTATTAAATTTTTTTCGTAAATCTATTGTTTAAAATGTGTTCTAATTTTCTTTTGCAACAATTTTCTTAATAAAGAGAATGAATGCACATGCTCTCCAAACTCTCCAAAATGTCTTTGAGCTACAAAAGCAATGCATTTTTTTGCTTATGTTAGAACTAAAAAAATTCAGATTTTTCAAAAATAGAACGCCAGACTAAACTGCCGCAACGAATGCAGCCAAATGAGCTGCGGCACCCTTTCGCTAGCGCTATAAATAGGCTAACTAGCGGCAGCGTACTTAGGCTCAAGTGGCTGCGCATAGTTGGAAATGAGTTTGGAGTGGAAAGTGGCCAAACTCGAGTTGCAACAATTGCCGCGTGCAAACATTTGTTGTTGGATGGGGGGCAGGAACATGCCCAGGAAAATGCCTAGACGAAGTCAATGTCAGGCAGAAATTGCTATAATTATGCGTAAAAATGGCACAGGCAATTGAAAATCTCACTTGAAAGTTGTTGCAAGGCGGCCGGCACGTGCAACTGAAACTGCAGTTGTCTGAAGGGGGGCGGGGGAATGGCAGCAGCAAAATTATGTGCATTTCTGAAATGCTACAAGTTGCAACTATGCAGCGGAGATATTCAAGCAGCTTCATGAGCTGGAGAGGCGACTGCTAGAAAGGTTGAAGGAAGAAAAAGTGAGGAAAATTCTTTAATGCGATATCGTGAACTCTCTTTTTTATGCAATCTGAGCAATTTTTTTGATAGCTAAAGATGAAGCTCAATTTCCAAAAATGAGAACCTCACCTATAAAAGTAATTCAATACTAATGAATTTTTTCTCTATCTACCAGTCCGATTTTTCTTGCCTTTCAGAAGTTCGTTCGTGGTCTGATTGTCCGTTTTCAAACAAGAAAACCTGCTTAAAGATTAGTCTGAAAATCATTTCTATGAAATTAGAACTCCATCAACTCATCTTTCCAAAAATTACGGGTTTTTTGCTCTAAGAAGTTCCCTTTCTATATAAGAGCCCATATTTTAAAAGGGGAACCATTTCGTTCCTATAGAATCAATGATTTTTCGCAGCTTTAGGATCCTACAATGCCCGATTAATTCATTCTTCAAAATGAGGAATTTTTGATTTCTTCTCTTTCACTATGATTCGATAACTCCTTCTGTAAAGGCCCCTTTTCTACAAGGAAAGATTCAATAAGAAATTAGTGAACTTTTTTTTCTATATAGTGTCAATTTTGTGCTTTACTTGCTATCTGTCGATTCTTTCCTCTCTCATGATCAGTTCTCTGAAATGAAAGCCAGTTAAACTCTGCCTTCGTATGCAATCTCATTATATGAAGTTACTTTCATGTTGGAGCAACCATTTTCTATATAGACGCTCATCTTATGAAATATAAAGCTCGAAACCTTAATTCGCTCAATAATATTAAAATTAATGCTGCTATAAGCAAGCCACTAGGAAATAAGATTGCAAAGCAATTCAGCGTATCCCAAAATATATTCAAATCGTGTTTGTGTGCTCGAAGCCACGAAGAAAATCTCCACTACGTGCCTGCTCCTTGCCTATTATTACCCACCGAAGACATTAAAGGATCTTAGAGTGCATTAAAATGAATTTCAATAATTTTCACCGCACAAGCCACACGCTCCCCTCCTCAGCATACCCTCGGCATTGCAGATGCGACGCACTTGCGTTGGCGTATCAAAATCATGGGCCCCCACTGCAAGAGTGACTGGGGGTGAGGGTGCAGTGTAACGACAGACAATAATTATAATTTTAAGAGATAGAAAAAAATTTTGTAAGTGTTAACTCATAAAGAGGATCAGGTAGAGTTTATGTGTAAGCGCAAGGAATACACTGAAGAGCTACATTGTAGGGTAGTATACAGGCAAGTTGGTCTTATTGTTGGAACTGTTGTTGTTGTTGTTGTCATTGTGTCAACAAATGACAAAACAGCTGTCACACTTTTTTTACACAAGCATTTCGCTCGATATGCATCCCCTATTATATTAGTACGTGTGTGCGTGTGCTACTCATTGCCTAATCATATTATAAGGATTAAAAGGATATGCTCTTAGTGTTTTTTTCAAAAATCTTTTGAGTACGTTAAGAGGATTTCGGTTTTGTACACAAATTGCTGTTATTAGTTTAGAGATAGGAAGAGAGAGAGGAAAATGCCTCTTTTCCGTTATGAGGAAGCCAAGGATTATGGCATGATTTCATTATTTAAAATTAGTTCACTAATTTGTGCATTTTTACTAATCTTTTGTGGCAGATAAGAAGATTTTGTTGGTACAGAGTAATTAGCTAGCTTTTGTTTTGTATATGGCAGCTGTTTAACAAGTTAAGCTGAATTTATATATTTTCGATTTTTCCCAACTTGAATTTTTGCATATTGCAAGTTTAATTTTGTAAAATTTTAAGTAAGGAACAATTTAAAATTTTTGGATTTTTATGAAATTCGAATTTTCTCATGGTTTCAAGTTTAATTTTGTCGAATTTTTTTCGCAGTTTAAGGATACTTCTCCTCTTCCTGTTTAATTATTTATCTTTTTATGAAAAATTCTCGAACAATTCTCTTTCACAATGAGCAACTAACTGCCTGTATAAAGAACGATTTTCTAAAAGCAAAGCTTACTCTTTGACCTTAGAATTTGTGACAGCATCGAACAGCGCAAAACTGAGGCCATTATTATTTCCCAACAACAACTACAACGTTGACAACAAACAGCAATAAAACAAGCGCCATAAAACTAATGTTTCATGACATTTCCAGCAACAACAACAATTGGTAAAAGGAAAGCGCACGCAAGCGGCAGCAAAACGAAGCAAGCCAAAGAAAAACCATTTTTATGAAATACAATTTTAACGAACTCAATAAATTGCCAGCGCGCGCATTTATCTGCCAGCGCTTCGCTGCGCTTGCCCATGTCTAGATACATTGCTGTATCTGTAGCTATGAGTGCGAGTATCTATGAGTGCTCAATGCGGCTGCCGCGGCGCAACTAAAACACAAGACAGACGCGTGCCATTTATTATTATTATTATTATTTTCTGCCCCGTTGCTGTTGTTGTTGTTGCTGTTCTGGTTGTTGTTGTTGTTGTTGTTGTTGGCACAACAAATAGATATGTTGTAGAATGGAAAATGAGAAAAGCAGCCAGGAATAGAGAGAGAGGGGGGGAAACAATTATTGCGCCTAAGCCGGCGCATGAGTTTGAGGCTAACCCAATGCACTTGCGTCTGTGTGTGTGTGTGCGTGTTTGTGTGTGTGAGAGTTTATGGCTGTTGCCTTGTGGCATGCACGGCGAATGTCCTCGCTGTTGAGGCATCATTAATTTTCTGATTTATTAATAATTGTTCGACTGCACAATGGAGAGGAATTTTACGCTTGTTTGTCACGTGCAATTATCATGAAAAAGGATATATAAATATTTCACTGCACAATATTATTTGACATTTTGTTTGGAAATTTTTGGACATTCTTTTAGTCTGCTTCTTTTTACTACATGCCCATGCAATCCGATGCAATGCATTTATAATCGCTGCAAAGATTTTTTGAACTGACGAACATTATTCAAAAATTTTACAAATTGAATTTGTCATTTTGACATAACGCTTTTAATTTTCATTCAAGAAGAAATGATTGAGCAACATTGGCACTAAAAATATCTTTTCATTGTAGTAATGATGATGATAATTTTACTAATTATCAAACTATTTTAGAGCACTTTTATAGCATTTGAAAAAATTTCCTTACATCATGCTTTAAATCATAATGGATTAATTTTAATAAAATTTCAAAATTTGGTTAAAATGTTGTGCTGCCGTTTTTTTCTTATCAACTGCAATATAATTTTTAGTATTTACCAAAATTTTAATCACATTTATTTATGTCACGGTAAGCTCTGACTAAAATAATTGCCACAATATTTAGCTGAAAGACTTTAAACAAGCCATAATTGCTGCTTGATTTTAATCTTTAGCCACAAATAATTCTATAGACATTTTGTAAATTTATAAATTTTGTATTTCAAATTGAAATTGCTATTGAGAAATTGATTTGATGTGTTGATACAGCACAGCTGGCGGCGTTGGCCATTGAGCGCCTTTAATAGGCACTGATGCTGGTGGCAACACACACAGCCACACAAATGTGTGTGATATCTGTTACTGATAGTGTGTGTGTGTGTGTATGTGTGTGTGTGGCAGCTGTGATAAATCATTTGCTCGCATAAGCTTAATTAAGAAAAATTTAAATTCTTAACTTGAGCTGTAAAATGGGAAAATTTTAAATGAAAATTGAAAAGGAAGTGTGTGCAAGAGTAAGAAAAGGGTTGTCTGATGGCATTTAAAAACCCATTTTGTGGCAGTTTAATGTGAACACATTTGGGCATCTCATTTTCACATAAACACTTCACTAATTGCTAATGCATTCCAATGCATTTTTGAGCTTCATAAAATGTGACTGAAATCTTGATTTTGACTTATCCTGCAAGCAGGCAAGACTTGCCTCTGGGCTTAGCCCGCCTGAGAGTGCTCATAAATTTCAGCGCTATCTGTTCTCCCCCCATCTGCCTTCAATACTCCACGCATTCCACTTTTTGAACATATTTTTCTAATTATCCACTCACACACATACAAAACGCTACTCTGCTGTAGAGTGAGCCGGAGCCCTTTTGGTTGTTGGCATGGCTAAGCAAATACAGCTGTGCTCCTTCCCTGCACTGCATTAGGCTCACAAGGAATGCTATAATGTTAATGATCGTGTTTACATAATATGTCAATTAAAGGCTTCATAATTTACTTGGCTCGTAACTTGCCTTTCTCCTTTTTTGCTTGGCCCTTGTCTGTCAGGGATGACACCCCTCACATTAACCAAAAGGTCTAGCAAAGAATTGAGCGCAGCAATGGGAAAGCTAGTCTACAAATTGGGGTAGAATTTAAGTGAAATGTCGTTTTTATGTAGATGCGTCATAAAAGCAGCGAGGGGTGCACATGAAAAGTTTCGAAGATGCAAAAAAGTCTTGTTCTGTTTGAAGCCTACAAGCTTGTAGACTTACGTTTAAAAAAAGGTATGTCAGATTTAAGAATATCTCTTTCTGATAGGCCATGTTGACACTAGTGCTAAGCCTATTGTTCAACAAAACTACGCCAAAATATTGTAGCTGCAATTGAAATGCTCAGTTTGAACAAAGCTCTTTAATAGGCTTTCCAAGAAAAAATTATGAAAATTTATTTATAAAATAGTCTGTACGAATGCTTTTGATTTCATTAGCTGGTACTCTAACTATTATACATAGTAGATTCACTGTTAAGCTATAACCGATAAAATCTATCCTTTGAGTACTTCTATAAAATTTATTTGAATTATCTGCATTTAAGTTATCAACAAATGCTGTACCTTTCCCATCTACAGTACAATTGCAATTAATTTCCCCCAAGCTATTTTCCACTTTTGTTACAAACTCGAATTCATTTTTAAAATAGAAAATGAAACCATTTATCACCTGCGCTCGCTGCTGTGCAACTGGCAACTTGCAACTGTTGCCCATCGATTTCCTCTCACTCGGCAGCACAATCAACAGCTAACGAGAAAAACTATCGATTTCACATAATTTATTTGTGCCATTAACAAAATGATATCTTTTTGTAGTTAACCCGGCTTTCATGAGGGAGCACAAGGGAAAGAGAGTGAGCTCAGCGGCATGAAGAGTAGTTTTCCATGCTTGAGGGAGTTGAGCACCAGTTGAACAGTTGAACAATTGCGCCAAAGTCACAACTGCAAGAGCCCTCAGGGCATAAGGGAGGGAGCTCATTGCGCTAGGCTGGCTTTAGCAGGTAATTACTGGGTATAGTAACACTCTAGGATAAAGGAATTTTTGGAAGAATTCTCTGTTTTTGAAGCTTGAAATCCACGAACTCTTTCTGTAAAATTAAGCTACGAATACTTTCAAAGTAAATTGTTCGAGCTTAGGCTCAGATGTTTCTGAATGCTAGGTTACTATGAACCTAACTCCGAGCTTTTACATTTAAACAGTGTCAGCAACGTAAACAATTAGAATGGCCCTACTGTAGAGTACTCAAACATTCAACTTTAGATTCTCGCTATATTTTACATAACAATGAAATATATTCAGATATTCCACATATATCCATATACATATTACATTGAAAAGTTCAACAGAAATAGGGAACCATACTTTTGGTAGATACATTCAAAAGCGTACCATTTTAATAACCCTCCCCCTCCCATTTTATGCTCACAAAGCACTTTTCCATGCAACCCTCAAAATTAATTTGGTTTTTCCGCTGCATTTAGTTTTTACGACGTTCTGTTTGCCTTTTACTAAATTATAATTTGCTTTGAGTGTAGCTTTTTTCAGAAGTGGGGGAGCGCGGCTATGTGAGCCACTATCTTTCGCTTTATAGTGCGACAAATATTTGCTGCCTGGTGTGGTAAATGTGGGGAAGGTTATTGGATTTGAACTGGTGCATTTCCATAAAAGTTCTGCGCTGCCATAAATCAATTCCGGCTGTTGATGTTCTTCAGCTTTTTGTTTGTGGGTCGCTCATTTTTGAAGCAGGAAGAGTGGTGGAACTGAAATGTTTGTGCTATTAGTATATGCGTTCCACTGCAGCCATATATAGACCCCCCAAACACACAGACTTTCACAAAGGCGAGGGGAAAAATCAAAGGAAAATGAAGTCATTTTCTCAAACAAGGACACAGACGCATTCGCGCACATATATTCATATCCTGGCACTTTTAGTTGCACCCATGCTCAGCGCATAGTATCAAGTTTCGACAGACGCGCAGTCTGAAATTTGTTGTTGGGGATCTGAACAATACTTTCTGTTAGAGACAATGGCAATATTTGAGCTGTTTTGCCGGAGAATAATTTATAAAAAGTATATAAAAAAAGGTTATGCTATAAGTCTGGAAGTAAGTACGATAACTTTGAATACTCTCTAGAGTAACTTGCAATGTAGATAGATTAAAGCCTGAAAGTCTGGTTCTCAGCTATCTTGAACACTTGTTCCCCTTTCGACACCACTGCCCCGTTTCACTTTGTGCAGTTTTAATGAAATTACAAAAATGTATCGACTGTTGACTTTGGTGTGGGTGTGCTTTGTGAATGTGTGTGTGTGTGTGCGTGCTCCTTCCGCCAAAATTGGTACTAAATTCTTGTTGTTTTTGTTTGGCTATCTCTGCACTTTTGTGCCATTTTCAGCACTTTTGCAAATTACAAACAAAGCATGAAGAGGCGGAGGGTGGAATTGTGGGAGTTGGAGCGAGGATACGAAACGCAAAGGAATGAAATCGAGTGCAAATTTGATTTATGGTCGCTTTTATGGGACCTTTCTTTTGTATTTGTGTGGGGAGGTAGGAATGAGCGGGGGCAGGGGCTAAACTAAATAGTGGGTATTTGGCGCAATTAAATGTAGCACAATATTTATTTTATTTTATAGTTTGTAAATAAAGTGCATACCTACGTATATCAAAATGAAAAAAGAGCAAGGAGAAAACATTTGACATACGTCATCAGTTTAACAAAATTTCTTATACATTTCTTACTACTAACTTTAAGCTTGACTTTAACAACTGTGTTCTCATTTCTGCAACTTTCAGCCACCAAACCAAAAATCTGCATAATACACATGCCGCTCCAGCGCCCGCTGTGGGAGCCCACAAAGACGCTTGCGTGCCTACGCTTCGGGCACCCAATTAAGCTGCTCACACATTCACACACACACACACACACAATAAAATTTATCAGTTGCAAGGCAACATTACTTTCAGCTGCCAACGCAGATGAGAAATTTTCCAGCGAAACAAGCCTGATTCAGCAGCTAATGTGCTTCGTTGTTGTTGTTGGCGGTGGCAAGGTACACTCGGAAAAATTCGCACAATCAATTTCTCAGTCACGACGGAAACTGCCATGAGCGCACCGAAATAAGATTTATATGCGGCCAATGTGAATGACCTTAGCCGAAAAGCTTTTACGTTAAGCAGCTGCAGGCGAGCCTCTCGTACCTTGGCTGGTGGCCAAAGGGTGCCTCATGCACCAATGTCCAAAGTGGAGTTTAATGGATTAACACTTTATGTGTTGGAAACATTTTGAAGTTCAACATGGCCATAATGCTAGTGAATGCGGGGGGCATGGGAAGCAACTGCACTGCGGGTATTCGCCAGCTAACTGCAGATAAACATCATTAATCTTTGGCTTGTTCGAAAGGCGGCAAAATGCGGCGGTAAACAATGTTGTACAACAACGTTTTAGGTGAGTAATTGCTATGGAATTGCATTTTTGTTTTACGAGAATTTGGTATGCTTTGCTGGTAGCCACTTTTGGGTTGAGCAGCCATATCGAAGGGTTTGGTGGCACTTTGAGTTCAAACAATTTAGGCAACAAAAAAAAGTGCGTTTTTTATTGCCACTAAAATGTTTTCAAGCAGCGAGAGTAACTGCGATCAAAGCAACAATTGGAAAATGGCTTGGTAAAATATGGAAGTTGTAACTGGGCTAGGTCAGCAGGAAGCCATGTATGTTGGCGAACATCCATTTGATAGTTAGAACCTCGCACACATTTAAAATAGTCTCTATATGGAACGTAAATATTTTTTATTGATAAATCTGTCAGATAAACCAAAGTAAAAGATGCTATTGAATGTGCTAAATTTAGCCAAAATCGGCTCTTTGAAATCACCATAATTTTAGGTTTTTCTATAAACAACAGTAAATTACATTTCTCGAACTAACGTAATCAATAACAGAATGATTATACTAAATACAACCTTGATGAATCTACAATTTGTTGTTAGACATAATACTTCAGAGAGAGAGACTGCGAGAGAGAGAGCTGGAGAAAAGACTCATGACTCATGAGTAGTTAAATGCTCAAAACTCTTAGATTCAAAACGGATTGAGCGAAAATGAACTAGAGCTCAAAATGCTTTGATGCCATTTTGGTAGCTATAAGAAGCCTTCAGATGGTTTATATTGCAAGTGCATAATTTTGATATCTAGCGAATATTTTTCTAGTGCACCGAACGAACCAATCTTCTGAATAAATTTGCAGAAAAATGTTAGCCTTTCCTACAAGAATTGCGTCAACTGAATATATTAATATTAACGTATAGAATAAAGCAGCTATTGACAGCAAGGCTTGAGATCAGAAGAAGCAGCATGTTTTGAAAAAAACACTTCCCCTCCCCTGACGCCTGCCACACTTCAGATACTCGCACTTGACTAAGCTGCTATGCGCCCTTTCTTCGCCATATCGCCTGGTGCAACATCCATCGACGACGTCATCATAATCGTTATGGTCAACATTGTAAATAATTGCGCAGAACATGTTTGTAAGCCGCTTAGCAATTTGGCAACCCCAATTTCAATTCAACAGAGTTTCATGCTAAATTTGCATGCAATGCCGAAGTGCAGAGGGGCAAAAGAAATGGCCAAAATCGTTGCAGATAAAGCTTTATTCATGTTGTTATTGTTATTACTGTTGTTGTAGACAACAATCAATTTAAAATTTTTTCCAATACATTTGCCAAGTAAATTATGCATGGCAAATGCTGTTGAGACGCCGGCCAGCAGGGGGAAGGAAGCCTTTAATATGCATGCCAAAAAGAAATATTTCAACAAATTTGTGTGGCAGCATGGAAATTCGCTACGCCAAAATATGCAGAAGAATACTTTGGCGGAAAAGAGGGGTGGTCAAAGGGGGCATGTGCTGTAAGTGAAGGAGAAAGGGAACTTGCAATTAAATTTAAGCAGATTTTAGTGCTTATTGCCAGACCGAAGTGTAAACAAAGGCTGCTATTGTATGGCAAGTGCTTAAGAGTGCTCAATGTGGCAATTCTCAAAAGAGAAGGAGTTGAAAGGGAGCGACAAAGCAGCCCAAACTTGACGAATATTTTGCAAGAGTGGGTTTTTATGCTAAAAGCATTTTGATTGAGTAAAATAGCATGTAAAACTGATTCATTGCAGTTTCGGTTGATTTTTGGCAAGCAGAAAAACTGAACGAAACTTGGAATTTTGTTTAGTTTAATTTATAATTTTTGTTTAGAAAAGCTTTACTACAATTTAACGAAAGTTTTTGAAATCGTGTGTAAACTAAACGAAAGTTATTACTAAACAAAACCTATAGCTTAACCATTTATATACTATGTCTGGAAGTTTTTCTACTTGATTTTGGTATATGGCAACTTAACGAAAAAGTCAAATATTTCATTCATTTGAAAAAGGCATAAGCTCGAAATTCTCTTGTGCAATAAGAAGCTCACTTAATTGCAAATCTAATATTTTTGACAAAATAGTTTTTATACAACTCAACGAAACTTATTATCGTTTGTTGGAAGCACTAGTTAAGTCTTTCTGTAGCAAGTCAAATATTTCTCTGCCATTAAAATAAAGCCAAAATTTAATAAAATGTTGCTAATAAGCAAACTTAACGAAGCAACTCTTGTTTGTTTACTTTCTGCAGCCGTTTCTTAGACTTTTTATTTGGGCTTATTAAATTTATTTACGCTTTCGCACGTAGATCTTAGCTCGATGACGGTGCGCGACAGCAGCCAACAAGGACACTCTTTCCTTCGCAATTACCAGAGAAAGGAGAAGCTTGAGAATTCGCTCTAATAAATTTGAAAGCGCGGCAAATACGCGCCAAAGGCATGCTGCGGTATTTGCAAAGGCGCCTCGGAAGCTGCTTTATAAGCTGCTACAAATTAACTACCTTTTATGAGTGGCAAAGGAGATACTCATGCCAAAGGGAATATGAAAGCAGGCGGCCTCAGGGAAAGTAAGTATGTACCTAAAGAGTGCTAGATGCCTCCTTAGCAATGCTGGCATATTGTAGTAAAGTAGCAAAATAGTATACAGTAATTATTGAAGGAAGAACAAATTGCAAGTGAAACTAAATAAATTTTGCTATGGCAGCTACTTTTATGCCCCTTGTCTTCAGCGAGCGCATGGTTGCATGCAATGAGCATGCTTCAGAAACAGAAATTTGCTACGCTTTTAAGTGCCTTTGATATATATTTTGTTGTATTTATTTGCGTGTTTTGTAGGAATTTTAAGTAACAGTCGCTGCGAAAATTAGGAGTACGCAAAGAGAGGTAGACAGTCGGCTCTGTTGCAACACTGCGTCTTTATTCCTTTGAGCGTCTTTGAAGAAAATCGTAACTTTTTTACATGTGTATGTGAAAAAATATTAATTGGTACTTTCTTTGCACATGCGAACACTTTTGTTAGGATTTTGTATGCAAATAATTAGCATACAATAGAATTTTGTTGAGAAATTTGACATGCTAATTGCTGAAGGGTGCTTTGCTATTGCAGCTGCCTGCATTATGCAACGTTGCATAACTTGATTACATCTTGTAATAAAATCTTCTTGTTATAAAAAGAGTAGCAAAACTAACATTTCGTTTGCTAACGACAAGTAATTTAGGCTCTTGATAGTTTTTCAAGCATTAACATAAAGGAATTCAACTTAACGAAACTTTTCAAAAACTTAACGAAACATAAAATTTCATAATTTTGAATAGAAATACGTGCTAGTCCTAAAAGTAGCGGGCAGAATGGATTATTTTGGGCTTAATACCACTTAACGAATGTGCATAGCAACTTAACGAAACGTAAACAAATTCTAATTTTATGATTCTTCCAATCTTCTGTTTAATAATTTTTTTTTAAGAGTCTTTGGTTGTCCAACGAAATTCTTCCGCCTTACAAAACGACAATTGAACGTTAATTTGTAGACTGAACGCCAACAACAACAAAAGCCAGAGTAGCCAATAAAAGGATTTTATAATTGAATGCAGCTCATAACAATTAAAATTTAAAAGGAATAATGAAAAGCACGATGAAGCCGAGAAGAAAGAGTTGAATAAAAAAGGAAAAAACGTGCATGGCAAGACTGATTACGGGCATCTGCATGTCTATACATCTATATGTACTTATATGTATATCGATCCGTCTGTTTGTCCCTTCTCCACTGCCCTTCGACGTAGGCACATATATCATGGCGTTATTTTGAAGAGCAAAAGGGATTAGCTTAACCTGTCAGACTGTCCAACGCACTAACAAGCAGAGTAACGCCCCAGAGAGAAAAAGTTTTAAATGACGGACGAAGCCCAACAGCGCTATGCCATAGCATGATCGCTGCATGCTAACATTGCGAAGCTATACGAGTTGTAATAAATAAGTTGTTGCATTACCAAGTAATCCAGAGATGCTTCATTTAGATAGTTAGCTGTGATAGGCAAGGAACTCTACTGCTCAGGTCCATTTTGGGTTGTAAAACACGATTACAACTGCCTTTAGAGAGGCCAGCATGATCTTGACAGTAAAGATTTTGAACTGAGAGGATCTTAGATTAGCCTTCTTCTTGTATATATCGCAGTTGAGTTGAGCGTCAGCAGATTGCTAGCCCATAAACAACTGGGAATCAGCTTTTTTGGAAGAATAATAAATATTCTAATCATATGCTTATGAAGTTTTTTAGTTAGTGGTATATAACTCTTCAATACAGAAAAAATGTGCCTTATCATTAGATGAATATATTTTTTGAATAGATTAAAATCGTTTCGTAGATATCAATGGAAAATGTATGAAATGGCTTATGTAAAATCTACATTCCTTCTCCAACATTATCAACGAAGAAATGTTCTTACAGAAACAAAAACTGATACATTCATTTGCCTCAAGTATGTGCTCCGATGGAGCTCTCAAGTAAGGCAAAAACAATTGCATTAGACAGTGTACAATAGCAACAAACACTATGCGTTTGATATAGACAGCAGGTAACTGGGATGTTTGCCAGCGCAGAGTCGTCCAGTCCGATGGTGTGATGGTTAGCGCATTCGCTTACTACGTCATAGGTTCATGGTTCAACTCCTACGTTTCACAGACTTTACCATTAATGCTTCTATTTCGAGTAATTAGTCGTTTAGAAATTATTAGAATTCACATTAAAAGTCACTGATGAGGTTTTCTGGCAAAAACCGAAATAGCTATATGACCTGCCCATGTGAGCAATAATTCTAATTCTTTGTTGTTGTACACTTAAAATTGCTTTGTTTCAGAACAGAAATAGACAACTAAGTATTGTCATTTCTCTTTGGCAAGTAAGTCCGAATAAAAACTATTCTTTCTAACATTCAAGCTGCCGAATAAACATAAACTCGTATAATATGATAGGGAGGACACACCCAAATCAGAAAGTAAACATAATGTAAAAACGAAGAAATGTTCTTACAGAAACAAAAACTGATACATTCATTTGCCTCAAGTATGTGCTCCGATGGAGCTCTCAAGTAAGGCAAAAACAATTGCATTAGACAGTGTACAATAGCAACAAACACTATGCGTTTGATATAGACAGCAGGTAACTGGGATGTTTGCCAGCGCAGAGTCGTCCAGTCCGATGGTGTGATGGTTAGCGCATTCGCTTACTACGTCATAGGTTCATGGTTCAACTCCTACGTTTCACAGACTTTACCATTAATGCTTCTATTTCGAGTAATTAGTCGTTTAGAAATTATTAGAATTCACATTAAAAGTCACTGATGAGGTTTTCTGGCAAAAACCGAAATAGCTATATGACCTGCCCATGTGAGCAATAATTCTAATTCTTTGTTGTTGTACACTTAAAATTGCTTTGTTTCAGAACAGAAATAGACAACTAAGTATTGTCATTTCTCTTTGGCAAGTAAGTCCGAATAAAAACTATTCTTTCTAACATTCAAGCTGCCGAATAAACATAAACTCGTATAACATTATCAATACTTTTAGCATGTCAGAAAAGAATTCCGCTGCCGCTTTGGCTTTGTATAATTTGTCATTGTCACTAACTGCATCGTTAATTTTCCTACTGGGCTATTAAAATGCAGCGTAAGTCAAATGTAAACGTCAAAGTTACAATTGAGGTCTTCGAAAGGCAGTGAAGGGTCGGCTAGGCGGCAGAGGATATGGGCTAGACAAAAACGCATTGTTATGCAGGTTCAATGCAATTCAATTTCAATTCCAATTGGAAAAAGGGTACACACAAACACAAGCACACAGAACAAAGCGGCAGAAGAGCCTGAAAGGTAGTAGCAATGTTGGTAGTAGCAGCCGCTGACTGCTGGCAGTAAGAGTAGCCAAGGGTAATAGTGGCTTATGGCCATGCCGAGAGGCTTTCCTAAATATCATTGACCTTAAGGCAAGTCGGCTGGAATGATTGGTTAACTGCGCTGTGGCTGCACTGAACAGGCAGGCATTATATACACATATACCCAGGTATGTACGTATATATGTATGAACGTTGCACGTAAAAAAGCGCAATGCCGTGTTGACACCAAACGTAGAAATTAAAGCTGGACAACGGCTGAGCGATAGCGTACTCTTTATGGCTGGCGGCTAGCTGAAATTAGCTGTAAATGAGTTAGAAATGTGTCGAAGAAGACATAATCCAATTTGCAATTAGCTACACGGCCAGCATGTGTAACTGTGTGTGTATGTGTGTGTGTCTGTTGTATAAGCTAGTATGTATGCATGCTATGCACTTTTCTGGGAAGACAGCTTTCTAGCATAGAATGCAGCGTTGGGAATGCATGGACATGCCAAAGACTTTCAATGCCTCAAATGGAACATTTGACATACATTTTTTAAAAAGTGCTTAGTATATGAAGAATTTGTATAAGGAAAAAATGAAGATCTGAATTTTGTAGTTACTATGTCTCTATAAAGCAGAAACTAGTACCAATGGCAAGTATATTTTGGAATGGACCCAACTTGACACAAAGAAAAAGGCGCTCAAATATTGAGCATTTTAAGACAAAAACCTTAAAGGCCGGTTTCTGAATTTATGTAGTACTATAAAGCATGGGATTTCTGCTGCCAACTGGAACTATGTTGAATAATACGTCAACTTTCATTTGGTATTCTTGGCCCTAAAAAGTTGTAGAGAGAGCCTCGGGAGAATTTAACTAAGAGCTACTTTGGCGAAGTCGCTGGAACGGAACCCTTTAAGGAATTGAATATCAGAGCGCTCTAATTCGATATTTTCAAATAGAGCATTCATGATTTCCATAATTTGTATGTCGTTGATGTATTTTGGTTCTTCCTCTTGCTATGGTAGAACATTTTGGAGTAACTCAACAGTTGAATAAAATTGAGTAGTGTTGAGGATCTTGCTCTTTGCAATATCGGAACCTTGATCGTAATGTTAGAGATGCCAGCCAAAATGTAGTTCTCCTATCGAATCAATAACTGTAAAATAAATATGAAAGGCAACAAAGTTGATTTTTCGATTTAAATGGAGAAAAATAACGAATCGGAATAGGAAGAAAAAATTTTTTCCACAACATAAATAGAGACAACATTAATACGAGTAGAACTGACGTTAATTGAGATATTACTGTAATTAGAATTTTTTGCTGTCAGTGTTCGGTGGCGTCAATTGTCCTAAGCTCATTCTCATCGTCATTGTTGGATTTTTCTTCAGCTGTGCCAATCACTCACAGGTGCTTGCGTATAATATTACAAAGCGCTGACAAAGCACATTCACACGCTAATTCCTGTCTTCAGTCAAGCTCGCGCAGCGTTAGCAAAACTTCAAGCTCACTGGCAACGCCAGCAAATAGACTAAAAAAACAACAAATATATCATAAAGAGGGAGAAAGAAAATCCGCTTTTAAAACAATAAAGGAAAGCGTCAAATTTGAGTCTCATTTTCAACATTACGAAATGAAGCGAATTTTGGTAGACCAAATCTGCCGGAGAGTTGGCATAAAATTACACCAGTTGGCATGGTCGGAGCAGATGCTGGGAAAATTTGGAAGCCCAACAAATTAACATGTTGCCAAACTGTAAGCTGGCTGGCCATGATGAGCCAGCAACTTCAATTATCTGCTGTGCATTCTTCATGGAAAATGACAATTGAGACGATGAGCAATTAGTAAAGCTACCATGAGGAATCTAAAGCACGGCATACATTCTGTTGTTCAGATTTCCCGGTCGGTCTGTGCGTCGCTATGACTGTTTCAAATTAGCCGCAAATGAGTCGACGTCATGCTTTTCCGCTTTCCCACTTTCCCGCTACATTTTCAAGCTCAAGTGTAACGAAAACTTATGAAAATTCTACGCTTGAATATTGAATGTGAAAAAGCCGCTGATTGTCAGCTTCAAGCGTGCACGTCTACTTGCTACACTCCAACTCAGACGTAATTAGAGTGGATTGTCAGTGCCTGCTGCCGTGGCATGTGAAATTTAAGCTAGTTTAGCTGTGGCTGCGGCTCGTCAGCGGCTTCTTTGCTACAAAAAATTTTTGTTTGTTAGAAAATTACCAGCATAAATTCTTCAAATTACAGCTGAAGTTGAAGTGGCAGCGAAGGCAACTTCAGCCAAAGAAGTGATGGATGAAATTTAAATTGCTCTGAATTGGGCGCATACGAAACGAGTTGGTTGGTTGGCTTGCTGGCTGGCTGGCTATGCTCTCAAGTGATGTGAGGAAGTGCAGCGAAAAAATTTGTAAGAAATGTAAAATATCTCAGCTTGCTTGATGGATGTGCATTCTATGGAATTAGAGGCATTGGAAGCGTAGATAATCGCTACAAGCGCGCTGCAGAATATGAGCTTCGAATCGGAGTGACAAGACCACAAATTATGAACGTTGAAAGCCAGTTTTTTAAACGAATTTGAAGCGTTTAGAGTGAGTGAGTGAGTTATACACATACAAAGCTGTATGATAAGAGTAACTAGAGCTCAAGTTGCATACTTTGAAAAATAAATATCATGAATACAAAAAGTTTTTTTGTCATACTCGCCTATAAAATCGCTTCCTAAAATTTTACAAAGACGAAATTCCACAACCTAAACGATTATTTTGAAACTGCTAGTATGTATTTAAAAAAGTTGTCATAGGCTTAATGTATGCCAAATTAAGCATGTTGCTAGTTAGAAGAACTTCATGATTTCACTCTTCCCCCTTAACATAAGCGCTGCACATACAAGTGTAAGGATATCGGCGCTAGTTTGTAGAAGCTGTATGCTTTATATATGCTAGTTACGCACTTAAGCATACTACTAATTGTTGTTGTTGTAGCACTAAATAAGCACAGCCTTAATTCAGATCATGTGAGCA
This sequence comes from Neria commutata, assembly GCA_963457695.1. Taxonomy (NCBI): domain Eukaryota; kingdom Metazoa; phylum Arthropoda; class Insecta; order Diptera; family Micropezidae; genus Neria; species Neria commutata. The sequence goes on from OY735249.1 coordinate 2,343,026, forward strand.
ATTTCAAACAAGCATACAAAAAGTCTGTAGATATGGAAAAAAGCTACGCTGAAAGTCAAATAAAGGCAAATTATTTTACCACAAACATGTTATCTTCAGGCTTAAGAAATAATTATAAAATTTTAGAATGTTATTTCAACATGTACAGCAGCTCGACAGCAGCTACCAAAGTAGGCTGTTTTTATGGCAGCGCAGCTATTTTTCTTAAAAGTCATGTTTGTCTCCATTTTCTACAAAAAATATCTTTCTTTTTCTGACGATTCTCTAAGTTTTTAATTGCTGGCAGCACAAGCAAACAGAAACGGTTAAATCTTTTTATCTATGCTTTTCTAGCAGGCTGCTGGGTCAATCTTTTCATTTTTCGGCAAGTCAGCGGCAAATGCGCGTACACTGACAGAAAAAAGTTGACAAAGAAATTGTAAAATCATGCTTTTTAATTTAATTTAATGCAACGAAATTGAGCAGAATTGCCAGCAACAAAGGTATGCCAGCGAGCATTTAAGATCTGTCATTGTGAGATCTTTAATTAAGTGGGAAAAGCAAGCGGCCGGTTTTTTTTCCACTAATAGACGCAGCCACTTCCGCCACAGGCGTTGCTCGACTCATTTCCGGCTTACAGATTAACCTTTTCACTTTTCCCTAAAACTGCTCTGCTTTAGCCAAAATATGTATGCGGCTTTAATGTGTTTTGCTGGCAATTAGCCTTAAGTGCCAGCCGTAGAAATTCCATTTTATTTCTTACTTGCCGGCAGAAACTTTTTCGTCCAAAAATAGAAAAGTAAACGTGGAAGTTTAAAGACAGTTTTGGCGCTCTCATTACACTTTAAATAGAAACCGGTTATGCAGAGGCGTAGTCGAGTTGCTGATGAGCAGGAGCAGGATATATGTTTAGTGAAATATGTTGCAAAAATTTTAGTAAAATCAAAAGAAAATAATTTAGGAAAATTTTCAAAGTATTCGAACTAAAGATTAATTCCAAAGAGTAGCTAATATTTTGAAGAAGAAAAGGAGTAGAAAAGGAAATAATATAGTTTCGATATCAAGCTATCGAAAGTTACTGGAGTCAGACCAATTATGTTCCTTCCTTTCAGTCAACACCCTTCGTTTTCCAAAAAAATCAAGTAAATTTCAATAAAAGGGAATTTACAAACCTTCCGTTTTCCAAAAAAATAAAGTTAATTTCAATAAAAGGGAATTTACAAAATGGACAAATGTCTGCCTACGCCCTTGTCCTTGGAAATTTTCTTCTTCCGACAAGAAAAAAATTCTTCCGGTCAGTTCTTTTTAAGTTCTAACTTAAGAATTTGTAAAATTTTCGAAAAATGTTGATATGTTGATTTGAACTTCGATCGATCTTCTGGTAACTAAAATTTTCCCTGAAATTGTATAGCCAATATTTATCTACAAACACAAGGTATTAGGACCAGATGTCCAACAGAAATCGATTACAAGCTATTAGGACCAGATGTCCAACAGAAATCGATTTCATATATCATAAAGCTGGCATGAAAATCGGTAAATATATGAAGAACTGTTACAGTAGGCCTTTCAGGCCCTGCTTAGTAAGAGACTGGATCCCTACTACAAATATAATCTTAATCTTAAAACTCTCATTCATAATCTTAGAAAATAAATGCAAATCGCACTGCTCTAATCATCTCCCCGACTACGTGCCTGCCTGCAAGTACCTTTTTTGTAATGTTTTCATTGCCAGTGTCTTTTTAGCCACATTTTCCAAAACCCGCTGCCGGGCTGCCGGTGATGCCTTCCATTCAGTGCCACAATGACGACGACGGCAAATGAAATTAATTGCCCAGCGCGTCTCTTTTAAAGCCGTTTTATTTAATGCGCAGCTACGGCGACACCTCTTAGAGCCAAGCCAAGAGCAATGCAAACAGAGCAACAACAATAAAGTACGCAAGGTCTCTAAGCCAAAATCATAAAAATCTTACAAAATGTTGTCATTAATTTCTTTCTTGCTGCGCGTTAGCAGGTATTTTTTCCGGTCCCTTGTTGCTTTTTTTGTTGTTGTTGGTCGGTGAAATCTTGTGAAATGGAGCAGTAAATTTAAGCTAACCAGTTTTGTGCCATTTGCCTAGTTTAGCTCTTAACTGTTTCTTGCTCTGGGCCTTGTTGTCTGCTCTTTCTTATTTCGTTGGGTGTAAGGCAGAAAGCCGGCATTAATTGCTGCTGTTAACAATTAAGCTGGGCAGACCAGCTGCGGCTCCACTGCGCCACTGAACTTTGGTTGCCCGCCTGCCCCTTTAGCCCGCTTGCGCAACCAACTGCAGCCTTGTTCGCCTGTGGTAATGCGGCGCACCTTTGCCGACGGAAAAGGAAATCCCAATTACGCCGCTTGCCTTTCCACTGCCTTTCCACTGCCTTTCCACTGCACTAACACAATGAAGCAATGAAGCTGCTGCAAAGGATGCCATATAAATAAAATTATTTTTACTTCCTCTCTCTTGCTCCGCGGGGCACAATGACTTTTGTTTTGTAGCAGATTTTATTTATCTAATATTTTTTTGCATATAGACATTTTAATTAAAAAACTTTTACAAATAGAATTCTATGATTTACCGTTCGCAAGGCAAGCGTACACTTTTTTTTGCCTTTCACTATGAAAAAGTTGCCACCGCTAGAAAATTGCTAGCAAAAAAATTTGCCTCAAGTTTTAATTTCAATGCAAGAGAGCTGACCTCTAGTCAGTAAAAAGCTAAGGCAATTATGTTTAAAAGAGCGTCACAACTTTTTATTCAACTTAAAATGCATGAAAAATTATAAAATGGCCAATATCTTTTTCAATATATGGCTCTTATATTCTTATAAGCAATAACCCAAAAAAAATTATATACTAAAAAACTGTTGGAAACTTTCAGATTTATGTTTACGCTGATTTATTATGTAAGGATATATCTTTTGAAAAAGTGCGAGTACCAGAAATTTCTCTTATTTAAGACGAAAATGTAAGCAACAAAATTAAACAAAAGTTCGACTAAAAAGTAGAAGACCAGCAAGTTGTTGCACAGTTTCAGGCTTAAGCTTGATTTAAAGGGACGACTCCAAAATATGTATAAGCCAAAAGAAAACTTTTGCATAGTTTCAGGCCTAAAAATTAAAACTGAGGATATATATTTTAAAAAAGGACAAGTACCACAAAATTCTTTATAAGTACGACTCAAAAGAAGAAACCCAGAAACAATTTTGCATAGTTTTAGGCGTAAACTGCAACATAAAAGAGCTATATCTTTAGAATCAGTTCGAGTATGACAAAATTTTCTTAGTCTGAACCATAAGACATCAAAAAATTAAAGGAACAAAATTTAGTTTGTTTAAAAGGAAATGAAGTAAACTGCCCTTAAGCTATCTTAAAAAAGTTTCTGGCCTCTCTTTTTACTCGCCTTTTTAAAAAGTTTTGCTGAAATGCAAGTATCACAAAGCAAATTTATACTTTTCAGAATTGAAGCGGAATTTCGGTTTTTATTTGATTTTTTTTTTCAAGTACATTTTGATATCTTTAGCATTACGAAAGTTGCTGCTTATCATTTGCAAACACACTGCTTAAGTAAGTCATGTCCATATAACATGCATATCTTTAATATATATTTTCAACTGTTAATGCAATTTTATATTTCAAAAGCTGATAAAACTTTATGAAATTTATATATATCACAACATATCAAGATCTGCGAAACGCGCACATATTTACACGAAAAGGCGAAAATTCCGCCAGTTGTTGGCAAACCTCGATTTGATTATCTCGTAAGCGTTATTTGCTTTGAGATATTAGCACAAACTGTTCAGTTGGCTTATCTTCCATGTGATGTTTGCACTTTGTTGTTGCTATCTCGCTGGCTCGCACTGTGCCGTTACTTCGAAATTAGCGCTGACAGTCTGTGTGCCACACTATTTGCATATCGCGGCTGAGATAAGTCTATTTGTCAGATTAATTTGTTATTGCATGTAATTAGGCGCAGACACATGAGCACAAAATCCCACACAAATAGCGAACACATGTGATTTAGCTAAGATATGATATTTAGCTATCTTTACACTTAAGAGCAAATTGGAAAATTTCTGCCAAGAGCTGGCAAGCAAGTTCTGGAACGTCATTTAGTTCTGAAGCAAATCTTTTTCAAATTATGTGCCTTTTTCAAAAATTTTTATCCTGAATTCTCATATTTCCTTAACTTCGGTTACAGAACTTAAACTGCCAACCTGAATTCGCGCACGTTTTACGCATTTATGCAAAAAATCAGCATAGATAATTTTGTAGAAATTTTCACTTAAATTACGCTAAAACAAGCGCACCCAAGGCAAATATTTTTGTTTGAAAAATGCGCCAGTTTAGGAAAAAAATAGAATTCGCGCATGAAGTGCATAAAATTTGCGTATATTGAAAGAAAATTGAAGTACGTTGACTGCAAGCGAATGCAATCGAAATATTGGCAGCAGGACGGGAATGGGACGGCAGCAATTTTGTGGCCAGACGCGCCAGCAAATTACATTAAAAGAATCAGCAAAAAATAGAGAGAAAAAGAAAATTGGCCATAATTCGAATGGAGTGGGAAATAGTGTGAGTGTTGATTTGCTTCGGAGGGAGGAGAGGAATAAGTAGAGGTGTATCAAATTCGCAACGCTCAAACGCTCCAGACTGCGCAAGATAGGCGCTATTTTGGTTGTAGTAGTTCTCTAAAAAGAAGCTGTCTTGCATTTCGAAAGAATTTAAAAGTATGCCTTCTTCATAATTGTAGAAGAAAATATTGGGCTTGGGAAAAAGAAAGCGGTAGTTTTTAGTAAAAATATTCAGCATGTTTTTGAATTTAAAAAACATTTTGAACCTTAACCATAACTTTATTGACTCTTTCGATGATAGGTAAGATCGCAGATCTTTCTTATATAGATCGTTCGGTAGATAGACCTAGACCCAAGAGAGTAGCAGCTTTCACTTCAAAATATCCAGTGTGAAAACGAGCGAACCTTTCTCTGGCAGTTTATTGGCCTTCACCATATAAACAGCACATATCTTTATATACGCCTGCGCCGTATTCTTTCCTTTGTTGTAGTTAAATTGTAAAATATGATGTATTGTTTCCTAAGCTTTTAAAACGACGCACCTATCTCAAAAATAATCAACTGATTTGTCTACAGTTAAAAAAGGAGTTGCCAGATGCAGCCAACCGTTTCATAGTGGTGACACTTTCCACTCAAGCGAACGCTTACTTTTTCTCCAAACCATCAAGAGATTTCATTCACTACTTTTTCAATACTTATTCCAAACACAATTTTCGGCATCTCTCTTCTTGAAGTGCTGAACTGAGTAGTCTTAGAGACTGCACTCTTACACCCCGCTTCCCTCTTGCACTGCCACTTTTGGCTCACATTGCCACCCAACAACAAAGCTCAGCAATACTATAAAAACTTGTTTATTTTCGATGCTTTCAAAAAGAAAACATGCATTTTTATGCAGTTTTATGTTTTGAAAAAAAAAGGAAGAAAACTTTTTAAACACTGTGTAAAACAAATGTAAATAAACACGACAGTATTTCACAGCTGCACCGTGCATAATAAAAAAAAGTAACAAAAAGTATCTCGAACTCACCTATGAGCATGCTGCAGAGATACAGCGCTGCGAACGCGTAGCTGCGTATTTTGAAGTTTGCCATCTCGAATGCGTTGTGTTAGTATCTGTGTGTGTGTGTGTGTGACTGCAACTGCGGCGCGTATCTGTGTTATTTATTTTTGCCGCTGCTACTTAGCACTTTTTTTCTATGTCGGTTTGATTTAATTTTAGGCCAAAATAAAACTTTTTCTTATTATTTGTGGTTGCTTCTTGTTTTTCGTGTGTGTGCTTTTTCAAGTATTTTCAAAACTTTGCGCGTTTATGAACTCGCGCACTCGCACGCACACAATTTTTCCGCCTTTTTGGCTTTCCTTTTTGGCGCTACTTTTTCTTCTTCTGACGAGTGTCTTGCGCAATTGGTGGCAACGCTCGCACACGATGTCGTAATATCTGGCGTCACTGACTGGCACATTAACATTTAACGCATTTTACCGTTATTAATGCGGAATTGTTGCTGTTTTTCTTGCTAATGCGTTTATTTGCTGCGCTGCGCTGCGTGCGTGCGTGTGTGTGTGTGTGTGTGTCGTAATTTTCAATTACGCTGCGGCATAACAAGTAATTTCTGCTGATTTGTTGTTGTTATTGTTATGCTTGCTAATATTATTTATTGGCAATTTTGCACTGTTAGCTTTTGTTGTAGAAAATTTTGTCGAAATTTCAACTTTTGCTGGTAGGCGTTTTTATCAGTGTCAGTTGCAATCTTTGGCGCTGTTTAGGCTGCAATAAAAAGAATAAGAAAGCGTGTGAAAAAGTTGCTAATCTTTTTATTAAGCTAAAAATATTAAATTTATTGCAATTAGTAAAAAATATTATGCAAGTTTATGTTATTCGGCTGGTCTCTTGCATACATAAAAATGCAAATTGTTAGCTGAATTTAGCACAACTTTATAATTAATTTAATAAATAATAGCAAGAAATGTTAAAATTCGAAAAAAAACAAAATTTTTGTCAAATATTTCTATGTAAAATATTACAAAAATTTTTAAATAACTGCAAAAGCACGCTCAAAATAAATGTGGCATACTTTTAGGTGCGAAAGAAATTTACTAAGCTCATACAGATAAACTCTGCTGATAGCTAAAATCCGCAGGTGTTAGCTATTTAAGTCTCTTTTCTAAATGCCAAGCCATTCATTAAACGGCGATGTCATTGTCAGTGCTTGAAATGTAGTTGCTGCCGTATCTGTATCTATATCTCCATCTGCTTTTATATTTGTATCTATAGCTGGAAATTCAGACGCGCAAAGTGTAAATCGACGCGCTTAATGCAAACAATAAATTCATGGCCTCATCAATGAACGCGCTTGGAAGCCGCTGAATGAGTCTGAAGCGATTCGCGTGCGTTAGAAGTGCAAGCGCTACAATGAGCTGAAGCACAAAAGCAACAATAACAATCAGCGAAGCAACAACAAACGGAAGCATGAATGAGCCAAGTGAATTGATACGCTGGCAGACAGGCCGACACAAAGAAAAAAGGAGCGCGCACAAACAATTCGAAATTGAAAATGCCAAGCGTTGGCATTTGAATATTGCCAAAGAGCGGCGAGCGAGCGAATGCAGGAAGGCGCAATCAGCCGCGCAGGTTGACGAGTGCGAATGGCATGCGAATGCGTCACAGTCGAGCGCACCGTTCCGTTCTGCGCCGCTCTGTGGGAATGCTTGAAGCCGGCTGCAGACAGTTTTCGTTCCCACAAGCCACCGAAAAAGACATGCCAACTGCAGTCAAGTCAAGTCAATGTAAAGGATAATGGCTAAGAAAAATGTGCAAGCATAGGAAACAAGCTTTGGCAGGCTTTAACCTTTTGCAGTAGGTACATTTTTAAGCTAAAATATAATTCTTGAAATTTGTCGATTTTCTAAAGTAAAAAGTGCGTCTTTTGTTAGTAACAAGATTTCTTTCTGAAATGTCTTATATCAAGGCTCTGTCAGTGTGTGGCTTTTAATAGTAGTTAATCATTCTCCTTTTTTCATTTATTCAGTCTTCTAGACTCGAAAGACCTGAAAGCCCTATTCTGACAGCTAACAACAGTTTGCCAGCTGCTGCTGCTGTCAAACCCAAAAATTTTTGCAACATTGCAAACATTTCATTTCATTTTCATTTTAGCTTCATTTTCTACACACATTCGAAATGAAATATAAAATCGATGTATAACAATACTAGAACAATCGACTATCCTTACATCAACTGATGATCTTTATTCCATAGTTGTTTATGAAGTTCTTTGCTTGGGAATACCCGCTCGTTCGATAAAAAGGCCTCGCATGATGTGTCAGTGATGGAAAGTGGAATTGTATCTACCTTCAAAGTCACGTAAAAGTCATATAAAAGTATAACTAAACAAACGACTTTCGACTTTCGACTATTTGCAATATACAAAAGTCGACTTTTAAAATTTCTGAGAACTGGTCGTTTGATTGAATCATTTTTATTATGAGTCAAGTCGAAAGAGTATGACCTAGAGATCGACTACAGACTTTTTAAATGTGCAAAACTCGACTTGAAAATAAATTTAAAAATATTTTGCGAAAACGTCATTTGATTGAAACATTTAAATTTCAAGTCGAGTCGCAATTTTCGACTTTAAATTAAATTTCAAAACTTTTTGAAAAATAGTCGATTGATTGAAACATTTTTATTTCGAATCGAGTAGCAACTTTCGACTTAAAAATTTATTTCAAAACTGTTTTGAGAAAACTAATCGATTGATAGAATAATTTTTGTTTCGAGTCGAGCCACAAGCTTTCGACTTGTCAGCGCTAGTTTGAAAGTGAAGCGAACAACCCAAAGCCAAGGCAGCGACCTGCAAAAGACCCTCTGCACTTTACAGAAACTGCATAAAAACCGCGCCGCTGCAGCAGCGCAAAAGGGTTAAGTGCATGGCCTGCAAAAAAACAGCGTGTGTGTTCGCAACAGCGACAGGGCCAGCTTAGCATGTTGGGACTGTATCTCGCAGATGCGAGTGCATGGCGGCGCATAAGATAGAGCACAGGTGTTAACGGAAATTGGCGAACATTGCCGGCAACAAAGTTTAAACTGCCAGTGTTGCATATGCAAAAGATAGGAATACAGAAACAACATAAAAATGCTCAACAAGAAAAAACTGCCAAAAGATGGGAAAACATGCAAAGCAGGCAAACACACACACTCACGCACTCGCATGCAAACAAGAATTGTGTGAAAATTATGCGTGTAGAATTTTAAATTTCGTTTTAACGGCGCGCGCATTCTTCTTAACTGTTTGCCAAAGCGGCAACAATAACAGCAACAACAACAACAGCATTCTGTCTGGCAACAATGTATCTGCCAGTTAAGCACCTCAACTGTTATTGTGTGTGTTTGCGAGTGTGCGTGAGATTTTTATCATGGCGCACAAGGTAAAAGCGTTTATCGCAATTTGCTCATAAATTTCTGTTTATTTGTTATTTTTTGTAAAAATTTTTTTCCAAGTAATCGCATTTATTTATTTTTCCCTTTCTGCTGTGTAATTGCGCTCATATTTGCTTTGTCGTTGTCTCTTGCTCTCTTCTTCCTTCGCTCTCTCTCGCTCGCTCTCTCATGTACACACACGCACACATGCATGCCAACAGTTAAGCAGAGGTAAGCCGCAAACGTGTGCGATAACTGCCTTTGCCGATGTGTATGTATGTGCATGTGTTTGTATCTGCATCTGTGAGCAAGCAAACACACACTCACACACTTGGCTGCTTCAGTACCTGTCAAACCAGGTAAGAGCCGCCACAGCCGGTGCTCTGCCTTGGCGGCCAGCGCGATAAAGTCGTTACTACGTTGCCCACCCCTCGCACATCTGCTAGCGCATCCACTACTGCTCCCTATGCGCCACTCCACTGCACGCCCCGCCCCTTACCCCTTACATCTTACACTGGCTAACAGCCGTTCGTTCAGCACAGATCGAGCCACTTTTTTTCCTTCGCTATATTTGTATTTCGTAAAAGCGCTCACAAATAAATAAATAAAGCGAAAAAAGATAGCAAAAGAACGTCAAGCATAAGATAGAACATGGCAGAAATATGCATGAGCAACAAAGCAAAAATGCCACAATTTTTTTATTTTAAGCTTAACACTCTAATGCCCAGCTTCAAATTAAACAACAAATATTTCATCTATGCACTCATCGCAAATGGTCTATCTCAAGCTTTAGTGTGCTGTTACTTGACTAATTTATTAGTTAAATTTGCATAAGGTTCGAAATACTTGAAAATTTTTCTAAAACATACAATTTTTAATAACATATTATTTAGTCTTACGAACTTTTCTCTTTATTTCATTTCGAACTTAAGTAAACTTTCGAAACCCAACAATCCTACGAAATTTTAACTAATTTTGTAGTTGTAAACATTTTGCAAGATTTGAAAAATGTTTGAGAAGTAGATATTGAAAAACATTTTTAAATTTTTAACCAATTAATTTGTTATCATAACTAATTTTTTTGTTAGCATGACTAATCTAAAGTTGCTGTTACTTTGGAGTCGCAGCAAGGGAGTCTACTGTAATAAAGGGTTAAGCTGAAAATTCCCCTACAGAAAATGAGAACTCGACCGTAAAAGCCAGCGAAGTAACGTACAAAAAGTGGCAGCTTATAATTGCTTCTTCTGCTGCTGCTTCTTCTGCTTCTACTTTGGTAAGAGCTTGGCCAGTTGGTGTTAGCAACATATGTATCTATCTTTGTGTCTGCTTCTGTTTCAGCTGCTTTTTGAGTGCTACTACTTAGTGCTATTCTTCTGCTTCTTCAGCTTCTTCAGCTTTGTCTGCTACTTCCACTTCGCCTTCTCATGCTTTGTTCTTTATTCTGTTTTCTTTTAGGTTTCTTATAACTATAAAGTTTTCGAAAAATTATTATAGTCTTTTTTAGCTTTATATTTTGCTCAGTTCCGATTTCTTTTGGCCTTAAGTGGCAATAACTTTTATTGCTGCTGTTTATGTCTGAGGTGAAGCGCTATCACGCTGTAGGGATACTTCGAAATCGCTCATGACTCACTGGCAATTAGCTTGAATGTCACTAGTATGCTCAATGAAACATTATTAAAAAAGCAATAAAAAAGATTTCATAAGAAATTTCGTTTTTTTCGCTTATGACGATGTTCAGAATTTGATCAGGCCGCCATCGTTGGCTATTGTCCTTTTTCTTACCAATCAAAAGACCTTGCCTTTAAGCCTATTGTGATATGTTTAGCCTGGTTTATACTGAGATATGTTCAAATTGTTAATTGATTACTCTTTAAAGCTGCCAAAAGGAATCTCAGCATGAGTCGAAATGCAGTTTCTGATTCACCTGCATCAAAGCTTAATAAATGAAAAAAGATTTCCAAGCTTAAGCTATGATGGCTTTCTATGAACATATGTATAATGATCCCTAGATTTCTCTCGTATGCTCTTGACTCTAAGGAAGATAACCAGCTGATATCGCTACGATCGGACCCATTAGGGTCTATGCGTGACCCAGGTAACATAAGCTCAACTATATTCTATGTCCAAGCTTTATAAAAATTTAAGTTTTTTATATATATTTGAAGTTCGAATTCCGCAAGCTTGTCCCAAGTGTCACTAACTGACCGATTCTCCCAAGTGTCACTAACAGCCCTATTCTGGCGGAAGTCACAAAATTCACAATTCATTATATTGTACCAATTGATACTTATTTTTATTCCTACGGAAAAATAATATTTGAAGTGACTACTAGATCGGTATAGGGCTGTCAGTCTCATTTATGTCAGCTGATGCCAAACGAAATTAGTCACTTACTCAGCGTGAACTTCTTCTCCCATTCTTTTTGTAAGAGTTTTACATTCCAAAAGTCCAAAAAAACATGAGAACTACTTCAAGAAAACAAATTTTTTTTCCAAGTCAAAGACATTTTTTGTCGCTACAAAATGCTGCCATAAATTGCAAAATAGCAACAACCACAGCAACAAAACAGTGACAACAAATTGTGCGCCGAGCAAACTCTCAGCTGAACTATAAATAAAAATAGCTAATAAAAAATGAATGGAAAAAATTGTGTGTTTTGTTTTCGTTTCATTTTGGCTCACTCATTTTGACCGCAGCAAGAAATCGGCTGAGGGAGGGAGGGGGGGAGGAAGCACGCCGACAAAATGCGGCCAAAACCAGTTGACGCTCTCGCGACGGAAGCGTCGCCGCACGTTTTTTTCCGACTACTTTTCAAATGGAAATACCAGTTTTTTGCATTCCTGTTATTTGTTGTTCCAAATGATCGACGTAATTTTAAAATATTTGAAATATTTTTTTAAAAGAATTTTGGCTTTTATGCCAAATATATTTTTTGTTGTTTTGAAACTTTTTCAAAATTTTTTCATGTCATTTCAAAAGTTTGTCGCGCTAAAATTGCAAATTTTAAAAATAAAAATTTGGCCAAAGTTTCATAATTATTTTTGAAAATTATTTTTAAAATTTATGAAAATGATTTAAGTGTTCCAAAAATTTGCTATTGGTTTGAGTTAAGCAATGTTTTTGTGAATGATTAAATTTTAAATAAAGAAAATTGTTTTTAGAACTTTTAAATATTCTTTCAAGTATTTCAAACAGCTCACAAAATTACGCTATGGCGCAGATGTCTGCGTTATCATAAAATTTCAAACAATTTTAAAGCTTCGATTTGCTGTTTGGAATTTTACTAAACTAAAATTAAAACTATAAATAAATTTCAGAAGTATTATCAAAATATGAAAAGTTTGTTAAAGTTTGCTTTCTGAAAATATTCACAAGTTTTATGAGTATTGCTAATTTTATATAAAAATAGATCAAAGTATTCATGTGTTAAATTATAAAATTGATATATGTAGTTTTAAAAAAAGATTTCAAGCAGTTTATAGATTTGGAGCAATATTTTAACATTATTATATTTTAATATTATAACAAAAAATAGATTAAAAAGCTTTACAAAAGCCGAATTTCAAAGACTTTTGCCTTTCGAACACCTTTGAACGCTTTTTAAATTTTTATAAATTTGACTAATAATTTTTGAAATATAGTTCTTAACGAATTGAATAATTTCTTTGAAGTACATATCTGTCAAGATTCTGTAAGCTTTTCTTTAAGTTTCTGTCATGTTTTTTGAAGCGGATGTGAAGTTTCTGCATAGTTTCTGTACAATTTTTTTGAAGTTTTTCTGAAATGTTTGACAACTTTCTTTGGAGTTTTCGTCATGTTTTTTTGAAGACTTTCTTTAAGATTCCCTCAAGTTTCTTTTAAGTTTTTTTTCCAATTTTTTTCCAGTTTATGTAAAGATTCTTTAATGGTTTTCTTGAAGTTTCTAGCATGTTTTTTGAAATTTCTCTTTAACTTTCTATCAGTTCTCTAAAGTTTCTGCCGATTCCTTGAAGTTTTTGTGAAAATTTCTTGAAATTTTCCTTCAAGTTTTTATGAAGTTTCTGTGCAATTTTCTTGAAGTTTTTATAAAGTTTCTGTAAAATTTTTTTCTAAATAATTTTTGTTCTTACACGCATTTCTTAATAGATCTGTTAAAATGTCAAAATAGTTCATATGATTTGTCAGGAGCCTTAAAGCCGCTTTTAGTCTTTAGCATAGATCAGCGCTGTGTGAGATTATTCGAAAAAAATATCAATTAAATATAAATGCTTTTAATTAACACATACAAAATGAACATATAAAAATGCAAACACATCTGCTGCTTTTATGTGAAAGTGTTAACAACTTTTTTAAGTACATTTTTGCCAATTTCAAAATGTTTATAAAAAGTTAAATGGGCTTTTAAAATATGTGCAGTATTTTTGTAGCTATTTTGTGCATATGCCGTAGTCGCTTTTGAATACCTTTTTTTTTTAAACTAAAGCACATTTCTTTTCTTAAAATTAAGTAAAAATTTTTTGCACTTTTTGTTGCACTTTGTTCATTTCTGCCGGTTCTTTTACACAATTGTCAGCTTCTTTTTACCTTTTTACCTCTTTTAGATGCATAACTATTTTTGAAAATTCATTCAGCCATTTTTTTAAATATTACTAAACAAAAACACTAACCGTTTACTACACGTGAACGCTGCTGGGCGTGACACACTGCCACAATTTGCGATTTGCGCCTTTGTTCGTTGCTGCGAATTTGTTGCTGCCAGCGAGAAATTCGCCAAAAAGTTGTTGCACTGGTTTGTGTTGTTGTAAATTTTATTGTTGTATGTTTTTTTCGCTTCAAATTGAGCACTACGCACAGTTAATTGATTTGGCCTTTATTAACGGCCACGTTAAATTCAATTCACACCAAATTTTCTACAAACGTTTCTCGTCGCTGTGTCGCGCCGTTCTCGTTATCGTCTCGCACTTCTCGCCAGCGTCAAATCTAAAGCGTACTCGCCGCGTTCGTCGCTCAAATAGAACTGAAGTTGCTGCGCGCCGTCACAAGCCGCCAGAGTGGCAGTAGCGCATCGGAGCAGTGAGTGAGTGCGTGAGTGAGCGCGTGTGCGTGAGTATCTGTGTGTGTCACTGAGTGCCTTCAATGTGTTGGAAGTGGATTTATGCGCCGCTGACGCTTTGTGAATGTGTACTGCACGCTGCGCTGCTCGAGTCGGAACTGAAGTTGTGTGCGCCTGGCGGCTGCAACATGCCCACAAAGGCAACTGCAGCGGTCTTCTTTCCATGTGTGAGTGTGTTGTGTTGGTGCTGTTGCGCAACATATGCGCGAGAGAGTGGCGAGCGAAGAGAGCGACTCATGTTGCCAATTGGAAATGTTGCTCTGATCTGAGATGCATCTAACCAGAAGCTATACATTTACATATGTATTTATATAGAAAAGTGGCGCTATAGAATCAAACAAATTTTCTAAAACATATTAGAATGTCCTTCAAGCATATGTCATAGATACATATATACTATACCTATAAGTTGTAGTAAAATAGCTCATTATTAATGCCAGAAATTTGAGGCTTTATTTTTCATAGTTTAAATAATTAAATTTAGGTCCTCTTCGGCAATCCAAATTTTGTATCATCCTACTTTACGCCTAGCTTACCGGATATAGGAATATCGACGGTAGTTTTGGCTAGCTCAGGTTGTCAGGGTTGGTTTGTTTGACCCGCCATATCCAGTCAGAGGTATACAAATTATTAAATCAATAAAAAATACATGCAAATAAAGAAAAATATAAAATTTGAAATGGCCTGAAAAAACCGAAAAATATAAATGGAACACCTCACCCTTCCGTTGAACTGCTACTCAGCCATGATATGACTCGAAGCCATGATATGACTCGAAGCCATGATATGACTCGACGATTGCCACGATTTTATCGACATTCTTGACAATTGGTGGTGCATCTTTGACATCGAAATTATCGGAAAGGAATTGAAGAAAAAACAATTGTAAACAATGTTCGATAATTACAGCTTCAAAAAGAGCACTAGCCTTCAACAAAGAGTATTAATTAATAATTTCTACACAGCAACTATGATGGCTTATGTCAATGATTTATCATAGCTCTCAATCATTTTATTATCTCTGCATATATGCCAAATGTCATCAAGATCGGAGAGAGAGATGGTCATGAATGTCCACAGGTAAACAATTCTTCGAAGAAGAGTATTTCTGTTTAGTAAGAAAATCGTAAATTTGCTGTAATTTTCTTATTACTAAACTAACATATAGAAAGGTGAGAAATTTATAGGAGCTCTTTCTCTTGCCGGCGATTTCTGTTAACGCTGTCTAATTTCGCTTTCCACCAACAAGAAGCAGCAGACAACATAATCAACAGGTGCCGCTAACAAAATGACATCACGTTTGCGTATCTGTGTATGGGGGAGTGTGGTAGCAGAGCGCAATTGAGGCTGATGTTGTGAGCGTGTGGGTATAGCAACAAAGGTTGCTACTGAGCAGCGACTGGCAACATGCATCTTTACTCTAGCGTACTCACAAATTTCCAAATTTCGAAGAGGAGCAATTGCATTTTCGAACTTCCCATTAAAATTTTATTACTGGCAGTCAACAGATACATGTTGCTGAGAGTAAATATATTTATATACATCTGCTATAGGAAAATGTTTATGCATGCAAATATTATAAAAAAAGGCATGTTTAAAACCAAAATTTGCATAATTAAAGACATTGTGAAGTGGAAGTGCTTGTTTGAGATTCGTAGCAGAGACATTTTGGGAAATTGAATAATGTCTACAAACATTTTTTGCTTGAAAATGTGGCTCAGATTTGAAAAGTTGGGCGTATTTATTAAGTAATAAAAATTCGATTTGCTTCTTTCGTGTGTCCCCTTTCTTTTGTGGCAATGCATAGCTATGTACATACACAAGTCATTGAGAGCGACTACATATCATCACACTCCAGAGCGTGAGCTATGGTATGTCCTACAGGACACGAATTCCCGCCGTAAGTAAAGTGGGTGGCAGTGGGTCGGGGTTAACATATTAAGTATTTTGCAATTAATACTGTTTTGTATATAAATGAAGTAAGTTAAACATAACTAAAACAAGTTTCTGATCAATTTTGAAAAACCAAAGTAAATATTCAGAGAAAATGAGCATATTTTGCTGAAATTTAGGAATTGGTTAGAGGAGCCTCCACTGCATGCAAATATTTAAAACTCCTAATTCTTTTGAAGCCTTTTCCATGCTTCTTTTAAAGTTTTGTATTAAAAATATATTTTGTAGATAAAGAATTTCCCAAAAATTTGCGCTGAAAATATTAAACAATTAAAGCATTTTACATTTCCCTGCAACTTTTGAACTCAATTCAAGCCAAAACAACAAATTAAGGTGTTGCTTTGAGTGTGAGTGTGTGTGTGAATGTGCCTTTGTGTAGAAATATAAATCACCGCACAAAAGATAACATCAATATTTCACACACAGGCAGAACAGACGTACACACTGCTTGCCCCCATACAGAAAAGGAAACAATTTAATTTATAAAATGAAAAGTGCGAGCAGAAGGAAAAGGGAAAAGGCCAACAACGCAGACAAGCACCAAAGCAAAGAAGCAAAAATAATAAATGGTGTGAAAATTGCAGCAGCATTGCAGGCGCACACAAAAAGGATATCTTGCTCATGAACACATATGTAGCTCTAAGCTTTGCGTGTATGAGCGTATGTGAGTGTGTGTGTGTTTGAAGAAGATAGCAGGGGCACTGCGCGCAGCATGCAAGGAAGTTGAAGTTGCAATTGGCACCAAAAGCAAAGCATATAGATTTTTTGCCCTAAAAGGCGCCGAATATAAAGCTAAATGTGGCAAAAGCACGCAGCTGCGTGGTGGACGAGGAAGGGGAAGGAGGTGATGAGTGTGGCAAGCGGTAGCGATGTGAAAAATAAGCAAAAACAAAAAGAGGGAAACCGACAATGAGAAAAGCAGCAGCAGAAAATCGGTTATAAATCATTGATTGAACCAAAATTACACTCACACGCACACACACACATCAACACACACGCATATGTATTTTTATATATGTAGTTGTGCGCGAAATGCAAGATAAATCGCATGCGATAAGCATTTCAGGCGCTTCCAAATAATATAGTAACCACATATAAACTGTAACTGCAATGTGTTGCCTAGCCAATAGGCGCGCATGCAATAAGGACACTCCGGCACACTCTTTGACATTTTATTAAGCATTTCGGCCTACAAGTGCGCAGACAATAAAAATGAAATTGTCACGCTTTAAGCCAAAGGCCAGAGGGGTGCAACAGCAGTAGAAGGAGGAACAAAGACAAAGCACAAAGTGACAAAAGCATTTAATGTGTCATATAGCGTAGCATACTTATAGGCACATGCCAGCTACAGTCATGCCAAATTAGTGACAGCGATTGCAGCAGTTGTTGCACTCTCGGCAACAATTGCAATATGCCGCAACGAATGCGCACAATTTTGCGGCCTTAAATGTCCTTTCATATGTGGCATGGCGGCTAACGCATAAAAGTATGCTACATAAATTAAAATGCAATTCGCTTCTGTCAAAATAACTGAGCAGGCGATGTTCGCTTCGATTTAGAGTAGATTTTCTAATAAGCAGATAAATTGAACATGCACATATGTATGTTGTTGTAATTGAAGAGTTGACAGCTCGTGGTTCGTTCTAAAAAGGATAGTCGTCGTCAGCGCGCAGTGGGCCATAGATCTTGCGAAGAATTTTTCTTTCGAACACCCCAAGAGCTTCCATATTCCATACCTCTGTTATCTCGTTAACTATTGTGTTGATCAAAGATGGCAAACTGGATTATACATTATCCATTATACAATCGTTGGTGGTGATGATAACAATAAATCTCCGCTGATTGCTTTGCTTATTTTATGAACGTTCAAATGCCGCTTAAAGCAATCAATTTGTGTGGGCAGTTCTCGAGTTAGCATAGCTCAAAGATGCGTTAGGGTGTGTGCCAGCAACTACACACTTGTTATTATATCACACACACACACACACATAGGCATGCATAATTGGCGCATGTGTGCAAAATTGCATTGGAATATAGTTACTTATCTTTTGTGGAAAACAACGCAGTATCGCCGCTGCTGTTCATGCCACTGACTGCAATGTGGCATGCCACATTTGTAACGCGCATTGTTGCAGACAATTTATGCAGCGGCTTGCATTTAGTTCAATTGCCTTCGGCGTTGCGCAGGAACTGTCGCTAAAAGGTTGCAGGAAATTGAGTGCAATGAATGGAAACAGTTCGCCCAACCCGGCGAGCAATTTTAAAACAGTTTTTCATTGTTCATTCAAAAATTATTTGAAAACTGTTGGCAAAATTAACGACTTCGAATTGGGTCTCCGGGTCGTCCGAGTCCTCCTACCAGCCTTTGCTGCCATAATAATTCACGCTGTACTGAACTGCCAAAGCAAGCAACCCTACTCAATATTTGCAATTTCATTTAGTAGTTTTGGAAAAGTGTTCAATTTAAAGTGCCCACCCCTTCGCTTCGGCAGTCCCCTTGTGCCTTGTGCTGACCTTTGACGCGTGTTTGGTGTTTACGCCTCGGCGGGTGGCGCATTTAATCAATTAAAATAGTGCAAGCGCAACGGTTAATTTGAAAGTTCCGTTCATCCTGCCTGCTGGTGTGTGCGTGTCTGTGTGCGTGTGTATGCATATATTGCCGCATATAGCGCAGCAGCAGCGGCTTAAACGGGCTGCTGCTAATGAAGAGGTTTTTAATGTAATTAACTTTTAGGAAAGATTTTTATGAATGAAGTTGTCACAAGAATCTGCTTTCCATCGCCATTTTCTGAGTAAAATTTTAAATGCAATTTAATGCTCCTTTAAAAATGTATTTAAAAAAATATTTTATGCTAAAGAAGAAAGCAGAAATTTTTGTTTTTAGAGAATGGAAAAAGTGGTCAGAAAGTTTGTTCAATATCTTGAATGTATTTGCTATAATTTTTCTTCTTCTTTTTTGGCTAAAAAAGTGAATAAATCTTCATTTCTGATATATTCGAATCTGTCGCTTTCTCTCCCTCTATTTATCTCTGCCTCTCCTTCTATCGGTATTTCTATCTGTATCTGTAGCTCTAGATTTATTTCTATCTCCATCTCCAGCACTTTATTTTCTTCTGTTTCTGTGTCTATATTAATCTGTCCCTCAGCCCCCCTCTCTCTCTCTCCCTTCACTTCTTTCTATCTCAGTATCCCTTTCTATTTCTATATCTATCTGTATCTTCAGCTCCATCTATAATTCTATATTTCTCTTTCTTTCTCACACACTGAGTACCACCAGCACAAAAGATGCATTCGGCGTCGACTTATTAAAAAGAAATTTTTCATAACAAAAGCAATAAAGTGATAAAACCTTGAAAAGTGCAGCGCACTGCTCTTCAACTTTAAAAGTCGAAATCCAAAAAAAATATGACACAAAACCGAGTGCTGAAGTTTTTTAATTAATCATGCGCTTTTAAGAAAACCCATTAAAATGGCATTTCGAGCGGCGAAAACCGCGCTGCCACTCTTCAAGAGTGCCGCATTGGCCGAAATGGCTTTTAACACCTTTTCTTTGGCGGGCATTTAATGCAGCTCTGCGCCGTCCTTCTGAGCAATTGTCATTTTTGACAAATGGTTGAGCAGCAGAAATGCATATTTGACTTCAACCGAAAAGAAAGAAAAGGAACATTTTTATCATTAGCGCGATTGTGCCAGAAGCACGCACGGGCTGCAGATACAGATACAAATGCGACTGCGACTGCAGGTAAAACTCTCAGTAGAACTTAATTGAGCAATAATGCAGAAGGATAGTGTAAATGCATTCGGGCAAGTGGTTTATGACAATGAAGTCGTAATGAAGGAACACGTTGGAAAAAGATGCCCAGCTGAATTCCTCGTTGTTAAATCCCTGCCAGCAATTCATTGACCACACAGCCACAGCAAGTTCCAAGGTATACCTGTCGGTTTTTAAGTGCATTTTGTGAAAAATTTAATATAATATTTTTATTGCGGAAGAGAATAAATAAAGGCAACTATTTTCCCGGCTCAAGTGTTTTGAGCAGCATGTTTACTTTTCATAAAAATGTTATGAGTCCGAGAAGACTAGCACGGATAAGCCAGCAAAGCATCATAAACCTAGTGCACCAATTTAGTTGGCCAAAAAATGGTGTATTATATAATACTTTCTCTATCTGTTATCTTTCGTCGGTTTTCAGTAAAGTATGGCTTTCTTTTAAGCCAAGGATTTAGGTTATGCCCAATGGTCCGCAGATTGATGTTGGTTCCAGTTTCAGATTCAAGTTCTCGGAAGTTCCTTTTCTGGCGAGTTGATTTGGAATTGTTTTCTCAGTAAAGCCACTACAATCCTGGCTGCTAGTCCTTGAATCGAAATGAGGTGAACTCGCTGATGTTTTGCCAGACATATAAGACTCTTTACTCCTGCTTCACTTCATCGATATACCATACATAACTTTGGTCTATTCTGTTCCCATTTAATATCAATTTGGAACTGTTAAAGTGATGTTGCTAGTGAATCTCGAAATTGTTTGAAACTCCTTTCTATGTTTATAAAGATTATAAAAAAGCAGTCAAGTGCGAGTCGGGCTCGCTCACTGAGGGTTCCGTACCAGAAATACCCTTTTTAGCGTTCGAATTTAGTTTCTCTTTGCCCGTCTGGCCACACAATTTTAGACATTTTGGCCTACATCTTCGAAACCAATTCACCTAAAAATATGAAAAAAACATTTTTGGAATCCACGCACGTAGCCCTTTCTAACGATACCCCACAATATGTAAACAACAAAAATTTTTCGCTAAGGAAATTTTTTACTATGGTATTCTTAAATAAAATTAAAAAAATAGAAAAACAAATAAATCGAAAAAAGCTGCAGTTTTCCAGTAATCTATGACTAAAGACCTACTAATTCTGATTTTATCAAAATTTTAGCTTAAGAAATGTAGAAAACCAGGAGGGGGTATGGTAATTTTTTCGACATTTTGTGCTATATCTTCGAAACCACTTCACCGAAAATTACAAAAAAATATGTTTGGAATCCATGGACGTAGCCCTTTCTAATGATATCCCACTCGATATAAACAAAAAAATTTTTTTTCTGAGGGGGTCATCTTAAATAAAAAAAAAATAAAAACATAAAAAAATCGAAAAAAGCTGCACCCTTACTGTAATGCGTGATAAAATACCTAGTTACTCCGATTTTATCAAAATTTTAGCTTGAGAAATGTGCTGTGCATATTGGATCATGTGGGGACAGGTCGGTTTTTCTCTTATATCTTTTGAACCTGTTTACATAAAATAAAACTAAAATACATTTTATAATCTATGGACATAGCCCTTTCTAACGATACCCCACACGATACGTTTTAAAAATATTTTTATTTTTTTTCTCCGACCCGAAAACCTTTAAAAATTATAAAAAAATATTTCTAAAAATATTTCTTAACTTTTTATAGTGAAAATGTGCTTAGGTTATTAAGACCTAACACCGTGCCAAATTTCAGATTTCTACGATTAAAAAAAGGTCGTTTTATATACACACTCCCAAAACAAAAGTGACATAAGTGTTCCCGTTTTTTCCCTTTTAGGGGAACGGAACCCTAAAAATGGTTATATTCAGTTGTTTTGAGTGCCTGCCCTTGACTTAAAAATTGTGTTCCTTAAAATTATGATGCCACATTTTCTTCTCATGCACCTGTTCATGCTGTTTATACTATTCCTCAATGCCTTCAACTCAATTCGCCATGCTTTTCACGCCGATTTAATTAGTTTTTATGTGTGTAGGAAAGAGGGGGCGAAGAAGATAATACACTTCAACACTTCTGACTAGTGACAGTGCCTCACCGACAGCGTTGCCTCAACTAAAGCAGCTTGTTATGCCAACTACGGCAATTGACAGTTACAAATTTGTATGGGCTGATTTTAACCCCAGATAGGCGAGCAGCTGGAAATTTTATTCGGTGTCAAAAAATGCCCATAATTTTAGCAGCTATTTTTTTTTATTAAAATGCTTACTATACAGCATGTGAATTGTATGTAGATGATGAGCATACACTCAACAGCTGTCAAGGGTTAATCACTGCTATCACGGAGAAAACTGCTCAATTTCGTTGAGCACGTAATGGCGCTGTCAATGGGATTTTCGTGTAATTTTGACAGTTTCAATAGAAACGCTTTTTTTGTTCGGCGCCTTATTTACAATCCTTATACGCTGCTATCTGTATGTATGTGTATATATGTATATGTGTGCGACTATTTGGATGGCATGGATAAGGTAGCACACCTTTTGTGCTTTCATGCACGCGCAGGATTAACATTTGTTTCAGCTGACATTGACAATTGACAATGTCTGTATGTGTATGGCTTCTTCCTTTGTTAGGGATCACGCATGGCTTTTAATGAAATTTGGTATTATTTTCGACTTTTTGTCTTATTTCTTTTTTCAACAAATTCGTGTTGTTGTCTTTGTATGTGACTAGCAAACTATGAGCTGCTTTCATTGGAAATTCATCAAGTGTAAGAGCGTATATATTAATTAAAATGGTGTGCAGTAGCAATGGCAACACTGAAAGTAGTAGTAGATCGGGCAGTGTTTGGGTACATGAGCTGAATTTGATATGCGTAGCCGGAATTGTGCTGCAGGACTTTGTCATTGTGGTGCGCAATGTCCTTTTGTTCATTGCCAACCAATATAGATAGAGAAAGAGAGGAGGGGAGATGAAGAGAAAGTAACGCTGTGTCCCTCGTGACCTTATTATGCTGAAATTGTAATTAACCTTCTCGCATAACAGCAAATTATCTTAAACGTTGTACTCACCCACTTTTGTGGCAAAGCGACAGCCGAAAAAAAAGTGCCGAAATGTTGCCATGATGTTTTCTGTTTTATTCGAAAAGGATGCCGACAACCGAAAGTGTGGAAGTTCATTGTATCATGACAGCAACGTGGAAGGGGGATACGCTGCGGCAGGCACTATGTCTCTAATAACATATTGACTATATTATATTTTTACTATCGCAAGGAGCTGACACGACCAATTTACTAAGTATAAGCAAAAGATTTCAGAGTAGCAATGTTGGACATCTTGATTTAGAGCAGGGGTAGCCAACCCAAGTGATCTCGCGGATCGCATATGTGGAAAATGTTCGGAAATGGCCGGTAAAAATGGCGGACCGCGCGTTGGTCTCTACGATTTAGAGCATGCTTTTCAGAGCAACCTAAAAAATAATAAGTGATTAAGAAAAAGAGCATCTTAGTCTACCCCCTAAGCTGCTCTCCCTTCTCTACGTCTCTGAGCCTTTGCAGGAAAATCTGCTTGTCGGAAAAAAGTCGCTTTAATTAACTGCGGCAAACATTTGTCAACAATAGCGCCTCGAAAAGTGAGCCGAAATGAAGTTGGAAATAGTAAACCGCAGCAAGGATTTAGCTGAGGAGCAGGCAAAGGTGCGAATGGTAACCCTGGCAGCGCGCACGTGCAGCAAACGCTGCTGCTGCTGGCGGGCTTCAAAGATGCTACATGCGACACCAACGAATTTGCACGCTGTGCAGGGAGGGTGAGTGGAGTATAGAGGAGAAGGAGAAGCCAGCAGGCAATGTAAATGAAAGCGAAAATGCAGCGGAAAAGAATGCACGGCAAAACGCAAAAGTGTAACCGCAATGAGCAGCAGCAGGGCGGGAGCTACGGGGCGGGGTCAAGCCATCCAAGTGTGCAATATGCCTTTGCAAATTTAAACAGCTGCTGTTTGGAGTTGTGCATGTGTGTGTGTCGGTGTGGCATGTGGCTCGCGTTCCTCCTACGCATGCTGCAAAATGAGCTGAATATGAGACGAAAATTGCTGCAGAGTTCTTAGGTTCCGTTGCATTCTGAGGGAGTGCTGAGGGAGTGCAAATAGCATGCCAACGTGCCTGACCTTTAGTGGAGTGGGTGGAAAAAAACAGAGCTCATAGTCAATGAGGAACTCTTGAGCAAGAAGAAGTCCAATATGAGAACAATTATCGTATGTAAATTGTATTGCCTTAGTCACAGTTCTATAAACCGATAGCTGTTAAAAATACTGGAGGGAAGGAAGTTTTTAGATTCGACAAATTTATCGAAAATTGACCCAAAATTCTTCAAAAACATAAAGTTTTTTATAGTAAAAATTTTTATTTCAGCACTGTCAGAAAAAGAAAATACTTTTTATATTAATTACTGTTGCTTCTTCTTCTTCTTTCTTATAAAGTAATAAATATTAATCTTTCTATAAAGCATGATTGCCCGCTTTGAGTTAACTTGTAAAAAAGTTGCAGGCAGTTCGAAAGGAGACGTTCTATTAAAAATTGAGCACTTTAGTTTTGATTTAAAAGAAATCTTTTTACAGCGCCATAAAGTATGCTACACTACGCTAATATAATGCGCAGCTATTGATATTCACTTGATATCTGCCATATACTATATATAAAAAAGGTTCAAGCTACTGCCTGCCAGCTTAAGTGCAACTTAAGTTGAATGACACCAACAAAAAATCAACAGCAACAACAACAAGAAGCAGAACAATAAAATAAAGGAAGCAGCCTTGCCACAAAGAAGAGCCCAAAATGACCAACAACATGAGGGTCATTACTATTACAAACGCGCAAGGACATAACAAAAGCGTAAAAGCGTATTTTATATGTCAACACTATGTGCCACACAAAGAAGTGGTGAAGGAAGGGAGTAAGGACGAAAGTAAGTGCGGCGGCTGGTGCTGAGTGTTGGTTGCCAAAAGGCTGATATCCTTAATAATAAAGAAAGTGGCATGAAAAAAGTGCGCCTGGCATAAGTACAAAAAGGGCAAGCGCGCCAGTCGCTGGTCAACAATATCACAAAAGAGCCAGCGCGAAGCAGGGGTTGAAGGGGTGAGCTGCGAGGCCGGGATAAGTGCATAAATCCACTGCCTTTGCTACGCTACAAAACGGGTCTTTCCGGCAGCAACAGCAGCAGCAGGATAATAATAATAGCGGCAGCAGGACAGCAGCTTACAAAAAAGGTTGCGGTTTAATCCAGTCTGCGCTCCCACCCGAACACCCACATCCTTTTCACTTTGTGCCCAAAAATATGCTACACTACAGCATACAACAATTTTCGAAAATAACATTAATAAAGCATATTTATGGGCGCACAATGCCACAAGTGGGCGTGTCTGTGTGTCTGCTGTTGCCTCCGCACTTTGAGGCAGTTATTTTTCATTATTTCATGTTATTATTTTTTATGTGTGAAAAGGAAGAATATGCGTGCGCTTTTGTTTTGTTGTAGCATCCTTTGCAGTTGCTTTGCATTTTCCATTAAGACTGCTGCTTACTATTAGGCGCCGTAGTTGAGCACGTCTGGTCTGCCAGTTTGAATGGTCGCGTGATTTCGTTTAGTATATTAAAAGAACGCCAGATATTTGCGCCATTATGCTCAAGGCCAGTGAGCGGAAGTGAGAGAGAGCGAAAGAGAGAGCGTGAGTGACAGAGAGAGAAGGCTAGTAGTGAAAGCCAATAAAGCTGTTAATTGGCATATTTATTAGCTAAGAGGAATACTGGTAGTATAATGGAGGAATAGTATATAAGATCGGACTATTTTTGTCTACTTTAAAATTCTGGTGTTAATATCTAAATTCTTCTTTCGGGTGCTTGTGGTTCCAATAATTATTCTCTGCTTAAAAGTTCTTGCTCCTTGGTTGTTCTCGTTCAAACTTAGTTCTCTGATTAAAGCCCCTCTTTTCGCTTCATGTAGTTTCAAACTTAATTCTTTTCTCTGATGTCCTTGTGATATCAAATATATTGCTACTTTCTCCTGGTTGCTTTTGGTTCCAAATTTAGAAGAAGGAACAAATTCGCTTTCATCTCTTCACTTGGTGCTTACATGTTGTCGAACTGTTCAACACAGCTCTGCTTTTTTCCATTTCCACTTTTCCAAAAGGTGCCAAAATGTTCCAACATGCCATCAGCCGCGCTCTACAACCCAAATGTTAGCCAGCACGCCATGTGGCCATGTGTCCGTAAAGCAAGACACCTTGTCCTTGTGCATTAAAAATCTAAGGCTTCCTGCAAAGTGCAAAAAAGCAACAACAACAAACGCAACATAGCGTGCGGTTAAGGTCCTGCCGTGTGTTGTAATGTTATTTTGTAATTATTACGTTCGTAGAGAAAATTCCTGTGAAGTGTATGTATGTATGTACATGTGTGCATGTGTGTGAGTGTAAAGTATAAGGGCTGCCTTTGTTGCGGTTTTGCCTGCAGTTTTTGTGAAAAATATAAATTTCCTTTTCTGCCAGCGTTTTACCTTTCAAATTAGCTGCGGCGTATTAACTTAAAGCTGATGTTAATTTAGTGCTGGAATATTTTCACAGCAATTCAAAAGTTGCTCTTAATGAAAACTTTCATTGTTGGGCAAAACTTTGAATTTAAAAGCATACGAATTTATTGAAAATTTTTTTGCTGGCATTTCAAAGGTCGCTTCGCTTCAAAAAGTGTACAAAATGAAAAGATAAACAACTTAAATTGAAGAATTTTTCTACAAAACAATTAAACAAAGAAAAATGCGCGCTCGCAGACTGAAGAAAAAATATAAACTATGTACTTGCAAAAGTAAATATTTGTAGTAGCCTGCATGTCCTGCGAGCAGAGATTCACATGCTAGCGACATCTTCCAGGTAGTCGCACTTGGCTGCTTCTTGATAACTCGCATCTTTGATTGCACAATTTTCGAGGCAATGTTTGCACAGAGTTGTTTATATATATTTAGCTATTATCTTTGGTATGGAAAACTGCTGCTAGAAAGTCCTTAAAAAAATAAATAATATGCTGTTGGATAATTGTGAAAAACAATAAACAGCGCAGGTAACAGATAGTAAGGAGAGGCCAGCTTCAAGCTGACAGTCTGCAAGAGCTAATTACCAAACTATTTTAGAGAAAGGTCCTTGCAGCGGGATTAAGCGATGTTTTTGTGTAAAAATTGCCAGCGGAAGAGAGCTGCGAACCTGAGCTTAGTTTGAATAAAATCAAAATTTCCGATCTGCTTGGAAAAAATTAGCTACCTTCAAATGCCAGAGCAAGCTTCTGTCAAGGATATTGATCGATTCTATTAATGTTGCACAGTAGCCATGAAATTCTAGCAGGATTTTCAACCAAGCAAGATAGTAAAATAAATAGATAAAAAAGCTGACAATCGAGGGCTTTTTCGAAAAGGACATCTCATATATAGAAGCAGGTTTAGACGACCTTTTAAAGAGGGCTTTAAACAAACCAATGAAATAGTCAGGACACTACAACGATTCAACTTAAAACTTTGTTTAACACAAAGTATAGAAATATGTACATATGTTGGAATAGGTTCTGTAGTTCTAGCAAGGGTTGCCATCCAGCAAGAGACCAAAATTTAAAGGACATTTCATGCCCAGCTTTGTGCTGCTTCGCTTGAACTGTTGCTTAAATTTGGGATTAAATTTGGAAGGAAACTAGATACTCGCCTCTGCCATCCATATTCATCCCTGGTCTACCTACGTTTCTGAGGCAAGTGCCAAAATGTGTTGACATTTCCGGCATGCCACACAATTTATGTTTAAATCTATTTGTGCTTTATATTACCAAAATTATCAAAACAATGAAAATCTAAGCCTTTAGCTATTTCTCACAAAAAACAAAGGGACTATTTTAGTAGAAAAATATCGAATTACATAAAACACAAAAACCGCGATCAATCATATACTCGTATATTGACATTTCCTCCCGGGGAACAACTGTCGCAGCACAACAGAAGCTCCAAAAGCGATCACTTACCTTTTGCCTGAGCACGGAAGCCACCTTGAGATGCACGCATTTTTACGCTCGTTGCGCAATTTGGCACTTTTCTCGAGCACATGGCTTCAAGGATCTTGCGCTACCCTCTCTCTGCTGCAGGCACATGTGCGTGTGAGTATCCTTTTCACAGATGCCACGATCGATCTGGCTGGCTTCCTTCGTATTTCAATTGTGTCACTTTCAACCACCAGGGTTGTTGTCCTTTCTACGCATGGTGCATGTGAAGTCCTCCCCTCCCCCCTTCGGCTTTGTTTGCCTTTGTTTTCGCTTTTGCTGTGCTGAGAGCCTGCGTGCAAAAAGTAACCAGAAAACCACTTTAAGTGCCATTTAACGCAATTTCAGGATTACAACTTTCAATAGCAAGAGCACAAAAAGCAAAAAAAATACGTGCTCTATTAAGGATAATGTTAAAGGACCAAGCTACGCTGTTTGCCGTGTTGTGTATCAAATTTTGTAAGCGGCTTAGGTTACAAGCGCGTAAAAAAGTAATGCGAAGGCGAGCGCTCCAGAGCTGCGTGCCTGCCAGGATCTCTATTGTGATTGTAATCGCTGTTGATATGGCGGGCAGGCCATTGTGCGTGTCTGTGCGAATTTTGGAAAATTGTAATCCTTATGAGCGTTTTGTAGAACACGCAATTTGAATTAAGCGTGCATTTTGTGCATAAAAAAAAGTACAGCAAGCACCTGTTTCGAAAAAAGGACATTGCAATTATGCTACAAATCTTGTGATGAACTTCATGACAATACAGCAAGAAAAATTAATGGAAATTAAGAGAACAAGTAACTTAAAAAAAATCACAAGAAAAGAAAGTGCCGACGAAAAGGTAGTAAGTGTGAAAAGGAAAAGTGAGTGCGAAAGGCAAAAAGAGTGAGATAGCAGAGTAGAGCAAAAATAAGCAAGATCCTTTTATATTAAACAACCTTTCAAATTATTGTAAAGCCTTAGCGTACTATGGCAGCTACAATGATCAAGCGAAAGTGGGAAATGTCTCAGCACATCTGACTATATAGCAGCAACTATAGGCGCGATATGCAAGTGCACAGTCTCGATTAAACTCAACTGGCATATGTTAGCCATGCTTCTATTCTATAAAATTTGCTTAGTTCTGCATTGCTTGTCAACACCAAGTAACACGATATATGCTCATCTATTCTAATTAAATAATACTCTCTTTTTTTCTTATAAAATTTATCTAAACTTTAATATGGGCTGGTAATAAAGTGCACAGAAAATTCCCACATTTCTGTGAAATTTCCGCCGAATGAAATTTTAGACGATGGCTTCGCAGCAAAGCTACTGCTAAGCGTTACGTGGAACTATTTGGTAAATACGCCAGTGGAAATCCACAGAGATAGCAAGAAAATATAAATAAAGAGCGTGCGCGCGGTTGACACGTGACCTCTGTCTGGCCGGGTGAGGGTGGCTGTCATTTGATACTTTTTCAAACTCAAACTAGAAGCGAAGCAACCGCAAACAAAAACAGAAATTACAAGAAAATTGCAAGGGAAGAGGGGGCAATTTATTTTTCAGTTCCACGAACATTGGCAGACAAACTAATTTAAAGATGGCAGCAAGCTTCCAGCTGTGTGACTTACGCTCAGTGCAGCCAAACCACTCGTTATGCCCGCCCCCCGCTGCTTAGTTTTCAAACGGCTTTTGTGTTGACAAAATAATAACGTAATTAACTAATTTACGAAGAGACTTTTCACTCATAACGGTATCATGTGGAATTAGTGCGCCATTGTGTGTCTCCTTGGCAGCTTCTGCCAGCGAGTGGGCTGTCAAAAGGATGCGCCGCCTTCCTTCATATGAGAAATTCAGCTTGTTTACAATTCACATGAAATGTCAGACAATTCTGACAGCTGAAGTTTTTCGTATGAGGCAATTGAGTTGTAGTCGTGGAGGGGGTGAGGCTTGCGGCGTGCGGAGGGTGCGCGTAATTTTGAAATGTGAACTGAAGCGCTCATCGTTGAGCAAATTCCCATCGATGTTATCGGCTTAGGCAGCTTAGCTTTTGTGCTGGCTATAGCTTCCCGCTTCATATATGGTTTTTTTTTATGCAGTTTTGGGCGTGAGTTGAGAGTGAGCGTGCGCGTGCGCGTGTCACTTTTTCACATTATGAAGTGATAATATTAATTTGAAACTTTACGATAAGCAAATTCACTTAATTGTAATCTGTGATAGTGCTTTGAAGCAGGGGCAAGAGAGATAGACAGGGTTGAAGTATGTAATGAAACTATTTAATTGAAATATGTAGATAATTGAAATTAGTTTTCGTGGAATTTCTCAGCTTTTGTTTGAGGGTGAGCAAGTGCAGAGCCTTCTTTAGCCTTAGGCCAACATTATCCTGCAGAATGCCAATTGAAAGAACACTTAAAAAAGAACGTGAAATGATAAAAAAAAGTGCAAAGAACCAGATTTCTTACTTCATATACATATAAGAGAAGAAAATTAATGTAACAATCGATCATTTCTTGGCGTGAGAAATTACTCTGATGCTGGCTGATATTTTCTCAGTTGACATTTTTCGCAACCGCTTTATATTTTTGCGGCTTCTTAAATGTTTGACTGCTCTTAAGAAAAATGTCCTTTTATTTTTTCCACCACTGTATTGCAGCCAAGTCAAATGCTAACTGTCAATCGTCATCAGCTTTAAGTAGCATACTTTTGGGCTTGGATTTAGGCGAGATCGTTTTGGTGCTTGCACTTGCTATCCGGCAATAATACCCCCATCTTTCAACTACATTTAGGCATTAATGCTACTTATTCTAGATGACAATTTATGTGTAACGAATGGCTTCTTTTAGAAATTAAGTCAAACATACAGCCTTTAAGAAGAAGAGCTATGGCTCGATTATATTAAATATAATTATTTTACGACGATATCAACTGCTGTTAGAGGCGCCAGGAAGACTTTAAGTCGAAAGAGAGAGTCCTTAGAAAAGTCTTAGGGAAACTCTTCCTTAGACAAGAGTCGAGCATTCGCTGAGAATGTGACTAGAGAAGCAATCGTCCGCCAACCATAGTCTACATACATTCGATTGATTTCGATATGCCCAGCTTGCGCAGATCATAGCTGGGTCCATTGTCATCGTGCAATCTATAAACAGCAAGAAATTGCCTCTTTCGACAAATAGTAAGCGTACAGCTGAATAAGCTTGCTAGCGTTTATTTACTCCCAAACAACTTAGCCTTCTTCAGAGACCACGTTTCACTGGCATCATTAATATTACCTTAGTTATAATCGAAACAATGCTTCTGGTTCTGGAAGATTGAACAAGCAATCCTTTCTGGCATGTTCGTCAGCGACCTTGTACATCCTACACCACAGTCAACACTCAATTCTCCACTTGTTCTCATCTCACTTACTGGGCACGGTTTTCAGAGCAACAAGTGACATGCACGTACACGAGGGCATCCAAAGAATGTTTTGTTTAAAGAAAAAGAAGATAAAGAATTTCTTTTGAAAAAAATTCAACAGCAATTAATATGATGCTTTTTTTATAATAAGATACAATTTGTATTGGCCGATTAAAAATATTGCGAACCGTAGCATTATGTCGCGCAAAATTGAATTCGCTTCAAGATCACGTACAAGTTGATATCTACGCGCTGGCGACAGCCCTTTAGGGCCTACAGCTTTGTATATAACACAGTCGAAGCAAACACAATTCAACAGTTTTCCGACTAAGCTTCTCAATTCAATACTTGAAAACAAGCAACCAAAACAATCCAATCAAAATGCGTGTACTTATGGTAATTGCCTTGACCTGCGCCATCTTGGCTGTGGCATCCGCCATGCCCTTCCTGGAGAATGTGCATCAATTCGAGCAAGTTCCAGGTGAGTTACATGAATATAATATTTTAGCGCTTCAATAATAATACCTTCTTCAACAGTTCGCGCTTTCTCTTCTCTTGGGGTCTCCGATCCATCGACTCTGCTTGCAGCATTATTGGGTGCCAGCTCCGGCGCATCGAGTGGAGGTATTCCCACTATTTCAGACGTTCCTGCACTGCTTACTGCTAGCAGTGGCGTTCTAAGCAGTCCCAGCAGCGGTTTGAGTGGATGAGCTGCTTCATAGGTAACGCTTAAGTGATTGACAATGACAAACTTCTAAAGAAAAATAAAGGACTATGTATTTGGTAAAGAAATGTTTTTTAATATTTTGGGATACAAAAGATAAAGGAACAAAAAGGAATTACAACATATATCTATGATAGTCTTTAAAAAGAATAAAGAGAATTCACTTGAAGGGAAACCTTTTGCAACAGTTCCTTAAACGCTTTTGTCTAAAGGCTCTAGCGTTCCCGACTCACATTTCAAGTGTATTATTATATTGACTGGCATAAGAGGAATGGCATGCTTGCTGATGTAAATGGTGGAGTTTGGTACCTTGTATGCTTATATTCTGCAGACGAGCGGATATATACATATACATTTGGAGAAGTGTTCATACGCGTATGGTTTTTTGTTGTTCTTCAGTCGCTGCAAGCCCAAAAAGCAAGTGGAACTTTGTCAGTAGCCAGATTCCGCAGTATCACCCTGTCTGCATGTATTCCAACTGAAAATACTTAAAAACTTGTCAATATACTAAAGGCTTAAACTTAAAGGCTTGTCACTTACAAAATATTCCATTTAATTAATGACTTCCACCTTGGAGAAAGTGCGACAATGAATTTTATTAGACTTTTTTTACAATGAAAATTGCATAAGTCAAACTTTAAAAATGTGTCAGCAGAAAAAATTTTATGTCAAATTAGCTAATACAAACAATTCAATTATTGCTTTTGTCAAACAAATTTTGTGTCACGTACAAATTTTGCCAGTGAGTTCCAGCGACAGGCCTGCACTGATTAGTGGGTTGTATATAACTGGGATTATGCCAACACTTTTCAACAGTCTTCCGACTACGCTTCCCAATACAATTCCTGACAACAAGCAAACGAAAACAAACCAATCAAAATGCGTGTACTTCTGGTAATTGCCTTGACCTGCGCCATTTTGGCCGTGGCATCCGCCATGCCCTTTATGGAAAATGTGCATCAATTCGATCAAATTCCCGGTGAGTTACTCGAACTTTTAAATCACATAAAAGAAGTCTAAGCTGAATTTCTTATTAATAAAAACTTATGCTCAACAGTTCGAGCCTTTTCCTCCATGGGCTCTTCAGATTTAACTGCGCTATTGGCAGGTCTATCGGGTGCCAGCTCCACCGCGTCAAGTGGTGATACGGTCGCCACCTCTTCGGGCCTTCCGGCACTCGTTACTGCAATCAGTACTGCTCTCGGTGCTTTCAGTACCAATTTAAGCGGATAATAACGTTGGCAATGATAACCAACTCGCGGAAAATAAAGTTTCTGAATTTGAACCAAAAAATTGTATTTGAAATTAAATTAATTTTATTACAACAGAAATAAAGGGCTAAGTTAGAACTTTGCATGAAAAATTAAGCGTATATACTTTTAGAAAAAAAAGTAAATTTTTAAAGTTATAAAAACCGAAAGTAGCTATATTTAAAAACAACAATATTTTGATCGAGATTAGAGAGTAAAGTGTTCCTGACTTCAGTCTAGAATGGGCTACATCTTAAAATCAATCTTATATTTAAGAGTTCAATATTTAGATTTGAATACAAAATATTCTTGTAGCAAATAATTTCTTTATAACTCTAGTTTAAAAGCGAGAGACCGCTTTACATTTTACATTTTTTTGAAATGTTATAAGCAAAAATTTCTAAAACTGAATATCGACAGCTTAAACGAGATTGAATTAGGTTGTTTTTGGGTAAGGGCCTTAAGTTCGTAGGACTTAAGTGTGGGCTGAAATTGTTAAAGTTCTCCATGCTTTTACAGCTCTTCAAAGAGCTTCTGCTCCTGTCAGACTATATTGCGATGCATAGACGCAATGATATTCTCATACAAAGCTGTAATGTTTGTACTTATATATATATGTGGAAGTCAGATCGCCGCTTGATTCAATACTTGTCGTATGTCGACTTTTTCACTTTTTGCAGTTTTAAGTTTAAAGTAGGTACTCCCATTTTTTTTGACACGGTAGATTTGTCTGAAAATCGAGTATTTGGTAGAGTGAAACCTTGTTATTAATACTGTTTATTCCAAAAGATCGACTTTTCGATATTTAGGAAGATATAGCCAAATGCCATCCTTAACTCAAAATGTGAAAAAAGCGACATACGACAAGTATTGAATCAAGCGGCGAGATATCAAAGAGGAATGCAACTTATATAGGCACTGAAGAGCCTAGGTAAGGTAAAGTGATTAAATCCGATATTGATCGATTCAAACTTGCAAACTTCGACTGCTGACATAACAGAGACCATTCATAAAATTTCTGGCAACTGAATAAACAAGTGTGCCCTGTTGGAACACCAGAAACGGTGCCGTGGAGTGCTGTGGAGAGCTTAAGCAATTTCTCGATTTGTTAGGAACGATAAGTCTAACAGCTACACCATCAAAGTGTCAGATTGCTGATATTTCTTACGACGGAACATGTCTTTAATATTTTTAGGAAGATACACCAGAAAGTAGATTATATTTTAATTGGATATAACTGAAGAATATACAACCCAAATAAATTAAAAATAAATAAATTTTTTTTTCCATATATGTAAATAGTTTTTTATTTTTCTTTAGAAGTTTGTCATTGTCAATCACTTAAGCGTTGCCTACGAAGAAGCTTATCCACTCAAACCGCTGCTGGGACCGCTTAGAACGCCACTGCTAGCAGAAAGCAGTGCAGGAACGTCTGAAATAGTGGGAATACCTCCACTCGAGGCGCCGGAGCTCCAACCAAATAATGCTGCAAGCAGAGTCGCTGGATCGGAGACCCCAGGAGAAGAGAAAGCGCGAACTGTTGAAGAAGGTATTATTATTGAAGCCCTTAATTATTATATTCATGTAACTCACCTGGAACTTGCTCGAATTGATGCACATTCTCCAGGAAGGGCATGGCGGATGCCACAGCCAAGATGGCGCAGGTCAAAGCAATTACCATAAGTACACGCATTTTGATTGGATTGTTTTGGTTGCTTGTTTTCAAGTATTGAATTGAGAAGCTTAGTCGAAAGACTGTTGAATTGTGTTTGCTTCGACTGTATTATATACAATGCAGTAGGCCCTAAAGGGCTGTCGCCAGCGCGTAGATATCAACTTGTACGTGATCTTGGCTAGAATTCGATTTTATGCAATGCGAAGAAACGTTGGAGATTTGGATAGAAAAACCTATTGTAGTATTACAGGAAAAATGAGGCCCTTTGAAATTTAATTACGTAGAAGCTTGTTAAGGAAAAAACAAGCTAATAGTTTTTAACTAATTTCTAGCGAGCAATGCAAATGCAGATAGTGATTATGCGAAAAATCCGTAGGAACACATAAAATCACATTTTTATAAAAATCCAATGATGTGCTAAAAAAGACTTGGTCTTATTGTACTACAAAATCCTTAATTAAAATAATAATAAGTGATCTGTATTTGGGGAGTTGGAAAAGCGATTATAAAGATGAATGAATTCTCAAAGTTTGGCAAAGAAAAGAACAGCTCTTTCTTAGGAAGACTGAAATATATTTATACTATACCTCATGCTATTTGCAAATATCGCAGGATAACACTTAAATTATAGATTCCATTTTTTTCCAACAAATGACCCCTTAGTCCGATGTGCCAGAGTTCACATTTTTAGCCGCCTGGCTGGCGATTTCGACTTTATCGAAAAAAAAATGTTAAATATGGTGCATTTCCTCTTTTCTAGTGTGCATCTTTGACAAGAGCTCAAACAAAACTTAGTTCAGCAATCACAAAAGTGCCTATGAAATTTTTATAGCTCGAAATCTTTTCTTTCTAACGCCATTTAACTTAACCCGGTCGTGCTTATATAACCGGAAATACAGTTTACTAAAGCCATCTATTGGATAAATAATGGACTTCAAATGAAATAACTTTCAAAGTACCTATATTCTTTTAAGTAGAGGGTAAAAGTTTTAAGAGCTTTCTTATTGGCTTTGGCCGTAGCTATCTTCTTCTTCCAGTACCAAGCTGACACACAGCCTGCATGGACGCCTGCTGGATAGCTACCTGACATTCATCGGGCAGTAGCTCTGCACTGTTCCTAGACCAGAAACCTAGCATGCTCGCAAGGTTTGGGATTAACCACATTATTAAATTGCCTAGCAAAAGACAACCGAGCCTCCTTCAGCAGAGTTAACGACCCACATAAACATGCCTGTTTTAGGGCCAGTTTCACAGTAGATGTTTAAACTCTGATTGCAGTTTAAATAGGGAATTTCAGTTTCACAGTGGGAAGTTAAATACAATTTAAATGCCCGGTTGTGGGCATTTAAGTACGGCACAGAGTTGCAATCGAAAACAAATAAACAGCTGATTTCGGATGTGCAGGCAAGCTGCGTCGACAATATTGCAATTTATAAGCGGCCAAATTAAACATACAACTGCATGGTGTAGCACATATAAATGATCCCGTAGTATTTTAAATAATATAAACTGTGGATTCTTTGAAGAATATCCAATAATTCACTTCTTTCGGCCGACGAAAAATTTTTAGCTCGCGCTGCCTCCATAATTGAACAATTGAACATATGTTTTTGGCAAGTTGTGCTGTGTTCAATTGTCAAATATTCGAAGTTGCCATTCATTATTCCGTATTTAAATAAATGCACTGTGAAACTCAAGAAAAGTTAAACTAGATTTAAACTCAATTCGCAAATTAGATTTAAACATCCACTGAGAAACTGGCCCTTATTGGCATAATTATAAGCTTGAAATATGATTGCTTCTTGTTAATCTATTCAACAGAATATTAGAAGCAGTTATTTTGAGAACAAAGTGTATTTCAAATCAACCCGGCTGTAATGGTTTGGCTTAATGTCTATAAGCTTTTTGATCCAAAAAAAAACAGTTCTAATCGCTTCTTCGCATTGCATAAAATCGAATTCTAGCCAAGATCACGTACCAGTTGATATCTACGCGCTGGCGACAGCCCTTTAGGGCCTACTGCATTGTATATAATACAGTCGAAGCAAACACAATTCAACAGTCTTCCGACTAAGCTTCTCAATTCAATACTTGAAACCAAGCAACCAAAACAATCCAATCAAAATGCGTGTACTTATGGTAATTGCCTTGACCTGCGCCATCTTGGCTGTGGCATCCGCCATGCCCTTCCTGGAGAATGTGCATCAATTCGAGCAAGTTCCAGGTGAGTTACATGAATAAAATATTTTAGCGCTTTAATAATAATACCTTCTTCAACAGTTCGCGCTTTCTCTTCTCTTGGGGTCTCCGATCCATCGACTCTGCTTGCAGCATTATTGGGTGCCAGCTCCGGCGCCTCGAGTGGAGGTATTCCCACTATTTCAGACGTTCCTGCACTGCTTACTGCTAGCAGTGGCGTTCTAAGCAGCCCCAGCAGCGGTTTAAGCGGATAAAGTCGTTGAAATGATTGGCAATACTGACAAAATGTAGCTAAATAAAGGAATATGAATATGAACAAAATTAAATCGCTTTTCTCATTTATTTGAGGCAATAATGGAAATTTGTCTAACAATTGTAGAGAATTCATTTAAATAAATTTAAATTGTGCAAGCATTTAATTATAACAAAATAGCTTGTGTTAAGGTAGGGCGATAGCTTCCTTCACATTCGCTTAAATTAGAGGAATTTTGTTGATTTATTTAGAGCTAAAGAGTCAATATAATAGGGCTATTTAAAGATTCGCAGCAAGGACCAGTGGATTTTATATACATATGCACTATATAAAGATCAGAGTTGGGTCGTAAGGATTCGTTTAGGAATTGAATTACTCTCAATTACAAATTACAATGCATTGTAATCAGTAAACAATTCCTTCAGTCCACAGTAAAGGAATCGATTACTTTTCTGATTCTTCAAAGTAATTTAAGAAGTAGAAAGTTGCATTGCTACTAACTAAACAATGGCAATAAACTTTCAAGTAGTTAGACGGCAACGATTGCAACCTGCCAAGCATTCTCCTTGCCCGTCTATCCTTCGCTTGGTTTTGGATCATTATTAATGATATCCTTACATATTCAGAAAGCTAGGCACACACGAGCTGTTGCACCAATCAATTATTGTTATTATTTATTATATACTAGCTGTTACCCGCGGGTTCCACCCCGCGCTTTTATAAAAATACGTAATGTGAATGATGCTCTGATTGAATGTTGCTGTATTTAATTGTATTTAATTTAATAGAAGTGTTTGCCAGTCTGTCTTTTTCTTGGTTTCTGTTGTTTTCTGTTGAACAGCAGCGCTTC
Organism: Neria commutata; assembly: GCA_963457695.1. Classification (NCBI taxonomy): domain Eukaryota; kingdom Metazoa; phylum Arthropoda; class Insecta; order Diptera; family Micropezidae; genus Neria; species Neria commutata. The sequence goes on from OY735249.1 coordinate 2,381,167, forward strand.
TCCTTGCTGATGTTTGTGATGTCTATATACTTGTAGGGGAAGTCATGAATGTAGGTCCTTACCGAACTATCTGTGTATGTAGATTACTCCTTTGGTCGAAGGCCAAAATTAAAGTCACTCCTCATGGACCACAACTTTTTTACGGTACATACATTGAAGGTGTGCCACGCCACCTTGTCCCATGACCCTAAATCTATATATATAAAACTCAAAATTATGTAAAAATGTTTACATGTATGTATGACTAAATACTAACAGAATAAAAATTGTAATGTTGTATGACTTGTAGTTTTAAAGACATACCAAATCGAAAATTTAAGTTGTATGAGTGGTGCCTCGCCCCGTTGTCCCATGCCCCTAAATTTTTTTAGCAAATTAGCAAAAGGGCACGACTAAATTCTAACAAAACAGAATTTCAATGTTGAACGACTTGTAGTTTTAAAGATATACCAAATAAAAGATTTAAGTTGTATGAGGGGTGCCACGCCTCGTGTCCAATGCCCATTCAATTTTCCCAGTTGAAGAATACGGAGTTTCATTTATGTATGCTGTATAGTTCTAAAGTAATACCCAAATGTGAAGTTGATAGAAAAGTGTCACGCCTTTGTCCTACGCCCATAAAATTGTACCAGTGGGACGACTCATCCAAGAGGTGTTTGCATACGGAATTTCAATACTGCGCGACTTTTAGTTCCAAAGCTATTCGATTTCAATGATTTGGTTTGTACGGGTGGTGCCACGCCCCTTATTCAATGCCCGTCCCATTTTCCGAGTTCAATGATACGAATATCTAATATGTTTCTACCGAGTTTCATTGATGTATGAAGTATATTTCTAAAGTTATACACGTATAGGATTTGATTGAAGTGCCATCCCCTTGACCTACGCCCATGAAATTTTACCAGTGGGACGACTCATCCAAGATGTACCTGCGTTCGGAACTTCAATGCTGCGCGACTTCTACTTTCAAAGATATGCCATATCATAGAATTAAGTTATATGAGGGGTGCCAAGCCCCCTTGTCTCACGTCCCTACATTTTTTTCCAGCAGGGAGCCACATCTAAACACAAACAATGCAAAATTTTAATATTGTACACCTTGTAGTTTTAAAGATACGCCAAATCAATTATTTAAGTTGTATGGGAGGTGCCACGCCCTCTTGATGTATACAAATTTTTTATAGCCTATGACCATCCTTGGAACGTCTATAGTCTATGTGCCAAATTTGGTTATGATCGATCAAGCGGTCTAGGACGCAACTCGGAACATACATACATACATACATACATTCATACATAATTTGATTTTTATATATGTACATAGATTCAGGATTCGCTTGGGCGTATTATAAAATGAAGCGGTTTTTATTTTTAAGTCTACGTATCTTTTATGTAAATTTATTGAAAATTCTTGTATAACGTGCTTTAGTGTAAGGAGTTCTTTGAAGAAAATTCTCAGACAAAGGGGCTGAGGATGTTATATGTATATATGATATGTTGCATTATTTTGGTATGACCTGGTCTGAGTCCTTTAAATATGAAACGAAAGCCAAATTGCAGTTCCTAAATATATAAGAAAATACATAAAACTTCCACTAAATGGATTTACTATAATTCTTTCAAATTTACTGCAATTCTTTCAAAGGAATTTGCATCAGATTTTGAGCCGCCCTACTCAATTTAATTGTAAACTCTGTGAGCAGTGAGGTTTCTACTTGAGACAGCTGCCTGGAGCAGAACAGAGCGACAAAACGTTTTCTTTACCATTGCTTTGCGTTCGAAAGCATGAGACGATATCTTTTGAGCTCTGATATTCCTGGTAGGTACAAATTCTGTTTACTTGGACGCATTTTTTGTTTTGTTTCTGGCATACATTTTACATAATTATTTTTCTTTTCGATTTCCCAAACAATCTCCGAGTGGAATCACGCGAATAAGTTCAGTTTATGTGCTCGCAGGACCCATTACGTCTCACATACAGGCACACTTTCTCCCCCTCCCGAACTCCCCTTTGCATTGAGCCTATAAATATTGAAGAGGCGGTAGCTCTTCATATTCTAGGCTTGTTGATTTAATATGATCTGCGTTGGCGAGTTTAAAGCGTTGTAAAATATATTTTTCACCAGCTGATCTCTGTACTTTTTACACCGGCTATATTAGGCCCGAAATGTGCAGAAGCTTTAAGAACCCAACTGGAGCTTCCGGACCGTAGCTAACTTCATGCGTTAACGCTAATAGGCAACGATAGTGCCACCAGCTCTTTGTGTCGGCTCCTTGCAGCACCGTCGGAACGTGGAATGTTTAACCATTATATCATTGCTTTAACGGTATATGCGCTGCTGATATAAGAGATCATTAGAGAACAAAATAAGAGATATTTTCTCGTATATAGTATAAGTAGATTTCTTTAAGCTCTATTTCAAATACACAACAATAAATAATTAAAGCTGTCATATATATAATAATTAGTGATGCAAGACATACCCAATAGATTCTTTGCATTGCATATTACCGAATTCTTGACGCGGTCACGTACAAATCGCGCAGTGAGTTACCGAGACAGGCCCCCACTGATAACGCGGGAGTATAAAACTGAGACTATGCCAACACTTTTCAACAGTCTTCCGACTACGCTTCCCAATACAACAAGCAAACGAAAACAAACCAATCAAAATGCGTGTACTTCTGGTAATTGCCTTGACCTGCGCCATTTTGGCCGTGGCATCCGCCATGCCCTTTATGGAAAATGTGCATCAATTTGATCAAATTCCCGGTGAGCTACTCGAACTTTTAAATCATATAAAAGAAGTCTTAGCTGAATTTCATTTTAACGAAAATTTATTCGCAACAGTTCTAGCCTTTTCCTCCACTGGCGTTTCGGATATAGCAGTGCTATTCGCAGCATCATCGGGTGGTTCTTCCGGCGCATCTACTGGTGATGTAGTTTCCATTGGTTCAGGGATTCCGGCACTCCTAACTGCAAGCAGTGGTACCCTCAGCGCTCCCAGCAGCGGTTTAAGCGGTTAATAACGTTGATATTAATTGAAATACCGAAAAATTGTAGCAAAATAAAAGCATATGAAATGGAAATGAAAAGAAAGTGTTTTTAAATGGAAATTTGTTCGAAAAATTGAAAGAGAATTTACCGTAAACTAGAAGATGAAAATAAACTTGTAATGCGGTAAATTTATCAAAAATGTGGATATTTTTTTTCTTTTTGATGGATAAGTCACAACCTATTACCGTGCGACCACCTTACGTAGGGCTGCTTTCCAGGTGCTCCTGCTACGCGTATGCCTTCTCCAGTTGGAAGTGTCCAGAGTAAAAGAAACTTTATTTTCGTTAGATAACTTCAATGCCATTTTTTTATATTTGAAAAATATTGCTGATTTTCTTGCGGGTCAAAGAAAGAAGTGTTAGGAAGTAACTATTCTTTACCTAAACTTACCTAACCCTAACCTAACCTAACTATTCTTTAGCGTCTTATTAGAAGGAGAAGGCTGTAGAGCGAACGAGCTGCCATTCGTGTATTTCTATTCGTTTTGCCTTATTCCAATATTGCTCGAGTAATTTTATGCAGTGCATATATGTATGTATTTCAAATGTTTGGTGTGACTAATAGAAAGATAAAATATGTATAGAAAAGGAGACATTTAAATAAGAGGGAAACATGTAGGTACTTTTTGCAATTGACTTTCCTATTGTATCGTACTTATACACTAGTCTCATTTGTACAACTAAATAGTGTACACTAAACTAGAGTACATTGAAGTAGAAAGAATCAATACAATCTTGCAGACCTTAATTCCATATTGATGATAAATGATACAAGAGAGAGAATTCTTATGTCTTTCTAATGCTTGTTCTTGGTTTAAAGTCGAAAGAGTCTAACTTAAAATAACACGTTATAAATTCATCAAACCTGTGATATTCAGCAATTTAAAGCATAAATGTAGAAACGCAATAAAACGAACCACTGCCGACTTCTAAAACATTCCAAACCGAAGGAGCTGGACGAATGGCACTACGAAAGCTATACCAACAGACCAACATGGACAGTTCAATCCTGACTTGAAGTGACGAACATCGTCCTATGCTTAATTTTAATGGAATACTTTCAATAAATGTAAAAACACAATAAGAGCGTTCTAAATATTACATACTAGATATAAGTTTCCATTACGATTTTTTGTGATTTTCTAAGAACAATTAATTTGTATTTATCGAATTATAGAATTTTTATTCTTCTTATAACTCTAAAGTAGTGTAATTTGATTGACTTACATGTCCGTATGAAAATGCGTCGATGCAATATGCTCATAATGTATATAATGCAACAATTGGATCATGACTATTTTGTTGGCTATAGTCCTAATAGTATGCATTATATACTCGAGAATATAGGAAAACCGTCAAAATAGGCATTTTAGACCGCGTTGCCTAGGAGACTGAATCCCTACATCGAATACCATCTTAACATTTTGTACTGTTATATTTTCGAAAAATTACTTTTTATTTGAAAAATATTATGTAATTTCATAGATTTATGGAGAGAAGTTATGCGGTCGAAAAATTTCAAATAATATTATAAAGAAATATGCTTAACATGTTGAAGTTCATAGAAATTAGTGCTAGTGTTAGTTCCTGCAATAAGAGTGAATAAAAGAAAATTTTCACCAACTAAAAGATTTCCTTAGGTACAAATGAATGAAACAAAATTTCTTCAATATTACAACAAAACTGCGTACTTAAAAGTTGTAAAAGGGCCTTAGCAGAAATATTATATAATTAATTAGCTAATCAAAGTGTTACCAATAGCTTCATTACGTTTAATAAGGTTGACTTCTTAGCTAGGTCACGTACCAACCGCGCAGTGAGTTACAGAGACAGGCCTCCCTTGATTACGGGGGTGTATATAACTGAGACTAGGTCAACACTAGCCAACAGTCTTCCTCCGACGCTTCTCAATTCAATACTTGAAAACAAGCAACCAAAACAATCCAATCAAAATGCGTGTACTTATGGTAATTGCCTTGACCTGCGCCATTTTGGCTGTGGCATCCGCCATGCCCTTCCTGGAGAATGTTCATCAATTCGAGCAAGTTCCAGGTGAGTTACATGAATAAAATATTTTAGCGCTTCAATAATAATACCTTCTTCAACAGTTCGCGCTTTCTCTTCTCCTGGGGTCTCCGATCCATCGACTCTGCTTGCAGCATTATTGGGTGCCAGCTCCGGCGCCTCGAGTGGAGGTATTCCCACTATTTCAGACGTTCCTGCACTGCTTACTGCTAGCAGTGGCGTTCTAAGCAGTCCCAGCAGCGGTTTAAGCGGATAAAGTCGTTGAATAGATTGGCAATACTGACAAAATGTAGCTAAATAAAGGAGTATGTAGTTGAAAAAAATTTGTTGTGTTTATAATTTTTTTGGATAACAAAATTAGATTTGGAGTGGCATCTATTCTGCTAGTCGCCAAGCTTTAGAGGCATATTTCGACAGTTCTTCGTATATTTACAGCTAAGTTACCAGCTTTATGAGATATAAAGCTGTGCAATTTGGGCATATGTAGTATATGCGCAATATGCAGCAGCTGTATATAAATTTATATAAATAAGCTATATAAAATTACAAAGGATAAAATGTTTGATTTGTTAGAAGTTTTACAACTAATTTGTTTCCGATAAACATGATCTGTTGTAATCGATATGAAGCAGAGATTATGCATATATCAACATTTATTGGCAATCTCTAATATAGTTTCAAAATTCAGTTGCCATTTTTGAATGGGAAAATTTTGCCGATTTTTATTTGATGACTGAGGGATCAACCCCCCACTATCTTTTTGACATTTTTGTAATAACCAAGGACTTACTAGAGTCCACATACTTTCTAATTTTTTAGAAACCGCCAAAAACTTTTTAAAGGACAATCCCTACGCCGAAATAATTTCTATCCTGTATGATTCAATCTTTATTAAACTTTTGCCAAATGTTCGACATAAAAATTCTAAGAGTGTCAGCTTCGAAGAAAATACTTGCTTTCCAATTTGTATATTTACAGAAATTATACGAGTTTATGTTTATTCGGCAGCTTGAATGTTAGAAAGAATAGTTTTTTTATTCGGACTGACTTGCCAAAGAGAAATGACAATACTTAGTTGTCTATTTCTGTTCTGAAACAAAGCAATTTTAAGTGTACAACAACAAAGAATTAGAATTATTGCTCACATGGGCAGGTCATATAGCTATTTCGGTTTTTGCCAGAAAACCTCATCAGTGACTTTTAATGTGAATTCTAATAATTTCTAAACGACTAATTACTCGAAATAGAAGCATTAATGGTAAAGTCTGTGAAACGTAGGAGTTGAACCATGAACCTATGACGTAGTAAGCGAATGCGCTAACCATCACACCATCGGACTGGACGACTCTGCGCTGGCAAACATCCCAGTTACCTGCTGTCTATATCAAACGCATAGTGTTTGTTGCTATTGTACACTGTCTAATGCAATTGTTTTTGCCTTACTTGAGAGCTCCATCGGAGCACATACTTGAGGCAAATGAATGTATCAGTTTTTGTTTCTGTAAGAACATTTCTTCGTTTTTACATTATGTTTACTTTCTGATTTGGGTGTGTCCTCCCTATCATATTATACGAGTTTATGTTTATTCGGCAGCTTGAATGTTAGAAAGAATAGTTTTTTTATTCGGACTGACTTGCCAAAGAGAAATGACAATACTTAGTTGTCTATTTCTGTTCTGAAACAAAGCAATTTTAAGTGTACAACAACAAAGAATTAGAATTATTGCTCACATGGGCAGGTCATATAGCTATTTCGGTTTTTGCCAGAAAACCTCATCAGTGACTTTTAATGTGAATTCTAATAATTTCTAAACGACTAATTACTCGAAATAGAAGCATTAATGGTAAAGTCTGTGAAACGTAGGAGTTGAACCATGAACCTATGACGTAGTAAGCGAATGCGCTAACCATCACACCATCGGACTGGACGACTCTGCGCTGGCAAACATCCCAGTTACCTGCTGTCTATATCAAACGCATAGTGTTTGTTGCTATTGTACACTGTCTAATGCAATTGTTTTTGCCTTACTTGAGAGCTCCATCGGAGCACATACTTGAGGCAAATGAATGTATCAGTTTTTGTTTCTGTAAGAACATTTCTTCGTTTTTACATTATGTTTACTTTCTGATTTGGGTGTGTCCTCCCTATCATATTATACGAGTTTATGTTTATTCGGCAGCTTGAATGTTAGAAAGAATAGTTTTTTTATTCGGACTGACTTGCCAAAGAGAAATGACAATACTTAGTTGTCTATTTCTGTTCTGAAACAAAGCAATTTTAAGTGTACAACAACAAAGAATTAGAATTATTGCTCACATGGGCAGGTCATATAGCTATTTCGGTTTTTGCCAGAAAACCTCATCAGTGACTTTTAATGTGAATTCTAATAATTTCTAAACGACTAATTACTCGAAATAGAAGCATTAATGGTAAAGTCTGTGAAACGTAGGAGTTGAACCATGAACCTATGACGTAGTAAGCGAATGCGCTAACCATCACACCATCGGACTGGACGACTCTGCGCTGGCAAACATCCCAGTTACCTGCTGTCTATATCAAACGCATAGTGTTTGTTGCTATTGTACACTGTCTAATGCAATTGTTTTTGCCTTACTTGAGAGCTCCATCGGAGCACATACTTGAGGCAAATGAATGTATCAGTTTTTGTTTCTGTAAGAACATTTCTTCGTTTTTACATTATGTTTACTTTCTGATTTGGGTGTGTCCTCCCTATCATATTATACGAGTTTATGTTTATTCGGCAGCTTGAATGTTAGAAAGAATAGTTTTTTTATTCGGACTGACTTGCCAAAGAGAAATGACAATACTTAGTTGTCTATTTCTGTTCTGAAACAAAGCAATTTTAAGTGTACAACAACAAAGAATTAGAATTATTGCTCACATGGGCAGGTCATATAGCTATGCGTTTGATATAGACAGCAGGTAACTGGGATGTTTGCCAGCGCAGAGTCGTCCAGTCCGATGGTGTGATGGTTAGCGCATTCGCTTACTACGTCATAGGTTCATGGTTCAACTCCTACGTTTCACAGACTTTACCATTAATGCTTCTATTTCGAGTAATTAGTCGTTTAGAAATTATTAGAATTCACATTAAAAGTCACTGATGAGGTTTTCTGGCAAAAACCGAAATAGCTATATGACCTGCCCATGTGAGCAATAATTCTAATTCTTTGTTGTTGTACACTTAAAATTGCTTTGTTTCAGAACAGAAATAGACAACTAAGTATTGTCATTTCTCTTTGGCAAGTCAGTCCGAATAAAAAAACTATTCTTTCTAACATTCAAGCTGCCGAATAAACATAAACTCGTATAATATGATAGGGAGGACACACCCAAATCAGAAAGTAAACATAATGTAAAAACGAAGAAATGTTCTTACAGAAACAAAAACTGATACATTCATTTGCCTCAAGTATGTGCTCCGATGGAGCTCTCAAGTAAGGCAAAAACAATTGCATTAGACAGTGTACAATAGCAACAAACACTATGCGTTTGATATAGACAGCAGGTAACTGGGATGTTTGCCAGCGCAGAGTCGTCCAGTCCGATGGTGTGATGGTTAGCGCATTCGCTTACTACGTCATAGGTTCATGGTTCAACTCCTACGTTTCACAGACTTTACCATTAATGCTTCTATTTCGAGTAATTAGTCGTTTAGAAATTATTAGAATTCACATTAAAAGTCACTGATGAGGTTTTCTGGCAAAAACCGAAATAGCTATATGACCTGCCCATGTGAGCAATAATTCTAATTCTTTGTTGTTGTACACTTAAAATTGCTTTGTTTCAGAACAGAAATAGACAACTAAGTATTGTCATTTCTCTTTGGCAAGTCAGTCCGAATAAAAAAACTATTCTTTCTAACATTCAAGCTGCCGAATAAACATAAACTCGTATAATATGATAGGGAGGACACACCCAAATCAGAAAGTAAACATAATGTAAAAACGAAGAAATGTTCTTACAGAAACAAAAACTGATACATTCATTTGCCTCAAGTATGTGCTCCGATGGAGCTCTCAAGTAAGGCAAAAACAATTGCATTAGACAGTGTACAATAGCAACAAACACTATGCGTTTGATATAGACAGCAGGTAACTGGGATGTTTGCCAGCGCAGAGTCGTCCAGTCCGATGGTGTGATGGTTAGCGCATTCGCTTACTACGTCATAGGTTCATGGTTCAACTCCTACGATTCACAGACTTTACCATTAATGCTTCTATTTCGAGTAATTAGTCGTTTAGAAATTATTAGAATTCACATTAAAAGTCACTGATGAGGTTTTCTGGCAAAAACCGAAATAGCTATATGACCTGCCCATGTGAGCAATAATTCTAATTCTTTGTTGTTGTACACTTAAAATTGCTTTGTTTCAGAACAGAAATAGACAACTAAGTATTGTCATTTCTCTTTGGCAAGTCAGTCCGAATAAAAAAAAAAACTATTCTATTTACAGAAATTTGAGTTATTTTTCTCTTAAATGCATTTTCCTGAAAGAAGCAATATTTTATCAATATAAATTTCGAAATTTATTGAAGAACATTTTTAATCTTCTCTTGAATTGTTCCTTTGGTAATTGTAATCCAATTACAAAACATTTTTTGGAAACTTTTGTGGGAAAGTGTCAAAAAAAGAATATTTTTCTAAATGTGTGTCAAGTCTTTGGAGGGCAGGGGGCGGTTCAGTATAACCGATCTTTCCCTAGCCCCACCTGAGTACGACAATGATTACTAGAACAGCCATTCAAATAGTTTTGCCTTATAAATAATTCACATAACATCTAATATTTTTTTGAATTCTGCAATGATAACATGATAAATTTATTTTATTCAGAGTTTTTATAAAAGCATGTTTTCATATCAAAACCGAGCCAAAATATTGCACACTTTTAAGACGTGACTGAGTGAAGTTATCTTTGGCTAAGGAATTTCCGTTGTGAGGGGGATTCTTGACAGTGACTCGACATACACACATTTTTCCAATATTACAGTGGAAATACCATAGCTCGAACCTATAAAAATGCATGAGTTCTCAAATTATAAAGATACTAAGTTGATAAAATTTTTCAAATAGCTGCTTTAGAAATTTGCAAAAGTTAATGCTCTGAAGATCACGTAGGCATTGCGCTGGCACATATATCAGCTGGCCAGATATCAGCTGTGATGCTGCTGGTGTGTATATAACTCTGCTGGAGAAAATATTGCGCAACAGTGCGTCGATTACAGTTCTGCACTCAATACTTTACCAGAAGAAGCCCAGAATGCGTGTACTGATGCTGTTTGCTTGGAGCTGCGCCATTTGGGCGGCGGCGTACGCCATGCCCTTCCTGGAGAATGCTCAACAGCTCGAACAAATTCCAGGTGAGCTAGATGGCTTAATAAAGATCACTTACTAACGTTCAAATTCCAACAGTTAGAGCCTTCTCTGGCAGTCCAATGTTCGGATTCGCGGGGCTTAACCTGCTCACAGCGTTGTTGGGTGGCAGTTCCAGCGCGGCAACTAGCGCAGTGATCAGCAGCAGTCGAGGTTTGCCTGAACTGGTCGGCGCAAGCAGCGGCACAAGCAGCGGCGTAAGCAGCGGTGTGAGCAGCGGCGCTGGCAGCGCTGCCCTCAGTGCTCCAATTCCCCAATACCAACCAGTCACTTATGTTCGTTATTGAATGGCTTAAGGTTCGAAAATAATTGCTGTGCAAGCTTTTTCTTAAAATGCTATAATTCGTTTGATATTTATAAAATGGCGAATATTTTAGGTATTCAATGAAGATGTGATTTTATGCTAATAACTAAATTTTCGTATTATTAAAGAGAAAGTACATTTTTTATAATATTTTAAGATCTATGACAATTTTGTTAAGATTGTTACTATTTCTTATTCTGAACAAAATTCTTAAGCGCTAAATGTATAGATACAAACCGTTCAATCTTTTTCTTTTCAAGCTGAAAGCTTTTTGAACTGAAATCATTTAAAGAACTATTGCATAGTTTTCGGCTTATACTCTCATACTCAAAGCTTAAAAGTATGCAACCATTTTTTGAGCTGGGTACTTTTGAGTCGTATGCTTTTTTCGTATGTACGATGTTTACAAAAAAAATGTTATTCTTCTTTTCAAGTCACAGGGTAGAAGAAGAAGTGTCTGCCCATCTGTGTGTTTGTTTGTGGCCAAACTAGAGGTAGGTCTCTAGAGCAGCCCAGTTACAGTGATACCTTCAGTTGCTTTTCTCAGTATTCAGAGTCACAAATTATTGACAGTATAAAATTAAAATTTTCCAATACATTTATGCAATTTCTCTGAATTTGTTAGTATTTATAAAGAACATATCAAATACGACTTTTAGATGTGGTTTTAAATGCCGTGACGATTTAAATTTTTTGTAGTGAACTCGCACTGAAATTTTTGTATTTATTTGAATTCGAATTTATTATTAAATTCGTACAAATGATAGCAATGATTGTGAAAAAGATTCATACATGATAGCATCCCGTAGCTAACATCGTTCCATGAAGCGAAACCGATAAACTAATCAATTTTGATGGAAAATCAAATATGGAATGTTTTATATAACACTTAAGTATTTTGCGAAAATACGTTTGTCCATTTTGAAACCTAAAACGAAAAATATGTGCCTGCGAGCACATTTATTGAAGGGCACACTCAAAAGTGCGACTTACAAAATAATGAAAAAAAAATTTGAAATAATTTGTGTGTGTTTTACGAAATTTGTCTGTTTTCGATGTAGGCATTTCCTTTTACATGCATGTGCCTAGGCACGTGCGAAACACACACTTCAGTATAAACTTTTAATAAAAAGCACATAAATTTCATATAAAAAACAAATGCCAATCGTTACAATTTCATTCCCTGAATTTCAACAAATCGACGCATATCGACATGAAGCACTTTTCCGCGCTCGTCGCGCTTTGCTGCGCCCTTTTGACTTCGACGCAAGCAGCACCAGTTATTACTATAGGTGAGTTCAGTCAAATATATATATATAAACTCTTTCGATCAAGTGCACAATGGCCTATGCCTGCTTTCGCGCAGGCTTAACCTATCCTCTATTCCCTCTAGATCCGATGCCGTTGTTTAGTAGCCTGCAAGCTCCCGCCATCAGTCAGTTCCAACCTTTGAGCATAACACTACAGCTGCCTGATATGACCCAATTTATTACCAAAGTTATGGCTGAGATGAGCGCCTTCAGTGCTTCGGACAACACAATTAAAGTGAATTGAGTAGAATAGTAAAACAGTTCATGGCAATATCTTTTTGATGTAAAAAATTTATTTATAAAGAAATCTAAAATATAAATATGTAGTTTCATTGGGCGTGGCTAGTAAATATAGCCATTGTCGTTCTTGATTTTCACGCAGAAGCGCTTAAAGCAATATCGTCGTCTGGCGGGAGCCACACCAGCCACACCAGCTCCAATGGCGGCGATGGGTGTAGCTGCCGTTGTTGTTGTGGTGGTTGCCTCCGTCGTTGTGGGTTCCTCCGTCGTTGTGGTTGTCGGCGTTGTTGTGTGCTCCTCCGTCGTTGTGGTTGCCTCTGTCGTTGTGGTTGCCTCTGTCGTTGTGGTTGCCTCTGTCGTTGTGGGCTCATACGCTTCCGTCGTTGTGGGCTCATACTCTTCCGTCGTGGTTATAGATTGCTCCGTAGGTTTGACCACTGGTGTCTTTCGCGTGGTTGAACTGTTTATATCATTCTCCAATATAATTATATTCTTTGCCAACACTTTCTGCATAATGCGAAAAAAGTTTTCGATAGTTTCTATATTATCCTCAGTGAGCAGATTTCCATCGAGATCGTCACATAGCGCCGTGTGCGCAGCCACGGTCAGCAGCAGAGCAGAGAGCAAGCACATTGCAGCTGTTCCGGTCATGTTTTGTAGCAGTGACGGCTTTTAAGCACTGCTTTGGTAAAAAGCATTGAAATGGCTTTTATAGTATTTATATAGGTATATGGTTTTTTATAGAGAGCTATTGCGAAATGTGGGAGGCTCGAGAACGAGTCATGTTTATCGCTCAGTCTTTCACTGCTTTTATGCGTTCGAGGTCAGCTAAAATCACATACATATCTTTTATATATGTATGTATTTATACAGTTTGAATTTTTTGTTGTATGTATAGTTAAATTGTTTGATATTTAAAGATGTTTTATTTATTTTACTTTTACTTTTAATTTTAGTTTTATTCATATTCATTTTATGTATCGAATATTTTCGGAAATAGTTGTTTTCGTAAATAGTTGTAGGTAAGGCCCATAAGTGAGCTGATAAAACATATACATAAATATTACTTATTATTATTATTACGTCTACAGAAACAATTCTTACAGACTACTACAATTAGTTTATGAATTTTAGCAGATTAAGTTTAAAGCTATACAAATTTTGTGCAAAATTAAGGCTGTCTGCGTAATTATTACACAACCGAATGCATCTAGCGATAGGTTCGTTATATGAATAATTAGATTTATGAATACCATATCTTGGAACATCCGTACTCGCCTCAATTCGCGGGTCGGGACATGTCTATTGAACATAGCTGATATTTCAGGGCAATAGATTTTCAGATTAAGAACATTGTATACAAATAAGATACAGAAGTATACCCTTCTATCCACCAAACTTTGTAAACCGAGTAGTTTACGCCTTCCTGTGTAGTTAGGGAGGCCGTTCGGCCATCTCAATTTGTATAAAGCAAACTTTGTGAATACTCTTTGGACTCTTTCTAGTTTGTTTTCATAACTCTGATAGAATGGATTCCAAACTATGCAACAGTAATCTAAAAGACTACGCACTAAGGATATGTAAAGTGCTTTGAGCGTCGTTGGATCCGAGAAATCCTCACTATTTCTACGAATAAATCCTATCATAGAGAATGATTTGGACAAAACATAGTCAATATGTAGCGAAAACGTCAATTTTGAATCAAAGATTACGCCCAAGTCCTTGATTGACGATAAATAGTCATACATATGTACATATAAATTTCGGGTGGAAGCTCGTAAGCTGATTGAGGTCAACCTTCTTAACATTTAGTTGAGTGTGAACGTTAACTTTAGTTGCAAAGAGGTCTATAATTTTTTATAGATGTGTCCGAACGGAATTGAACAGCCTATTAAGAGCACATAACATTCAGCTTTTAGCACTAAATTACATCTATCCGGAGCAAATATATTTCAACCGATATTGATCGATATATTTCTAATGGTTTAATAGAAAAATTTCAAAATATGTGATTTACTTTTATTTAAATAACAACAAATAAATAAGAATCAATGTTTTCAATATTACAACCATTCCTAAAAAAGGCAACAAATCAACTGCATGCCAAAACCTAAGTACCCCCAAAAGAAGTATTCCCACCAAGCAAAATTTCTTGTTTATCCACCACAAAAACTTTTATAGAAATTATAGATATTGAAATTATTTGTTGTTAGTGTCTTTGTGATTGAATAAGCAAACGTTTTAAGAATAGTTAAATAAGAGTATTTCTTAAAATTTACTTTTATGATCGATGAATACATTTTTTAAAATACTAATATATATGTTCTTCATTGTGCACAGTTATTTTGAAAAGGATAATTATAACATAATGACACACTATAACAGCATTCCACTAATTGAATAAATAGAAAAATTTTTATTAATATTATTCACGTAGTTTTGCCTGGAAACGTATCGATTTATATTTATGATATATTTGTACGTATGTACCTACATTGAAAATAAAAACTCGATGAATACTAAAAATTTTTAGATTTTATATCTTGTAGTCTTGACTTTAGAAGAAACAAATTTTGAGTTAAGTTGACACAAAGAAATTGAATGATTCAATTCAGTATTCAGTATACAACTTTTAAGCAATTCGAGTAAGCGAATCTGCGGTAAGCTCTAAGAGAAGATATGTATGCTAAAATAGCGTCAATATCTTAAAGTTGAACTTATGCATTTCTTGCAAAGAATTCTTAGTTCAAAGTCAAAGCAAGTTATCTACATATATAATTAACTTGTAGATACCTAGTCTCTGACACATACTCGTATGTTTAACGCCAGTTTTTTGCCACTAGCTAGCACTAATTATCTCAAGTTAATATCAAGCAGTTTTATATAGCAAAAATCTTACCCGTATAAGAAGTATTTGCAGATAGTTTATATCTTAAACTCGCAGTAGGCACGTTTTTACATAATTTGCAATTTTTTAGGAAACAATGAGAAAATTACGATTTTGTCGAACCAACTGTTGTCGGTATACCCGGAAGAACACAAGCTATTACGCCAGGAAAATCACGTTCCATATTTCAGCGAAATCACGTGAATCAAGTAGCTGCAGGTAGCTTACTTATGGCAACAGAAATCAACAGATACATTTCGAAAACAGAATTCTTCGGGCATTTTGCAGAGAATTCCACAGATTTTGTGCGATAAGTCGTGCTGTAGTTACAGCTGCCATAGGCGCGCATATATAAAACGCCATCAGCTGTGTATCTCAGATCAAATTGACGGCATCCGTTACCGTAAGGTAACGCAGAACCGTTAGGATAGACAACAAGACGACAACGAACCTCAGCGAGTGAGATGAGCGCGAGAGTAGCTATGCTAACGGCGCTTTTGACAGTGATCGCTGCCGTGGCGTGTGCCGAACCGCAGCTCGGTGGCCTCGGCAATAGCATATTCAGTAGTCAAGCGCGTAGGTTCAACGTATGTTGCGGAGAAAACAGTGCTTAAGAATAATTGGCTTATTTAATTGCAGAAGATACCTCAACTAATATTGCAGGTCATGGCAACTCCGCTACTGAACTTGTGAAGCTGACGCCACAGATCGGCGGTCTCCTCAATGTGCTGAACCATGTGCAACAGACGGGTAACAGTGCGGCGGGTAATGCTGGTCAAGGTACGGCTGGCAGTGGAGCCAGCAACGTACTGGGAAGTCAACAATGTAAGTATTTCTTGAAGATTACCAACTTCCAAAAAAAAATGTTTACCACAATTTATATTTCTCACACAACAGCAAAGGACTCTAGCACCAATATAGAGGGCAGCGGTAACAGCGTATTCACTTTGTTGAGTTTAGATCCTCAAGTCGGCGTTGGAGCCAACGCTCTAAATAGTGTTGATCAGTCTGCTACAGAAGATCTGGGGGGAGCACCAGGAACCGCTGAAGGAGGAACAGGACTCGGCAGTGCACGTAATACCATAGACAGGAGTCAATCACGTAAGTTCATCTCTCAAGAACCTCATAAAATAGTTCATGCATGTTTGTTGTTCAATCCATAGAGGACGGAAGCACTAACATTCAGGGAAGCGGCAACTCAGTAACGAAAATCGTCGATGTGGGTCCACAAGCAGGCTTGGGCTTAAACGCATTGAACACAATTCAACAAAATGCAAATGGTGTTACGGGTGGAGCACCACCGGGAACCGCTGAAGGAGGAACAGGACTCGGCAGTGCACGTAATACCATAGACAGGAGTCAATCACGTAAGTTCATCTCTCAAGAACCTCATAAAATAGTTCATGCATGTTTGTTGTTCAATCCATAGAGGACGGAAGCACTAACATTCAGGGAAGCGGCAACTCAGTAACGAAAATCGTCGATGTGGGTCCACAAGCAGGCTTGGGCTTAAACGCATTGAACACAATTCAACAAAATGCAAATGGTGTTACGGGTGGAGCACCACCGGGAACCGCTGAAGGAGGAACAGGACTCGGCAGTGCACGTAATACCATCGGCAGGAGTCAATCACGTAAGTTCATCTCTGCATAACCTCAAAAACCGTTACTGCATGGTTGTGGTTTAATTCATAGAGGACAAAAGCACTAACATACGGGGAAGTGGCAACTCAGTTACGAAAGTCGTAGATGCAAGCCCACAGGTAGACCTGGACATAAACCTATTGAATACAATATTACAAAATGCAAATGGTGCTGGGAATGGCGCACCGACCGGAACCGCTGGAGGAGGAACGGGAGTCGGCAGTGCACGTAATACCATTGGCAGTAGTCAATCACGTAAGTTTATCTCTCAAGAACCTCATAAAATAGTTCATGCATGCTTGTTCTTCAATCCATAGAGGACGGAAGCACTAACATTCAGGGAAGCGGCAACTCAGTAACGAAAATCGTCGATGTGGGTCCACAAGCAGGCTTGGGCTTAAACGCATTGAACACAATTCAACAAAATGCAAATGGTGTTACGGGTGGAGCACCACCGGGAACCGCTGAAGGAGGAACAGGACTCGGCAGTGCACGTAATACCATAGGCAGGAGTCAATCACGTAAGTCCATCTCTGCAGAACCTCAAAAACCGTTACTGCATGGTTGTGGTTTAATCCATAGAGGACAAAAGCACTAACATACGGGGAAGTGGCAACTCAGTTACGAAAGTCGTAGATGCAAGCCCACAGCTAGACCTGGACATAAACCTATTGAATACAATATTACAAAATGCAAATGGTGCTGGGAATGGCGCACCGACCGGAACCGCTGGAGGAGGAACTGGAGTCGGCAGTGCACGTAATACCATTGGCAGTAGTCAATCACGTAAGTTCATCTCTCAAGAACCTCATAAAATAGTTCATGCATGTTTGTTGTTCAATCCATAGAGGACGGAAGCACTAACATTCAGGGAAGCGGCAACTCAGTAACGAAAATCGTCGATGTGGGTCCACAAGCAGGCTTGGGCTTAAACGCATTGAACAAAATTCAACAAAATGCAAATGGTGTTACGGGTGGAGAACCACCGGGAACCGCTGAAGGAGGAACAGGACTCGGCAGTGCACGTAATACCATAGGCAGGAGTCAATCACGTAAGTCCATCTCTGCAGAACCTCAAAAACCGTTACTGCATGGTTGTGGTTTAATCCATAGAGGACAGAAGCACTAACATACGGGGAAGTGGCAACTCAGTTACGAAAGTCGTAGATGCAAGCCCACAGGTAGACCTGGACATAAACCTATTGAATACAATATTACAAAATGCAAATGGTGCTGGGAATGGCGCACCGACCGGAACCGCTGGAGGAGGAACGGGAGTCGGCAGTGCACGTAATACCATTGGCAGTAGTCAATCACGTAAGTTTATCTCTCAAGAACCTCATAAAATAGTTCATGCATGTTTGTTGTTCAATCCATAGAGGACGGAAGCACTAACATTCAGGGAAGCGGCAACTCAGTAACGAAAATCGTCGATGTGGGTCCACAAGCAGGCTTGGGCTTAAACGCATTGAACACAATTCAACAAAATGCAAATGGTGTTACGGGTGGAGCACCACCGGGAACCGCTGAAGGAGGAACAGGACTCGGCAGTGCACGTAATACCATAGGCAGGAGTCAATCACGTAAGTCCATCTCTGCAGAACCTCAAAAACCGTTACTGCATGGTTGTGGTTTAATCCATAGAGGACAAAAGCACTAACATACGGGGAAGTGGCAACTCAGTTACGAAAGTCGTAGATGCAAGCCCACAGCTAGACCTGGACATAAACCTATTGAATACAATATTACAAAATGCAAATGGTGCTGGGAATGGCGCACCGACCGGAACCGCTGGAGGAGGAACTGGAGTCGGCAGTGCACGTAATACCATTGGCAGTAGTCAATCACGTAAGTTCATCTCTCAAGAACCTCATAAAATAGTTCATGCATGTTTGTTGTTCAATCCATAGAGGACGGAAGCACTAACATTCAGGGAAGCGGCAACTCAGTAACGAAAATCGTCGATGTGGGTCCACAAGCAGGCTTGGGCTTAAACGCATTGAACACAATTCAACAAAATGCAAATGGTGTTACGGGTGGAGCACCACCGGGAACCGCTGAAGGAGGAACAGGACTCGGCAGTGCACGTAATACCATAGGCAGGAGTCAATCACGTAAGTCCATCTCTGCAGAACCTCAAAAACCGTTACTGCATGGTTGTGGTTTAATCCATAGAGGACAAAAGCACTAACATACGGGGAAGTGGCAACTCAGTTACGAAAGTCGTAGATGCAAGCCCACAGGTAGACCTGGACATAAACCTATTGAATACAATATTACAAAATGCAAATGGTGCTGGGAATGGCGCACCGACCGGAACCGCTGGAGGAGGAACGGGAGTCGGCAGTGCACGTAATACCATTGGCAGTAGTCAATCACGTAAGTTTATCTCTCAAGAACCTCATAAAATAGTTCATGCATGTTTGTTGTTCAATCCATAGAGGACGGAAGCACTAACATTCAGGGAAGCGGCAACTCAGTAACGAAAATCGTCGATGTGGGTCCACAAGCAGGCTTTGGCTTAAACGCATTGAACACAATTCAACAAAATGCAAATGGTGTTACGGGTGGAGCACCGACCGGAACCGCTGGAGGAGGAACGGGAGTCGGCAGTGCACGTAATACCATTGGCAGTAGTCAATCACGTAAGTCCATCTCTTCAGAACCTCAAAAACCGTTACTGCATGGTTGTGGTTTAATCCATAGAGGACAGAAGCACTAACATACGGGGAAGTGGCAACTCAGTTACGAAAGTCGTAGATGTGGGTCCACAAGCAGACTTGATCTTAAACATATTGAACTTAATTCAACAAAATGCAAATGGTCCCACGGGTGGAGCATCGCCAGGAACTTCTGGAGGAGGAACCGGAGTCGGCAGTGCGCGAAATACCATAGGCAGGAGTCAATCACGTAAGTTCATCTCTCGAGAACCTTATAAAACAGTTCATTCACGGTGTTTGTTTAATCAATAGAGGACAAAAGTACAAACATTCAGGGAAGTGGCAACTCAGTAACGAAAATCGTCGATGTGGGTCCACAAGCAGGCTTTGGCTTAAACGCATTGAACACAATTCAACAAAATGCAAATGGTCCCACGGGTGGAGCATCGCCAGGAACTTCTGGAGGAGGAACAGGACTCGGCAGTGCTCGTAATACCATAGGCAGGAGTCAATCACGTAAGTTCGTCTCTGCAGAACCTCAAAAACCGCTACTGCATGGTTGTGGTTTAATCCATAGAGGACAGAAGCACTAACATACGGGGAAGTGGCAACTCAGTTACGAAAGTCGTAGATGCAAGCCCACAGCTAGACCTGGACATAAACCTATTGAATACAATATTACAAAATGCAAATGGTGCTGGGAATGGCGCACCGACCGGAACCGCTGGACGAGGAACTGGAGTCGGCAGTGCACGTAATACCATTGGTAGTAGTCAATCACGTAAGTTCATCTCTCAAGAACCTCATAAAATAGTTCATGCATGGTTGTTGTTCAATCCATAGAGGACGGAAGCACTAACATTCAGGGAAGCGGCAACTCAGTAACGAAATTCGTCGATGTGGGTCCACAAGCAGACTTGATCTTAAACATATTGAACTTAATTCGACAAAATGCAAATGGTCCCACGGGTGGAGCATCGCCAGGAACTTCTGGAGGAGGAACCGGAGTCGGCAGTGCGCGAAATACCATAGGCAGGAGTCAATCACGTAAGTTCATCTCTCGAGAACCTTATAAAACAGTTCATTCACGGTGTTTGTTTAATCAATAGAGGACAAAAGTACAAACATTCAGGGAAGTGGCAACTCAGTAACGAAAGTCGTCGATGTAAGTCCACAGGCTGACTTGATCTTAAATATTTTGAATTTAATTCAACAAAATGCAAATGGTGATACGGGAAGTAACAATTTGTCCAGTGGTATACCGTTTGGACCACCTGGTGTTGGCGGCGCTTCTAGTGCAACAAGTGGATCTGGACCTGGAGGTGAAGGTGTTGCTAGAAACGAGGTGCTGCGCAAACAGCAAAGTAGGATGCTGCATCATGCCCAATAGCTTTCATTTCTTAATATCGTTTCCTATTTTAGTGAAAGATAATACCGTTATAACTGGCGACAACAATAATGTTTTTACCTTGGCCAAGGTGAAGCCTCAAGCTGATCTTGAATTGAACCTACTTAATCAAGTTACACAAGGCGCAAACGTAGTGGGGGGAGTAGTGAAGAATCCATTACAAATTATCAGCGGTGTAAAAAATCTAGTGCAAGATCCAACCCAGTTGCTGCAGGACCCAACGAATTTAGCCGGTATTTTGCTGCCCGATTTAGCGGCCGAGGGCGAAGACTGCGCTGAGAATGAGATAAGCAGCGTACAAGAACGTGAGTTCTCTTTTGTCTCAATTATTGGCTTAATAATATAAAGTTGGCCTTAACCATTTTCTATATCGCTACAGAAAACTCCAATACCGATATTACTGGAGATAATAATAATGTGTTCACTGGCGTAGACATAAGTCCTCAAATCAAAGGCGATTTTAATATATTAAACAAAGTTGTTCAAAAAGCTGGTTGTAGACCCAGAATTACACCGTCAACACCACCACCTACTGAACCAACAACTGAACCATCTACTGAACCAACAACTGAACCATCTACTGAACCAACAACTGAACCAACAACTGAACCAACAACTGAACCAACGACTGAACCAACAACTGAACCAACAACTGAACCAACGACTGAACCAACAACTGAACCATCTACTGAACCATCTACCGAACCAACAACTGAACCCCCAACTCAACCACCAACTCAACCACCCACAACGACAACTCCATATCCACCATACCGACCATACAAGCCATACCAACCATATCAACAATATCAACCATACAAGCCATACCAACCACATCAACAATATCAACCATATCAACCATATCAACCATACCAACCTTATCACCCATATCAACCATACCCATCATATATGCCTTATACACAGCCCTATATGCCTTATGCTTATCCACCGCCATATATGCCACATTATATACCAGTACCCCATTCATATCCTCCGGCACCAACACCAGCACCTTATCCGACATTGCCACCAACACCACCACCATGTACTATTCCATCAACTCCAAAGCCAACTGTACCACCGACACCTCCCCCGCTGTATTGTATGGAAAACACAATATTTAGAGAGCAACAACGTACGTTAATCTTAAATAAAAAATTTTTTCCTTACATAGAAATATATATTAAATCATTCTCTTTTGCAGAAAAATCCAACGTTGATATTAGTGACACTGGTACTCGCTCCTTCTCTCCGCCTGGTACAAGTGCACAATTTAATCAGAAAGCAAATGGCTTTAACACTCTAAATCAAAAAGAAATTAAAGTCTCATCAATGCCATCTGCTGCAGTACAGCCCATTAAGCCGTATAGACCCCATTACGGACGTTACTATTCACCGACGGAGCCACCATACACTCCAACAACCCGACCGCCGTATATGGAAAATGCAATTTTTAATGAACAAAAACGTAAGTTTCTCTACTTAATCGCCATATAAATATCGCTACTAATCATACTTGTCAATTAACTAAAAAATTTTTTTACTAATCAAAATTTCTTTTGCAGAAGAATCCAAAAAATCAAATGGCGATGTTAATCGCTTCTTCTTTGATCCTGGCACAAGTTCTCAATTTAATTTGAAAGCGAATGCCTTTAGCATTGTAAATCAAGAAGGAAATATAGTTTCATCAATGTCTTATGCAACCACTCCGCCACCGACGTATCCACCGACCACAGCAACTCCCAGAAGACGTTGCTATCGCCGTTATTGCCGCAAATACCGTAGCAAGCCAACGTATGACTGTCAGAATTGCGCGCGAGGCTTCGAACTAACGAAAACTGAACGGAAGAAGCGATCCCAACTAAGATAGCAACCTTTTTTTTATGAATAGTCTGTAGGTTTTTTTACGTAGCTTTTTTACTTTAATAAATAAATAAATATGAAATGAAACGAAACGAAATTGCTTGCTGCAGTCGGTGACGTGACTTTCGCGCTATTTCAAAGAAGCTGCAGTCTTCCGGAATGGGCTTTCGTGGCAAGCGCTCTAAGCTAATTAAAGCGAAATCAAGGCTATAAAAAAGACATCAAAGCGGCATTAAAAAGGTGCCATGTCAAAAGCTAATCCACTAACTTGGCGTCGCCGAACGGAAGCGGAAGCCATAAAACTGCTTTAAATGCTGGAACACGCCGCTGGGAACTGTTGCCAACGCGTGCAATTACAACAGACAGAAAGAGTGCGGGAGAAGTGTTTGTATGTAGCTTTGCATTATTAACATCCACGAGCAAATGGCAAGTAAGCGTGAAGCTGGCAGGAAGAGGAGCAGTGGCGAATAATTCTCGGCTAAGCAATGAAATAATAATAAAATGCAATAAAAATATCAAGACCCAAATTGCAACTCTGTTAGGAGCAGCTATTGCTGTTTAAGTCAGTTCAGTCTATGAGATGGAATCGATGCCGGAATCAAATTGAAGCATATTTTCGATTGTTGCTCTTTTGCCGCGAGCAGCTTGTGCAAATTAATGACAAGAGTCTAGCAAAAAATGAAGCAGTGTTTCGATGCGAAGCTCAAGACGGAGTTCCCACGCAGAAAAGATAGATCAAATTTCCGGTGCAGGCAACAAGTAGAGCAGGTACTATGAAAGTATGGAACCAGCAACTGGAGCAGGCACTCGCAATGCAGGTGAACGTGCAGAGAGTTGTTGCTTGAGGATGATAGCTTGTACTGGTACTATGGCGCTCTAAATCGATATCTTCAAATAGAGATAGAATAGTAGAAGCTGACCGGCAGAGCTGTGTCGCAATGATTCCTTTAGGGAATCAATTACACTCAATTACAAATTACAAGGAATTGCAAAAAGTAATCAATTCCTTTTATTCACAGCAAAGGAATTGATTACTTTTGAAATTCCTTTGAAAAATTCCAAAAGTAATTTGCTTTTTTTGAATTCCAAATCCAAGGAATTTTATTTTTTGGAATTCAAACGAATTCCTTTGTAGGAATGGAATTGAAAAAAATCAATTCCATTCCATGGAATTGAAAATGTAATTGACTTTTTCCAATTCCATTCTATGGAATTGAAAATGTAATTGATTTTTTTCGATTCCATTCCTCAAAGGAATTTAAAAAGGAATGCTGTCGGGTTATATGGCAATAAACTTTCATCCACTTCGAACTTAAAATTTTCGCACTTGTGCATATAATAATATTTGTCAATCGCGTGGTCATTCTTATCAACATTGTAAATACACCAAGACGCCATGCTCTCTCTGACGATCCCTTCGAAATGCTGACTTTAATGAAAGCCAACTCACATTTCCTCGAATGATACAAAGAAAACCTCTTTTCTGTTTGTGTTTTTGTTGTTTATTGTTTGTTGCAAATTTAACAATTAAAATAAAATTAATATTCTTTCCAAATATTTTTCGTTTATTTACATATTTCGCCTGAAAATAAGGCGCAAAACTTTGAAAAAAATGTCCAATGCTTAATCTTGATTCTATTTTTTTACCACAACAAAAAATTCACATTCATGAATGAACTTTCAGTTTCTCAATTACTTTCACAATTCCTCTGAGGAATCGAAAAAAATCAATTACATTTTCAATTCCATGGAATGGAATTGGAAAAAGTCAATTACATTTTCAATTCCATGGAATGGAATTGATTTTTTTCAATTCCATTCCTACAAAGGAATTCGTTTGAATCCAAAAAATAAAATTCCTTGGATTTGGAATTCAAAAAAAGCAAATTACTTTTGGAATTTTTCAACGGAATTTCAAAAGTAATCAATTCCTTTGCTGTGAACAAAAGGAATTGATTACTTTTTGCAATTACTGAGGAATGTAATTGTAATTGTAATGGAATTGGATTTACCCAGCTCTGCTGACCGGCTGCAGCTTTTAAAGACTTTTATAAAAATACTACAATTATTTTAAGACAGTTTCCTTAAACTTTTTCTTCTTCTTCCTGATTGGCCAAGACAACCCCTGATCGGGCTACGAGCTGATCTAGGGCTGCTCTCCAGGCGCCTCTGCTACCTATGCGTCTTCCCCAGTTAGAAACAAATTTTATTAAAAATATTTTGAAATGTATTTTCGGTTGAAAAAATTGTTTAGTTAAAAACACTTTTTTTACCTTAAAAAGACAAGCATTATTTTATAATCCTTACGAAGCAATAGGCTGACATTTCAGTCATAACTGATTGCGAATTCAATTGCTATTTTAGCAAATAAGAGAGTATTTATCATATTTATAGAAAATTGTGCTTAACGCTAGCATAATTTAATAAATTTGCGAATTAAATTTTCCAAATTTCTCATTTCTGAAATCTTTATAAAATTGAAGGAAAATATTTTATGTTATTTTTTAAACGTTTTCTTCACATTTTTGCACTTTGCGAATGCAATGTGAAGTGCTTCTCAAGTGGGGCCCTCCTAGTGCACCCCAATAGCCAAAGACGGCCCTGGCCACGCATAAGCAACACTTGCTGCCGCTGCTTGTCTGCCGATATATTCTTTGCGCTAACACAACAATTTAAGGTACGTGCTAAAGACGCGCTTGTTGTTGCGTTTGGTTGTTGTTGTTGTATGTATATTTTTGTTGCTTTTGTACAGCAGCAATTGCACGTGCAAAGAATTTATAAAATTGTGTATTTACCCACATTGAAAATGAAAGTCCGTTTGTGTGTGTGGGTGTGTGTGAGTGCGAGTGTGTTACTGTGGCAACCAAAGGCGGGAGAGCAGATGAATGCGTGTGTGTGTGTTCGTGCGCTCCCAAAAGTATGCTATAACGCGCCCTAAAATAGGCTTGTGGGTGTTTTTATTATCAGCTGCTGCCTGGCAGCGTTACTCTTTGTTTTAGTCAGCTCCACATCGCCACCAAGCCCCGCCCCACCCCATGCCAATGCTCACCCCTAAAAAATAATGTGAAATAATGCATTTTTATTAAAATGTCGGCGTGTTGGGAATTTAAAATTTTTAGGCTAGTATGTGTGCGTGTGTGTAGCTTGTCTTGCATGTATGAGTTGATATTTATTAGTATGACCGATGATTTAGCGCAAAAACCACAAAATGTGCTTTAAATGCAGTGCAAATGATTGTTAAGTTGTGCCGCTAGAGGGCCATAAGCCATAACAGCATGTGTAATAGAGCATGGGCAAGGGAGAAGGGCAGTGATGACCAGTGGGAATTTGGCCATGGTAATGCTGTTGATTTTTGCAAGCATGAATGGCAGATAATTGAAAGACTTGTCTAGCATAAAGATTTTTTGTTTGGAATTTTAAAGAGTTTTTTAATCAATTAATGTTGGTTTTAGTAAATATATGTATACTTTCTAAGGGAACTTTTAACGTTATAAAAATGATTTCATTCAGCGATTGGTTGGTTGTTAGCAGATTTAAGAAGTTAACAGAATTTATCAATACATGAGCTTCAAAACATGATATAAAGTAAAAGAATCATTATAGTTATACTACAGCTTAAAAGAAAGTGTCCCTGCACCTTGCAATCGAAAATAGTTTGCTGAGTAGTTTCATGTAAACTTTTTCTTTATACGTGGCACCCTTTTTCGTCTTTGGTATCAGGCTCTGAAAAATTAAATCTAAAAAAAGGTTTTTATAATTTTTCTCTTTGTTGGATAGCATGGACATTTCTTTCAGAATCGACTTCAAAAAAGCTTCTCCGCTGTCCTTCGTGTTTGGCAATCGAAAATGCTTATACTATTAAAATCATTGCCTACTAAATTGATTGTTTTATATAAAACGTTATCGACTTCGTCAAGAAAAAGAATCAGGTCTGAGGTAGCTTATTATTAGATTATGCAAATTTTTCTAATGGATTCAGAGAAAAGTTATATTTTGTAGCACAATGTAAAAGTATGCTTAACTCGTTGGCGAACATTGATTTTTGGCATGGTGTTTGAAGTTACAGAATCAGGATCAGAATCAACAACAGATTCGAGTTATATGCGCATAGATCCAAGCAATTTATTTTGGGGCTATAACCCTAATGCCTCAGTAAAGAAGAAACAGCAGCCAACAAACTTAATAATTCATGTTGGCATAAGTGCTCCTATTCTCAAGAATTTATCGTCCTGTGCCGAGCTCCCTCTCAGCTGCTTTCTGTTATGTCATTTGATTCATTATTATTCCTACTATGCGATTTCTTCAATTTAGTTTGCTCCGAATGTATAACCTTTTTTTCTGTAGCGCAAAAGTGGCGCCTCTTAATAGAAAATACAAGGCAATAAATTGCCAAAAATTTGCATGACAAACACGTGACAATTTCAATTGCCACACAAGAGCCTCTCTACGGCTTGCCTAATTTCGAGATACCTTCCAGTGCAATTTAAAATTTTTGGGCGGCTTTCTTATGCAAATCGCATGCTTCCTCAGCCACAAAGCCAAAGCAGTAGTAAAACGGAGGAGCGGAAACGCCAGCATGACAATACAGTTCAATGCGCTCTGGCACTACAGGTGGCTCTGTGGGGACAGAGGCAGCGTTGCCAACTACTTTGCATACCAACAAAATGTTATTTCTAAGAAAAAGAGTAACGAAATTGACATTTCTTGCTATGCATTTTTATTTTACTTTATTTTATTTTGTTGTTGTTGTTTTGCAAGCAATTTAAATTATTGTAGCTGTTGTTGTTGTTGGCATGTGCGTTGCGAAATGCTGAGAGGCTTCCACTTCTGCCGCTAAGACGACAAAATGTAGCCTTGATTGCTGCTTTGTATGTGCGTATACCAAAATTGTCGAGCAAGGAGTTACCCTTAATTTGTTGTTGCCATTGTGCATGCACCGCACGTAATGGACAAATGGCATTTTATTTGTGGGGATTTCTTGTTGCCGCACTGAACAGCACTCAGCAGTCAGAATAGAAAGAAAATTCATTTAATTTTTCATACAAAATGTGAGCAAAATATACAAAATTCGAAGAAGCTGGAATTTTGAATGAGCTTTTGAAAGCGCAAATGTAGATACATTTCAAGACTTTAAAAAGGCACTGAATTTGTTAAAAAAAATATAAAGGGAAATGGATTCGTCTTTTAAAATAGAAAAGAACGAAATGGAATCGATGGAATAGCCTTCCATATTTCCATATCGCTGTGGCTAAGTTATCAACTTGAAAGCCTTCTTCTATCAAACTTTTTAACTGACATCCTTAGCTCTAAGTCCATCTCAGCATGAATTATAACTTCCACAGTGAAAAGTCACAGAACAAATTTGGCAACAATTTCATAGAAATCATGAGAGTAATTAAAAACAATGTCAATTTAATACATCGAAATTTTGAAGTTTTTACAAAGTTTAAATTGGTTTACTATATTAGAAGTAGAATCAATTTCAACGAATTAAAAAAAATTTTTACATAAGATAAAAATAGTAAAATATCGTAAAAAAATTTCATAAATATTTCATACAAATTAGGCAAAAAATTTATAAATCTACTTTTTGAAATTTTGACACCGATAGGTCAATAGTTCAATAGCTCTGCTGCGCATTCAAAGCATATTAATGTCAATAATATTGAAATTTTAATTTTAAATCTGCCCAAAAATTGTCTTTTCCGATTTTACAAGTTTCCACTATGTTGATTAAAATTTCAATGCTTTTACAAAATTTAATTAATTTCCAAATGTCACTTTTTTGTGGGTTATTTCACCACACTTTGACACTTGGAAATGCTTGACATTTACTTTTTGCGCTTTGTCATTTTTGTTGCCACGAGAAATTCCTCAGACAACCACTAATTGACATTTGCAAATTCCTGTCGTGTTCTCCGTTTCTCTCTCTCTCTCTATCACCGCCCGTCTGCTGCCGCTTCTCACGCACACTGAAGTGTGCTGTCAATTATTTGACAAGCTTGACAAATTGTTGCCAAGCCTTGACAACAGATAATCCGTCGTCTGCGCAAAGTTTCCGCAGAAAGCCACAAAAATTTCGTCAATTTAATGCAGAAGCGTTGGAGCTGCGGCAGACAATGGCGGTGGCGGCTGCACTACCGGCATGCTAAGCGCGTCTAAGCTGTGGCTTAACGTAGCTAATTATGTGCAAAGATACTTGGTTAAAATATTTTTTGGAAAATGTTGGTGAATTTGTGTGTGTGTGTGTGTGTGCGCTGGGATTTAACTATTGTGAGCTTGAGTTCGGTGATATCGAAGCTGAAATCGAAATATTTTTCATTTTCTTTTTTGGTTTTTATGCAAATTTTAGTTTGAAATTTCGTCTTCGATAATAGTTTCAAGCCTTTTTTTTAAATATTGTTTCTTAATTAATTAGCTATTATGCAGAGAACCTGATTGCAGAGAAGCCATCTCCTGCTCTCGCCTAATCTACTTGAGAGCCTCATGGCTAACTAGGCATGAGGAGGCCTCAAAGCTGGCAGTGAGTTCAATAGACTCGCAAAGACTCGTATTATAAGAGATAACAACTTGCCATACTCTTAAACGGATCGCCTGCTGATATCTAATATATCTAATATATAGATATTTATATAAGGAGGCATCAGTGTCTGTGCATGGCCAGTGTACCCCAATCCAATACAGTAATTTAGAGCGCGCTACAGAGTTTTTTCTACAATTTTCAACTTCCAAGATTAGCTCTTCATTTTACTTTCGGATTTTATAAAACAGATAACTTCATTCAACATCTGCTTCTTTTTTAAAATTTTTAAGCTAAATAATTTTTTGAAAAATGTCAACTCATTTTGAGTTCTTTCGCTATTCAATTTCTGCTAAAAATTGAAACTTAAATTCGCTTGGCTCCAGATTTGAAGTCTATCGATATTAGGATATGAAACCATCCTTTTAAAAATTTTTATGCAAATTTCGTTTAAATTTTGTAACTTTTTATTCCATTTGATATATTTTGGATTTTTGCTTCGTTTCCACTTTCACTTCCAGAATGGAAGAGTTCTGAAAAGCTACTGCTATCGCTTCAGTGTACTATTCTATTTCGGTCGTTCCTTTGGTAGCAGTCCTTCACTGTGAACAGGCATCACTTGCACACCGAAAAGCTGGTGTTTTCACTTCAATAGAGGCCTAGAATTCGTTGCTTATTTCAATATACTTTCTCCCTCTTCTGCTGCTCTCGTTTTTGTTACCAGGAGCCGGCAGTTCGCTTTAATTGCACATTTCGCTACGAGCGCCTCTCTTTGAATATCCCTACGCAAAATTGAATTTTCTTCCATACAAAATTTTCAACATATTTTTATTTATAGTTCTCTGCATTTTTTTATTTATAGCAACTCACGCGCAACCAACAAAGAAACTCTTTTTTACAACTTTTTGAAACCAAAGGGAAATTATTTCCAGACGCACACACACAGTCAACCAAGCACTTCCGCACTTCCGCTTACCTGCCAAATTGAGTTCATGGCACTCGGCAACAATGAAGCGGCGTGGCAGGCATAAAACCGGGCAGCGGCAGCACACATCAAAAACAAATTCCGCCACAGCGAAAAATTGCGGCCGGAGGTGGGCGGTGTGTGCGTGTAGGGCGGGGGCGTGAGGGCAACTGAAAAAATGGCATACAATGAAGCAAAAATTAAAAACCGTAAACAAAATTGCAATTTGCCTTGCCATTCATGGCGGCCTTCATGGGCCTGCTACCCCCCACAAGCGCGCAGTCTTCTTCATGGCTATTGTGTCTGCCTCTTATTGTTGTTGTTGTTACTATTTCATTTCTCTTTTGGCGTGTAAGCAGAAAAAATTGTTTCACGCATTTAAGTTGTAGCAGCTTCCGGTCTACGTTCGCGGCAACAGCGCGCAGACAGTGTCGTCTTTAGCTGCTTGGAGCGCCTCAGAGTCCAATTGATTTTGCCTGCTACTTTGCATTCTTTTTTTTTACAACCAAAATTATTTGCAAACTACTGAAATTGATTTACTTTCATAAAATGCGGAATTGAATATAATAAAATATTCCATTATTTATTGCATTAAAAATTCACGTACATTTTTTCAAATTCCAAAATGTCGAGTGTGAACAAAAGCAGGAAATTATATTCCCAAAAAAAGCAATGGCAGAATCGTAAATTTCAGAAATATTGAAGTAGTTAAGAGTTGCAATATTTAAATCATAAAAATTCGAGACTGCTCAATGGAAATGAGTTCTCATAAAAATTAAAAAAAAAAATACGAAACTTTTTTTCTTGTCAAAATTTGGCATTTTGAAGGCACCAGGCGCGGCTGCTTCTTAGCTAAAAACGGCACTGCGCGCACGCCGTCATTTTAAAGTTATAAAATTTGTTTGTTCGTACCTCAGCTAAGACACAACCACAGCAGCAGGACACACACACATACATACTCACAGCGAGAGGGAACGAGCGAGCGCCTGACAAGCGGCGGCACTTCCACTTCCTGCTGCCATCACTTCGATTGTAATTTCACGCCCGAATTATCCTTGGGGAGACATTCAAAAAGGCAACAACGGATTGAGGCGAAGTGAGCTGAGTTGGGCGCCTGTAGCAACGCGAGGGGAGGGGTGTTTGGTAAGGTTGACAGGCGGCAGACGGCATTCGACGCACCTCAGCACACTTTCGACATGCATAAATTTCAATACCAGCTTCCACTGCACCCCTCAACGCTTCTGCTGCTACACTGACTTACCTACAACTTGCCACCAGAGCAGAGCAGAGCAGAGCAGAGCACAGCATAAGCTGCGGGCTGTTAAAGCGCTAGGCTGTTTATATACAAACATGCAAGTGAGTGTGTGTGTGTGTTTGTGCATGAGGGTGACTTGATTCCAGCGTTACAATAGCACCTTTATTATTATTTTTACACTTCACTTCCGGTTTCTCGCTTATTATGCGCGCTTTTGCTTTAGTTTAAAGTCGGAATGGGGAAGCGGCGCTCAAATTACAAAAACATTGTCGTGCCAACGCTGCTGGCGTCAAAGTCAACGTCAACCGTCGTCGTAGTAGACGAAAAGTCAACGTCTCAACTGTCAGTGCTTTAGTGTATGCGCATTATTATACTTGGTATTCCTGTGTCTGGGCAAATATTAGCTAGACAGGCCGATGTGTCCTTTTTTGAAAAGACTGGCTTTTTGTTTAGCATACTTTTAGGCGCTAGACATAAAGTCAAAATTGGAACTGCGGCCAAAACAGCAGCAAATAGTAGCATAAAAATCGAAAATTTCGATAAAGAAATAATTTTTTTTTGCTGCTTCTGAAATTTTCGACACAAATAGAAGCTTCAGCATTCCCGACTCACAAGTCAAGCCAATTTTTATACGTAATAATAATAAGAAAAGCTAAAATTGATACCCTTTTTTTTGCTGCTTCTGAAATTTTCGACACAAATAGAAGCTTCAGCATTCCCGACTCACAAGTCAAGCCAATTTTTATACGTAATAATAATAAGAAAAGCTAAAATTGATACCCTTTTTTTGCTGCTTCTGAAATTTTCGACACAAATAGAAGCTTCAGCGTTCCCGACTCACAAGTCAAGCCAATTTTTATACGTAATAATAATAAGAAAAGCTAAAATTGATACCCTTTTTTTTGCTGCTTCTGAAATTTTCGACACAAATAGAAACTTCAGCGTTCCCGACTCACAAGTCAAGCCAATTTTTATACGTAATAATAATAAGAAAAGCTAAAATTGATACCCTTTTTAGTAGCGCCATAAAAATTGTTTAGAGTGTCAATAAGTTTTTTTGGCAGTTTATTGACAAGCTGAAAATTTGCATAGCATAGTTTTAGGCTTCGCTGGCAGTCAGCGAGAGTTCACTCAATAAATACCGTAACATATTCAAATGTAATTTATGTCTTTTTATGTGCCACATTACTATTCAAATCAACCGCTGTGAAGTGGTGGCACTTGCAAGTACCACTGTGGCACACCAACGCAGTGAAGCGTCACAGCTGCTAAGGAAGGCAGGAGCATGCCGAGTGCCGTTGCGTTGAAAGTGTGCGTGTGTGTGCGTGTGAGAGTGTTGGTGCTTGATAAAATGCAGTGCACTTCCGTTTGACATATGTAAAAGAAGCAAATTTGTGTGGGCGCGCATGTGTGGCTTTGTGGTTGTGTGTTACTCACACAGATACACACTGCTGCTTTACATATACACGCCCATTGTCGGGCAGCAGCAACTTGACGCGAAATTACACACCATGCAAAAAAAGAACAAAAGCACAGACACACACACACACACACTCAAGCAATCTAAAGACACACTCATGCATATCCTGCCGCTTTGTCAGTTTATCCTGGCATGCAATTGCTGCCACTCGCACTTCCGTTCTGCTACTTGAAAGCAAGCACAGCAACGCAAGTTTATTTGTCTGCTTTGAAAATTGACAGCATATATTTAGGCGCATATCATGGAGGTATCACCTTTGGTTGAATTGCTTCCCCCTTCCCCTATGCGTCGCACCACTCAAGGTGTGCTTCCAGTATTTTTATCTGCAGACACAATCAAATTGTTTGCGTCGCTCTTTCGTTGTTTGTAGTGCAGCATTTAAGGCGTTTGCTGGCACCAAAGCGCCTCCAGCGCCTAAGTGTATGCTTTAGTTTGGGCAACATTGAAAGTGCGCTTATCTTGCTCTTCCTGCGAATTTGAATTCTACCAAAGCCAGCAAAATTGCCTGCTCATCTGCCTTCATAGCTTCATTTTCGGCTACTTTAGTAGCTGCTCCCTTATTCTGCTCATCTTCATGCCAATTGTTGACTTCATGCTACTTCTGTTCTCTTATCTCATATTTCTGGCACAATGAGTTTGAGTATGTTGAACGAACCATTGCAACTTATTGACATTTCGAGAAATAATTGTTTGATTTAAAAAGTACTTATCTAATTTTTTCCAAAAACAAACATTTCTTAAAGAATATATTAAGCCAAGCTGTCCTTTTTTGAACGCAGCCTCTGTAGAATCAGTTTGTTACAACGGCATTGCAATATTCGGTTGATCCGATTTTGTAGCGTGCCAATGGTATAGAGTAACCATAAACCGCTTTACCGAAAGGCTTGCAATTTTTCGTAGACTGCAGCCCTGCTTAATACTCCTCCAATTCGAATTCCTTGCCCTCTTTTTCGTCTTATACAAACTACTTGTGCTCAGCCTACATCGCGCTTTCTGCTGCTATTTCTATTTCTGCTACTAATCCTACTGCCAATTCTATTCCTGCTCCCGCTTCAATTCCAACTTCTCTTCTTGCCCACTTTTTCGTCCTTAGGCGACTCCTACAAGACCTTCTCTAGCACTATGTTTTTATACCCAACTGCTGTTAGTTCTACTTCAGCACGCACTCTTCCTTAACTCCCCCATTTTTCCTATCTGCTTCTCCTCCTCCTCCTTCGCCCCTTCCACCAATCCAACGCCACCTTTAACACCAGGCACCATGAAAATAAATTAAGCCACAAATTGCAATTTAATTTGACTACACACTTTGCTGGCATATTTTAATTTTGCACGCTGTAATAAAATGTAGCATATTTTTAGGCGCTTCGACAATTTCCCAAGGAACAGCAAATTTATTGCCAGCAATTGTAAACGTAATTAAAATCTTGAGGCTGCGGCATGCAAATTTACAGAAGCGCTCTAAAGTACAGGCGAAACTGCCGGGGTAATGCTTAAAGCCTGAAAGTAGACCATGAAATTTCTAGCTTAAAGCTTAAAGCCTAAATGTAAGACGCCTGCCATTTTCAGCTGACGCGTGCAGGCCACCGCTTTAAAGTGTTTGTGGGTTTACAACGCACTCAAATGCTGCGACACTGCTCCAGCGCCTAAAAGCAGGCTTTGTGCTATTTTTAGCTGACATAGGAATGCCATAAAAATAGCTGCCATGTCGCTGCAGTCACACCTATCCGGCGCGCGATAGAAATTCCTGGCTGACGACCACAAAGCGACGTGGTAGGAGTCGCTTACGGCGACACGCGTAGCTGGCTGCCTTTCTGAGTTTGCGCTGGCGTGTGAGTGAGACAGACATACACACACACATTCATTTACATACCAAAAAAGTTATGCGTGTTGTCTTAAAGTATCTGATAAGCTGGAGTATGCGGTGGTGGGCTTACCTGTTAACCTGCCGGAGCAAGTGAGTTGTTGTTGTTTTTGTATGTTTTGTCGCGAAGTTTTGTTTAAATATTTTTGCTTCAGAGAAGACTCTAGATAAATAACATGGCGCTTTTCGCGGGTATCAAATTAAGCGGGAATTTAAAATAGAAACAATATTCTAAACAGAAATAAAACCAAAAGCAGGAGAAGCATTGAGGGAGGAGACAAAATATAATCGCAATCGAAAGTGAAACTTTTGGAACCAAATGAGAATTGCATTCAAAAGTGGAACCGAAATCTAAAGTGGAGCTGATATCGAGAGAAAAACCGATATATAAAATGGAAGCGGAACAGAAAGTGAATTCTGAATCAAAAATGGAACTGTAATGGAAAGTAGAAATTCAATTGAAGCAAGAGCCGGAATCGAAAGTGAAATCAAAAGAGAAGGTTGAGATGCAAACGAAAGTAGAACCGAAATCAAAAGTAGGTACTGCTGAAATAGGAGCCAGGAGACGGAAGGAAGTGGAACTGTAACCTAGATCGAAAGGTGAGTCGGATTCAATAGTTGAACCGTTAAGTGGAAGCTTAAGCAAAATATGGAACCAGTATCGGAATTGAGAATAGAATCGAAATCGATAAGGGACTGAAATTGAAATTGGAACTAGAATTAAGAGTGGAATCGATACCGAAAGGGGAACTTTCACTTGACAATACTTTTATTGTCTATAAATATAGTATTGTTTTTTGAATTGAAGCCATAAAGACCAACAATTTGATTCTACAGTCTATGGTTGCAGCTCCACGTGCCACAGACTTACGTCTCGGTTCAAGGATTAAGCACAAAAGAAAGTCGCCCTTAGCTTTGGTTTTCAACATGACTCACTTCATGCCCTCATTTACGCTGCAAATTTCCAACAGACTATAAATCAATTTCTCTTTAACGTACTTGCCAGTCTTGCCAGTCACCAATTTACGACCTTCATTTCCGTTTCCGGTATTGTTTGCGTTTGCGTTGACACTTGATATGCTTTAATCAGCAATAAAAGCCACACAATTTCCACAGTACTTTCGAGCAAAATGGCCAAAAATTGAATTTCCAAAAGCGGAAAATGAAAGGCTGTGAGCATAAAAGCGGCAGAGGGGAAGGGCAGGAAGCAAGAAAACTCATACAAGCGCAGCAACACGTGATCGTAAAACAAAGGAGCTGGCGACATACAAGTTTGAGGGAAATTGAAAAATCATAAGAACAAGCAGAAGGAGCAACGAAAGAGAAGAAAGGGAGGGCAAATTGGAACACAATATGCCGCTCTTTATAATTTGACGGCAAGTAGTTTGACTTTGATGTCATAAATTTCACAACTTGCTGGAAACAGTTCAAGAAGCTTAGTGGCAGCACCATTGTTTGTAACGAGAAGAAGATAATGGTTGCGGAAGCATAAGAAGGAAAAATTTAAAATGTACCAAATGCTTGAAATATGAAATTTTTATCAAATTGCGAAGTATGGAAGCTCAAAAAGTCGAATTTTGATAACTTGAATACACTTATAAAGATCTTCTACCAAGGAGTTAGCTTAGGATTTTATTGAATATTTAATGAAACAATTCATTCAATACATTTGAAGGTATAATTAGGCAAATTTGTTATCCTCTGGAAGCGTTGAACTGAACTCTCTTCTTCCCTCAACGCTTGCTTCGTCATTAAGTTTGGGGTCCTTTTACACTTGTAATTGTTAGATAGCCGGAAAAATTCGCTTTTCAATATTTAATTAAATTTGATTTTTTTACGAAATTCCCAAAAGCATGAAGCTACGTTTGCATATTTTTTTTGCTTACTAAATTATTTTTGTTGAATTCTTGCAGAACAGCTCATAAAATCTATTAAGCTATTAGTGTACGTGTTTTACTTGAACGCCGTAAAAAGGACATGCGCCAAAAAACTTTTAATGCAGTTTGCTGTGCTGGGAACTCGGAACTGTCCAAGTTCAGGCAGCTGCTTGTCCTTTCAGGGGGAGGGGGGAAGGGGCTAAATGCTCTAAATCGATGCAGACATGCCAAGAAGTTGCAGCATGTGTAGCCAAGCTCTGAATATCCTGCCAGCTCCCAGCTCTACTTCAGAGTGCCGTGCCTGTAAGTTGACTTTTACCTGCTGCATCCTTGCTGCCTTTTGGGTGCAGCGTGCCTGGCGCTTAATCGCATTACGCTTTCAGAATTGTCGCCGCTTGTGCTGGCAGGCAGCGTTCTGTTGCCATCAATTATTGTAAAAGGTGTTGCCGTCTTTTTGGCGCTCCAAAAGTTGTCATCTTTGGCTGTAATTGTATTAGTGTGCTGTAAGAGGCAAAGTCGCGCGAGCAGAGTGGCCACATGCTGGAAAATGGCAACTCACTTTGAGGAAGATTTTTAAATTTTAAAAGCTTTTTAAAGAAAACGAAATTATGCAACTAGCAATAGTTATACTTTTAACAGATCTTAATTTTTCCTTAAATTTTTTTAACCACCAAAGTTGGCAAGTTTGCTTGGCATAGCGACAAAAGCCTTATATTGGAAAATTAAAAATATTTATTTTTGAGAATTTTTTAATTGAAAACACGGAAAATTTTGGCATAGAGGCAGAAAACTTTCTATTCAACTACTTCTGAAGCTCATAGAGACTAGAACTACAGATTTTATATGGTATTTAATACTGTTGCATATTTTCGAGACTTTTTAAACCATACAAGCTGGCAACTCTTTTAAAAAGCGAAATGGCAACACGAAGCAAGAAAACCGCTTTACGTTCTAATGAAGTTGAAAGCAGTTTTTACGGCATACAGAGCAGATGTCTATGCCATATGAAGGATGCTTACGCTAATAGGATTAAAGCTCAAATTATGAAATAGTTTTGTTTGGTAAAATGCAACTTTAAAAGCTGCACTAACTCGATACGAATTTACAACTCCGAATAGTTAAAATATGAAAGAGATTTGTTATGAAGAGAAAAGGATTTTGTAATTGCAGAAAAGCACTCGAGGGAGAGTAAACTTTTAACAGATTACGTGGATGAAGGACAAGTAAGCACTTACCTTTGGGCTAATTTTTATGGTTGCATTTTGAGCATAAAGGAAATCAAGGAAATTGGTTATTCAAATTTTCTGAAAGGATGTGTATGCGGATCCAGCTAAACAAAAGAGATTAGCTATTCTAATTCTCTCTCTGTTTCCACCTTCAATAGACTGCAATAAGTTATCCAAGAGAATTGAATATATATGCATATTTTTAAAAGCATTCCTTGAAAGTTTTAATCTTGCTGTTGGAACAAATTCTTTATCGTTCAATCTTGGCGCTTGGAACAAACTTTATTCATTGTGTATAAATTGTCTGCAATATTTTGTACATCCTCTTTCAAGCCATTTTAAACGTAATTCTTCTTACATGCCAATTCATCAGCTCTACATTTCAATAGACTTTGCTGCTTTTCTATTTATGCAGCATAATCCAACAAAATATCTCTATCATTCGTTATCCTTTCAAAAGGCAAGTTTAGAAAAAATTCAAAATCCATTTTATATATCGTAAATTTTGCCTCCAAATGCCAATTGCAGCAGCTGCGCCTGAAAGTGCCTACCAATGTCCTAAACTGCCCTTTGCCAATATATACATATATGCAAAAGCTAAGACTTCTTTTGCTGCCGCTACAACAACAAATTATATGCCATACTTACCACACATGCTCGAACAAATGTGCATGGCCTTTGCGGATTTACGATATAATAAATGTATCGCAATAAATACGGCATTAAATCCTATGAAGATTTCCCACTCGCACACACAAAATTGCAAGCAAGCTTTTGAGCGCAATTTCTCATCGCACAACATATTCCCCTTTTGCTATGCACTATTTTGTTGTGCGCCTGCAAGTATGCTAGTAAAAGGAAAACAAAAGCGAGTGAATTTTCAGACGCATCCTTGCTGCCACAGCGAGGCCAGCTCGGAGCCATGTTGTAGCAATTTCAAGGCATTTCATGCACAAAAAGCGATGGACAATTTGTTATGTGTGGTGGAAGGTGTTAGAAGGAAGGGGTAAGGAGAAGGGAAGGGGTGGAGAGAAGGAAGCTCAGATCCAGCAGACTGATGCAGCTAAGAAAGTAGCCAGGAAGCTACAGTAGACGACGATGTGGCTCAAGCAAAAGCGAATTATGGAACAAGAAATTGTCATGCACCAATGGACACAAATGCAATGCATGTGCGCCTAAAAATATGTGCTACCTTTTTTCGTTTCGCGGAAATAAATTAAGAGCGGTTTGGCGGACATTTTTCTATATGTTGTATAATCTTTGATGCTATCGATGCTGTCGTCTAGCAGAAGTTATCTCATAAATCTGTTTCTCCTGGCTTCCCTCTCGCTCTCACTCTTAGCGCCATGTCAGCCTCTCTTTTCAGTTGTATGTTTTTGCGCTTACTATTTAATACTGGCGCATATCCCTACTAAACATTCGCATATGTGTGTGTGCATGTGTATGTGTGTTCGTGTATTTGTAAATGTGCAGCCATAAGTGAAAGGCATTCCGTTCGTGTCAGTGAGCTCACATGTACTCGTAATGCAGTTTAGCTTGGCAACATTAAATTTCTGGCTGCGTCTGTCCATTTGCCGCACATTGCCCCAGTATTCTCTATCGTGCCATCTCTTTCACTCATTGCAGTTGCACTCACTCTGTTCTGCTCTTCTTAGCTCTCGCATGCTTTGTTTTGTGTTGGCTGAAATAAAATCTGCGCTGCGGAATTTATCATTTCGCTGGTCTGTCCGCTGGCTAAGCGCTTGCTTCGCTCCATATGTGCTAGTATGCGTATACTTGCCTGCATGTGTGTGTGCGCTCATATTGCCATGGCTTACGTTATGTTGCTGCCGCCTGTGGCAACTCACACGCGCTTCAACAACATGTGAAAATTGCTGCTCAACTCGAAAAAGTCGTGTCTGCTTTCCTAGAATTTTTTCGTGAGAATCTTTTTTTTCCTTGTTGCAATCGAGCAGTCACTTGCAGGACTTCCTTCAATTTGATTGAAAGTGATTTAAGCGGTAATGGAAATGCGCTCAAACTTGTAATGGCATATTGAAAACTTTGAAATTTTGTTAGATTTAGCAAAATTCGTCTAAAGAAATGGCAAACTAAAAGATTGGAAAGTGCAGCTGCAGCTGGAGAGCAGCTTGGTAAGAGAATACCAAAACATTGTTCACTTAAGAGCAATTTCTTAGAATTATTTATGTATCCCTAACAGCTTGTATCAGCTCAAATTGGTTAGTCTCCAACACCTTTTGAGGGTCATTCAATTCTCCAAATCGCTAAAGCTAGGCTCTATTTCCGCCTGCAGAGAAGCCGTATGTCCGGTTGTAACCCGGTGACGGATTGTTCAGACCAACAAAAGTGAGTAAAGTAAGTAGGTTCCACTTCCACTTTTGTATCACAGGCAAACCAGCTGTGCTCTAGAGTCTAGACAGTCACTATGATCTAGCCTAACCGAATCTAACCTAACCTAAGAAGAAATGGAAGAAAGGGTTATAAATATTTCAGAAGATATATTTAGTTAAGTTAAATGAAAATATTAAGAAATTTATGATAGCCTGCGAAATTCGTTTTTCAAAACTTATTTAATTCATTAAAAATATTTTCAAACTTTAAAAAATTAATAAATTTTATGTGTGTCATCATTTTGTACTAAATTTATGATAAGTACAGCTATATTATTTTATGTGACAGTGACAACATTCTATATTAAAGACAAAAACAACAACAAATTTGCAATATTATTAACTACTGTCGATATTAATTTATGACAGTTTTTCGATATTTAAATAAAAAGCACCCGGCCGCAAGTCAATAAATGTCAGAATGAAAATCCACTGCAGATTAAAAGGATTTATTATGATATTTAGAGGCAGTGTGGAGTGACAATGAAAGCAGAAGTGGTGGCTGAAGAGTGGTGGGAGTGGTGAAAGGAAGCGGTAAAGGAGCATGTGCAGGAAGTGTTCGAGGAAGTGGTTCAGAAAGTGTTGGTGTAACTGTTCGAAACGCAAAAAATATATATTTTATAATAAATAATTCCACATACAAAATTCAAAACACGTAGACAAAAGACAGCCACGCACACATGCGCACATATGCATTACTATATGCGTGGGTAGTATTAATGTCAACATGACAGAGAGACGGCGACGGCGATGAAACAAAGGCTGGCCATGAAGGCGCTAAAAGAGGCAGCTACATTGACAGAAATACACACACACACAACATAAGTGACAGCTACCAGCACCCAGTGTATGTGTGTGTTATTAAAATTTTTTTTTTTGTAGGGGGAAAGCGATCGAAAGTCTCATGGTAGTGCGGGGCCCGAACCCGCTAAAACCAACTCATGTCCGGACGGATTTGTCCTCCCGGGACCACCCTTAAGTACTACATTGTGCATGTGTGTGTGAAGTAGTGTGTGTGTGTGTGTTCTGCCATTGGCAATAAATCCCCCCTCGGACATAAAAATCACCGAATTCACAGTCCAGCAAGCATGATTCATAGCAGCTCCCAGTTGAATTGTAGTTCACGCTCCCATTGTTGTTGTTGTTGTTGTCGCCGTCGTGTGTGCTAAATTTTTTGTTTGTCGCCTCTTTGACATGTGCTGGTATTTGTGTCTATGCTGGTAACAAATTTCACAGCCTTAAAAAAAAAAAGGCAACACTTCCAAAAATGGACCGACCCAAACAAATGCTCAACTCTTCTTGGCACATGTTCCAAAAGCTGACAGTCTTTGTCGGCAGCGAGCAAAAAGTTTCATTAAAAAAATACACACACACACATGCACACTACTTGCCGAACCATTAGTTGTGGCGCACTTGCTTACATGCGAGTATCTACTCTTTTCGTAAACAAATGTCAAACATGTCCTGGCATGTCCTTGCCCGAGGTTAAAACACGCTTTTTACATTTTCGTTTTATTGTTTTCGTAGTGCATTCCCCTGTGTTTTGTTCGAACCTGCGCATGTTTGAGAGGGGCAGGGGAAGTGATATGTTAGAGGCGCGCAGCTGTGGGTTGGTACGCGCGTGTTGCACCATGCCTGCTAGTTTTGGGAATTAGTGTAGAAAATTGTATAAGCGTTTGCCTGAAAGAACCGAAAACTTGATTTTAAGAAAATCGATTTCACAAAACAAAATCTGTTTTCCCTATAATAAGAAATCGGTATGAGAGCAACTAGGACATCAGTTGTCTACTCTACTACAAGCTTTCAAACAGATGAAAAAAGTATTTTTATTTTATCAATTATTTTCATCGATTTTAAAAAATTGGAGATTTTTCTTACGTAAAATATTGTAAATTTGTCCTTATCTCTACGATGAAGGCAACTATTTTAATATATCCGTAGTAGCAAAATATTCAAATGTATCGCCTAAGCCTTTCACATAAGAGTCCTGCAACTTCATATGTTCGCCTCTTTGTACACAAAAAAAAAACAAGAAGCAAAACATTCTCAAAACTTTTTCTTTTGCCATTCGGGCTCATCAATCTTTGTGCAACTTCAACGATTGCCTTCGATTTATATATTTTCTTTTCATTTCTTTTCATTTCTGCTATTATTTTGAATTCGAGCAAATTTGATTGTTTCTATTCAGAGCTAGTTTATATGCACGTCGGTGTATGTGTATGTAGGTGCATATATATGTGTGCGTGTTTGCTTGTAATACAAAATTGAATTTGTAGCAATTTTTCACATTCGCAATGAATGGAAAACGCTTGACCAGGCCGAAGTTCGGCAGTTGGAGCCTTCCGAGCAAGTGACATTAAAACTTATGCCAGCGCATTATGGAAACTTTGATTGTATCACTGCGTATGTGTGCAAATGCTAAGGGACAATGCGCAGCAGCGAATTGTTGTGTAGAACAAAATAAAGGATTGATGAAATTCTTTCATATAAGTTTCAATAAAATTATAAAAGTTGAACATGTTTTTTATGGAATATTTTTTGGAATGCTTGGTAAAGAGGAGGATTGAGAAGAGGGAAAGGAGACGATTGACAGAGAAATTTTAGAAATTATATTTCAATTAATTTATTTAATTATCGAGAAAGATTTCTGTCTGTAAATATATAACAAATTCCTCACAGCTTTCTACCTTCCTTCTACCATTTAATTGGCACATATTTGTGAAATAGACTTACACATACAACCAACCACACATGCACAGAGGAATGTATAGGTAGGAATGCAGCACTCACACGAAGTATTTTAAAATTTAGAGCACACTACAAACAGCTCAGACTGACGTTGACAGTCACTGCAATAACAAGGACGAAAGTGAACAGTATGAAGGAGAAGTTGCTTGAGAGAGAGAAAGTATCAGCAGCAAAACGCTGCTGCTGACGATGATGTGCTTGACAAGTGCTTGACAAAAACAAAAAACAACTCAACGATTTTCCAACAAGCATACAGCATGTCAATGTATTAAAATGGCCACACTGCAGTTGGCAGAACTGTCACTAATACACTGACAGCATGGCTACTAAAACAAAATGAATATTTCATGAATACCAATCAAGTTATGGCAAGATAGGGCGTAGAGTTAGTATGAGTGCAGAAACTAGTTGACAGCAGAATGTGAAGAAATGGCAACACTGACAGCTACGCAATGATTTGTGCGCTTGTATGGGTGTGTGTGCACTGACATGATGCCTTGATTTTATAAACATACAAAGTCAAAGCAGCTGATATCCTTGATCCTGAGTAGTTTTAAATCTGAGCATGTCAACAAAATTTTGTTAGTGCTTTGATGCTGATTTGATGCACAATAAATATAACAAGGATATTTTGTAGATTATTAAAATTAGTTTGTCTTTTCACAATTTTCATGTTCTCTTCTGGCACATGCTGATGCATATTTGTCTCTTCTTTGGTTTCTTTCAATACAGCCTATTTTTCAGTTCATTATATCCACATATTTGTGGGATTTAGGATGTAGATAACAAAAGTCAAATATGCTCAAAGGATTTGTGGTGCTGACTGTCAGGCAAAGCTTTGAAAGAAGGATACTATTAGCAAGCAAAGTCTGCTAGAACAGTTATTGAATTATTGTTCATAGGTCTATGCCTTGATGATATGTAACTGTTTTTTGTACTGAAGATGTGAATTGATTGAAGAGAAAGTCAAATCGATTTTAGAAACGCTGGAATTTAATTCAAAGTTTGTAAAATTTTGCAGTGAAATAAAACTTGCTCAGCTTTGAACAGAGAATTATGAAAACTCATAAATCTTGTTTTGTAAATTTTTTAAAGTAACATTTTGTCGACTTTAATACTTCCTTTATAAGCCTGCATGCTTGAAAAATCTGCTAGAATTTTTGCAAGCTTTAATATCTTTTTTGTTGCTCGCCTACCTTTCTGTATATTCGTCCTCGCATGCTTCCAAAATCTATGCATTATAAAATTATAATTTGCATTTTTTCCTTGCGTAAACTGTGCGCCATATACTCGTATCAGCTTTACAATCAAATTAAGCGAAATTCCTTTGCACACAAAAGCTGCCCTCAGGGCGCATCCTGCTGTTTAATCTCCACTCGCTGGCATTTCCATAATAAACACCACATAATTTAATGCCACCAATTTAAAATCATTTTCAAAGGCCCAAATCAACCCTAAACAAACACATATACATACATGCATGCTCACACAAACAAACACACACACACACATAGTAAGCATATGTGCTTTTGCTGATGTGTCTGAGTGCAGCAAAGCCAAATTTAATTCAGTTATTAAATTTCCTTTCATTTATGC
Source organism: Neria commutata (assembly GCA_963457695.1). Taxonomy (NCBI): domain Eukaryota; kingdom Metazoa; phylum Arthropoda; class Insecta; order Diptera; family Micropezidae; genus Neria; species Neria commutata. Next base: position 2,425,876 of record OY735249.1, read on the forward strand.
TCACACCGCTCCGACCCGACCCGACCGCCCAGCCTCCCACACATTTACAATTATTTTGAAAGCCTCTTGTCGTACGCTCGCCCCGCCTCTGCAAATTCTTTGTCGCCCTTGGCTGGGGCGCAGCACCCGACAGCAGCCGCTGCTCTCCTGCTCACGCTCACACATTCACATAATAACCACTAAGCTGATGAGGGTCAATTGTCCATTAATGTGGTGGCCTGTTTGTGTGTGTGTGTGTCACTAAGTGCGTATGTGTAATGTGTGCGCTTGTGTTTTGGTGTTTCCCCGCGGCCATGAGCCGCTTAATTTTGCTTTGCTCTGCCTTCGGCTCATACTCGCATATTCAAATTTCCAACAGCCGCTGTAATTATGTGGCTGAATAAGGGGCTGGCGGTCGGAATATTTATTAGATTTTCCAATACTACAGGAATTCGCATTAAATTGAGCAGTATTTTAGAGCAGATTTTTTTGAAGCAAGAATTGAATGGAAAGAGTATCGAAGCAAATGCCAAAATCTGATTTCTTTCATATTGTTTTAAAAAAGAGAGACTAGAACCAGGAATGGGTAAAAAATGTCTAGAAGTGATTATGAACTCAAAATATGTGATTTATTAAGCACCGCAAAGAATTCATAAGCTCGTTTTTTTTTTTATAAAAAGTGACAACACCGAGAATGTCATTCCATAAAGTTCGAAAAACCTTTTTGTGAACTTTTCTTTGATCGACAAATTTCGTTTGCTGTTTTTGATTTGAAGAGATTGTTATTTAAATTAGAACATATTCGGAATTACTTATAATAAAAATGATACCAATAAAATCTAATATTTTAAAACGGAAATTATTAAAAGTATTAAATGAAATTGATAACGAAATTTATGTATTTTCTAGCGCTAAAACGGTTAACAATTTCCCTACTTTTTAAATTGAATATATGAAGATAAATCGTAATCTTTAGACAAAAGTTGTTTATAGCATCAGCGTCATCATTATAGAATTGATTATCGCTTGTAAATCTAAGCAAATTGAAATTTTTTGTCAAAAATGTTTGTGACGAATTTTCATGTCCTTCTTTCAGTTAACATTTTAATTTCAGATACACACATATTTACATACATACATGCACAAAAGAGGCCGTCAAAGCATACAACCAAACAACAACAAACATTAACAAGCGACTGCAAACGAAACCACTGCGCAACCAAAGCAAACAAGAAGCAATCCTGTAGCTGTCACTTGGGCGGCAAATGCAAGTGAAATTGACACACGCGGTTGGCGGGCGGAAGCAGTAATAGGCTTGTAGTGCAAAAGGCAGCATAGTCCTGACAAACAGTAGCTGGAGTAGTTGGAAGTGAAGTTGGGGGCAGGGGGCAGCTGGACTTGGCAACAAAATCACGTTCGCTTCATTTGCATGCGACAACAAACAATCGAAGAGGTCGCAACACTGCGCTCAAGCTGCCCTCTTCTGCTCCTTGTCCCTCCCCTCTCCTCCCTACAGCGAAAGCTGCTATGCAAATCGAACTGTCGCAGTGCGTCGAGGGTGACTTTTAGACGCGCATCGATAATTAATGAAATCTGACAGTGCCGTGCTTCCGTGTATCCGGCATAATGAGGTTTGCGGTTTTCCGTTTGCCGTTTACCGATTTCCACTTTCACCATACACGCATACCCGCACACACCCACACAGAGCCGCCGGCCGGAAGCGGCGCCCGGCAAAACAATCACTTTTAAATGCCAGCTCCATTTTGCTTTGTCTGCTTTATCCCTACAAGCGTCCTGCATTGTGCCTTCACCAAAGCCTGGAGCCATGTTCCTAGTTGCGTGCATTGCGTGTCATAGTATGTGTGTGTATTTAGGCTTCCCTAAACCACTCAATTCGATCTGCGTGGGTTTCCTTGAACGTTCGACGAGTGGTTTTAATGCGAAACGTTTTAATTGAGTTTGCATGTTTAGGGAGATGCTTCCCGAGCGGATTTCGTGCCGGACGCTGCTTGTGGCTCTTTGTCATTCTGTGAGTGTGTGTGTGTGTGTGTGTGTGGTACAGTGATAGCTCTCGTTAACCATATGCCATACTCTGTATAGCAGCTTGTATGGAAACTATCAGCAATGGCACCGACCGCTTTCATTGATAATAATGATGAGTTGTTGTTTGTGGAAGCTGCTCTCAGTGAGTAACTGTATGTATGATCGGTATCCACCTGAAATCAGAACTGAAGAAAAGAGCAAGTGAAAATTTTTGAAAGAAACTAATGGAAATTACATTTACAGAAGTTTTTCAAATTCAACACTGTAGTCTCCCTGCTGTGAAGTTGCTGAAAAAAGAATATGTTGGAAAGGACTTTCGCAGAAATTTTTCTGCAAGCTCTCTGCTGTGAAGTTGCTTAATCGCGTCATGCTAGTTGTCGAACAGCAGAACAACAGAAGCCCGCCGAATAGTCTAAGCCCACTCAGGATCTTCTTCAGCTATTGCATTGAAATTTTTAATTTATCAAGATGTTTCCAAACTTTTGTCGGGTGCGCCCCTGATTGTAATTAACTGCATACTTAAAATATAACAATTTTAATATTAGGGCTCTTTCAAACGACCTTTAACCTAAGAATAAAAAAATTGTATTTGAACAAAACATTGAGTATGCTAGTCAGTGCGGCTTAAAAGGTCTATTTGGATGGTTCTTCATGATGTATTTAGAATTCTTCAAGGATGCATTGCTTCAAAAGATATGAAGCAATTTCCTTTAACCTTTAACCTTACTCAAATCATATTAAATTCGTATGTAAAATCTAACTAGCAACAGTTTCAAGTATCTGCTTTGACTATTAACAAAGCATTTTCCATGCTACTGAAAGCATATCAAATGTGCTACAGAAAGGCATTGTTACTCGAACAAGTCCTTCAAAGGGTAGCCAGCTCATCGAAAATTCTATCTCAAAAATTTTACATTTCTAGCAAATGTCGAATAAATCAACTACAGGCAATCCACTTTACTTTGCATGCTTTTACAATCACCTTTTTCCTATTTCATACAATTGCTATAAAATAAAATAAGACAAACAATAAAAAGAAAATAATTTGGATGCAGTGCTTTCTGCTGTCTACTCGTACCTGGAAAAGCGGCTCATTGAAATTTTAAATAATGCAACAACAACAAAAGTGTAGAGAAGGAAAAGTTACTGCAAATTTGGACGCATAACAAACTAACCAAAAATAACTATTATAACCAGTTGAGAGCAAGCAAATTCGCCCTAGACACCCAAATATTTGACCGAATTCAACTTATGAACAAGTTCACTCGGTCGAATTGAATTATTGAACTAGTTCACTTGAACAAATTTAACAACTGAACTAGTTCATTTGCTCCAATTGAAATTCAGAGAGAGTTAATTTGATCGAATCGAACCTCTTATTACTTCATTTTGTATAATTGAACAACTGAGCCAGTTTAATTTAACTAGATAACTCGACGGAATTGAACCACTTAACTAGTTCACTTGGCCGAATTGGACTACTGAACTAGTTTATTTGGTCGCCTATCAAACCATGGGCTCAGGTCAGGAATACTGGTGTTCGCTGACTTGAGCAAAAATTCTTCTAAAAATAAGAACATAAACATTTCATAAAAGAATATATTGTTCCTACCACAAGCTTTGAATTGAACTAGATTGAGCCAACTTTGAGCAGCTCCAATTGTTTAAACCCTGCCAGTTGCATAGCTGGAATTTGTAAAGAATACAAATTGCTTACAAAAATACTTTCTTACATTCAATTTCCAGATTTCCACATGCCAATAAACTAACAGCATATCGCAAATATTTTGCTGGAATTTCAAATTATATAGTGCCCATAAAAAGGACTTTTTTTTCTGTACTACAACTCGGAAGACCAAAAACAACGTCACATTACATGCAATGAGCTTCTTGTCGCTAAAACAGTGCATTCAAGTGGAAAATTAGAAAATGTCAATGGAAAATTCCTGCGCAGATCAAATCGAAAAAAATAACCAATGCGGAAATATGCGACAAAATGTGACATAAAAGTGAAGTGCAGTCGGGCTGAAGCGTTGCATTACAGCAAAGAAGAGCGTGCAGAAAGTTGTGTATGCCAGGAAGTCTATGAAGGATGCAAGCGTTAAAGGATTGAGGGCTCTTGGAATTTACGAGTGTATTAAGTATTAGTATCAGGCTGAAAGCTTTTGGAGAAGTGATGCCTTCTGGTCTGTGCTTGAAGCGATGATGACGCTATTGGAACTTACATATGAATGCTTCAATAACTCCGTTTTTCAAAATTTTATAAAATTTTAATGTCAAAAGACTATATTGACTTCTAACTGTATAATATTCGAAACAAATTTCTCTTCTATTTTATTCAGTAGACAGACATGACAGATGGTTTCCCATCGAGTTTAAATGCTCTTCGATTAGTAGTTCCAAAGTTAAAGCAAATCATGTTATTAAGTAATATGAAAAGTGCCACGCCCCTTTACACAAAACCTCTAAAATTTCGTTAGTGCAAAGGCATGACCAAATGATAACAGACCACCGATTTTCAAAGCAGTAGAACCTGTAGTTTCCAATATGCATATGTACACAATATAAAAATTTTAAACCGCAAGTGCCACGCCTCTTCAGTCTTCTGAGATGTTCCTGTCCCTGTATAGGATACAAGTAACTGATCCCTAAGCAGCATCTTAGGGTTTATACTGGCTATGCTTCGATAGTATCATTTGGCATGACAAAGCTTCTAAGGCTGTGCAGATTTTTTTTTAAAGAAAAAAAAAAGAAAAATTTAAAGTGCATAAGTTACAAAGTATTCGCTCAGCTTGCTCTTGCAAAATTGCTAGTCGAATTTTTGAAAAAATTTATTAAAATTTTTAGCTAAAGCAATATGCAAAGCGTTTGCTTGCTTGCTTGCTTCCCGCTGCTGCCAGCTTTCTTTGCTTCTGTGAGTCAAACCGGAAGCGCTGTCATATTGTATGCCAAATAATACGACTAAATGTGTGCATGTGTGCGTGTTAGTGTGCGTTGAAATTTTTTTGAAAGCCTTTGCACCATGGCAAGGACAATGCAGTCATGTACTGTAACTTTGCCATATCCTTTGCCAGCCAAAGGGGAAGAGCTCAAAATGGCTGCTGTTTGCTGGCGCTGGACGCGCTTTGCTGCTTCGCTGACAACTGGCAGTTTCACGCTTGCTAACAGCGGCAATGGCGAGGGGTGGCGAAGCGAAAGGAAAAGAACAAGAGAAGCAAAGCGTAAGAAATGCCAAAGGGTGCACACTTGACAATTGTTTTATTGTTATTATTATTATTTTGTTGGCATTGTTTTAGGTCAAAGGGCGGAGCGGTGTAGAATCAGTGGCGTCTAGGGCTGCTTGAGGTTACGCAGGCGCTACGCACTTTGAAGGGTTGTTTAGTTACTATAATTCAATAGCCTAAAATGTAATAAAATCTATAAAAAGGTTAAGAAATCAAAAAATCCCAATCTTGAAGATTTCAATATGAGTCAAGCAATTTTAAAATTATAGAAACTTAAAGAACTTGTAAGATTTTTAAAAATTTTTGAAGCTTGCAAGAATATTAGCTTTAATCTGTTAAAAACTTAAGCAGAGAATAAGAAATAGGAAAATGAAAAAATTTTATGGAATGTGCAATATTTAGAGCCGTAGTTTGATCAGTGTACACATTTAAAAAGACAATTTTTTGAAGTTGTTAATAATTATCAGACTTGGAAAGTCAAGTATGAGCTACTACTTGATTATAATATACGAGGCCTCAATATTGATTATCAATATGTGACTATGGTTGAAATTCATACATTTTATAAAAATCTGTAACTTTTAGCAAATATTTTAAAGAAATAAATAACTCAGCCTGAGTTAATACACTTTTTTTGTTGAATCAAACATTATAGCAAAATGACAAAAGTCATAATTTGACCAACATTTTTGGCAGCTAAAATGACAACAACGAAAAATATATATCTTAACTGAGAAGCGCTAGATCGGGCCCATAAACAAAACCGGCACTGTTCTCAACAACTCACAAAAGTATGCAACTAAATATGCCCATACTTAAAGTAAGTGCCTGTCGTAGTCAAGACAAGCACAAGCAAAAGGAAGCCGCTGAAGTTCCAGCCTTTGTCTTTGAATTTAAAAATCAATTTGAATCGAAAGCACACACACATACACTTTCACTTTGTGTTGCGCTTGAGCGACATTTGTATATGTGATACTTTACACAGGCGCATATTCTACATATCCTGATGTCACAATGAATATGCTCGCCTGTCAATACTTTTTCAAAAATCAATGCTTCATGCCTCAAGGGGAGTGCCTTGTTTTTTGTTATGCTCTATGCATATGCAATTAAAGCACACACACACATACACATGAGTGCCTGATATCTGAACCGATGTCTGCGGCATGTTTGGTAACGCGATAAGCCTACATGCGGTTTTTTATTTGTGCTCATTTGAGCAGTATTGCTTTCTTTTTTCGCCTTTGTTTGTTTGTTTTGTTTGCTCCTTCAGAGTTTTTATTTGCAGAGCGTGTGTGTGCGTGGCCGAGCCTGAGCCAACTACTTTGCCTTTTGCCTAAACTTATGCCTTTTTTGCGCTGTTTAGGCGTGTTTGTATTGAAGTGATTGAAGGCATTGCAAATTTCAGGCCTTGCTGTGATTTTCGAGCGTTATCGCATGTAAAGGACCTCTCAGTCGTGTTTACAATGGCTCGTGCGGCTTGGGCTTGCCAGATTGAGTGTGCGAAAAGAGTGGAGCATTTTAAAGTGTTGATTTTCATTGAGCAAGAAAATATGGCTATATGAGAGCCTGCTGCTATTGTGCAAGCTCATAATAAAAGATACAACTTGGAAATCTGTGAAAAAATTCCAACGAATTGCCTTTGAAACTTATTATGATATTTGGCCAGCTAATATGAAACCAAGGTTCAGCCTTCAATCTTCAAACAAGCTTGTCTGTAGATATTTACTAGAAGGAATCTTCTTATGCTAGATTTAAATTAATAAATTAGAATATTGTTAAGTAAATTTTTAACAAACTCTCCAATCCACAATTTCCGACTAAACGAAAGCACTTGCAAGAGCTCATCAGCCACATATCTTTTTATAAAAAGAGCAAAAAGAAATGAATTTAAGAAATTCACTTCAGCCGCAACAAAAACAAATCGAATTACAGCGAATCATATTTATTTTTGTTCGCACTGAAGCAACTTCAACAAAAACAACAACAATCTAAAACAAGTATGGAAGCATCAGTCGGGTTTCACCGACAGAGTAATACCCTACACCAAGTAACCGAGTGACCGGACCACGCCCATTTTTGTCAAACTAAAAGATATTCCTAATAAGTCTATATATTCCAATTGATGTTTTGACAGGTGTACCACAGAAATTATCGGTATATTAAATTTACCGCCCCCATTGTGGGCGGATCACGCCTATTTTTGGAGAACATAAATATATTTTCCCCTGCAATGAAGTGATCAAATATGGATGCTCTGATGGGTATATTACATAAGTTATGAGGATTTTAAGCTTACCGCCTATATAGTGGGCGGACCACGGACATTTTTTTTTGGTATTTTTCAGAGGGTCAACACCTCACCTTAAATACCAAGTATTATTCTTTTGAATGAGTAATTAGACAAATTATAGCAATTTAATCGAAAAAAATATGAGGTAGTGGGACTTACAGACCCATTGTGGGCGTGTCTTTGAACCGATTTGGCTAATCTCGGAACTTGAAGTAGTGGAAGGTTCACTGCGACTGTGTGCTAAATTTGGTCCAAATCGGACCACTCCTTCTTTCTCTCCTGCGCCAACGGACAGCCAGACAGACAGACAGACAGACAGACAGACAGACAGACAGACAGACGGACAACCGGAAATCAACACAAAAAGTGATTCTAAGCATTTCTATATACTTAAGTCCATACCTAGGACGGCTCCTTTAATGCGTTACAATTTTCGCACAAAGTTATTATACCCTATTACCATAGGTGTAGGGTATAAAAATGCAAATTATAGACAAATATGATGAGCTCACTCAAAGGCCAACTTGTGTATGTGTATATATAGTAGGTAGATACCAACAGTTATGGAAATCTGCCGACCAATGCTGATAATTGCTTGAGTAATTCCAAAAAAAGCAAAGAAAAAATTCCAAATTGGAATTACAGCATCAGCAAAATAAGCGTCTGTCTAATTTGTGTGAGTGTACGCGGGCTGAGGAGCTACCGGAATGACTTGCAAGAACTGGGAAGTGCACATGGGCTAGCGGTAAGTGCGCTGAAACGGAAGTACGAACAGGCATACGAGCGTGTAGTTGGTTTGATTTTAGGGGAGCTGTGGCTGTCGAGACTCCCTTAAGTTCAATCAGACTCACAGTCGCACTTGGGGTCTGCTTTCGAGAAGGTTCGTCCTACAACGAAAATATGGTGCAGTTTGTGACTCGCAATGAGTGTTGTATACGCAGGCTGAAGGCATCTAGAAGAGACGTAAGAGGGTTTGAGAGCAAGTTTTGGAAAGCCAACACATAGTTCGTCGAGATACAAGTTCGAAAAGGCTAACAGTTGCACTTGGGGTCTGCTTTTGAGAAGGTTCGTCCAACAAGGTAAATATATATGATCAAGCTTGTGACTCTGGCTGAGAGCCTTTGGAAGAGACGTATGAAAGTTTGAGAGTGGCCGTTGTAAATAAAACTGAGACACTAGTTCGATCAGACTGACGATCGAACTTGCTTGCGCTTTGGTTGCAAGTAGATAAATACAACATAAACATAGCCTCAAAAATTCTGCCTATAGCTTTGTTAGACTTCAAACCCCTTCCATCCGTACCTCAACTACGTGCTGTTGTTGGCATCAGTCTGACTGCTGTTATGCTCCTAATTGATAGCACTACTACACGCACACATTGATGCCCACTCAAGTAGCAAATCCTTAACGCGTGGCTTTGTTTTTAGTTGCCCCCAGCTCCGCTCGAATGCAAAACAACTTCAACTTCAGCTTTCATTACTTAACGAAAAATACCCACAATTTGCATAATTTCTGCTTTTATTTGTAAAAGGATCTTTCGTGCGCTTGTAAGTGTGAGTGTTGTACATGTGCATGGTGGCAGCAGCAGCCAAGCTCGACCCTCGTTCGAAGAACGCCTCTGCTGCGGAGTTATTTTTGTCTGTGTTTTGACTGTTTTTGATTGAGCGGCAACAGCAAATTATTCAATTATTTCGAATTTACATAAAGTTCTGTAGAGAAAGGAGTGTTTACTGGAAGGTTAAGGCAATCCAGAAATAGCAAGTATTTGAAATTTCCACTTACCTGCAATTATTGTGCAAATATTTACGCCTGAGCTTATGCAAAACGAGGTGAAATAGCACGCGTACATTCAATGAACTTGATTTCAACCAATAATCAAAATGATCTTGAGACTCGAGTAAATAGATTTGAGATACTTACTTTATCCTTTGCATTGCTTTGTCTATTTGCAGTGACATGTAATTAGCTAAATATATAAAGTTTTGATATAGCGCATCTTACAGTTGAGACACTGTAAAGGAAATACAAATCAATTATTTATAACTTTAGATTGTTGCATATTTTTAGGCTTCATTAAAAGGCTATAACAAAAAGAAAGCAATTTTTCTTCGGTTTTTGATATTCAGATATGTAAAATAAGTTATTAGATAGCATTATAGATACTATTTTTCTTTGCATGTTCTTGAACATAATTCAAAGCATATAATTTTTAATGTGGCTTTTTAGAGTTTAATCAATAGAAACAGAATAGGGAGTAATGTAAATACTACTAAGATACATATATTGACATATTGTTTCAATACTCTCGAATAAGCGCTAGAAATTGGAAATAAGAAAACATTTAACAACAGCACATACAATTTTCATTGCATATTTTTGTGCATAGTTTTAAATGATGCCTGTTTTCTTGCTTTTTAGAGTTCTCTCAATACAAATGAATTTATGAAATATATGATCAAATCAAATGACAAACTCTTTGAGTCATATTAAGTGAAAGCCAAAAGAAAATGACAAAAAAAGCATTATAGAGTAGCACATCAAATTTTCATTGCATATTTTTGAGCATAATTTTAAAGGATGCAAGCTGTTTTTGCCATGAGGAGCTCGCTGCCTAACAAAAGGTTAGCTATAATTGCATAGCATTGAGCAGTTATTAAAGCCAATTCACAAATTTTCTTTTCATATTATTTTGTGAAATATTTGTGAATCTTTTTCAATTATTAAGTGAAATTAGTGATGCTTTATTTAAGATACTACTCAAAAGTTATTTTTCTTGCAATTTTTAGCTCATCTCATATACTTTGCTTGCTGAAGCAGCACTTGGAAAAAACTTTTCAAAATTAATATTGATATGCACACACACACACACACACACACACAAACATAAATAAATTTATTTTTATATATAAAGCCGCCGAAGCGCCCTTGTGCTGCTTTTTGGGCGCACTCTGCATGCGCCTAAATAAACATGAATATTCCATTTATTTTCCATAGGCAAATAATCATTATAAGCACTGCCTCAGAGCGCGCTTAAGGAAAAAGCGTAGCATGATTTGATTCTTGGCGCAAGTCAAGGAGCAAATCTTCTGCTTGTCTGCGTTAATACGCTGCCCATTCCCAGTGTGTGTTTGTATGTTGGCTGCCTTGGCGAGTGCCGCCCCTCTTTAAGTGTTCGAATACTTTGCATAAATTATGCAAACACACACAGACATACATCGGCAGCGACTGGCATAAAGCGCCTTTAGGTATGCAACACTTCCTGCGCATGATTATCGTTATTTGTCTGCACGCACACGCACACATACACAAATCGCCTGCTCGCCTGCCTGCCTGTCTGTCTGTCTAGTGAACTGTCTGCTCTCATTTCTTTCTAAGGAAATTCTTGCGCTGAAAAGGGTCCAAGTGTCCAGCTGGCATTGCCAGCTACCGCCCCTTCAAGCGTGCTTGCCAAAAAGTTTGTTTCGCTAACAACTTGGCCTTTATCGATTTTGACAGCAACGCACACACACAGCTACACACAAATATGCGAGTTAGCTGAAAAGCGAATTTCTACAGCTTTCATTCGTTCGTAGCATGCTTTTAGGTGCGCTTATCAAATATGCCAGCGTAATGTAGTCTACGTAAAGGCTCTTCATGCTCGCTGCCAGATTTTCTGCGCTAAGGTAACAAGACTTGGCTTGCATGTATTTGATAAATGTAAAGATTAATTTGATTGAAATTAATTTGACGGCTTATGAGGTAGAAAATGAGGCGCAAGGCAGCGCAAAAGAATTTATTATATTTAGCAACGAAGTTGACAGCAACGCAAACATTTGGCAGAGAAACGATGCTTCGCTTAAGAATATTGCAAAGTACTTCTAGACATTGAGATGACAGAGATTGAGCGTTTAGATGCATAATCTGAAGTGCTTAAAAGTATGCCATGCTGGTATTACTTATATAGTTAAGTTTAACTATATGGCATAGCTTTAATGCTGATATTATATTATTGAATTTATCTGGAGAAACTTTATTGAAGAAGCATTTCTTTTAAAATTTTAAAGCATAGTTTTGTTGTCCTTTACGTTACAGTAATTTTTAAGGCATATCTAAAGGCGTTCAAAATAAAAAGAGAGCGCAAACTTTTAGTGGTTTCAATGTGCGCTTAATATTTTTTTGATCTGAACAAGTAGCAAGCATAAAATAGCAGCAAAGAACACCGAGCAAAAACATATGCAGACAACTTTGCAAGAAGTTAACCCCACTTGCATACTTTTAGGCGCATAGCCATATAAGATTCTGGCCAGGCAAAAGAAACAGCAGCAGAAAAAAGCAAAATAGCAAAGCAAAATGCTGCTGAATATGGCAACAAGCAATGACAACATGCTGTCAAAACTTTTTTGATTATCTTAATTGCAGTTGTCCTTTTTTCATTTCGTCCTGCTTTACGATTTGCTGGCTGTGCACATTAAAAGTTTCTTTCTTCGCTGAAGGGGGAAAGTGAAATTAACAAAAATGACCATGGCAGCGGCGAAAGTGGCAGAAAGTCTAAGTGGGGTAGCTAAGTGAGAGCTAGACGCTTGCCAGCCAAAAAGTATGCAACAAAGTATAATTTAACAAGTTTGCTCCTTCGGGGCTTGTGGCATTTCGTTTTGGGGTGCGGTGAGAAGGGGAAGGAGCTGCGCCAACAGTCATAATGTCTGCCAATTTTGTGGTTTCTCTTTTTATAAGCTTTATTTCTTGTGTTGTTGTTAGTGGATTTTCGTTTGTTGGTTGTGTATGTGGCTCATAATCACAATTGGAAAATAATAACAGTTAAGTTGAATTCTTGATTAACTTTGGGACCAAACTGTCCAAGCGGCTGGCAATGTGTGTGTGTGTTTGTTGGCAGTGCGCCTAGAAGTCTGCTGGGAAAGCTTGTAATTTGCTACAACGCCTACAAATGCTCACAACAAATGCAATTAAAGGCGTCTACTGCCACTATTTGGAGAAGTTGGCTTTAAGGCTGCTCTGCATGCACATGTGTGTGAATGTGTGTGCGTGGCATACTTTCAGGGTTGCAGAACAACTAAAATTAATTGTTTTCTGTGTTGTGTGTGCGGCTTTTCAATAGGGAATTAGCATTTAATTGCTTAGCTCAAATGTGCGAATGGCAGCAATGGGATCAAGTGCAGATTTGAGACGCATGTATCAGAAAAATGGTGTTGCCTAGGATTAAAGCAGCGCGCCCAAAAGTAGGCTATGTGGCTGAATAGCATTTAAAGCTGGCTTTCTATTAAGTCATATATGTTGTTTCCGTGAGCTTTTGCTGCAGAAAAATAATGCTAATTTTTATATGGAACTACGAAGTTTTTTCCATAAATAAGCTTTGTATAATTAAGCATTTAAATTAACTGCCTAGAAGTAGGCAATATTTTTTAAAGTGCGCGTATCTCATTTGAAATAAAAGCCAGAAACTAATAGAAATTGTGTGATGCTCGAAAAATTACATAAGCTAAGCGCCAGCTTAAATTTGTTGCAGTTACATAGAAATATTTAAACAAAAATATTTTAATTTAAAGCAAGCGACTAAAAGTAGGCACTGTTCTCTTGAGCTGGTGGTTTTCAATATAAGCCACTGACACATTTCAAATTAAAAAGTTTGCAATTTCTGGCATTCATCAAACCAAAAAAAAGTGATGCACAAATATTTTTCATTTGTTTGTAAAACTTGTAATACTGCCGGTGTGCATGGCCACCGCAGCCGGTTGACAGGATAATCCACTTTGTCGCCACTCAAGCAAATACAACAACAAAGTAGAGGGTAGCACTTTATGCAAATGTGCTTACAATATGTCATTATTTTGACATTGATGATGACAATTTTGAGATGAGATGAGCCACAGCTTGTCTGTCAACTCGGCGGCCAAATTAAATAGAGACGCCATTTTGTACGTGATACCTACTTACAACACGCATACAGTCACAGCGCAAGGATGTGCTGCCAGAGGTTTTCCGGCATATCTACCGATGGTTTCAATTTATATGCAAATGTGCTGTAAAATCTCGTGGCGAAGAGAGTGAAGAGTGGCAGGGTAGCGGCTGTTTAAATTTTATCAAAAATGCATTAAGCATTTGCCGTTGATTTACACACACATGCAAATTTAATTAAAAATGTTCAATATAAAATTTAATTAAATTACAATAAGCGCTTGGGAACGAACTCTATATATATATATATATAGAGAGAGATATTGCATGTGTGTAAGAAAGATTGAGAATTCATTAAACTTTTCTACTAAAGGCATTTTTTCGCTCTGTTGTTCATAATTCTCATTGCTCATTTCTGAAAGTATATAACATTATGTGTTGTTGTACAACCGATCGAAAGCTAAAACTTAAAGAATCGATATGCCTTTTTATTAAAATTAAATGCACACATTCGCTTAACTAACTCCACAACTTAGTCATAATATCTAATTCTATAGTTTTCCATGTTGCCCGGTCTGCATGGGCCGCCCGGCATGGGATCCAGTCCGTATCTGGGATCGGGCAGCTCGGGATAGTAATCGTCACAGGGGTTTCTGGCACTCGGCGGCTGAAAGTACTTATCATATTTGGCCTTGTCGTAACTGGCCTCTTCGCTCTTTTCGGCGCACTTCTTATGCGTCTGCTGCTGCTCACTCTTTTCCTTCAACTTCTGCCTGACATTGTCCAAGTTCTCCTTTTTGCTGAAGAATGCCTCCAGCTGTTGCTCAAGGTCGCACTTTTTGCCTGTAATTTTGACAAATTCACCGTCCAGCTTGTCCTTCACTTTCTCCTCCTCATCTTCGAGCTTGCTGAAGAGATTCTTAAAGGACAGCGGCTTCAAAATATCAACCTTCTCCTCTCCGGAATCGTTATCATCTTCATTGACTTTGAACAGCTTCTTCAGTGTCTTGCGAGGATCGGCAAAGAGAAAGCACTGCGTCTGCACAACTATATGGAATATATAAGGAAACTGCTTGTAAATTGTGCATGAATTTGTGGGTCTGCTCTGCCAGAGACTCACCGCAAAGTGTCACCAGCAGCAGCGCCAAATGCCTCCAGTGCGTCATTGTGTTGTTGTTGCTGTTGTTGTTAGCACGAACGTTTCGCAAGTGCCGCTCACCAAATGTTTTTTTTTAAAACACGCCAACTTATATTTAAGCATTTCTTTGCCGCTGACACATGCGCCAATGGGCACGTTTGCCACCATTTTGAGCAATGATTAAATTCTTTGGTGGCATTGCTTTCCGCTGTGATTAATGTTTAGACGCCGGAGCGTGTTGCGTGGCTGCAGCTGCAGGCACGCGCTCAAAAATGCCGCAAGAGCTTATGCAATTGAACAATTTATCATGGACGGAAAGAGTTGAAGAAGTGAACAGAATGACTTCGAAATGTAGGTTAAGTTAGGCAACTCTGGTAGGCCAAATAGAGCACGCATACTCAGTGATAGGTTCCTAGCTGGTGATCGGTTTGTCTGTTAGAATATGGGAGCTCCCAGCGATCTTCAGTGGAGATTTTATTGCCAGCTTTGAGTCCTTCCACTGCCTTGTAATCCTAGGAGCTCCCTTAGATGTTAGGCGGAAACTATGTAGAGATGATGGAACAGAAACATAGGTAATGATTGAGATGAGAGTTCTCTGTATACAGCTATGCATTTTCTGCGCCATTCTGTATACGTGAAGAAAGACTTAGTAAGAGTGTCTTATTTTGGCACAAGCTGAGCTATAGTCCAAACTCCAACGCAAATTATGAATAAGTCTTTTATTTATTCGAGTAAGCTATTTAAAGACTATACACTCTTATTTATTGAGGAAAGAGAAATCACATACTTTTTGGCATTGAAAAAAGGACAACACATTTAAAATACTTTCGAACTGCAGTTTTGGCACTGTCAATCTCAACAGCTTTACATGGGCTGCCTTTTTCTTGACCCCAATCCCGGATAAATGCTACAATTTCGAAAAATAATTTAATTCTCCACTTCAATTAAATAATAATAGTTAGGATATGAAAGTAGAAAGTGAAAAATTTTCATTGAAAGTAACTCTATTGCCTTCTTAAGAACACGAAAGGTAATCGTCAGACTGGTGGAAACATAAAATTAAATTCAATTGAAATACCAAAAACAAAAAATTGTAAATTAGGTGGTACCTATAGCATATAGGCGAGGGCGGAAAGAGAATAAGGGCGCATAGTAGATAATTTTGAGGAAAGAGCGCCATTGCACTATAGGTAATTTTACCCATTTTTGAGGCCAAAATTAATTTTTCGCACTTGCAAAAATCAAATTTTTTTTAATGGCATTTTATAAAGAATACATCAAGTCAAATAACTGTGTAATTGGATTTGGTAAAAAACAAACGATGGCGGCTCAGCAGGCGGTCAAAGTCATTGTTTGTAAAAAACATTTTAAATACAATATAGGCAGTGAATTTTATCGAAGTTTCCCAAGTGTTTAATTTAATTAAAAGAACAGATATTAATATCAATTAAATATGGAGAAGAAAGGTGAAAGTAAGTACATAATAGTTCAAGAGAAAAATTTTGTAAAAAAAATTTTTTTTTGGTGGAAAAACTCATAATTCTAACATAACCTTTAATAAAAATTTGTTAATTAAAAATTGATTTTGGATAAACTTTTAAACTATTGGCCGTATTTGGCCGTGTTAAAAATATCAGAAACGTGTAGAGTGAAGAATTTTATGTTTAATTTGTCAATTTCAAGTTGCGATTTTTTGCGTTTTTTGAGAAATATCATTCTTTCGTAGGCAACCTCAGCTTGAAATATAGCGAACTTAGAAAAGTTTGGGTCGATGAACTTAACACAGAGGAGAAGAATGCTGCTGTTTACAATTTTATTATTGATAGTATTGAATGCGGCAATGTTTTGGATGAGGAATCGGCTTCGTTGAAGGAGAAAGTGCGGACTTTTTGCAAATATGCTTCAGTTAGATGGGAGAGTTCTCATAGGAAGATAGCCGTCTTCCAGAAAAAAAACGCACTCTGGCTAAACGCTAAATTTATTGTGGCAATCAAAATGTCTGGAATTCTCTCATCTAAATTTTTAGTAGGACGTCTAAAGAAAGAATATGCTGAGAAGTCTGAACGAGCAAAAAGAAGGGATGCAGAAGATCTCTCGAAAATGCAATGCTATGAAACAGAGTTGCTAGTTCGTGCAGCTTCAACATCGGCTCGAAAGCAAAAGCAAGCAGATATAGCAGCTGCTCTCAAAGAAACACTAGCTAGTCCAACAAGACCATCAAAATGAGAAAAGTTCCACTTACTGCAAAAAGGAAGGAAGAAAACGCGTGCAACTTCCACGAGAAGTTCTCCAGAATTATCTCAAAATTTGAACGAGAGTGCCGATGAATACGAAGATAGCTTGGACATAGTGTTAAGCTATGCGTATGAATGCGAACTTAGTCAAATCAGATTACATAATGAATTATGAACCAAAATTAAATAAAACTCTTGTTAAAAAAAATTTAAGCGAAAAGTTCCACTTCGGACCCGGGGCAGACAAAGATTAAATTTTCTACAAATTTCTTCTCCCAAATTTTCTACTACCTATGTTTTTTATAAATCCACCATTTTTTACCCAAAACTCCCTTCAGTTTGGCTGTTATTAGTTTTGGCCTCAAAAATGGGTCAAATTACCCATAGTGCATTGTATGAACAGAAAAAGAAGCAGGCAAGGCATACTTTTGGGCGCATAAAACTCTGCTTTCTTTAACTTTAGTAATTCTAAACATTTAATTCTACACAAAAAGCAATTTTCACACCAAAATAAAAGTTGCTACATGACTTACTCCACCTCACTCTAACCCCCTTGAGTATTACAAAGTAACAGCCACAGGCTAACAATTTTCTCATTATGTTCCATATTTTCACACATGGGGTGCAAAGTGCTCAAAGAAGCTGCACACAAATAAAAATATATATTTTTCGACTTTCTACTGGCAAAAAGGAAATTGCAATTGCTTGTTGTTGTAATTCATTTGGCGCACGGTGAAACGGGGGAGGCAGTGCACGTTGGTCACTTTTGCTTTTCTTTCCAACTGAATTGAACGTGGCAAAAATTAAAGTAAGGCAACTCCCTTTAAGGGTTGCTGCCAGGCTTGCTGAATGGCTTATGCAGGGAGCAGGCAACTGAGGCGAAGTGCACGAGGTAGGTAAATAATTGTGCTAAGTAGAACAGCGGCCTTTAATTGACTCAGTGCGTTCTTAAGTGCGTTTTATGTGTTGATAGTTGCGAATTGAGGCAGTATTTATGTAGGCAATGGTCAGTGGGGAGTCATACAAAGAAGGGCAGCTTTCAATGCACACACACATGCACACACATTAACGGCCGCGCATTGACGCGAACAAGCAAACGGACGACCGAGCAAACAAACAAACATACAAGGATTCAGTGGAGTGATGGAGGCATCCTTTGTGCATTAATTGCACACCAGTTGGTCGTAGCATATGTGGCAGGGAGGCGGCCCTCGGCATTCAGTGTGCAGTTTGTTTATTCAAGTAAATTGCAGCAGACTCCTAGGCGTGTTTGCGAGCGTGTGGAAGATTTAATAAAGTGTGGCATGCTTTTGGGCTGTGCACTAAAAGGAACTGTTTTTGCAAACTGTATGAACTCAGTGCTAAGGCTGTCTTTAAAGGAACAAAATAATCGGACAACAGCCTGATATGATGCTTTGAAAATAAATGAGAGTATGAGAAGGAAGATAAATTGGAATTGTCTTTCAAAGTGAGAAAGAGAAAAGTAGAGCCACAATTAGTTAACTTAGTATGGAAAGGGAGTAACTCATGTACATTACAAGAAAAGGAAAAAATTTCATAAAAACTGAATGCTAAGATTTTCGTGGAGTTTTGTAAGTTAAGGCTTTTTCAGATGAGCTTTTTTTGCAAAAAATGTGAGTTTAATGCTGTTTTTAAATTTACTACAACTTCGTTATTTTTAATCATAATCAATTATTTCATGAGAGTGTATTTGAGAGTTGCCAATCAGAACATGCGAAAACCAAATTTCGAAAAAATTAAATAAAGCCTACACTAAGCGAAAACTGAGTTAAGAACAATGAATACAAAAGAAGAAAAGTAAAAAATTGTCCAATGTTTAGCGAAGATAAATCAGCTGTTTTTATGAAGCAGCTATGGTGATATAGAAGATAGAAAAATATTATGATGATGTTTCAAAAGCAAAAGTAAATAAAGAATAGTAATAGATTTTTACAGGATTTTTTCGATCTCTTATAATTATTGAAAAAAGATAAATGTTGATTATTTTAAGTTGTGCCCTTTTTGTTAACAGTGTGCGATATATTTAATGTTCCTCCGCAATTTTCGATTAATAAGTTCCCTCTTTTATGTCATCGAAGCGATGGACAGATCAATTTAGTAGCACTCCAACAACAACTTTTCAACAACAAAATTTCTGCAACAAAATGCTTCGCTGTTAGCTATTTGCAACAGACAGGCCTCAAGTCAGCCGTCATGTCGGGCTTCAATTGCAACAACAACAACAACAACAACTAGCACTCAGACATGAGAGTTACAGCACAGCTGACAAGTGCGCTTGTGACGTCACGTCAGTGCAGTGTTGCACTTAGCTCTCTGTCAGGCGGCAGCCATAAAAACGCGCCAACAGAGCAGCGGCAGCCAGACAGAGGCGGGCGGGCCTAATTAGACCGACACAGCAAAGGCTGCGATTGACAGAGGCGTAACATTGCAGAGTGGCAAGTGGTAGAGGGGCGCAGCAGGAATTGAGGAAAGTTGGCATTGCCGCCTGCCACTTGCCACATGCAACATGCGACAATATCAATTAGAATCACAGCCGCTGCAATTGCGCATTTCTATGGCCATTTTTTTTAGGGAGGAATACCAAACTCACTGCCATGCCAATTGCCAGCGAGCAGGAATGCATGCCACAAACAAACACTGCTTCCTTCACCAGAGTGGCTGCGGGTGAGGGGGAGGGTTGACAAGTAGAAATTGCGGCGCTTGGCATTTGGCGGGGGGCAATGACTTTTGTCTACTGACGGCGTCAAATTCGCTGCAAGCGCGTGTCAAGCGAGCGCATTTGTTGTTGTTGTTGTTAATGCCTTTGTTGTTGTTGTTCTTTGTGTTAATAAAAATGTTAACAATTTGGCGCTGTTTATTGTTGTTCCGGCTATCTTTTGCTGTGTGCGCTATTCGTTGTTCTTGACGTTGTTGTTGTTTTTATTGTTGTTGTTGTTGTATTGTGAGTATGAAGCGTCACGACGCACGTGCCCAAAGTCGCACTCACGCCTGCTCTGACGACTTAATGCAGTTTTAGCAAATCATTTTGCCAGATTCCAGTCGTATATAGAAATCAGATAAAATGAATAAAATATGCACGTAAGAAAGTAATGACGATTGAGCGCAATTTGAAAACTTTAAGATACATATACATATTTATTTTATTACTATTTTGGAAATGTTGTAGTTGCAACCCGTCAACAAGTAATTATGACTCAAATGTTTGAACCTAAAGAATCGGTTGCATAGTTTTAATAACAATAGATTGGCGCAGGAGCCCGTTTGGACTTAGGCCTAGCTTTCACGCATTAACTTGTGTGTGCTTGTTATATTCTAACACAAATTAACGGGACCTACAAATAATCATATCCAAACGGGCCGAGAAGCTTTTAATGGCAAAGAATCCTCTAAGAGAATTGCCAATTCATCGCGAGAAGAAAAGAATTTGAAATTGCTTAATTTTATTATATGTTATGAGGCCCCGGCTGAGATTTGTAACCAGGCTTTCCGCATCAGCGATCAATTACTTGTCCATGCTTTAAGTTCGTCTAAAAAGTATTCTACTTAAACTAAGTATAAAACATCTACCATGAAAAACTTTTTTAAATGGTTAGCGTTTAAATCATTAGCGTTCCCGACTCACATGACAGCTTAAGTAGTATTATGTTGCAGAAAATAATAACCATAAAATTGTCTCAAAAAAGTTTGTTTATTATAAAATTCAAAAAAGTACATGGCTCGAAATAAATAGTTGATAAATAATTGTCATATTCAAGGGTGAATGCGGTTATTATCAAAATTACCAGAATCCAGCGGTTGTCCCGGCAGTGGTTCCAGCGGTCCATTACCGCCAGCGGCAATAACTTCATTGATATCATCGGTGGGGGGAGCAGCTGTAGTGGTGGAAGTGGAGGTGGGTTCCTCTGTGGTGGTGGGGGTGCTGGTGGAAGTGGAGATGGGTGCCTGTGTGGTGGTGGGGGTGATGGTGGAAGTGGAGATGGGTGCGTCTGTGCCAGGTGCATGTGTGGTGGTGCTGGTGGAAGTGGAGGTGGGTTCCTCTGTGGTGGTGGTGGTGCTGCTGGTGGAAGTGGAGCTGGATGACTCGGAGATGGGTGCCTCTGTAGTAGTGGTGGTGGTGGTAGTGGTGGTGGTAGTGCTCGTGGTCTTGCGACGTCTGTACTTCTTGCCGGATTTGCGATGTTTGTAAACTTTTGTGGGCCGCTTGGTTGTCGTGGTACTAGTGGAACTGGGCGTGTCTGTCGGTAAGGTGCTGGAATCAGCGGCAATTGAGCTAGAAGCTGGCGCGACGGTTGAAGTACTTGTTGGCGTGTTGGGTGCAGCTGAACTGCTGTCAGCAGCTGTTGTGGGCGGGTCGCTAGCCGTTGGCGTAATAGGAGCAGCAGTACTCGTAGTAGTCGAAGTGGTGGGCGTTGCAGTGGAGTCCGTAGAACTGTCCGTTGTGCTGTTCTCAAAAGTATCGAATATATCCGTAGTTGAAGTAGTCGCAACGGTTGTTGTTTGCTGGCTCTGAGCTGCGCAGCTGCTGTAACAGGCTGCAGATGGTAAAAGTTATCGGAAAATTAATACATTTTAATTCAATTGGCTTTAACGAAATTATTTGTCTAATAATTTTAAAAAAGCCATTTTTGAAATAAGTTGAAATTAAATTGTTTTCAATTGCTTGAAATTGCATAGCATTAACATGATTTAAAATTAATAGCCCAATTCACAATCTTGTGCAAATGGTCTGGGATTTTTGCAATTGACAGTTTTGTAGCAAACTACTGTCAAAACTCCTGTAGTTTTGCTACAAAACTGTCAGTTGCAAAAATCCCAGACCATTTGCACAAGATTGTGAATTGGGCTAATAAATTTTTCAAGGAAATTGAAAGTTTATTATTTTGCAAACAATTTGAAATAAAAATATTTTTCACATGATTCGAAATTTATTTAT
The DNA here is from genome assembly GCA_963457695.1 of Neria commutata. Classification (NCBI taxonomy): domain Eukaryota; kingdom Metazoa; phylum Arthropoda; class Insecta; order Diptera; family Micropezidae; genus Neria; species Neria commutata. The sequence goes on from OY735249.1 coordinate 2,447,630, forward strand.
TTTCCAAAAAATTTTTATAAAATTACTTTTCGATAATCTGAAAATCTATTATTTTTGGAATTATTCGAAATTTAATTGATTTTCAAAACATTTTCGAATTTCGTAGCACTGCAGAATTACCTAATGACACCATCAGCACTCCGAGCACAATTTTACTTAGCATTTTTGCTACGTTTTACTACGATTCCACGGGTAATGTCAACAATTGCGATTTCCTTAATTATGCGCTCTATCCGCTGTTCGACTTAATTAAGTAATCGTGCAATCGATGCAATTAAACTGATTTTAATCGGAATCTTTAAGTTTCTATTTAAGCACTTTTGCGTACGCTTGAGTGCGTTTACTGCATGCGTGTGAGTGTGCGTGTGTGCGTGAGTCTATGTGCGCTAAGTGGCTATGTTTCTTAATTATGTCACGTCTGAGATAAAGATTTTTATCGATCGTCTTAATTTATCACATCAAACATGGCAGTTATGCCACTTTATTGCACTGCACGGCACACTCGATGGCAAGCCCCTCCCCCTTGGCCATACCACTGCCGCAACTCACCTTCAGTCGACTCCGCTTCATCTTATTCCAAGCCATTTGAGCGTTTATTGCTCGCTTATCGCTGAAATGTGCGCTGCTGCCGAAGAAGAGAACGACCTTTGTGTATGCGAGGATAAAGGCAGCAACAAGAGGTGAGAATGGAAGCAGCTAAAAAGAGAAAATGCTTGAGTGTTTGTAAAGATATATTATTATTAATATAGATTGGCAGTCAATTGTTTTACGGAATTCAAGTGGAATTTAGATAACTGATTTGCATGCCCTGAAATCGTTTCAGGAAGTTATTCTGTAAATTTTCTCTTTACATAATATGAGCAAACAGATCAACAGGAAAACTGAAAGATAAAGCAAAACATAGATCAATAGCAAGATCTATATAAGAGTCAATAGACATTTCAAGAGACACACAGACACACGGACATAAAGACATATTAATAAAGAGATCAATAGGCAGATCAATTGAGAGATCAATAGATAGATCTATAGATAGATCAATCGTCAGACCGACATATTAATATTCATCTATTGATTCCTTCAATAGACAGACTAATAGACAGATCAATAGACAGATCAATAGACAGATCAATAGATAGATCTATAGATAGATCAATGGTCAGACCAATAGGCAGATTAAAATTAATCTATTGATTCCTTCAATAGACAGACTAATAGAAAGATCAATAGACAGATCAATAGATTGATCTATAGATTGATCAATGGTCAGACCAATAGATAGATTAATATTCATCTTTTGATCCGTACGATAGACAGACCAATAGACAGATTACAATAGACACAACAATGAACAGACTAACAGAAAGTTCAATATATACATAGATCAATTGACACTTAGACGAACAGACATAGAAAGATTACAATAGACACAACAATGAACAGACTAACAGAAAGTTCAATATATACATAGATCAATTGACACTTAGACGGACAGACAGAAAGAAAGGCAGCTCAAAAGGTAGACAGAAAGAAACCATTGATTTAAGAAAAAGTAACCAAAATCGTCAATCATACTGTATAGCAAGCTCATTGTCTTATAAAATATACGAGCATATTTTTAAGTAATATTTTTTACGCATTGGTTTTTCCATATATTCAGCAGAATAATCTGTTTTCATTCATTATTAAATTTTGCTGCTCTTGTGGAGCAACTGCCATGTTAGATTCCATTGTCAAGATTCCAGCAACTGCTGAAATTCTGCTGACGTATTCAAAATCGATTATGGCTATGCTAAGCATTGAAAAACGGCGACAAGCGAGCAAGCCCTAAAGCTTTGAAAGGCAGCCCATATGCTGGCAAGCTCGATTTGGTGCCGCGTAAACTTCATAAAAAGTGGCACATGCAAAAAAATTTAATTAGTTTTGAGTTTTGCGACAAAAAATAGTACCAAGCAAATTTCGACACTTTACAAAATCTGCTATAAAAGCAGAGGCAGGAATGCAAAGAGGCATTCAGTTTTAACTGAGAAATCAAAGTAATCAAAACTAATCAGCGATACTTGGCTACTACAAAAACTTCAAAGAAAAGCTTAAAAATGCGCAAGCAGTTCATTTTTATCATTTTGCTTATTTGCGGTGAGCTTTTAATTCAATTTGATAAATTTATTATTCTTGCATATTTTTCATATATACATTTTTTATAAAATTTCTCGCTCTAAAGTTTTGCTACAGGCCAGCGCAGTTGTGCCTGATGGTGCAGCCGATGTTATCACTGGTGCTCTGGATACGGCAGCAAGCGCTGCTGGTGGCATCATTAGCGGCTTACCGGGCGGTCACGCAGTCAGTGATGCTCTGGGCAACGTGGTTGATAAAGCGAAGGGCGTAATTCAAACGGTTGGTGGCCTTGCAGGTGGCGGCGCGTCTGGTGCTGCTCTTCCAGCTGGCTCGGGTCGTTAAGGCAAATGGGCCAATGCCAAAATCGCCAAAAAATTTTCTTAGTATTCATGTTCAGCTGCTGTATTTAGTTCGCATAATCCTGTTTGTTTGAAAAGATCGTAATCTCTAGTTTTAAGTGAACTTATAAAATGTAAAAAAAAGTTTAATACTAAAATTAACTGTACTTAATTACTTTTACGAAACATAACAAATTTATGTACATTCATTGTATGTGCTAACATTAGGCAAAGAGAAAAACTAGTTCCAAGAAACTTACCTACTCACTATAATTGGATTATGTATACTTCCTCACTCAACTTCGCTTATTTTCTAAAATACTTCGCTCTTATAAACAAATCGGTCTTAAGCTCTTATTCTTGTTTAATGAAACATTCAAGATTTTTGTCCACTGTTAAATTCTCTGAGCTTTCTCACTCGACTACAGTGATTTTCTAAAAGAGTCTGCTTTTTCAATGAAATATGTCCAATTGTTCTCAAGGTATCAGTCTTCAAAAAGGGACCATTCAATCTTTTTTTAGCTCAGTTGGATTTTCCAAAACTCTTCACTTGAAAATCGCAAAAATTGCGTAAATTTCTCAGTTTAAAAAATTAAGAGATCTTCGAAGTGCTGTTGAGTTACCTACTCACATGGAAAGGAACTTTTTCTTTTATAGTACATATGTATATGGATGACTCGCTTGAAGAGTCTTCAAGCTGTTAGGATGATTTTTATATCGTAACATATTTGGTTTTGATTTGTTGGAATCAATATAATATGATTTATATTTAATATTATGGGATATCATTTATTTAAATAAAGTGCAGATCCATGAATCTGGCACGAAGTTTGAGTCTTCTTTACAGAGAGTATTGTATTTAACCAAAAAGTTGCAAAATCTTCCTCTAGATAATGAATTGTACGGCCTTAGCCTGCTCTGAAGCGCAGCTCTCTATCTATAAAATAAATTGCTACAGTCGTGCATGTATGAGTAATCATAAAAGTTTCTACATTCGACACCTATATGCAGCTTAGCAGAGCATTAAATATGGAAAAGCAAATATTAGAAAACGTAATTTAAAAAAGCTATATAAAAACCCTTCGAGTAGCTATTTAGTGAAAAACGTGAGCTTGCTCTAAAATCCATAAAAAATATATCACGTACCAAATAAAAATTTTAATTAGTTCCTGTGAAAATTAAAGTTCTTATTTATTGCAACAATTTTATTTACAAAATCTGGTATAAAAGCAGAGCTGGAAAAGTCAAAAGGTAGTCAGTTTTAACTGAAAAATCAAAGCTATCGAAACAAAGCAACGTTGAAAAAGCCGGAAGGGAAAAATGTTAAAGCAATTCATTTTCGTCACTTTGCTTATTTGCGGTAAGTTTTGAAACAAAAAGTTGAAAATAAAAATATTTGAAAATATTTTTGATATAATTTTTTTTTAAATTTTGTATTCCAAAGCCTTGTTGAGTGTCTGTGCAGCATTGCCTGGAAGTCCAGTGGACGCCGCGAGCTCCGTTGCAGGTGGCGCTGTGGGTGGCGCTGCGGGTGGTGATCTGGGTGGCGGTGCGGGTGGCGCTGTGGGTGGTGGTCTGGGTGGCGGTGTGGGTGGTTTAACTGGCAACTTGCCTGGCCAAGCAGCTAACACAGCCGGTGGCGCAACGGGAGGCGCTCTAGCTGGACCTCCTGGGCTCATAAGCGCACCTGTTTAAAACCAAAGTATTCTATATAGTACAATTCTCAATAAGTAAAATGATTGTAGGTTGTATATAAAATCGGAAACTACAAAATGTAAACATTTTGTTCTGAATGAAATAAAAAGGAGCATATTACACAAATCGTATCTACTTAAAAATATTTACAGCATCGGTGCTATATTATGTCATATTATATATATATTATGTATATATATGTAAAATTATGTCACTATTATGCTGTTTCTTCATCATCTTCGAGAATGCCGCGATTGTTCGGATTCGTTTTCGATTCCCTACGAGCAGAAGTCCGGTGGGGTTCAAATCCAGAGACAGCAGAACAACCAAGATATTTTCGATAATATGCACGTAATTGATGACGCCGCACAGTGGGGCAGAATAGGGGTAAACACGGAATCAATTCATAGCGAATAAACGGCGACAGCTAGAAAGATGATTTTTGGTACACTCGTTCTGACTTATATTTATCATAAATGGATGCAATTTCAGACGCGCGCCGACCGGTTGGGAATAGTCAATAATGTTCAATAGTTACATTGACCAGATTAAGATGGCGCACTCTGTGTTTTCTTCGTATAAAAACATAATCTGCTACACTGAATAAACTGACAGCTTCCAACATAGGCAGAATTTCAAGATGACCATCAAAATTTGAACTTTAAAAAAAATGTATGTATAAAAAAGTTTTGACATATTTGCAGCGAAGCTTACGTTGAAGCCCACAAAATAGGCAGATCATATTCTGCGCTTAAAATTTTGGCCTTTTTTTTAAAAAATTTATAAAATATGCACATGCTAGCATTTTGACTGAAAATTTCAAGCTAATTTGTTCACCAGGAAAAATGTGGAAAAATCTTAAAATTTTTACATTTGAAATGCTGGAATTTTAGGTCTTAATTTTCCTCTCTTATAACTCACTTTGCCATAAAAATCCTTCGATTTAACAAAAATATTGTTGATGCCATGCAAGGCAACCGAGCCAATAGCTATTCGATACAAAAATATGAAAAGTGCTCTTGCCACCCAACGGCCTTTATTTGCAGTAAGCCATGCTCTCCAGCAATTGCCCACTTGAGCCCTTAGCGCAATCGCTGGGAAAATTGCGTAATACCAACATTTCGCATGAAATCACGTTTTCTCTTTATTAGCTCATTTTTTTTAAACGAACTGCATTTTAATGCCAGCCACGCTCTACCTGCAGAAAAGAGAAGAGAAGAGAAGAAATAAAAGGAAAAGAAACGAGTTGGGAAGAAAAGGAAAGAAAAGGAAAGGAAAGGAAAGGAAATGAAAGGAAGGAAAGGAAAGGAAATGAAAGGAAGGAAAGAAAAGGAAAGAAAAGAAAAGGAAAGAAATATTAGAATTGATATAAAGAATAGAATAGACTGACGAGAAATGAGCCCCTCCCCTCAAAATTTGTGTTCTTCTTTTACCTTTATTTAACTAACCTAAACAAGATCAGGATCAAGTCCCCTTTGGCATTTTTGTTTGTTGGAAACGTCCATGACAGTAGCTCTTAAAACTATCTTTCTCTCTTCCCCCTTGTCGCTATAAGCATATCCCAGCATATTGCAGAAATTGCGTGTCCTTTTGCCGCCAAACACCAGTAAAGCTGTCGCTGTCTTTTTTCTTTCTTGTGTTATCTATATTTGTTGTTGTTGCCGCGCTTGATGTTTATGGCAAATAATAAAAAGTGCATAGCGCTCCGGCCACATTACGCTTAATGCTAAATGAGTGCATCGCAGCCGCAGTGCAAATAACAAGGAAACAACCCCGCAAGGACTAGAGTCAGTGGGAGGGAGTGCCTGCTGCGGCAGCAGATTGAATTGTTGCCTGATTGACAGTTGACAGTTGAAATTGACTTGAGTAATATTGCATTTTTGCGCAGTGTATGTGTGTGTGTAAATGTATGTGTATACGTAAGAGGGTTTGAATGCGGAAATTAATCCCCAGAGTGCAGGCGTGCATGCGTTTAGAGAGAAATTGCGTTATTCCCTTAATTCCTGCTGCTGTGGTAAGTGCAAAATTGCACATTCTCAGCAAAGTGGGAAAGTGCAAAATTGCATAGTTTGAAAAATGATTCCAAATTTCACGAAACGTCAAATTTAGTCTGCAAACTTATTATTCATATATTCAAGATGTTGGACAGCGCCACTTGCTTCAGTTGAATTCACGTGAGAAGAGATTTCATCATGTCTTGAATGCTGTTGAATGCCTGAGCTGAGCATTCTTTAACAAATAAATTATCAACGACGAGAACTTTAAGGTTTAAACCCCCCTCCCTCCCTCCAGCAGCCATCATTAAAACTAACAAAATGAGCAAGTATAATAAATGATATGTATATCAATCCTTCTGTCAAAAAGTCATAGAAGTAAATACAAAAGCGAAAACTTTCTTCAAAAATTCGCATAAAATGTGTAAGAACAAAGGGTAAAAAATTTAAGATTTCGCTCACTTGTCTACGAAATCTACTCTGCGGAAAGAAAAATTTCCGCATCTAAATTGGTTGCCATTTATTATTTATGTATAATATTTTTGGCTGAAGCAGAGTGCAATTGCAAATCTGTGCGCCAGCAATTCAACTATACGAGTCTCACAGTTCAGCGAGTGTGAGTGACCTAAATTCCGGGAATGTCACGTACAACGGTTAATCGTAAAACGGGCTTGCCACACGCACTCGAATGGAACAAGTTCGCAGTAGAAGAACGAACGGCATAATAATAACACTAATAAATAAATAAAATCAGCATACGCAATTGCCAAGCGACAACTGGCGGCATACACACACACACACACACAGATGCACACAGTCAAATGTCAGGCGCGCATATTTTTGTAGCATACATTACGGGCGGCAGGCAACAGACGTTCCGTACATAATTTCCATGAAATCTACTTTATGCATACTTGCCCGAATATAGGGAAGAAATACAAAAAGCAAGCAACGAATGCACAAAAATATGAGTGTAAAAGTAGCAATTTCGTGCGCTTTGTAAATCTTCACCCCCACCCCCGGCAATGTTAACGGGCAACATTTGTTGAAGAGATTCGCCAAAGGATTTTTACGGCTTTTCTTATGTAGAAAATGCGTGCCGGGGGAGTGGAGGGCCATATTGTAGTGTAAGGTAGTGTGTGTGTTGTTGTGAAATCGTATTTACTTTTGGGCTTTTATTTTTGCTGTCGTAGTTGTTGTTGTTGTCGCGGCAATATATAGTCAAAACACATGTCACGTACTTTGCTCGTAATTATGGAAGACGTGAGAAATTGCGCCAAGACGTTCTTAGCAAAAATTTGGCGAAAAATTTGCTTGTGCGGGTCTTCAGAGCGCAAGAAAAAACATTTTTATATATGCTATAGAAATTTTGCATTATCTTGCTGCTTTTCGTGGGGGGTTGAAGTGGCATACGAAAATCTTAAGCGTTTAATATGAAATATTTAGAATAAGCAAGATCAAATAAAATAAAGTTAAATGAAGAAACGAAAAATTATAAATTTTTCTACGTTTAAGAAGAAAAAGAATAAGTACTTAGAATTAAATCAAAATATATAAAGCAGAATAGAGTTTATTGAATTTACTAAATTTTTATAGCATCGTTTTGTTTAAAATTCTGAAGTATCTGAAAGCAGATCATATGAAAAGTGCACTCCTTTCAATTTTCACCACCTTGCGCCTCTCAAGCTGCCATCTCTGTATTGGCTGTGATGTTGCCTTTTTTCAAAAAAAAAATATGCCACTGCTTGCCACGGCTCTTCTCACTTGTCATTGCAAATTTTTATATGTATCGATGCTAGAACACAAAACAGGATATCCCTTTTTGGCTTGCATTTCCGCAATCATTTCATGCGCTGGCAGGTGGAGAGCCAGACAGCGTCAGGCATTGATGCTGCCAAGCATAAGCTTTTAGCTGCCACACATGCACACACACACACACCAAAGTGCACAATTTGAGCACCCTCATGCATCTACACATACATATGTAAGTACGTGTTTGAATGCAGAATTAAATTCAATTGTGTGACAAGTTAATCCTATTTCTCATCTTTTTCCATTTCCAGTTCATCTTTTATGCATTACCAACAATACAGTATATCGCTGTATGAGTGAGTGCAGCTGTAAGTGAGAGTGAGAGTGTGCAAAACTGTGTGTGTGTCTGTATGAGTGACTAAACGCTAAGTAGAGTGAGTGGTGTGCAGCTGGTGTGCACTTCATTTGACTTATGAATCACAAAGAAGTAATTTTAGTGAATCTACCACTATTCACCGCCATTATTTCCGTTTATCATAAAAGTGTAGTTTTCGCAACCTACTTTTCGCTACTTGAAAAAAATATCATATAAAAATATTCAAAAAAGAAAGAAAGAAAAATATCCTTAGGAATTTGGGAAAAAATTGTTTCGATATGGAAAAAAGGTGATGCTCGTTGGAATTTGGGGCATTTTAAATTATGTAAAGATTTATAGGTTAAAAATAGTTTGTAATTATGACGATATCTTGAGCCTGAATAACCAACACCCATAAATAATACAAGGTGGTCGAAAAAACGTATGTAGGTATATTTAAAATGCGAAGATTCAAAAATATTCGGTATACCTATTCCTTGCTGAAGTTCTGTATCGGAGTAATTAAAATATTTGCAGAAATTTGATTTAGCCTTTTGTTTAATTAAATATGTGCATATCTCATTCTACATAGCCGCACTCTTCCGCGCTCAGACTCAAACGCTTGACAGATGCCTCGACTGCAATCACTCACTCTTTCTACAATTTTCGTCATGGCATGTAAATTGCACTTCACCGCTAAATTTTCTACGCCCAATTGGCAACACTTCTCAATCAATGTAGTGAATGAAGTGTCAGAAGCACAGGCAGAGACTCACCGAAATGCAATGCTGCCAACTTCAAATTAAATGCGCTTTATTTTTGCCGCCGTTTCAATTTATTTTTTAGTAAAAGCGAAATTGAATGAATTAGCAAATGATACAGCATTAAGTATTTGCAATTACGCAGCTCATACTCATGTGCATATGACAAAGGGGAACGGAGTGAGAGAAGGTTCGTTTTAAGCTATATAAGAGTAATTATGAAAATGTAGCATTTTCCGCGACATGAAAGGGCATAAAATAATTCAATTTTCTAAGTCAACGCTATTTGACAATGGCATAACGCCTGAGAGAGCTGCTATAATGTGCCTCCGCCTCTCTCCAGTTCGCCGCTCAGCCTGGCTGCTCTGCTCCCAGCATCAGTTTTGCCAGCTTATGGGGGCATAATGGGGGTTTGGCATGTATGACAGGCGCCCTTAATTGAGGGAAATGCGTTTCAATGCAGTCATAAAATTGCTACATTACACTCGCACACATACATCCATGCACACACAAACATATACATATATACGATATGTATGTATGTGAAGTATGTAGAGTGAGTGTGTGTGTAACAGCAACGTATCCATTTTGTTGTAATTGCTCATTGAACAGGAAATTATTATGTATGGATGTGCAAGTGTATGGTTATATGCGGTAATGTGTATGGTTATGTGATTGTGTGAGCCCACATGTGTGTGTGCGGCCTGCGTATGTGAGTAGCAATTGACTGCATGTGACTGCGCAGTTGTGTTGGAGCAGCATACAAAATACTTTTAATATAGAGCGATAATATTTATGAAATTCTTAAAAAAGAGAGCAACACTGACACTAGTTTTCTACTATATTTATATAAAAATTGATTGACAAGAGCAAAGGTAATGACAGAAAAGATATATTGAAAGGCTTCAAAAGCATTCTAAACAAACAATCGACTTATTGAAGGAACAAATTTTTGAGCGCCCGATTTCTCGAAATTTGTCAGTCGATTGGCCACTGAAATCTTGCGATTCAACGACTCTAGACTATTTTCTCTGGGGTTGCGTGAAAACTTTGGACGCCTTTTCAATCAAAAGAAATATTTCCGGACAAATATTGACTTAAATTTTATTCAGAAAACGATTGAAGCCTGAATTGATATAAGAACCCGAATCGAAATGTGAGCAACGGAATCGAAAATCAACTCGAATACTATTTTGCATGCCTTGAAAATGAATACGGGATCGAATCGCTATATAATTAATGGTTCTACAAACAAAGCCAAAAGATATCTGTATTTTAAATGAAAAATTCGGTTTCAAATATTTCTCTCCGATTGCAAGAGGCTTCTTTCTTGAATATTTCTTCGGCATTCAATTTTCTGTTTATAATTTTTAAAGTAACAACAATCTCATGAATCTTCCACATTTCACCCTTAAATGCACAACATGCTATCTACTGGCCATCCCCCCACCCCACCCAACATGTCTGCATTCTCCAGCCAACACGTCCATCGTCCGGCAGCCATACACAATTTCGACTTCTGTCACAGCATGTCAATTTCAATTTGACATTTATTGTGCTCACGCTCCTGCATCGACGGGCGGGCGGGCGGTAACTCATAATAAGCCGCATTCATGCAGCCGGAGAATGCGTGTGCTTGTGCAATCCAACGATTTTTCACCTCACATTATGCGTAACGGTGTACATAATGCGGTGCGTTGAAGTTTTCGCCACACGCACGACTTCATTTTCCAAATATTAGCAATGTTCTCTGCTGGTGGTGGTATTTTCTGTGTCCGTGATTATATACATATATACTTCAATGTGGTTGACGAAATACTTTTGGGATGTTGCAAATCTTTTTTCTTCACCGCCATTGTGCATGTTAATTACGGGTAGCGGCACGGGTGGATTTGTGGGTTAACGCTGGCAAAAAGTTGCCACATAATCAAACTTATTTGCTTTATGTGACATTAATATAAATTAAAATGTAGCTGTTGGACGAGGAAGCCTGTGAGTATGGGCGTGGTATGCTGGGGAATTGTTCTATTAATAAAATTAAAGGAATACGAAAGGGCAAGATAATTTGTGGTTAGAGGCGCTTAAGGAGAATGGACTCACCAAGAAGAAACTCAAAACGAACGAACTCAATAACAAGGAACACATATGAAATGTGAAACGGAGACACAAAGGTGGGACTAACAAAAATAAGACTCACAAAAAAGGTACTCGCAATGAAGAGATTTTAAAAGAAGGGATTGGTAAAGAAGGATTCAAAAAGAACGGTCCCTTCAAGAAGGAATGCAAGTGCGTAGCAAAAAGAAACTCATAAGTAATGTGAAAGGGACTCACTAAAATGTGACTCATTAGCAAGGGACTACAAAAGAATTCGCTCAGAAAGCAAAAACTGAAATAAAGAGATTTATACAAAATGTATCGTGAAGGAACTCATACAGAATAGACTCACAAAGAAGGCACTTACTACGAAGGGACTCATAAAGAAGAGATTCATAAACCTTTCGCAACAAGAGATCTCTCTATAAGAAGGAAACCATTAAGGCAGGAATTTAATAAGACGAGATTCAGCAAGAAGGGACTGAAGAGTATAAGGAATGTATTCCTAAAGCCGTCACACTTAGATTTATATGTGGTGGCGTCACTGCGGCCTAAAAGTTTTGTTAAGACATTTTTTCATATACATATCTACAGATCCTCATGGAACCAAAGTTTCGAAAGCTTTGAAGAAATATTCTACGTGGAGCTGTCAACAATATTCTGCGCTTGTATATATAATCCTTTTCAAAAAACTACATGAGAAATTCTTCTATAATTCCACAAGGGAATTTTTGCGATTTTCGGAAAAGCTCTGAAATTTGTATGGTTAAAGATTAAAGAGCTTAGCTTCTTTAAGATTTGTAAATATTTTCTTATATGCCGAAATAGCTTAATAGGTAATGAATTATATATCTTACAAGAAATCAATTTCTAGATTTGTTCTTTACATAAAAAATTTTTTCTTTGCAAATTTTTATACGTTTTAAAATATGATGAACACGCATTTTGTGCACATTTTTATAATAGCCCGAAACTGTATTCCCTTCAAGAAATAATTTCACATATCTTAGAAGCCATTTTGCGGCGTGCCAGCTGCTGCCAAGGCGCCCAGCGTCGTCGCTTCATCCTCGAGCCTAACATTTCCACTGCTGTCTTCCTCCAGTTCTTGCGCACTTATGAAGATGTTTGCACACATGTTGACTTGTTGGACGGTATGTTCTCTCTGGCAATACTTTTTTGCAGTGGCGCCGACTCCCTCACGTACGAAATAATTACAGCACAAGTACGTGCCTGGCATTTGGAGGCAGGCTGGCACCAAACATGGCTGTCCTTTTCCGTGCGCTTGGTAGGCTTGCAAGAAAATGCGAAAAGAACTGCGGGGGAGAGAGAGCGAGGTGGGCACAAACTTCTGACAAAGTTGTTAGTTGGTTGCTTCCGCAGTTGTCAAAAATTGACGACTTTTATTTTTGCATTAAGCCTACGATGTGCATGAGGGAGCTGCTGTTGGTTAGCCTGGAGTGGCAGGCAAGGGAAACTTTTTTCGAAGCTGGCGGCTTTGACACGGTAAAAGTTAGCTGCACAGATCAGATTTTCAGATTTTGCCATAATATTTCTTAATTAAATCTTCAATATGTATATGACGAACTTTTTCAATTCTCTATCAATAGTTTTCTTAAAATTTTATAATTATTTAATAATTTTATTGGAGTTACTCGATTTGATTTCCTATGATATTGTTCCATTATCTGTCAATAATTTTTCTTAATTTTCATACTTTGTTTTCCAAGAGCTGTTGCTCAGATTCTCGATTTGACTTTCTTAGGAATTTGCTTCCTTCCATTTTTGTTGAACTCTCTATAAAAAAGTTCCTGAAATTTCAAACTTATTTTATATTTTTCGATTTTTCTTGCTTAGTAGGCACTTGCCTTCTTTTCTTTTTCTTTGACTCTTTCCCCCTAATATTTCTGAACTGTTAGACTTAGTTCCTCAACATTTTTTTGAGGTTTCTCGATTTAACTAACTTAAGAGCTGGCTTCCTACCAAGTTGCTTCATTTAAGTCTTTTTCTAAAATTTTATAGCATTTCTTTAAATTTTCTGATTGTTGAACTTTTAAGAATTTTGTATTTTTTTCAATTTCAAGTTTTTTTTACTACAGCCAGCTTGATTTTTTCAAGTGCTTTTTTCCAGCTCTACAGAAATTGGTGTGTGCTACTTTGCTAATTTCTAGGCAAAAAGTGCTTTTATCATCTTCTTCCGTCGCAGCTGTTGCGCTTTTGGAGCATTTTCAGCGAGCGGCATGAGTACAAAAGAAGCCATACGCCAGCACAGGCTTCAATCTGCTCCTCAGCCTATGCTACAGCATATCTACACATATGCGACATACACACACACACACAAACATACATACATCCAGCCTCATGTGTGCGTATGTAATTATGAAGCATTTTAGTAGTTACATTCTTTTTGTTAGCCTGAAAAATCGCAAACTTTTGCTAAGAAAAGTCAAAGTTATGTTGCCGCTGCTGTTGTGCCACATGTTGCTCCTAGCACTCACGCAGGCAGCAGATAACATCGCCGAGTGTAGGGGAAACCGGGTCACGTATGCTGTAGAACACGTTCGTAAAACGTGCGGCATGTGTGGACTAAGGAATTTCCAGCTGCCTTGGGGTGAAAATTTAAACCAACGAATTTTTTGATGCTGTGAAAAATATTTTTAAATGAAAGATTTATTGTCAAAGAAATCAAAGTAGGTACTTATAAAAACTAATAATTGGCACATTGTTTAAAAGAGCTATAAACAACTTTGGCTTATGTCCTTCATAAAAGTTTGCTTAATTTCAGCAAAACGAAAGTTCAAATTAGCCCAAAGTAAATGGAAAATGATTTTTTATAAATTGAAAATTGTCGAAAATTAATAAAAAAAATGCTGTATATAAATATAAAAACAACAAGAACGGGTCTAAGAGAATATTCTTTCATGACAAAGCTACTCAAGACATTCCACGCATGCGGAGAATTGATAAGGATTTGAGAAACTTTGACGAGGAGAAGAGAAGGTGAAAGCTTTTTTAAAGGTTTGAGCGCTTTATCCAAAAAATTCTCTGATATCAGCTTGAGAAGCTTTGTCAAAAGGGTACAATACAATGATCCACTTCATATATTTTAAGAAGCTTTGTCAAAAGGAAAGGTGGCAGACTTCTCTTCGAACGATTTGAAAAAATTTAGTAAAGCAAATAATATAGGAATGATCAAGGAATTTAATCTCACGTCGCAGAGCGTTACTTTTTAAATATAAAAAAAAAGTTTATTCTCTAAAATTAAGTTCGATTCCGAATTTAATGAATAACTAACTTTGATTAAAATTTTTTCATAAAAATTTCTTAAATTATGCAATTGTTTACCAAGCCGAATTAAATTTATTCCTGTTGCCGCTGTCAACTGCAGACAACTCCCACACTCTTCGGCGTAACTTAAGCCCGAAATTACCTTTTTGGCTTCAGCTGCATATAGAAATTCTGATCTGCTGCTGCTTCTTTTTGTTTGTCTCAGAGGAAAGTGCCTGTCTGCCGCCTGTCAACGAGAAGCTGTCAAGCATTCAAGCAGAAAAAGTAACAAGGCAGAGCAGGATAATCTGCCTTGCTGCTGACTTCGCTCGAATTTAAGACCAGGCGACAAGAAAAATAACTTTCGCCGTGTAACTTTTGAAAAACTACGCTTCGATAAGCGCCGCGCCAATAAAAAAGAGGAAAGTGCACACGCAGGGTTGCCAAACCGACTTAAAAGGGGTAACTCTGTTAGCAGCGCGTAGAGCGAGAGAAACACGCTAATAGCCGCGACGCTGCAGGCGACACTTTGAAGCGGAGTAGGAGTACAGTGACACACCGAGCAGCTGAGACGTGACACAGGCACGCGTCGAAAGGACCAACTTTTTTTTGCCCAAATGTCAAATTGTCGCTTTGTTTGCTGATAATATTGACAAATGTGGAAAGTACAGAAGCAAAGGCTGCGGTCTTGATAGCCAAAACAGGACAAAGGTGGTGTGAAATGCGAGAGCACGACAATAAGAGAAAGTGAATAGCTCAAGGAATGAGAGAACGCAAAAAACTTTTAAGTTAAACATCAGGCGATTAAAATTTTCCTGTGCTTAGAAACACGAAAAATTTATTCTTCCTCTTGATAGCGTCAATAGCAACTCGTTAATGGGTAACGACCTGACTAAGAGCCTATAAAAGAGATGAAAATTAAACATTACATATAATATTACTGTGTATAAAATTTGTTCCATTTCTTAGAATCTATTTTTGGCAGCACTTCAAAGTATTAAAATTATGCCATTTTAATAAAATTATTATGAAATAGTTTCAAGCATTGCGAAATATTTTTGGCTTTTTCAAGATTCGCCGAAAAGAAGTACATACTCGGACTATATCAGCCGAAAGGAATGTCAAGAAAATCGGCCAAAAACTGGTCAATCCGGCAGTTAAAATCAGCGAACCAAAATAACTAGTAACTTTTTATTAAAGAAACCAAAAGCTCAAATCAGTGCAAAGAACTACAACTCACCAGTGTATCATGAACTTCAAGTGCCTTAAAAGTAGCTTCCCTCAAGTGAGTCTTGCTTCATATGCTTAAAAGCAGACAAAGCTTGAATCTATGGCTTTCTCACTCTCTCTCTAATTCTCCCTCCCCATCCAGTCTGCTTCTTCTTCTGCGCCAACCACCTAGCTGGTGGCTCATCAAGCAGACAGCCTCTAATAAAATCACTTTTAATTAATGCAAAACTCTGTTCCAAAGCACGCAGTCTCAAACTCTGCAATGCCACAGCCGACTTCTCCAATTTTGGCACTTACGCCTAAAAGTATGCCGAGCGCCAGAATTAGACAGACGACACGACGGCTACAAGCAAGCGCAGACGCTCACAATAGACCGCCTGCTGTTTGTTGCATAATTACATTTCAATTGTAATCCAATTCGGCAACAACAAAAAGACAGCAAATCGGATTTGGCTTTTATGTCCTGGCAAGGTATGCCACATCAGTCTGCCTGCCTTGCCACATTTACCGAAAATCCATTATCCTATGTGCATATAGAGTGTGCAAGTCTTGTGCTGCTTTGTTGGCGGTTTAGTGCGCACCTTTTGTTGTCGCTACCCCCTGCTGCTGAGCTTACGAGATAAAGCCGAGTTTTTGTCGTGTTGCTCTTGATAAAGTTTAATGTTGTCGCTGATTGGGGGTTAAAGTTATAAAACACAGAATCTAATTAAATGCAAATTTGTGGCAGCTTTCAAACACTCCACTGCTAGAAATAGCGCTGAAAAAGAGTAAACTTATTTGTAGCTAGTCTAGTGCAAAATTAAATACAATTCATTTTTGTTGCCTACTTTTGGGCGTGTTGAGGTTGTTACTGTAATATTTAAATTTACAAAAAGCTGACAAAAAAATTAGGACGTAAAGCTGTAGCTTCTCATTATTCTGAATATCAAATGAAAAATTTAGCATGTTTGCTGCATACTTTTGGGCGTTTAAAGCCTGTTAGTAAATAAAACTTTTTCAATAAGTAAGAAAAATTCGGTTGCTTCTTTTTATTATCTATATTATTTTGAATATCGATTGCTACGTGCATGTCCGTTTAAAGTTTTTAATTGCATACTATCAGGCGTACCAGGAATTAATTAATAAAAGCACTCAACCAATGCTTTAATATTTATTTGATGAAAATGTATGTGCAAATTTATTGCCTGCTTTTAGACGTATGCATTGCTTCAATCAAAATCACAAAGAACTAGCCATATTTCTTTGTTAAAGAAATATACCAAATATATTGCTTACTTTTAGGCATTTCAATTAGTTTAATCAAATTGGCAGCAGCAGCAGAGCAATAAACATTTTCGATTGTTCAAGCAATATTTCAGTTTCCAATGCTTGCTTTTAGGCGTATCAATTGTTTCAATCGGCTTGATAAAATTATGTATTTCACAGCTTTATGTGCAGTAAATCAGCTCTTACTTGCGTGCTCAACAGCATAGCATGCTTTCAGGCGCATTTAATTTTGTGTCATATTAGCTAGAACAATTAATATAAAGACAATTGGTAATTTATGGCATATAAAACGGCTAATAAACAAGCAATGCTGTGACTAGCTGTAAACAATTTTCCATAGCATATTTATAGGCTGAGCTATATGGCATATTTATTGCCACTTAAATGCATGAGCGTTTGCAAGCATTTGTTATTTATTTCTAAGCAAATTGGCAAAAATTGTGTCGAATTTTGGATTTAAGTGCATATTTTTCACTGTCTACTTTTAAGCGCATGAAATAAAGGACACAGCAAAGCAGTCTTAGTATGCTTAAAGGCGTTTTGCTAGGGATATTTGGAACGGCAAATTTGATGCAATAAACAAAATTAAATTTAAATTGTAATATGAAACGAGCTTTAAACTTTAGGCACACACGCACAATATGCTTTATGTGACAATTTAACGTAGCATACTTTTCGGCTGTGAACTTACAATGCTTTAAAAGTATCATGTTTAATTTAATTGAAGGACAAGGGAAGTGCGTCAAGCGTTTGCTGCTTCGGCATAGACTTCAACTGAGCTGGAGCTACTTTATTGGGCGCTCGAAAAATCAATGAACGCCTAGAAGTATGCTTCTATTAATGCAATTTACGCGCTAATAATTTGTTAAGCCCATTCTTCTGCAGATAACACCAGCTAGCTCACACACACACAGATGCGCACAACACTCACAAGCTGAAGCTGTTGACTTGTGAGTGCGTGGCAGCAAGCCTGCTTGGAGGTCCTTTGGCTAATTTTATTAATGTTGGCAATTAATATGGCAGGTACCTTTGCTTTGGCCACGTCAGGCGCTCAGGCGCTCGGAAGGCAATGCAATGTACGTTTGGCTTATTTTGCAGGCAATTAAATATGAAATATGATGCAAGCGGAGGCAGGACGGCAGGCAAGCGTTGGCAAAAGGATAACAGCAGGCTAAAGTGCAAAAGGTAGCGAGCACAAAGAGGCAAAGAGCCAGCAAAGTTGTAAGGCGCTGTTTGATGGGCTTGTGTAAGAACTTTGTATTTCGTATACACACATGTATAATAGAAAGAAGGAGGCAGGGGTGTGGCAATGCTATATTGCAGCAGAATGAGCGTAATTATAATTTAAAGCAATTAAAAGGCGAAATTGCACAAAGGTGTTGATTAATGCCGCTGCTAATTGGATTGAGTTGTTGCACAAATGTTTTCAGTTATATGGTGTTGTTGTTGTAGTTGTTGTCTTGCAGAGCAATTATTTTGGCAGAATGCAGGAAGGGAGATGTATAAAAATTAGTGGAGAAATAATGTAAAATTTTGCAAATTTTAGACCCCTAAGCAGAGTGACAAGAATTTAGAGCAGAAGGAGGCTGCAAGGCTCATGGTCTTATAACAAAGTACTCAGGTTCGCATATCACTGATGATTTATGTTTTTTGCCATTTATTTTGAAGTGAAGCCTGAAGAGTGGAATTTGCCAGATAGGCTTCAACTTGATAGAAATTTGCATTTAAAATTAAGGCATTCTTTCTTTTCTCAAAAGTGTTTCCTTTTCGAGACACTCAGAACAGAGTTTTCTATACTAGGATTTTAAAAATAAAGCTTTGACTTTATAGCAGTTTGCATGAAAAATTAAGTGCTTATTCTTTTCCTTTAATAGGGGTCTATTTCAAGGCAATCTGAATTGCGATTTTTTTTATTTGGATGCTCAGCAAACGAAGCCTTTGACTTAATATAAGTTTGCATAAAAAGCAAAGTTATCCTTTCTTCTGTTCTGGAATGCTCAACAACCAAGGCTTTGACTTGATAGAATTTTACATGAAAAATGAAGTCCTTATTCATCTTCTTTAAAAGAGCTCTATTTCAAGGTATTCAAAAAGCAATTTCGCCAGCTGGAAGCTTAACACCTAAAAGAGTGTTAGTGTTAGAAAACATATGCTCCCTTTTTCCTTACTTAGCAAGCGTTTAAAGCGCTTTGCACCCTTTTGCTTAGGCCTGTCTGAATTGTAAATAAATTACCAGCGAAATTACAATAATTTTTAAAAACTGCCGCATATCCTTACTGCTTGTTTTTATAGGAGTTTCACTTTTTTAGGGTAGAAAGAAGAAGCATATTCCCGGCAGCGTTTTCATTTTAGCATAAAAACAAATAAATAAATAAATAAGCAAATTCGCTTGTAAGCGTGCAAAAGTCAAGCAAAAGCCTTCCGCTCCCCTCACTCGCACACACACATTCTGCGAGCTTATTTTGCATTTCCGCCCCCGTGAGGCAAACGGAAACGGAATTTGTGCGTCGTGTGCGGCGTGTGAAATTTAGCTTGCGGCAACTTTTTGCGTCGAAAGTGGATTTGGCGGTTTTTTTGGGGGGCTGCTTAAGATGTTACCGCTTCTTGTGGCATGTTTTTTCACCTGCTGTTAAAATTGTATTTTTTTAAATTTTCCTTGCGCGCAGCCAGGAAAATGTGCAAATTTGCTTCCCTTTTTTTTGTAGCATATATTTGGGCGCTGTGTTTGTTTTTGTTTTGCTACAAATGCAAAGAAGATGCTCAATTTCAGGCGCACTTTCCAAGCACGAGCAGTTTTTGTAGGCGCATTGCAGGAGTAAGGGGACCACCCTTGGTTGAGTCCAAATTGAAAGCTATCTTTTCCGCTGAAGAAATAATATAAAAATAAAGAGGCCCCTGTGGATGTGTGCTCCGTTTCCGATGCGAGAGGTTACAGGTTCAGTTTCAGTTTCGCGCAGATTCAGAGCATTTAAAGAGATGTCATTTAAAAAATTCAATTTTCATATTCTTTTAAAAATGTGAGATTTATGTCTTTTAAAATGAAGAATAATTGCTTGAATTTTAATTCTTTGCACGGCGACATCTCAAGTGGCAACTCTTCGAGAGTATTCTTTGCCTTGATAGAGCACACAGATTTCATTCGGACTGTGCTATGAAATATATTTGAATATAGAGTCCATTAACTTGTGCCACTTTTACGATATCACGACATACTTTTCTTATCTTATACTAATTGGAGCAACAGCCCTTGAACGAGGCTTAAGCCTAGCTTTCTCGCAATATTGCGCACAATTTTACCACATAACGAATTTATTCTACCTTCTTAATTCATATTCAAGGCTTTCAAGGATTGTTGGTTCACTGATAATCCATTTAATTTTCCATAAGTTTTCTATCATCTTTCAAAGTTTCCTTCACACAAATTTGCATATTCTTTACATGTGCCTTGTTTCCATTTTGTTAGTTTACATGACGTTCTTTATTTGAATTTAAATGGTTTGCATCATACACACACACACACACACACACACACACACACACACATATTACATGCAAAAATACACACAAGCATGACGGCAAATTGTAACGTCACTTACGCTTACTTCTAGGGTGGGGCATACAAAGCACACAGCCACATACTAAGAACTGTATCCTACATTTACATACACACACACACATCCACGCAGTTAAATGCATACATATGCAACTGTTTGCATCTAATATTTGCACAAATGCAATCTTAAATACAGCACACACACACCAACAAATCGTGCATGTAAGCAAATATACATTCACACTTTACACACCCACACACACTCATACTCTTACTCACGCATGCACACACTGACACTAACGCTAGCTGGCGAGCCAAAATGCAACAAGCTTTTGACGTAATAAAATTGCCAAGACCGCTAGAGCAATGCGGCCAGACACACACGCACACAGACCAATCATATATGTTGTATGTATATAGTAAATACACACATGTAGCAGTGCTATCTTCAGATGCCCAGGCCAAAGCGATTTGGGGCCTTTTAAATAGTTTACAAAATTCAAACTGAGATATGAAATTCTCAACTCTCGATTCCAAACAATTTTTGGGAAATTGAAAAAGGCTATTTTCTAATACAGGTAAAAAATTAAGCAAGAAATCCAAAAATGCAAAGCATCCTCTTTTATAATATTCATCGTTTTATTGCTATCTTTTTTATCTCGTTTTACTACGCGGCGAGGCGCCCTCGAGTGGCAGTCCGCATCGCTGGCTGGAATAGTTGGCCTATAGGCAACGGTATACCTACCTGCTTTAATACACACAAGCAAATATAATCGAACGTGCGCCTGTGCGTGTGTGTGTGCATGTGAGGAGACGTTTGCTGTCATACAAAGATTGTTTTGCTCCTGCCACGTAAGTTTCAGCGTGAGTGTATGTTTGCAATTTCAAATATTTACTAGCGTGTGTGAGTGTGTGTGCGTGAACAAATACAAATGCATTGCCATATGAAAATTATTATGCTGTTATTATTGCAAACGTTTTTCTTTTATATGTGTGCAAATATATATTTTCACTAACACATTCACAGTTTGCATGCGTAGCGAGTACTCGTATGTGTGCGTTAGATTTGCGCTATGCATATTTCAACTTTCTTTCTATGCGTATGTATGTGTGTGCGCGCATACAAATTTGAAAACTGTCACAATCTGACAGTTTGCATTTTTCTGCGTGCTTGTGTGCGCTTTTCTATGCAAGTATGTGTGTGTGTGTACACCAACACATCAACATTTCGTGCCTGTTATTCGCTTTTTCAATGCAATGCAAATTTGTTGCATTTTAATGCATTTTTAATGTATGTCAGTGTGTGTGTGAGTGAGTGAGTAATCGCCTGCTAGTACGTGCGCTTGTAAATGTATGCATAATTCACTCACACTATTTGAAGTTCGTATTTTTGATTTGTTTGTTTGTGTGCGTGCATTTCGAATTGCATTTTTGGTATTTAGATTAGTCATTTTAAATGACTTTGAGCTCTGCTTTGTTGAGAGGAAAAGTGGGGAAATGAAGGCTGAATGGAAAGCTTGATATCAAGCGTAGAAAGCGGAAATTATTGATATTTGCTATAATACAGTGGAAGCATTTGTATAAAGGAAGCAAAGAGCGAAAGAAAAGAACAAATTAAAAGAAAAAAGAGTTTGCTTGTGCCGTCTTTTTCTATGGATGAAAGAAGAAGGAAGGAAGATATAAACTTTATATTATAAAGCTGTAGCTGTTAGTTCAAGCCCACTTCCAGTTCCTCTTCCCCTGTCGATTTCGTAGCATCGAACTTCTGTTGAAACATTCCAAATTCAATTATGCTGCATGAAATGCATCAAAACAAGAGGAAGGAGGAAACTTTTGTAGAAATTTTCTTCAAAAAATAGAGCCACTTTAGATGCACTCTCTCACTCACTTTTCAGCAAGGCTTCGGGCGAATATTTGCATTACTGCATGCGGTTCTGTTCGGCGCCGGTTCCATTGCTCCATTGCGTTGCAGGGTTGCCAACGCTGCTGAAATTGTCGTGTTGTTTTTGTGTAATTTTAGTTGAGTAATAGTTGGCTATTGCCAGCGGCAAGTTGAGAAATGGGCTGTGGGAAATATGAGCAACTGCTGCGTCGTGGCAGAGCAAGCGCAACTGCATCATAATAAGCTGCAAGAGAGTAGAGAGGCGGGGGCGGCAGCAGAGTTGCAAACAAGTTTTAGCCAACTATTCCATAAACAATTTTGCCATATTTTAAATTTTAAAACTATGAAAAATGTTATGAAATATTTGCTTGGTTTTACTTAGAATTTAAATTCGCTCTTTCTGCTTTTTGAAATTTTTCTAGATTTAAGTAAACTTGTCTTTTTCAAGAAAAATTTTGCTATAAAACTATAACTTTTTCAATTATTTTTTAATCACCTTTTTTGCTTTCAATTGCTATTTTCATCTTTTCCTCTTTTCTAATTTCTCTATTTCTTCACTTCTTCTGTACCTTCTAACCTTTTTGCTATAACGGAAATTATTTACATAATTTTCTCCTACCAATTCTTTCTGCCAATTTTTTGTTGAGTTGAGAAAAAATTTTCAATTTATCTTCTCCTTGCTCTTCTTCTTGGCTTCTTTGTCACTATTCTCTATTTCTCAGTTTTATATTTCTTCACTATTTCTGTCCCTTTGAAATTTTCTCTCTCAGCTCAACTTCTGATCAAATGTCTTTTTGAACATAAAATATTTTCATTTCTACTTTTGAATACCTTTCTTTCAATCTCTTTCTCCCTGTCTCTCTCTCTCTCTCTCTCCCACTCTGTCTCTTACTCACTCTACGATTTTATGTTTCCGCTCAAATTCTGGTATGCGGCAAATAAAAACTATGCTGTTGCATATTTCTGGGCGAATTGACATTCGTGATATTTGCTTTGCACTTTTCAACACTTTCGCTTCACTTTCACTTTCGCTGCAGACAGCAAAACGGAGAAATACAAATTTGTTCGTCCTTTTTTCAAGCATTTTCTGCTCGTTCGACATATTTTGTTGTATACTTTTCGGCTGGTAGTCTTCTCCCGGTAAAGTTGCTGCTTATCACAAGCCAAATTTTTTTTCACTGCTTTTGAACTTAAAAGCTGACAAAAAGAAGCGTGACATTTGCATAACTGATTTACTGCTCTTGTCGGGCTCTAGTCAAGCGATTTTGTCCGGGGCATCCTTTTGTGACGGCAGCACTTGATGGCGAAGAGCAAAGTCGGGCAGCGCAGTTTGTAGTTGGTTGTATGTAGTAGCAGTGGCAGCGATTGTTGGTGGTTGTAGTCAACATGCTTGCTATTGTTGTTGTTGTAGCTTGCTTGCGTCTGGCACGTGTCATCCCTTCTAGAAGCTGCTTCTGTTCCTCTTCCTTCGTCTGCCTGGCAAGTTTCCCTTTCGCTTTGCTGTGCTAAACTGAAGACATCATCTCTAGCTTGCTTTTCTCCTCACACACACACACACACACACACACACACAAACAGCAGCATAGCCTTTCTCTCCTGCCTCTCTGAAGTCTGAAGTCCTACTCTTCTTCCTCTCGTATATCATGAATATTTCGAGATCCACTCAAGATTATCTTGGCGACCAAAATTACGCCGCGACGGCCCATAATATCAGAGTCTGGCAACTTGCCGCCTTTGTGCGTGCCTTTGTGCGTATGTGTGTGTGCGTCTAAATAAATTTTCCCTTAAGAAAATTACGCTGAGTGCTGCTCGAAATCAATACAAAAACGCAATCAGCGCACACAAAAGCGTATGTGGGCGGTATATAGCATGCGCTTCCCGGCTGCCAACACTCCAAAATATCGAACTCCCGCAGTGGATGCTCTGGCAACGCAGGCAGGCAGGAAGCCTTCACATAACAAAGCATCCTTGATGTGAAGTGCATTTGTTGTGCTTCGCAAAAGGATTCAACAATTCAAAGCGAGCTGCAGCGCTGAGTGGATGCCGGTTTCGGTGCGGGGCGGAGGGCGGAAGAATGTTAGCGACGCAAGTGGAAGCCAATCAATGTTAATTTGCGCAAATGGTGGCGACTGAGGGGGGGTAGAGAGAGTGCTAAGCGGAAATAAGTGTATTGTCTGAATTGAAAGGTTTGTCACGACATCTAAAAAGGAAAACTGTTAAGCCATTTGTAAGCTGCCAAAAAAGCAGCTGGAATGCAAGACTATTTTATGTATGTATACTTTTAAATGGTACGGAAATTATAAATCATATAAATTATAATTTTCTGTTTCCTAAGATATATGCAACGTCTATAAGTAACTAATAATACATGAAGAACTGCCACAATAGTTCTTTGCGGATGAAATGAGTATAAGGCTTGACTAAACAATCGAATGCAATCTAATCTAATCTAATTCGAATGGAAAAGTATTGCATAGCTATAGACCAGGGGAGGCCAATCCAAATGATCTCGCAAATCGTGTGCGAATCGGCAATTATTTCCAGCCGACCGCGTTCAATTTTCTTTTATTGAGCAACAATTGTTAATATAAAAACTGCATTGCCTACTTTCAGGCACTCAAATCGACTTACAAACCCAATACAAGCGTTCATTAAAAATGCGCGGCAGTTTTTGCGGCGAGTGAAGGTCGCTACTTCATTACGTTAGCTGGCAAATAAATTGAGCGCTATTAATTTCATCTGCCCGCTATTGACTTGCCCGGCAGCTTATGCCGATTATCGCGCAGCTTCAGGCATAATTAACATTGATAGCGAAACAATTTCGAAGTTTTCACATTTTCGGCGAAAATTTATTGCGCCCACAAACAAAAGTTTGCTCTCAACGAAATTAACAGAAATTCTGGCAGATAAATTAAGCGAAATGACGCTCGCCCGCGCCTGGAAGCAGTGTAGAAATTTTCGGCAGGCAGACAAAGCCGTATGCGTGCCTGCGGGACGCAAATGGCCGCTTATCGCCAGCAGCGCTGTCATAAAGCAGAGCTTTGAATTATTTTTATTGGCTGCTACAACAAACATATGACGAGCTTAAGGGCGTTTTAGGCGCTGGCAGCCATGCTAAGAAAAAGTGATTACTTCAAGCAGTAGTGGAAGCATGGTTAGAACAGCCAACTGCACGTTTTTCGTCGGAAACAGGGTACAAATAACGGCTGGCCCCCTTCATTGAAAAGGAACTTTACAAAATGTCTTTCAAAGAGTCAGAGAGAAAATCTGCCGAAACACATGACAAAATTAGTGAGAGATGCTTTTGGGCAGACGCAAACGTTTCCAAAACTATAGTGGTTGCACTGTTTTCCTCCGATCAGATATAGTGGATCGAAAGGCCCCCCTATCCGCCTGAGCTAGCCACTCGTCGATATTGCCATATCCGATGGGCTCGGCAAAAAGCGGGATGTTACTTAAATGTAGAGCCCGACCGAACGCTCGGTCTCGGTCTCGGTTACCGAACAGTTCGACCAAAATTTCGGGTTCGGTCGGGCTCTACTTAAATGGCATACATCGCTTTTGGTGCTAATTTAATAGTCTTCGGTTTCGATTGCGCTTTCGAAATGCTCTCGCATTTAATACTTACTTTCTTCTTTTATTTCCTCGCACTAAAGGAGAAATGAACTTTCGAGCTGTTTGAATTTATAGCATATATATTTGCGCTTTAATTGAGCGATTCGTGAAGGTTTGTTTACGTTGGTCATTAACCTGCAACTGATATGTTGCTGCACTTCACTCCAACTGTTGACCACCTCGGCCCTTTTTCGTGTCTGCAGCCGTTCCACAGCGCCCTCCTTCCCCTCTCCACCTTCCCCCTCCCCACAGTTGTCGCCGCAAAAGTGCGCTGTCATCAATTTTATGTTTTCAATTCACTGCGTTTAACGTAAATGAGCCATGACCAGTGCCTTGGCCTACGTTTGAAGGGGGTGAGGAAAGGGCATGCATTGCTGCACATGCCCGCTTAATGCTATACAAGCAACAACAAACAACAACACATACAAACAAAGCAAACACAAATAAAATGAAGCAACATAAAATTCGCATTCGTAAATTCCCCAAGCATTTGCTGGTTTTTCCCCCTGCCCACTCTTCGCAGTTTCTCTTTTAATGCTTTCTTTTTTTCTTATTTACTTTCCTTATCCTTTCAATTCGATAAGCCACAATATTGAACAGACTTTTATAAACTCACACACACACCAAACAAATTTTTTACTGGCCAACCTGCTGCGCCTAAATGTATGCAAAGTAACAGAGAAAACAAATTTCGCCGAAACTTCTTTTTTTATGGTCGCATCGAGTTTTATTTTTGATTTGCCGATACGCCTCAGCATATTTGGCAGGCGTTGCGGCATTATCCTTTTGGGAATATTTGTGGCCGCAGCTCATAAAAGATTTATTGTGTCTTATTTATTTCTTTATTGTATTTCTTTGGCCACTGCGCCTCTGTGGCTTACTGTCTGGCAAGTCTGACAAGCAGGGATGTGCGATATATGCAAAAATATCGTTATTTGTGTAGCAAAATATTGTAAATATTTTGGGTGGCAATATTTTTAAATATTTTCCTAGTCTATCGAGCCTAGAAAACTTGATTCCTACTCTATAAATATTCTAAAATAATCGAAGTAATCGATGCAGTAAAAAGTCATCGTTACCAAGTCAGTTTGTATCAGTTTTTTATATAATATATTACAGAAAATCTCAGCGAAGGTTTAGCAGAATTGTTATTTATATTGTTATCGACATTAGAGCAAATTCTTTCAAATCGATGCCTTCAATAGCGACATGAAAAAGATTGATGTATCGATATTGTGTATTATAATCAAGGTTCTAACTTTCTTTCTAATCTAACTTTCTATCCATATCAAAAATAGAAATTCAATCAATTTGTCATTTTAAGATATCGATTCTTATGTTATCAAATCAAATCTTTTCATATTTATATCGAAATATCTAAGTTTATTTTTATCCACTTTCTGTCCATCCCTAAGGAACAATGCACATCTAACTTCATTTGCATTTGATTGTCCGACACGGTGTGGAGGGAAGACAGCTTCACAGAAGTTGAGCGTTTTATTATGCCGGCGTGTAAGACAGCATCATAAAAATTTGTGCGAAAAAGTACAGCAAAGAAGGCATACTTTTGGGCTTTGGACAATTTGTGGCTTCATGTACGGCCTCAGCTTGAATTTGAATTACAAATGTTTCGGCAATTTTCATGCAGAAAGAAGTTGCTTATTTCTTGTGGACATGTCACCAAAGGTCCTTGTAGTTATTAAGAAAAAATGTTGATTATTTGTAGTCATAGTTTTCTTTGAACTTATAGAAATGATGCAGAAAAAAAGGTACAATAAAGTTGTGTAGTAGAAAAGTGTTGGCCTTTTAAATCACAAGCTTAAATTTCTTATTGCATACTTTCAGGCTTAACAAAATCGGATTTAGCTTTTACAATCACAAATCTTTTCAATGCATATTTTTAGGAACTTTTCTTAAAAAAGATCAAGCTATTTTGTAATAATTATTGGATATTTTTGAAACAAACATTTTAAATTTCTAATTGCATACTTTCAGGCTTACCTTAAAAGGATTAAGCAGCTTTATAATATTTCTCGTGGCAGCATTTGTTCGACTAACTCGCTAGCACTTGCCTTATTTATGCGCCATTTTGTTTATTTAGCAATATAGAAAAACTCATAAGCTCGCTGCAACGAAATAGCGGAAAAAATGGCAAAAGTGCTCGGCGCACAATTTGCCAATATGCAAACAGAAATGGAAGCGTGCAAATTTACAGTGCGCCCAACCTCTGAAATAGCCACAACAACAACAATGGCAATGGCAATCCGGTGAAGCGAAGCGAAGTGCATTCCCGTGCAGGCGCTTGCCCCGAATTTTGCACGGCGCCGGCGATTCCTTACGCTTTTAATGCTTTGTAAGTGAAATAATGGAAGGACATGCAAAAAGGGTATAAATATTGGCAGCGCGTGTATTGAACGTGTACGTGCAGGAATTGCAACGCGAATAAAGAAGCTTGGAGCAGAGA
This sequence comes from Neria commutata, assembly GCA_963457695.1. NCBI lineage: Eukaryota > Metazoa > Arthropoda > Insecta > Diptera > Micropezidae > Neria > Neria commutata. The sequence goes on from OY735249.1 coordinate 2,476,008, forward strand.
CGACGTGAAAAACGGGCAGCAGCTGTGTAGCAGAAATGTCGAAAAAACGCATTTCCGTATAATTTACGAGTTTTCATTTGGAGGAGCCGCTGGTAACTGGTAATGCCATTGTGTGCGCGAAATAAAAGTGCAAATTTGAAAAAGGGGATTTATACGTGTTTGTTTTTGTTGTGAGCAGGGTTTGAGGTTCGACTTGGCTGTGCGAAGCGGGCAGCTTAGTGTCAGAAGTCAAAGCATGGCGGATTCGATTTCACCAGCAGTCGAAGGCAATTCTCGTCGCTAAATTTTTAAAGACGTTTGCCGAAAAATAATTTTAGTTTAAATTTAATTGTAAAGTAATTCAAAATCATTCATTTTGAAATTTAGTATTGCATTCACATAGTAAACTATGGGTTTTAAGTGTTGCATTTTTGCAAAAGCCTAGCAAGTGCATTTCTGTAGATTTTGTTAGCGTAGAATAAATATATACTTTACAAGTTTGCAAGACCATTTGCACAAGAATAGAGCTATTATGTTTAAATTTGTTTTATTTAAAAATGACTTTTAATAGGTTCTTTTATACTCTCTTTGAAATAAATGTTGCACATGTAAACTGAAGAGCTAGTAGTTGCCATTTAACACTGAAATCTTCTCAAGCGCTCAATTTGCACTAACTAAAAGTTGGCATAATTTTGTAATTTTACGCATCAAAATCTGATTTATTCAACTTCAAGAATTTTCAATTAAAAAGATGTAAAAAATATTGCAAAATTATTTAAATTTTTCTGATAGAGTTTCGAATGTCTTGTGCTATTTTAAATTTTTTGTAAGTGACTTTTGCAATAAACCGAGCATCTTTATTTTGTGGTAAGGCTGCCAAACACCATAAATAAATTTGCGCAAAACGATACGCACACACAGATAAGCACATATACACGCGGCAATACAACTCAGACCGCTACTGCACATGCACACACACACACACACACACACTCACAAGAGAACAGTGTGCATGTGTGAGTTATTGCGCCATTGCGTTCATAAATCTGCCGAACACCAGCGTTTGTTGTGCATCACCGCGCTCCCTTTTCCCCACCCCCTCCCCCACCATTCCACAGAAGAGCAAGTGTTTCTTTTGTATTGCAAAATTTCTGCATAAATTTGCACAAAATTTTCATTTCCAAGTCGACAATTTCGCACGCTTCTTCCGCCTTCTTCCGCCCTCTTTTCATTCACAATTCGCATGTTATGTGGGTCATTTATGCCGCTGGCATGTTTTTTTTTTACTAATTCCTAAACACATAATTCAACTTTCTGCGTCATTTATTGCTCGCTCACATTTTTTATGGCACACTCGATTTTGAAGCACCCTCTGCAAAATTTATGAATTTATCGTAGTGTTGTCGTGGTAGCGTAAATTATGTTTTGGCTGCTGTCAAATGTTTGAAATAATATTCTTTTTTAGGGTTCCGTTCCCCTAAAAGGGAAAAAACGGGAACACATAAGGTCACTTTTGTTTTGGGAGTGTGTATATAAAACGACCATATTTTCATCGTAGAAACCTGAAATTTGGCACGATGTTAGGTCTTGATAACCTAAACACATTTTCACTATAAAAAGTTAAGAAATATTTTTAGAAATATTTTTTTATCATTTTTAAAGGTTTTCGGGTCGGACAAAAAAAAATAAAAATATTTTTAAATCGTATCGTGTGGGGTATCGTTAGAAAGGGCTATGTCCATAGATTATAAAATGTATTTTTTTTAAATTTTATGTTAACGGGTTAGAAAGATATAGTTAAAAATGTGAGAAAAACTGACCTGTCCCCACATGATCCCATTTTCCCATGCCATTTCTCAACCGAAAATTTTGATAAAATCAGGCTAACTAGGTATTTGATCACGCATGACTGAATGGCTGCCCCTTTTTTCGAATTTTAAATTTTTTAATTTTTTTTAAATTTAAGATGACCCCCTCAGAAAAAAATTTTTGTTGTTTATACCGAGTGGGGTATCATTAAAAAGGGCTACATCCAGGGATTCCAAAGATATTTTTTTTATAATTTTCGGTGAAGTGGTTTCGAAGATATAGCACAAAATGTCGAAAAAATGACCATACCCCCCCCTGGGTTTCTACATTTCTTAAGCTAAAATTTTGATAAAATCAGAGTTAGTAGGTCTTTAGTCATAGATTACTGGAAAACTGCAGCTTTTTTCGATTTATTTGTTTTTCTATTTTTTTAATTTTATTTAAAATTACCATATTAAAAAATTTCCTTAGCGAAAAATGTTTGTTGTTTACATATTGTGGGGTATCGTTAGAAAGGGCTACGTCCGTAGATTCCAAAAATGTTTTTTTCATATTTTTAGGTGAATTGGTTTCGAAGATGTAGGCCAAAATGTCTAAAATTGTGTGGCCAGACGGGCAAAGAGAAACTAAATTCGAACGCTAAAAAGGGTATTTCTGGTACGGAACCCTCAGTGAGCGAGCCCGACTCGCACTTGACTGCTTTTTTTGGTGAAAACCTTGATTTAACTCACTCCAAAATTCAATTTCTAAAAGAAATTTACTAGCAATTTTCAATTCGAAAAAAAAAATCGACTTTTATGAGAGTTGCAAACTAAGAAATTTAGCCAAATGCTTTCATTTTTGCTTCTACAAAATTAATTTCAAGCCTCTAAAATTAGTTTGATCGATTCTAAATGGTAAAAATTTTCTGTCTTTCAATCAAGCTTATTCGTTCTTTTCATGTGCTGCTTCCATAAAACTATATTCTAAAGATTTCTAACATTACTATTATGTAGTACACACTGTAAATTGGTATACCAAAAAACTTTCAGCAGACATTAAAATAATTTAGAAATTGAGTTGAGTTGATTAGTCTGCTATCAGCCATTCAAATCCCTCAAATCTCTAATAATATCCCTTTAAGCTCTCTCTGAAATTCAACACTTCAAAGTAAACAAAAATAATAACAGCAACAACAACAACCACAAGGATTACGTATACTACAACAAGCACTGCCTGATCCATTGTGCTTTGCGCTGCGGTCCAGACAATTTATGTTAATCAACATCAATCGATTTAACCCCCCCGCTCCCTACATGAGTTCAACTCGTCCAGCTTTACGTCACTGTTTTCTGCTTCTTCTTTCTAACATGCCACAACCAACTGCAAGCAATTTTTGTGTGGAAGGATGCGTCTGCTGCTGCTGTTGCTGCTATTGTTGTTGTTGTTTACAATATAATGTAGTTGTTTTTGCTGTTTGCGTTGTTGTAGTTGTTGTTGGCGGAGGCGTCACTTTCGCGTCACACAATAATTGTTCAATGAAATTTTTATGATACAGACACGACAGCAGCAACAACAACAATAGCAATAAAAGCTGTAGCAACAACAACAACAGCAGAGATTGAAATCTGGTTGCTTTGCATAATGTTTAAATTTATAAACGGAGACCTCAAAAGGATATGAGAATATGAGCGGAAGACAATTTTTTGCTAAAGCAGGCTAAGTTTCTGAAGTTTGATTTACAGCAGAATAATTTAACTTTGTCTATTGCCAAGAAGAAAAAAAATCTCTTTGAATACAATCTTCTTCAAAAGATCGATCGGAATTAATGATTGTAGACCTTCGAATATTTCTTGGAAAATAGTTTCTATTGTCTTCTAAATATTGGATAGGAAGAGAATAAAATTGAATTGGGAAACTAGTCCAATTACATGCTTGTAGATATATTATTAAGTCTAGTTTGGGAATTTTTTGAAAATTGAGAAAAAACCAAACAATAAATATTTTTTTGAAAATTTGAAAAAATTTCAATGCTTGAATTTACCTGAATGTTGATTCGAAGATTGGTTCCGAAAATATCTCATTTGGTATCGAAAATAGAGAAAAGACCAAACAATTAAAATTTATTTGATAATTTAAAAAATTTTCGAAATTGGTTTGCAAATTTTTGAAAATATAAAAATTCTGCTCAACAGCTTTGAGTAAGAAAACTTTGCTAAATTGTGCTCCAAAATTCCGAAATGACCTACAATTTCAAAATTTCAAAAGTTTGAAAGAATAGTTTTTTATTCGGACTGACTTGCCAAAGAGAAATGACAATACTTAGTTGTCTATTTCTGTTCTGAAACAAAGCAATTTTAAGTGTACAACAACAAAGAATTAGAATTATTGCTCACATGGGCAGGTCATATAGCTATTTCGGTTTTTGCCAGAAAACCTCATCAGTGACTTTTAATGTGAATTCTAATAATTTCTAAACGACTAATTACTCGAAATAGAAGCATTAATGGTAAAGTCTGTGAAACGTAGGAGTTGAACCATGAACCTATGACGTAGTAAGCGAATGCGCTAATCATCACACCATCGGACTGGACGACTCTGCGCTGGCAAACATCACAGTTACCTGCTGTCTATATCAAACGCATAGTGTTTGTTGCTATTGTACACTGTCTAATGCAATTGTTTTTGCCTTACTTGAGAGCTCCATCGGAGCACATACTTGAGGCAAATGAATGTATCAGTTTTTGTTTCTGTAAGAACATCAAGTAAGGCAAAAACAATTGCATTAGACAGTGTACAATAGCAACAAACACTATGCGTTTGATATAGACAGCAGGTAACTGGGATGTTTGCCAGCGCAGAGTCGTCCAGTCCGATGGTGTGATGATTAGCGCATTCGCTTACTACGTCATAGGTTCATGGTTCAACTCCTACGTTTCACAGACTTTACCATTAATGCTTCTATTTCGAGTAATTAGTCGTTTAGAAATTATTAGAATTCACATTAAAAGTCACTGATGAGGTTTTCTGGCAAAAACCGAAATAGCTATATGACCTGCCCATGTGAGCAATAATTCTAATTCTTTGTTGTTGTACACTTAAAATTGCTTTGTTTCAGAACAGAAATAGACAACTAAGTATTGTCATTTCTCTTTGGCAAGTCAGTCCGAATAAAAAACTATTCTTTCTAACATTCAAGCTGCCGAATAAACATAAACTCGTATAATATTTCAAAAGTTTTTCAAAAAATTTAAATACATTTAAAATTTGTTAAATATTACGTAAAAGTATTAATTTTCTCAATTTGTTTTCAAAGTAAGAAAATACCCAAAAAGTAAAAGAAGACTTTAATGAAAATAATTTGTTTGTGGGCTGCTTCTACCTCTTGCCGCCCGTGCCACATGCCACATTCCAAGTTGCTGCTCGTCGCGCCACGCATCCTTTGCAGCGTACAATTTGCGCCTCAATTAAATAAAAATACTGTCGCGCCAGAGCGGCGCCAGTCATGCTTTCGTCCTGCTGACTCGCCGCAGTCGTGCAGGGGTCGTCGCTCTGCCGCAGACGCGTCGATTACGCTGACAGGAAATTCCGAGCGCCCGACGCGACGCCATGCTGTGTAAATGAAGCTGCGGCGTGCTCACGCGTCGCTGCTGTATGTTGTTGTTGCTGTTGCTGTTGGTGGAGCATGCGACGTACGCACGCAAACGGCGGGGCGCCAATGTGCGGGCTGGCGCGACGTGATGCTGCTGACAATTATTGCTCATGTTGCTGCTGCTGCTGTTGGAAGGCAGCGCAATTTAGGCAGCAATTTTGTAGTACGGAGGAAGGATACAAGCTGAGGCAACAACAACCAGGCGCAACAATTTCATCGAGCAGTTGACTGGCAAAATTGCAGTTCCACCTCTTCCAACTCTTCCACCCACTGACATGCCAACGAAATTGGCTACTTACTGCAAACAAGCGACATTGCAGGGAAGCAACAACAACAACTTTTTGTAGTTGTAGTTGTGGTGCGCTTCGTTGCTGGCTGACGCTGATGAAGCTGTAACAGCGCTGATAAAGATGATGAATGGGCATTACGGGCTATCAGAGACAATGGCAGAAGACATATCAAGTGTGCGTGGATTGCAGTAATCAAGAGCGCGGGGTATGAGAGAGGCGTCAAGAAGGGGCGAGTGATAGAGAGAGGTAGCGTACGAGCTGAGAAATGAGTGCATTTTGTTTTGAGTGGGTGTAGTGTTACAAATGACTCAATACAATTGGAAAAAGATTTTTGAGAAAATAATAGTTCCTAATAATTTCTAATTTTAATATTTTCTCAAACATCTCACTGCTCTATTCTGACGATAGTCTAAAAAGTCACAATATTATAAATATTTGAAAGAAGAAGAAGATGTTAAGTTTGCAAATACAAGTAAAAAATATGATATTGTTGTAACATTGAGTGATTAATCTTGATTATCAATAAAATCGATCATCTCTATCGAGCACGATATCGGAAATGTCATTTGGATATAAAAGAGATAGCAAGCATATGATAATATCGATCGGTAAAGATAAAGAGAAATATATTTTCTTTGTCAAGTGAAGAAAATTGATCAGCACACAGACAGATTAGTCCAATGTGCTGAATAAATAAATTCCTTGTACTAAAATTTTCCTTTGCAAAGTGGAAGATTTGGTTGGCCCTTCTGACTCTAGCAACTGTAATCGTTGCCTGAAAAAGGCGGAACACTCGCATAGAATGTGAGAAGCGGTATTCTCGTGCAGTCAGTACTCATAGCTACTCTTGTCACTCAGGCTTAGCGTAATCGAGTATTTGATAACCGATATCACAATCTTTGGATATCGAAAAAATTGTATTCTCTTTATAAACTATCTGCAAGTATGTGTATAACGATATCGAGATCGACAGAGTGTTCGGTATCAATTCCGATACACTACTTGCTCGAGAAAAATTTCGAATTATTTAAATGAATTACAAAATTCATCCTGATTAGCTTTTCATAAAACTGAAAGTTTTAGGCATATAAAACTATTTCTGCTGCATTTAATTTAGTTCTGCAAGCCATAAAAACTCTCTCAATCAGCTTAATTCTAACTTTTACAACAAATTTTAGTCATTTGCAGTTAATTAATTTTATGACCCTTGCGCTCAGCTCATCCCGGCTCATTTGACTTCACTTCACAACCGCAATGAGGAAGCGAAGTTAGAAAAACATTAAAATTTGCCATGACTCAGATAAGCACTCTTGCTCTTCCACTCCCTCTACAACTTCCTCGCACATGTTCCAGCCATGCTGAGTGGCATTAGAGTGCGCTCATATGACATATCAGTTAGTTGCCTTTGTTTGTGTTGGTGTGTTGCTGTTTTTGCAAGTAATGTATGCGCTTTTCATTATTTTTGTGTGTATGCAGACACACAGACAGACAGACAGACAGACAGACAGACAGACAGACAGACAGCCAAATAAACAAACAACAACACTCACTCAATTAACCAACAAAGCAACAACAAGCTGAGGCTGTGCTTTTACCACTACATACTCACTTGTTCATACATATATATGTGCGAGTAATTGTATCCTTTTTTGGCAGAGTTGACAAGTCAAATTTATGAATCACACGAGCAAAGTAAATCAAGACGAAATGTAAAAGAGAAGGCAACAGTGCAAAATGAAGACGACGCTTTTTAGTGTGCCTGTGTGTGTGTGTTTTTTGTTTGTGTGTGAGTAAGCTTAATAAATGTTGTCATTGTCATTGTTGTTGTTGTTTTTAACGTTGCTGTCGCTGGCAGCGTCGGCAAGAGTCATTTTAATGCCTGTTGCTGTTGTTGTTGTTGTTGTTTTTAGTAGCTGTTGATGTGCATTTTGTTGTTGACTTGTTAAAGGCAACAAGTTCAACGTACTTACAAAGGATATTTGCCTGTGTTGGTGTGCTGCCTGTTTATATTGCAGGAAGTCTTTGGACGAGCATAAAAGCCAAGCAAAAAATTTTAGTGGAAAAAGGAAAGGGGCGGGGGCTTACCGTTAAGGAGTGGAGCGTGCTTTTGGGCGTCGCGTAAAATGAAAAGGCAGAGTCAAATGAAGCAATTGTTTAGACCAAGAGTGGAGGTAGAACAAAAAGGAGGAAAGTAACTAAAGAATGCGAACGACAAAGAGCGGGAAATAAAGAGTAGAAAGAGAGAGAAATACGAAATGAAAGACGGAACAATTACATAAAGTTAATGTGAGCAACTTAAAACTAAGAATGAAAAACATAAGAGAGAAAGGAAAAAATGAAAAAAAGTAATAAAGTATTAAAGAAAGAAAGAAAGAAAGGAAAAGAATCGAAAAAACAATTTCAGAAATAAAGCGGAAAAATATGCAAAAGAATATTAACAGCAAGTCATCACAACAACAACAACAAATATGGCAAGGACCAATAGTATTTTCTCGATTACACAAACAAAAATTTCCTCAAAGCACAACTATGTATAATTATTTCATCTACTCGAATACCTCAGAAATCCCAGAGGTGCAATTTCAATTTTGCCAATCCCCCCGCAAAACACGCCGCAAACTCGTAAAAACCCCAAAATTATGCTGCGGCTTTTGTATAACAATTATTTACACTCAAATGTGCAGCTTGACAACTTCAAAATGGCTGCCTGCCTGCAACGTGTTGCCGTGCCATTGCTACAGCAATGCATACAGTTTGACAACAACAACAACAACAGTTACAGCAGCAGCAGTAGCAATTTCAACTTTGCAGTAGGCGGCTAAAACATTTATTATGCGTGTATGCCGGTGGCCAAGTGTTAGTGTATGAGTGCATAGGTATGTGTGTGTGTGCATGAGTAAATGTGCAATTTCAAGCTCACCTTTGCTTCTACATACTCACTTTTATCTTCTGCTTTGGTAGCTCACTTTCTTGGCTGCTGGTTGTTCCGGCGGCTTATACCTGCAGAATGTGGCAACTTACAAGGATACTGTGATTTACTTAATTGCGCGCCAGCATGTAGTGGCTTGTAGCTACATATACACACACAAACTAGCGACTGCCATGCGTGCCGGCATGTGGCATATTGCAGGCGGTGAGTGTGAAAAACGAGTTGAAGAAAAGTTATATGCACAAAGTGGAGTCTACTTTTCAGCGCAGTGAAGAAAGGACTTGGCAATTGCTCTGACGTGCACACAATTCTAATAGCTTGCTTCTTGATAATTAAAGTTGTATATATAACACAGATATCTATTATATTTAAGCTGTTATACAATAACATTGTGCAGCAGATATCTGTGGCTTAAACATGCCAATAATATATGATGTTATGTATGTATGTATAAGTAATAGTAACAGATTCATTATAAAATTGTTCTGTGGGTTGCTAAAAACAAGAAGCGGATGTAAATGGAGATTTACATAAAAAATATTATATATTTTTCCAATGCCAACGATAATCTAATGGGCATCGATAAGGACTCAACCTATGCTTGGCCCTTTTAGGCAACCAGCTTAACCTTACCTCTGTTGAGGTATAGCTAAAAATATGCTTCAACTTGCTGAAAATTTTGATTTAAATTTCCAAAAATTATCAGCCGCTCTGAGCCCGTTATCCTGTTGGACGCTACCAATCAGAATATAAAATGCCAACCTTTCCAGGCGCTCTTTAAAACTGTGCGAACTGAAATAAAAGATTGAGTAAGCACAGCTTAGTTGAGTCTAAACCCTTTAAGCCATGGTCCTAGCAACTTAATGCGCCAAAAATAACAATAACAATAACAACAACAACAACAATAACAAAAACAGTAAATATAACCAAAGGAAAACAAGCGAGCTGGCAGCATTTGCCGGTGTCTACATTTGCCTGCACTTTGATAGGTGTGCTCGTGTTTGCATGTGTGTGTGCGTTTGCATGTGTGTGTGCATTTGTGGTTAGTATCGCCGCATTTTGTGTAATTTCAAATTCCGTAATTATGTGCCGGAGAAATCTCATTTAAGTGAAGTAGACTAAAGCGATTCAGGCAGGCAGCACGAAGCTGAGACGGGTGCAGTGCAGTGCAGTGCAGTGGAGTGTGCAGCACAGTTTATGACAAGCCGCTGTATTGTGCTGCACCGAGGTGTTTGTAGTGCTGAGTGTAGAGTGCAGTTCAAGTGACTAGCCCACAGAATAATGCCTCGCATAGCTGCTCGCTCAAGTCAAAAAGGATGCACTAAAGCGACATAAGTTGCACCATGGGGTGTCATTGTAATTAGAATGACACACACACACATAAGACACTCACTTACATACACAGCTGTACTTACATAATGACGTGGAAATGCAAAGCAGTGTAATTAGAATAGACTTAAGGCGCTGCCACATGAAGCAATGCAGTCCTGCGCTTTGGCTACAACAAATATTAGCCGAATGGCAAGTTTCTGCTCTCATTTGAAGGCATGCAGAAAATCGCATGCGAGAAAATTGGTAAATGTTTGTTAGACAAGATAATATTTGGGCTTTGAACTAAGGTTAGGAAGTTTGCCAGGATTCGGTTAAAATTTTAAGCAATTGTTTTGGAACATAGAACTGCAATAAAAGCATTTAAATTGCAAAAAGAGTTTAAGAGAGTGTCAATTTTATTATTTTTAGATTTAAAAAAGAATGCAGAGAAGCAAAATATTTGTATTCAGAAAAAATCTTAATTAATATAAAAATTCTAGATGAAATAAGGGTACAAATATAAGAACCAAAATTAAGCAAAAGGGTTCGAACATTGATACACTCTTTTCACCCCCAAACATGCCAGATGCGAATTATTGGCTTAGAAATTAATCGATTTAATTGCGCGTGCAGCTGCTTCGGAAACTCAAACACCAGCGTGCTTTTTTTTACCAAAGGATAATAGAAAAGTTGCAGCAAAATTGCACACGTGCATTCTCATTCTCGCGCCTCTCTTTTATTCATGTGCCAGTTGTTTGCAATCACTTGAATTGTTGTTGTTGTTTTTATTGTGTTTGCGCTGTAAAATACATTTACACTTTTTACAGTAGGCACTCGAGTGTGTATGAGTGCTTTGTTTATGCGCAACATTGCAGCACACATTTAAAAAAACAAGCAACTAAACATACATGCACATACCAACACACACACACACATGCATTTAAGTATTTGCACTTATAGTATATATAAACAGGCGCACCACAACATAAAAGCCATAGGAAATGTTTAGCAAAAGTTTTCTGCCAGCAGCGGAAACAGGAAACAGTCAGCGAAATCGTATAAATTGCAGTGAGTGCGTGCGACACTTGCCTTTCCTTTTGCCCTTTACGCCTTCTTTTTCTCTCTTACAAACAGGATTTGAAATCAAAGTTACACTATAAATAGCAGAAAAAGTCCTATTTACATTTATAGCATTGCCATATTGCAAAAGTGCTTGTGGTGGTGGTGTGACTTTTAAGTTTTCCGCTTCCACTTCCGTTTGCATTGAATTTGAACTTTTCTTATGAAAATAAGGATTTTACTTTATAGCATAAGATTTTAATACTTTCTCACTTTTCAGACATAAAGAAAGATTTTACTTATACACATTACATTTCAATACTCTTTCACTTATACGAAAAAGAGTAGAATCGTATTTTATAGTCCTACATTTCAATACTTTTTTACTTTTCTTAAAAAGAGCTTTATCTTACTTTATAGCCATGGATTTTCATGTCAAAAGGACTGTAGCACGAACCAAGTGTTCGTTCAATTCCAGCAATTAAGGCTAATTCAAAATTTCCATCGCTTCATAGTGTGATTGTAGCTAATTTCATAGGTAAATTCGATTAAATTTTACGTTTTGGTCTTTTAGGGCCAGTTTCACAGTGGATGTTTAAACTCTGATTGCAGTTTAAATAGGGAATTTCAGTTTCACAGTGGGAAGTTAAATACAATTTAAATGCCCGGTTGTGGGCATTTAAGTCAAAGAGAGTATAAGGAGAAGAGGTAACAACCCGTTCCAGTGCTAAAAATGCGTGACTTTAGTACAGAAAAACTAGTAGAAAACTGACTCATTCTACCCAGAAACCTGCTCATTTTTCTCGAGCGATTCCGGCCATTATGTTGCCGCTTGTGTGGCGGATATTGAGTAAATTCAAGAACCGGTTTGTTCGGCGCAGGATAGATTGAGTTTCTTTCGCATTCCGCATGCAGTCGAATTCGACAGTATCGCTGCTGATGTCAAGCAGAACAGGCCAAAGTGTGGATGTTCTGCTTGTTCTCATGTATGTTCCAACACGTGGCAAAAACCGGTTTTGGGAAATTGGTTTGCTGCGAGTGCCGTACATTTCTCAATTTCTTGATTCTTTGCCGTCTTGTCGAATTTTCGTTTTGCCGACTGCAAACTGACAAACGGCAATTTCCTATTAGACAAATAATATGTTTGCTTGTCTTTAAATTTTATCAAATTAAGCGCAGTGCATTTTTCAAAAATTTGTCTTTATTTAATATTTTTTCATCTATTTTACTTGCATTGATATACATATCTTGATAAAGCACTTTTCTCAGATTTTGCAGATACTTTTCGTCAAATATTTTTTAAGGTCATATTTTTTTAAAGAGCACATTAAATATACATTAATTAATCACATTTATCCAATATACATACTTACATCCCTTTCAACACTTATTTCTGTCCTTAAGCAGCACACCCGACGACAGCATTATTTGAGCTGTCCGTCCGTTTGTTTACATTTTTTATACACACTTGCCTGGGATGCTGTTTTGATGTGTGTGTGTGTTGCCTGCAAATTTTTCGCCTTTTTGAACGCATTCTACCTAGTAAGTATTTTTTATGTCGCGACCACTGCGGACGGCTAGGCGTGCAGGTGTTTGGCGCGGTTGTCTATGATAAGAGGTCGGTTGCAGATTTTGTAATAAAGGAACGTCATTATGTTGTGGAAAAAACTGGCCTTTGTGATATTTAAGAAGCATTTTACAAAATAAATAAATTCGAAATTGAGGGAGGCTTTTATGAGGGAACGTACTTTTTCAATATGCAACCAATTTAGCAATTTTAACACAAAGCAAAAATTCTGAGGCCAATGTCGACAAAATCACTTGCTCACTCACTCATTAAAATGACGTCGCAATAATGTTCAACAAATTTATTTGTAATTCATCGGGATAATTCTATTTTATGGTATAAACTAACTATTTTGTGTGTATTTATGATCAAATCGATGAGGCTGGTAAAAACTGAAAATTCAGTTTGTTGCAATTGCATTTCTTTCTATTTTCGAAAATTTTTAATGCTGGTCCTGTAATATCAAATTAAGATCAAAAGCAAACATTGTTCAGTGCAATTTTTCAAGTTTACAATGCTTATAAATGTTCAGTTGCACGAATTTCCGTAGGAGCATAGAATGTCGACATTGCCACCACAAAAACGAAACTACGTCCGTTGAATCGGTGAAAAGAGGCACGCTACACACCACTTTTTTCCTTCAATTCAGCGACATACAGAAAGAAAACCGCTTAAAAATTATTGCGACGTCATTTTAATGAGTGAGTGAGCAAGTGATTTTGTCGACATTGGCCTCAGAAATTTTGCTTTGTGTTAAAATTGCTAAATTGGTTGCATATTGAAAAAGTACGTTCCCTCATAAAAGCCTCCCTCAATTTGGAATTTATTTATTTTGTAAAATGCTTCTTAAATATCACAAAGGCCAGTTTTTTCCACAACATAATGACGTTCCTTTATTACAAAATCTGCAACCGACCTCTTATCATAGACAACCGCGCCAAACACCTGCACGCCTAGCCGTCCGCAGTGGTCGCGACATTAAAAATACTTATTAGGTAGAATGCGTTCAAAAAGGCGAAAAATTTACAGGCAACACACACACAAATAAAAACAGCATCCCAGGCAAGTGTGTTTAAAAAATGTAAACAAACGGACGGACAGCTCAAATAATGCTGTCGTCGGGTGTGCTGATTAAGGACAGAAATAAGTGTTGAAAGGGATGTAAGTATGTATATTGGATAAATGTGATTAATTAATGTATATTTAATGTGCTCTTTAAAAAAATATGCCCTTAAAAAATATTTGACGAAAAGTATCTGCAAAATCTGAGAAAAGTGCTTTATCAAGATATGTATATCAATGCAAATAAAATATATGAAAAAATATTAAATAAAGACAAATTTTTGAAAAATGCACTGCGCTTAATTTGATAAAATTTAAAGACAAGCAAACATATTATTTGTCTAATAGGAAATTGCCATTTGTCAGTTTGCAGTCGGCAAAACGAAAATTCGACAAGACGGCAAAGAATCAAGAAATTGAGAAATGTACGGCACTCGCAGCAAACCAATTTCCCAAAACCGGTTTTTGCCACGTGTTGGAACATACATGAGAACAAGCAGAACATCCACACTTTGGCCTGTTCTGCTTGACATCAGCAGCGATACTGTCGAATTCGACTGCATGCGGAATGCGAAAGAAACTCAATCTATCCTGCGCCGAACAAACCGGTCCTTGAATTTACTCAATATCCGCCACACAAGCGGCAACATAATGGCCGGAATCGCTCGAGAAAAATGAGCAGGTTTCTGGGTAGAATGAGTCAGTTTTCTACTAGTTTTTCTGTACTAAAGTCACGCATTTTTAGCACTGGAACGGGTTGTTACCTCTTCTCCTTATACTCTCTTTGATTTAAGTACGGCACAGAGTTGCAATCGAAAACAAATAAACAGCTGATTTCGGATGTGCAGGCAAGCTGCGTCGACAATATTGCAATTTATAAGCGGCCAAATTAAACATACAACTGCATGGTGTAGCACATATAAATGATCCCGTAGTATTATAAATAATATAAACTGTGGATTCTTTGCACAATATCCAATAATTCACTTCTTTCGGCCGACGAAAAATTTTTAGCTCGCGCTGCCTCCATAATTGAACAATTGAACATATGTTTTTGGCAAGTTGTGCTGTGTTCAATTGTCAAATATTCGAAGTTGCCATTCATTATTCCGTATTTAAATAAATGCACTGTGAAACTCAAGAAAAGTTAAACTAGATTTAAACTCAATTCGCAAATTAGATTTAAACATCCACTGAGAAACTGGCCCTTAGTGTCCTCATTCGAGATATCAATTTCATTTTCTAAGCTTAGAAGCCATCATCGCCGAAAAGCTATCTTCGATTCCCAAAAGTGTTTTCATTTCGACTTCACATGTCATTTCTGACATTATTTTATTTATAAATATCAGTCACTATAGAATGAATACATTTTTGCACATATAAATTAAAAACTTAACTCATTTTTGCTGCTACATCCCTTTTAAATTTTAAATGCAAGTCGTCAGGCTACAACAATTCGAGTAGCTTGCTATTCCGTTTCCACTCGATCTCCATGAGAGACCTGCCAGCAAAATTTGCACAAAACATTTACGAATTTCACAAGTGACCTATTTTCACATTGCATTAAATTTTGGCATCAGCGCGCGCTTAATTGTTGATTTATTACGTGTGCGGCATGTGCGGAAATATTCGGGAAATTCGCAAACACGCCTAAAATTATGCTATAAAATTTTAATGCGAATATTTGCTCTATTGCCAAATCTCGCTGACTCTGCGCCATGTCATCAGCGTTGTTGTTGTTGTTTTTGTAACTGCTTTCGCTGGTGTTTAGTTGCATTTGGAATTTCGGCACTTGACATTTGGTTGCCTGGCAGCACATGCCGCAGTACCGCAACAGAGCAGCAACTTGTATTCTCTGCAAATAAATTGCCTACATTTGGGCGTATTGCAAACATTAATTAAAAATATTTTGAAACAGAATTTTGGCGCATTGCTGCTAGTTTTGTTGCAAAACTTCAAAGGTGAAATTATGGAGTTCAAACTGCGCATAGTTTTAGGCGCGTTTGCCATTTGGAATTCCAGCAATAACCAAATTGGTTGGCGAAAGTAGAGAGCAAGTGAAATTTAATATCAACGCCTTTTAAAGTAGCTGAAACTAAATTTCATAAAAGCTTTTGGAAAATTCAGAAAACTAGAAAAATATGCACAAAATTAGAAATATAGAAACTAAAGCATACTTTTGGGCATGCCAAACATTTTTTGATCAATTGGTCAATCTTTGCTTAACTGCACCTTGAAAGAAATTCGGTTTTGAATTTGATTTGGAAAGAAATTTGTAGCATCTTTTAACTCTTCTGTCATCGCAAGAAACAGACTTTTAAATAAAACGGAAATAATAAAGCATTTAATAGAGAATACTTTGAGGCATGACAATGCTTAAGGATGTTGCCATTCCCACATCTAGCACTTATTTTATCTGCACACTGAAACCTGTTGGCAGTTTGCTCTTATCTGCCATAAATCCAGCTGCACCTTAGCACCTTCGCACTTCCGGTGGCGACACGTACACATGCACAATCATTTTGACATTTTAATTGCTTCTAACACATTTCCACATTTCCACTTGCCGAGCAGACTTTGCGCCGGAAAAGTGAAATGCCAAAAAGACTGGAAAAGGAAAAAAGAACACGACAACAAAAAAAGACTTAATTGAAATCTCAGTTTAACACCACAGGGCAACAGCACTAAAAATTTCTGCCTCAGGGAATTGCAACGAGAAGCAAGTGTAGTTGTGTGTGAGTGTGTGTGTGAACTGCTTGCATTAG
The DNA here is from genome assembly GCA_963457695.1 of Neria commutata. Classification (NCBI taxonomy): domain Eukaryota; kingdom Metazoa; phylum Arthropoda; class Insecta; order Diptera; family Micropezidae; genus Neria; species Neria commutata. The sequence goes on from OY735249.1 coordinate 2,492,410, forward strand.
CAGAGGCAACCGCAATTTCACATCAAAATGCAAGAAGAAGTGGCAATATAATGAGGTGCAAATGTATGTGTGTGTATGTGTTAGTGCGTGTGGGCGAAGCACAGCAGGCAACATGCACGTGGGCGATATATAGCACTAAAAGGAAACTATGAAATGTGGCACATTGAATTAGTTTCGACATGAAAATGCCTTTAACACCCCGCAGCACTCTCACACCCTTGCACCCTACCACTTGCTGTATTTTTCACGTAGCTTTGACAGGACTTCAAGCGTCACATATTGAAGGATGTCAGTGGGAGACTAGTTTAAGTTGAATATGATTGCTGCCCTTTAGCTTGCGTGCGTGCGTGTTTGTGTGTGTGCTAAATGCAACAGGAGAGAAATTGTAGCATAATTTTTGGCGCGTGCATATTCGATGAATTTTCGCTGTGGTCCGCTGCCAGGCACAGCGGGAAGTGGATCAGCGAAAGTTGTGCGTGTTGCATGTCTACAGCTCGTTAAGAACTATTCTCTCACACACACACACACACACGCTTAACGCATATTATTTTCTTAAGTATATGTTCTTTTCATTAAATTAGTGGCTGCTGGGTTTGAGTACCTGTTCCTATTGACTTACTTCTCTTTGTCCTCTTTCGTGCAATGGCTATTATTTAGTCTTTATTTAAAAACTCATTCCTTCTTCTTTTTATTTTCCTCATGTCTGGCATTTTCTTAATCTTTTTCTTGTTATCTTCCTCTTTTTCATGCTCATTGACTATAGTTGCAATTTCATTTCTTTTTCGATTCGCCACATTTCTTGCATTTCCACCCACTTTCTGTTGTTCTCTTTGCTCTTTTTCGTGCATTGACTATTTTTCTTTTATTGCAACATTTGCTCTTTCTTTCATTCTATAATTTTTTTTCTACATATATTGCATTTTCTTCCACTTTCTGTTCCTTTCTTTTTCTTCTTGCCTTTTCTTGTCTGTTTTGCTGTTTCATCTGCTAGTATGCTGCTACATTCTGTCTTTTTAAATCTTAAATCTTTTGATTTTGCAGCATACCTTGTTTGCCTTTTTTTAATATTTTCCAATTTTATCGCCTTACTTTGTCTCTTTCTTCTTCGTCTGCTAGTATCCTAATCTTTCTACATTTCTAGTCTATTAATTTTAGAAAGTATTGTTAGAATCTTTCTTTTCATCTTAATTTTTTCCTCAATCTTCATTTCTTATTTCTTCCTCTCAATTTCTTTCTTTTGCTATTTAATTATTAGTCTGTTTCTTTAAGATGCCTTGAATTGATTTCATTTAACTTTTCTGCTTCTTCGCTTCTTCTTATATACTATACTTATTTTATTGAAATATCACTCTTTTCCCTCTCTCTTGTTCTTCATTCTTTTCACTATTTTTCCAAAGTGAGACAATGTCAAGTTTTGCTGCATTATTGCATGTAGGAGCCTTGAGCCGCATCTTCATTTCACTTCCAGAAAACCAACAACAACAACAATATAAAGGCGGCTACTGCATCCTAGCAGCGCATCTTCAGCCAATGACACTTTATGACAATTGCACTTGGCGGCTACTGCAACATGACAGAGCGCAGAAAAGAATACAAATGCATGTGTGTGTGCAAAAAAAGTGAAGTTTTGCCTGGCATGTGTTAAGCTTAAATCTGGCAGCACTAAAGCAACAACAACAACATGTCAAACCAAAGGAAAACAATTCAACGGCAGCAGAAAAGGAAATCCTTTGGCTGCGCCACAAACAAAGCCCAAGCAGAGAGCATGAAGAAAAATGCCGGAAAAAGGAAAAACATTTGCTTTGGGCGAAGTCAACAACAACACAACAACAACAACGAGAGCAATTGCAGCAACAATAGCCGGCAGCAAAGTAACAAAGGCGCGCCTACTTCGCGTCGCTCGTTTTCTCTGTCAACTCACCGTGATAATGACTTTTTGTCATTGCTCACACAAATGTCACTTGACGTTTATATCCTGCCACCGGTCTCTCTTTCCCTGTCTTGCCTGCTCCACTCTAGCGCAAGTAAAATGTTGCTGTTTGCCTGCAGATGAAAAGCGAAAAGGAAACTGTTTTTATTTGCTTTGTTATATTTTACAGCCGGCGCAAAAAAAGGTTACTCAAGTTCAAAACTATTATGACAGTTGAAGATATAGAGATAGGGGGAAAGTAGGGGGAGAGAGAGAGAGAGAGAGTTTTATGTGGAGCTACGCGCGTTTTGGGCATTTTTGGCGCTAGTGTGAAAAGTGAATTTTTTAAATTTTTCGAGGCGCCTTACAAGCGCCATTTCTGTTAGAGATGGAAATCGGGCGATTACTGTCAGCACCTTTAATAAACAACATGCACAAATTTATCGGTCTTTTAAAAATGTTTATGTTGCTTTGAATTTAAAGGAATATTGACCATTTTAATTTCTTTCCTTTGTCTTTTTATGTTTATAATTGGATTTCTCTTTCTCGTTCTCTTTCTCTTTGTCTCTCTCTCTCTCTCTCTGATTCTTATTCTCTCTCTCTTTCTCTCTCTCTCTCTCTTTCTCTTTCATTTTCTCTTTCTCTCTCTTTTTTCCCCTTTCTATTTTCTCCTATGTTTTCTTTTTCTTTCTCTCTCGCTCGCTCTCTTTTTCTTTATTCTCTTCTTCTTTTCTTTTATATCCTTTTTTCTTTTTCTATTTTAAATTTTCCTTCTCATTCTCTTTATCTATTCCTTTCTAGACTCTCCCGTTTTACTCCTGCTCTTGCTCTGTCTTTTCTATATCTCTCTCTCTCTCTCCTTCACTTGGCGATTGATCGCTAGCGCTTGTGTTAGTACCAATAATGCTTGTGCCCAAAACCAGTAATAAAAAAATATACAAAATCTTTGTTGCATACTAAAAGTCATCGATAGCAACATCGAAATTTTGCCAACTCTAACTTTTGGCAGCATATGCAACTTTCGCCACTGCCTCTTCGTGCTGGCCTCTAGGCTCACATGCACTTTGGAGACTGATGCCAACGAGTCCGAGTAATTCAATTTACCGGTGCTAAGTGGAGGGTTTTTTCCTCTCTAAGCTGTGCTACCTGCTCCCCTTTGCCGCCTTTGTTTTGCCTTAGTGCTCTGAGCGTATTTGGCAGTTCCTCTTTCTTCTGCTTTCATCATGTTCACTATTTAATTGAATAAACGCATTTGACGTTGCACATGTGAGTGCTGACACTTGAAAGCTTTTGCCTCAAAGTATGCTTCCTTTTTTACTACTTGTGAATAGTGCAAGAGTGTAGGGTAACAGCGACTTGTCTTCAGCGTTCTCATAATTAAATTTTAAATTTTTTCCTGTATGAAATATATGACTAGCTTTAATAAGACATGCTTTTTCTACAAAAAGCACAGTAGGAATAATTTTTCTTGTATATTTTAAGGCGTGAAAAAGAATGTCCTTTAAATAATACCATAATTAATCTTCCTAACATAAACGAAATCAATTCCTTATTATTATATAATTTATTATATTTTCAAGCAAACTTTTGAGTAACCGTTCACTAGATCTAGACATGTACTACTCACACTCACATCACAAATTCTAAGCCTTTAATTAAACCAGAACAAAACAACCAGCTTACACTTTGCAGCCACAAATTGTGGCTTTGCATATTTTTAGGCGCCAGCGTCTTCATTTTCTATTTAATTTCCTACCCACAGCCAAAATTAACGCAATATGGCAAAACAAACCCAAATAACATTATAATAAACTTACATTAAATTTTATTTGTAAATTTCTAGTCAATGTTTAAAGTTTTATACAGCATATATTAGGGCGCACAGCTGAAATTGTTGTGCTTTCATTGAATGTGCATGTATTGGTTTGGTCACACAAAGAAGCTAATTATGGCATGCGATTAAGTGATTTAATTCAAGCCCTTTGAACAGTACCTAATCAGTGAAAATTTGTAATTTAGTAATCAAGCCTAAAATTATGCTACTGATAATAAATTGCAATGCTTAATTGGAGTACATATCAAGTAATTAATGTTAAAGCTGCAAATTAGATTAGTTTAAGCCTATTTTTAGCATGTTTTACATGATTTAAATTTGAAGTACATGTCCTTTTTTGATCGTATAAACAAACTAATATGGTTTTATTTAAAATAAAACGTTTGCATGGAAATTCGTATTTTTCAAAGTAACTTTATCTTTCCTTCTATGAAATGTTTTAAAGTCTAAAAATGCAATGCTTTAAATTGGATATAATATAAAAATGCATAAAACGCTATCAAAAGTCCTTTACAAACATATGCAATTCAAATTTGACCAAAAAACGCTGCATACTTTGCAGCGCTTGGCATACATATCATTGCATAATTCAGTCGTAAATTAAAAATCCCTTTGAGTATTGTAATACAAATGTCAATAAACTAGTAATTGCGCGTTAACTGCCGCATTGCAGAGTTGCCAGACTGCATGGACTGCAGCGGAAGTGAATCCATTTGACATTATCTGTACGCCGCTGCAGCGCGCTGGGGGAAAATCGGTTTTTGTGACATGTGTTAGTATTCTATAATTGCATTAACCACGGCATAGCTGATAATAATATCCGAACAGCTCATTTAATTGCACAAAAACGTTGCATACATTGCGGCGATTATACTTTAATTAATCACTTAAATATGCTAATTGAATGATTTACACAGCGCGTAAATTATGAAGTAACTGAAAAACATAATTAAAATGATGCAAGCATGAATTTAATGGGCTAATTTTCTTTAAAAAATTAGCATACTTTTAGGAGCTGCAAAAAATTAGCAGACAGTTCAATTTGAGTTTGAAGAAGTTAATGCTTCAGTCAATTGGGGTTGTAGAAAATTGTAAAAAGCGGTTTGATCCATAAGAATAAAAAAATATCGTGCCATACTTTTACGCTGCTCGTAAAATAATCACAAAAGGATTTTATTTTAGTTTGTAGTAAACTTTAAATAGATATAAGACTAATTAAAGTTTAAAGTTGGGATAATCTCTCAACGCTTAATCAATGCGATTATTACAAGGCTTAACAGATATTTTCTGCCTAAAGGATAATTTAGTTGTGAGAATAATGAAAAATATGAAATTGCATACTTTTAGACGCTGCTTTGAATTAAAGCAAACTATAAAAGAAATATGAAAAATAATTTGAAATTCAGTTAATCTCTCCACACTTAAAAAATGCAAGCAACTTATGCATTCAATGCAAAATTTTCAAAACATGCTTTTAGGCGCTCAACTTAATTTAGTCTATTTGTCTCTCAACAGCAATTATATTTGTCAGCTGCTAACTGCTTTTACTCTTCCATGCACTACTGGAATTTCGAAATGTTGCACTCAAACAAAAAAGTTGCCAGCAACATGTTGCGCCAGCGCCTAAAAGCATGCGCCACAAAATTACGTCATTGAGCGAACTCTGCTCTTTATTAATGCCTGTACATTGTGCTTAATGCTTGACTTGGCATTTTCACATTTTCAGCGCATTTACATACAGCGTAACCTTCATTCGGGTGAGTGTGTGTGTGTGTTTGTGTGGGTGCTTGCTTGTAAGTGACAAGACCAAGGAAAAAGTTCATGGATAAATGCCTGCACAGCGATTCATTTTGGTTGCGGCGCCGCTGACAGCAACAAGAACGAGTTCAAAGTTCAGTGCTGGCACACATGGCATTGAGCACAAGGACATTTCCATTTCTGGCGACAGCAGCGACTGTGTCAGCAAGGAAAATATCTAATGAAATGTGAAAATACATTTCGGTTTGCATTTAGTTAAAGGTTAGAACAGTGGCGTAGTATGAGTGACATTCGTTGAGCATGCTAGGCATTGGGTAGCAGGCATATAGTCTACTTTCCCACTATTAAAAAATATTTATTATATATATTTTATAAAAATGTATTTTATAAAAAAGCGCCTTTTGATAGCACAGCTAATCATATTGGCAATTTTCAATACACTCCAGTAGGATACTGGGTCTCTGATCAATGTTACGATAATTTATCGAAAATAAATTAAAATTTTGAAGGATATTAAGATGTTCAATAACATAAATAAGTTTATATTTGATTCCAACTTTTGTTGTTGTGATAGAAGAATTGTTCAAACATTTTTATTAGTTTTATTAGCACTTATTTAAAATTCAAGGAAAAGTTTTGTCCGCGTCGTATGAGCAACTTTAATTACTGATGCCTGCCATTGAGTTCTATGATGAGCTCAATTACGCATGCAACAGTGCATGCATGGAATTTTCGATTTGATGCACGCACACCAAACAAACAAACAAACAAACAAACAAACAAACAAACAAACAAACAAACAAACAAACACTCTTACGCTTACATTTGTCCAATCGCTCTATCGATCAAAGGCAACAAAGGAGGCCGGCGTCCTTTGATGCCAAATCAAAATATGTAGCTACAGAGCATATCAAAGCAAACATGCTTGCTTTTAGGTTGCAAGTGATGCACTGAAATGTAGGCGTGCCCTCTTGCAGCTGTATAGGTTGTTCGTGTGTGTGTGTGTGTAATTTCTTTGTGTCAGTATAAAAATTTGTGCAGAACGTAGCAACTCTTGCTATATGCTATCACTCCCTAGCTTCAACTAAATCTATGTGTTTTTGTATGTGTTTGTGCCTGTAATTGTACCTGTGTGTGTTTGTATGTATGCGTGCATGCCTTACAACAACAATTACGAACATTCGGGCTTGTTCTACAGCGCATGCAACATGAGCTCGATTGCCATTGCTCTAGCTGCAACTCATGTGTCTGTGTGAGTTGTGTTTGTTATTCTTGTCAGTGCGCTTTGTCGTTGTAACTGTTGTTTTTGTAAGTTGCAACCGTAAACTACTTGCAGCAGTTGCTAAAGGCTTACAGGTGCCACCACAGTCGCAAAATGTACGTACCACAGCCAGTGCAGGCATTCGATTGTGTGTGCGTGTGTGGCATTCACACACACATAGCCGAACACCTAAGGACGCTTACACAAATGTAACATGAGTCCCATTTTGTAAGAAAAAGAATTTGTTACTGTACTTTAATTAAGTTGCTAACATTTTCATTTCATTCAACTTCTATAGAACAAAATGAAAGCAACTAACAAAGTCTCAATTACTCTCCCCCTCTCTCTTTCTATCTCTACTACTCTATTACATAATGTAGTATACATTCAGCATAAATTTTTGCACTCAGAAAAAATTACATTTTAATTCTATTAGTTTATTTGGTAATCTCTTATCTTCTATCGTATCTACTCGAAAGGAGCTCTAAAGTTGAGCTCAAGCTGAAAAGGGCAACACTTCGAAAAATGTAAAACCATTGAAAACACTCTAGATCTGTAAATGTCTAAAAATTCACTTTAAATATTTACTCTAACAAAAAAATATAAAAGTATAGAGGACATTCTTTAAGAATTTTTAGAAATTATTCTTTAGACAAACCGCGAAAGAATTATTGCTTCGATTCATTATTTGTCTATTAGTCTATTTGCCTACACTATTCAATTTTATTCTAGTTCATTCTGTCTTATTCGAATATATCCCACTTTTTCCTATCATTTTCAATGCTATTCTTTCCTTACTTATCCTTCCATTTCTTGTCTATCTGCTATACTCTTTTCTTTCCCATCTCTCCTATCCTATCTAATTACAGCCTGGCCTGCCTTATGCTATATTCCACGATTATATTCTATACTCTCATTTCCATTTCCTATCTCTACTTTTCCTATACTATCCTTTTTTGTCCCATTATTTCTAATCTATCCTTGAACTTATATCCTAACCTGCCTTCTTCCATCCTATTCCATTGCATTCCATTCTCTTCTCTTGTTTTCTACCATATCTATCGAACCTTCTGCATAATTCCATCGCAATTTTAGCGAATTTTGTTAGTCATCACATTTTTCCATACACAACCTAATTTAATATTCCCAGCATATTATTTCAATTTTTAAAGAATTTATTAACACCGCAATTCTACGCTGTCTGCTGAACAGAGTGCTTTTTTCTATTAAAATATTGCATTAGCATTTTTGGCGTTTTAGCTCTCGCATGCCTCTTTTTTTATGCCGAACTATTTTTGTAGCATACTCTTTGGCGCGCTGACTATAATATATGACTTCAATTTAGCATTTTTCGTTAAAAAAAAAATGGCCAAAGCCATACTAATGACATATTTATGCATTACACAAACACACACAACTCACACACTTACACATGTTATATGTATATGTGTATATACACGCTCCAAAAGCATTTGTCATGCCTTCAATAAACGAAATCTTACAAAAGTAAAAAAATGTTTGTGCTTTCGTTTGCAGAAATTTTTTAGAGTCTGAGCAGAAACTTTGTATTTATTAACCCGCTACTGTCTGGGATTATTTTTGAGCTGAAAACTTTTAGTTATCTAACTCTAAAGTTAAGCTGTAAAACTAATAGTCAATAGTGAAAGTTGCTTACAACTTCAAAGCTGGGCACTAATGGGTTTAGCATGCGATTTGACCTTGGTATTTGAGGTCTTCTTGTGAGGAATTTATTTTCATGCCTACCCAAAAAAAGACATATCCTTTTGGCATGTCATCTTAGGGCGTCTCTGCTTTGCATGCCTGCTGACATGCTGCCTTTTGTATTACGCATGCATTGATATTTTTAGTCTTAATGACTCACATGCTGACACGCACTTTTTCTTCGTTTATACATGCACATACACCCATACACGCTGCCAGCAGCCTAGAATTAACAACGTAAACGTATTAAAATCGCTTTTGAATACTCATTAAAGTAATTTGCTTAATTTTGCTCCGCTCTCTGGCTGCTATCCTTGCCATCGTGTTCTTTCGCTTTTGTTCGCTCAACGCTGCCGAAATGTTATAAATTATGCGCCTTACATGCTGCTATAAATTTTTATTGACATGTCATCAATATCAATTTGTGCAGCCTCACGCCCAACGCGCTTCGCCGCACATGCCCCCCAGCATTCTGATTCTAATAGCAAGCGAAAGTGAAGGAGCTGCAATACCCCCTCCCCACTCCCCGCAAGCAAAAGACATGCTTGCTTTTAAATTCAAAAGCCGAGCACAAGTGTTGCCTACATGTCAGCGCAGCGCATAAAAGCACAGCGCCGTCCTTATTCGCATGCGCCCAGAAGTATGCTTGCAAAAAGTACACAAACGCATAGCATAAAAAGCAGCACAAGAATGACATGTCAACGACGACGACGACGATGTGGAGACGACGAATGCCATTTGAGTCATTTGTAATCATTTGGGCGTCAAATTTTTCGGCGCTTCTCTAGCGTTTGGCTGGCGTTTTGCGACTTTTACAGCCATCATAAATCTTAATTTTTCAGCTTGCTGGCTTCTTGGCGCTGACAAAGAGTCACAAGTCGGAGGGTGGTTTCCACTTGCCGGCGAGCACTCGACGCGCTGGCATGCGCCTGTGAATTGGTGTTTTGCCATTGCGACATTTGTCTGTCATGCTGTCATGCTGTAGCGCAACAAGCAAAAACTTGCAAGCAGCCTTTTAGGATTTACGCGCGGCAGCTACAAAAAGGAACAAGAACGCGCTGCCCTCAGCGGGCTTTGAGTGCGCTTAAAAGCGTCGACTGAACGCCTTCTTGCACAGTTTTACTTCTGTGAGTTTTATTGATTCGCGTGCTGACTCACAATTTGCTGTGTAATTGTGTTGCATATTTTTGGGCTGTTTACAACAATATAACAACATAATGGCAGGCAATCAGCAATTTTAAATTGCGCGCTTGTTGTGCTCACAAATTGCAGAGAAAGTAAAAACGACTGCAAAGAAGCATAGCCTGGTTTTAGGCTGCGCATTAAAGGACATAGCATTGAAGAAAATAAAAGTATTTGGCATAGAGCCCGCCAAAGCTCATTCAACCAATGAAATTGGTAATAAAAGTACAAATAGGTTACGTGCTAAAATATGAGAATTTAAGATCCGCATATTAATTACTCATCTAGCTTAGTCGCTAGGTGTGAAATATGAAAGGCTGCCTCAAGGCATCTATGTAAATAGATTAGGGCATAAAAACATAGTCAGCCAATAATCTATACAAGGATACCATACACAGACATATATCATACTATTCCAATTCCATACTCAATATACGCTACTTATTATTTTTCTGATTCAACTTTATGTTCTGTTGCATTTGCAAAAAACTGTAGCATACTTTTCGGCGTACACAAAGTGCATTCAGCTATCTACGCTTGCATACTTTTCGGCGCGCGCCAACGTTTATTCTGCTTTCCGCTGAGAAGCGCTTTATTTATAGGCCATTGTGTAGCTGCAATTTTTATTTGCATGTTAAACTTTAATTGCGGCAACTTATTAACAGCTCAGCTTGCCAACTGGCGAAAGCGGAAGCGGAAACAACACCAAGACAAAATAAATAAGCAGTAAGGAAAGCGTAAAAGCGAAACAGCTGCAAGTAGATGAAAATGCTACTCAGGTAGTAGCTCAGTAGTGGCGGTAGAAAATACCCTTTTTTATTATTGTTGTTGTTGTTTGTTGTTTTTGCCTTACAGCCGTAGTGGCTGAGTTAATGGGTAGAGGCTTGAAGCAGCAGTTTAACTGCGAAATAAATACGCCAGGGAAATGCAGAAACAGCGTAAGACGTTGGAATTTATTTTAATTAACCGCCGCAAGCTGCCAAGACTAATTCAAGTGTTTCGCTTAAAGTATTATGCGGTAGGAAGCGCGCTAAAGCGGCTTAAAGCAGCTGAGTAAGCTAATCGTGCTATCGCTCCACTTTTTGCCACACTGAATGAACGATTAGCAAAATGTTTGCATTCAAAGACTGCTTTCACTTATTTCCGGGAAGAGTTTAAGCAAATGCTTAAAGACATTGAACATTTTAGAGTGGTGGAAGAGGTGAGGAGCAATTATAATGGCTTCTAGTCATGGCACTGCTCTAAGACCATCAACCCCTTAAAGCTGAGAGCGGAAATTTTCGAGCTGAAAATTACAAAAACGCTTAAATTTTTTTTTTTTTTAATTTCTAATTTTATGTTTTTCAAAAGATTTTAAATCTGTTTCTTTATCTCAGCATGCCAGGCTTTTGGAAATACATGCTTCTCTTATGCTATTCACTTTTTTTGTTGGTCGAACTAGCTATAACCTTTAAAAAATAGCTTCCTTTCTAAAGTGCATTTTTATCAAATCAACTCAAAAAAAGCTAGAAAGCTCCAAGGTTCCCGAGTCACATTTTTGTATAAACAGTGAATATTATACCATCTTTCAAACGCCACCCAAAGCACGCAGCAGAGCAGTTGGGATGTCATAAGCTGAAATCAAGACACCAGACATAATTCGTCTTTAATTTAGTGCATTTTCCTTTAAAGCAAACTCTGATGTGGAAAGCTTAAAATACAATACAAATGTCTAAGGCTGAATTTTCATTGAATTAATTACTATAAGCCATCAACAATGACATGCGTCTCAAAGGTACTAATGTGCGAAAAATATTGCATAGTTTCGGGCTTATACTCCTACACATTCAAAGTACGATTCAAAAGTTCACATCTTTAGAAGTTGCCTGAAGCCTAAAATTATGCAAGTTTTTTAAATGCATTTTCTTAAATTTGTAGCGTTCCCGACTCACATTTCAGTAGAGATTGGCATGTTGATGTTTATATTTGTTAGAAAATATGTAAAAATATTATTCGGATCCCAGCTTATATAAAAAATTGCATAACTTAAAAAGCTGAAGGGCATAGGAGGCGCGCTGACGCACGATATTTTGGTAGTAAAATCCGCTGTGCAAAAACATCGGATATAATTTGTCTGTGCTTGCTTCTCTTTAACATATTTGCAGCACTCTTCTTCGCCGCCCTCGCACAATCTCGACTTTTTATTAGCTTGTTTACAGCGTTTTTTGTGTGTAGCGCCTACAGCAAAGTGTTCGTTTTTATGCGCTGATATCACTTACACTTTTACGTTTTTATGGCGCCACTCAAAAGAAAGCACAGAAACCCTTTGATTTATTTTCTTAGCCTTAAATCTTGATTTCAGTTCGCGCGGCGAAATTCACGACAGGATATTACTTGCGGTTGCTGGCGGAAAAAAAGCAGCCTACAGCTAAGAAGCCAGAGGAGGGTCAGAGAAAGCAACAATAGCAGCACAGCATGGAAAGAAGAAGTGAGCAGAAGCGTAGCAGAGCAGAGGACAATTGAATAAATATATACATATATAAATTTATAATTATCACTTATTACGAAGGCTGTATCCTTACAGTTGAGTTCGGAATGTAAAAATGTTTCAATTCAATGCCAAATTATGCCAAAATTACATTTTTAACATTTTCGCCAAAAACTTTTGCTTCAAATGCCACGTACATTAAAAAGCAATTAGCTAGCGAAATATCAAAACTACGCGCGCTTTCATTAAAAATGCGCAAATGTCATTTCGTCACAACAACAACAAGACAAAGTCCTTTACCTCATCTTCTGTTGCTTTCGTTCGCAATGTGAGAAAATTCGCTGCTTACTTGCAGTTATTTTTGCGAAATATTTCCCTAGCGACACACACACACACATACAAAGGAAAATAGCCAAAAATTTTGCCTCTTGTAGTCAGTTGGCAACAACAACAACAACGACACTAACAATGCTGAAAATGCAAAAGAAAATGAACAAAAAAGCACAACAACAACAATGGCTGCAATCAGTGTTGTTCACATCTTAACGGCAAGCGGCAGCCAGTGTTGCCAAAATGACTCATCTTCATCATCATTATAAGAAAGTGGGTGGGTGGGTGTGCATGTCGGTGGGGCGGCGAGAAACGGCAACGTCCTTTGCAGCTGGCGAGCAAGGACTAGAGGCGTTTTTGCTCATAGTTAGAGGAGGGTGTGAGGGTTAAACGTAAGTGCAAGTGTCGTCTGCTTGCCTTGAAGAAACACATTTGCCTCATTAGGGGTAATTTTTAACATTCAGTTTTAGAAACACAGGGTGTTTCATTTGGTATTGATAGTTCATTATTGTCCGATTAAAAGGGATTATGGAAAAATGCATAGAGCCAAAGAAGTAGAACATTGGCTCCTATATTCATTCGATCTTATATAAATCAACTACGCTGAAAAAGAGAATTTTTCTGCTGGAGTCGACTATAAATAAATGGTTAATTTTATTCGTAAGTACAAAATTTAATGTTTATAGTAAAGCATTTTAAATCACATAGATTTGATGAGAATTTGTAGTAGGCATCTAGTCTCCCAGATCGGCCTGAAAGGCCTATCGTAACAGCTGTTTGTCTGTCTTTCACTCTCGTTTTAGCTGACACACCCTGTACATTATGTGCGTGTTCCTGTTTCTGCCGAAGAGGCCGCAAAGAGAAAAAATGTTGCCACTTTGCAACACTGCACGCCAGCCTCCAGCCTGACACAATAAATATCGGCAGGCAGCAGCATCGACGCCAGGATGTGTGCTAATGACTTTTTGTTTATTTATGCTGCTGTCTGTCTGCATATATATTAACCGTTAACATTAGCGTTAGCCAATAAAGAATTTCATTTCCGTTGCATTTTGGTTGCTGAGCTTATATGAAAGCAAAAAAAGTGATATATTTATATTTGTTGGCAGGAAACGAAAAGCGGAAATGAAATTATGCCACTGTCAACAGTTTTTTTTTTGAAATATTAATTTTGTACACATTTTTCATAAATTTTGTAAGAGCGAGTTAGGAGTTGTAGAAGTTTAACAATAGAATACGTATATAAGAGTTTTTAATGCTTAGAATTCTTTAAAATTGAGTAGAGTCTACTGTTGTTGTTGTAGTAATTATCTAACCCTAAAAGGAAAAAGAAACAGAAATAGAGGAAATAGCTGTATAATCCCTTAACCTACGTATCCTAGAAGAACTCTCAAAATTGGCCTCTTAAGCTGCAGCGACTAGAAAACTAGATTCATACTACAAATATGGGTTTATCCGCTGCTATATATCTAGCTAGTAGGATAAATTCTAAAATTCCAAAAACAAATATCTCAGTGTAGTACAAAATTTATTGGATGGCAAAAATCGCTTAATGCTATGCAAATATGCGCCAAATCTCTGCTAATCTCGCAAATCTCTGCAGACCAACAGAGTCTGCTCGGAAAGCATAGCAAAAAGCGAAAAATGGCTGCTGCTCAAATTCATGCCACAGACCGGAACGGAAGGGGGGAAAAGGCGCTGAATTGGCACAGCATACATCAGCATGTGCCACAAGTGGAAAAGGATACGTACGTAGCACGGAAGCACATGCATCACTTCAACAGCGCCAGCGAAAGCAGAGCGACTTAGACCGACATAAATTTTTTGTTTACTCCTCTGACCAGGTATGGCGGGTCGAACTGACCACCCCTGACAGCCTGAGCTAGCTGTGGCACTTATCGGAGTAACCATACCTGGAAAGCCACCGAAAGAACAAAAAAACGGCTTAAAAAAAGGAGGAAGTAACAAATGGCCATTCTTGTAGCAACCTCCTTTAGCCGTGGTTTGGTGGCTTTCCAGGTACGGCATCAACGGTAGGTGTCCACAGCTAGCTCAGGCTGTCAGGGGTGGTAAGTTCGACCCGCCATACCTGGTCAGAGGGAGTACAAAGAAACTAAAACTAAACTCAAAAATAAATTAACAAAAAAAACAGCCAAATCTCTGCTAATCTCGCTAATCTCTGCAGACCAACAGAGTCTGCTCGGAAAGCATAGCAAAAAGCGAAAAATGGCTGCTGCTCAAATTCATGCCACAGACCGGAACGGAAGGGGGGAAAAGGCGCTGAATTGGCACAGCATACATCAGCATGTGCCACAAGTGGAAAAGGATACGTACGTAGCACGGAAGCACATGCATCACTTCAACAGCGCCAGCGAAAGCAGAGCGACTTAGACCGACATAAATTTTTATTTCACAAAAAAAAGGAGTGCCAAAAGCAATGCAAAATATGCTACCAAAAAGAAATGCACGAGGTCCTTAGTCGGCAGCCAAAAAGTATGCTATGCGAAGTGGGCCACCAAGCTGAAGGCGTAGCCAGCGTGAAATTTGCATTGAAATGCAAGACAAGCGGAAGCTTCCAAGCACGCAGTGGAGCAGTGGCTTTTAAATGGCGGATTAGTGGCCAGCATTCCGCTGCGGCCGCTCCTGAGCTATTGTCATGCTGCTGTGGAGTTGTAATGCAATAAGTTAGCCGTCGAGCTGGAACAGCGGCAAGGCGTTTCCCATATGCAAGCTCGTATTTCATTTTGCACAGAAGGAATTGCTAATTTTCGTTGGAGCATGCCACTCACTACTGCCACTACTACATGCTAATAATACATGCATGTATGTATGTATGTATGCATGTGCGTGAATAAGCATAAGCAGTAGCCCGCTGGCATATGGTAATTCCACAATTTATGCTCATCAGCGGCAGTAATGCATACATTCAGTTGAAATTCGGTAGCATATATATTTCATGCATATGCATGCACTGGCAAGAGATTTTAGCTCTAAGCGAATTAAGCTGCAGATTAAAGTCCAGTAGTCGGAGATTCTTTTTAAAGCCATCAAAATATTTGAAGTTAACCAGGGAACAACAGTAAGTGCCAGTTTCACAGTGGATATTTAAACTCTGATTGCAGTTTAAATAGGGAATTTCAGTTTCACAGTTGGAAGTTAAATACGATTTAAATAGCCGATTATGGATATTTAGGTACGGCACAGAGTTGCAATCGAAAACATATAAACAGCTGATTTCGGATGTGCAAGCAAGCTGCGTGGACAATATTGCAATTTATAAGAGAGAAAATTAAACATAAAACTGCATGGTATAGCACATATAAATGATCCCGTAGTATTATAAATAATATAAACTGTGGATTCTTTGCACAATATCCAATAATTCACTTCTTTCGGCCGACGAAAAATTTTTAGTTCGCGCTGTCTCCATAATTGAACAATTGAACATATGTTTTTGGCAAGTTGTGCCAACCTTCAAATGTCAAATATTCCGTATTTAAATAAATGCACTGTGAAACTCAAGAAAAGTTAAACTAGATTTAAACTCAATTCGCAAATTAGATTTAAACATCCACTGTGAAATCGGCCCTAAGAAATTTTAGAAATGTCTGCAATTTGTCCTTAACATTTTTAATTGCCATTTTCGAAACAAGAAAAAGGCAAAATTTTGGAATCAAAGGAGCTTTGAAAGCAAGAGGAACAACAGTTATAGAGCGCTCGGATGCCATCAAAAAATGCACATATCAGCTTTCGGAAATTAAACAATTTTTTTTGATTAGACAAAGAAGTCCCTAAAATTTTTCTCAAATCTATTTAATACGATTTTGATGACAGCTCCTTCTTGACCTAAATATACCTTGAAAGATAGTTCACAGTAAAGGTGGTACATCAGCTATCGAGCAATCTGTACCGATTATGTCTGCCTACTGAATTTTAGAAATATACGAATTTGATTTTGATTTGTCTGTCTTCTTAGAATTTGTATAAAATCGATTGATATTAGATTTTCAATTATTGATTTAAGTACGACTTCAGCTTAACTGATTTCAGCTCGTTTTCAGCTTAAATTGCATGCCAATTTAAAGGCAGACAAATCAATAAAGAGCAAGAAATCGGACTCTAAAATATTTAATTTATATAGTTTTCTATAATTCTGCTATGAGAAATGCACTGTTAAAAATGTTTAACTACATTTTTCAGTATCTTTGGCTTCTCCATTTATTCTTTTAAAAATATCATTGAAATTTCATCGACTTTCAATAGAGCGACTTACAGCAGCTGCCATTTGCATACGCGAAAATGCAACCCAGACATAATTCAAGGGAGTTGTAATAATTTCATTAAAATTCTCCCCGAGCGCGCATAAAACGGAAATGTCGCATGTGCCACGCTTGATTTCCGCATGCAGCCAAAAAAGCTGCAAAATTTAGCCGCGCAATTTTCTACTTTTTTTGCAGGATTGCCGCAAACTAACCTCAAAATGGTGCAAGTGCGTACAAACACAAACAAACAAGCAGAGATTTGCGGCCTACACTGACACACACACACACACACGCAAGCATATTGAAATATGTATGTATTTTCATGTGGGTGTGTGTGTATATATTTTCGCGTCTGCACATTATGGCAATTACCGTTAAGTGCGGCTGCAGCGCGTCACAGCTCAAGCGTAGTAATGCCGCCGCCAGGGTTGCCAGCTGCGGTTATTTTGCAAAATTAATGCATGCGCGCCAACGTGTCAGTTTATGGTGCATACACACACCTTCCTGCACAAGCAAAAATACGCACACGCACACCAATTCAAAATGTATATTGTGCAACTAGGGCTGACAATGCCGGCCTACCGCAAGTACGGCAGCATACACTTTATAAATATTAATAAATTTCCTGCTTGATTTTTTAAAAATTCGACACAAATGTTTAACCAAAAATATAAGTTGAGTACTAGCTACCAGGACCGACGTACAGCTCGAGGAAATATTTTTCTAAACTTCAATAATGTATAGTATGCTACAAACTTTTGAAAATTCAATTCTTAATAAAAAATTTTTAAAAAATTAAAGGCTATGATTTTTTAACTAAATAGAATTATAAGCAGAAAGTAGAAAATTTCTTCCTGAGAGTGGGAAAATGCCTTTATTTAAAATATACCTTTCGGCGTCGATGCCCCTAGTGCTCACAAATGCCTGAGAGCGTGTGCTTCGGTGTGTGAGTGCTTGCCTTGCCACCTGCGCCTTCACAGACGTCACAATTTTCGGCACATAATTACGATCATTTCCGCTGGATTTTGTATTTATGAATTTTTAACAAAGCGCATTTATGCGCGAAGCGTAAAGTGTGGCTCGTTCGGCTGACAGGCAACTTTTATGCCTCCCATGCATACGAAAGCACACACACACGCACATGTCCAGCTTGCCCCTTTTTCCTGCTTATGGTGTATTATAATTTGTGGTAAAAGTGTTTTGATAATGCCGAAAAGTTCGTTTGCTTGTTTAAAAATTCAGCAGCAACACTGGCCAACAAAATAGTATTTTATCAAATTACAGCATAAAAATTCGCTACAAAATTTTCCCAACAAGTTTTTATATAATTATTTCTTGCAAAAATAGCAGCAAAGTAATCTAAAATTTAAATATATATGTGAAAGTTCTAATCTAAGTTAACCAGCCAAAAAGTGTTGCCAACTACACGCAATTTACAATATGGCCACTTACTCACTTACTCCACCTTGCCAGCTTTAGCCAATGAACTTTTCGCCAAAGTAGCCACGAACATGCCAAAGTGCCCAAGAGACGTTGCCTCAAAAAGGTAGCAAAGCTGCTAGTAGCCACAAAATGGCAGCAAGCACTCACTTAACACCACAGAATTTCCCAGCAAGTAAGTTAAGAGTGCTTCAAGAACTCGGCTGGTTTGTTTTAAAGTACTGGAACATGCCTCAGAAAGCGGTGGCGAGGGAGGGAGTGAGCTAATTTTTGTTAAATGTTGCCATGGCAGATAAGCATATCCTACTTTCTGATAAGTTTGCCTGTTGGCTGTGCTATAGTTGCTAGGCAAGAGGGCGAAAACGCAAATGCAACTCTGCTTTGCAAAATAGCTAAAGAATTTTCTTAATAATTTCCATTATTCTTAAGAAATGTGTCATGTATGCATTATGAAAGCATCAGCATGAAAGAGCTACAGGCTGGAAAAAAAGGTGGGCTACAAATTGGGATAAAAAAATTGCAAAACGTTTATGTAAAATCGTTTTAAAATTTTTTAAGCTAAAAATAAAGAATATATTTCATAAATTTTTGAGATGAGAGTCATAAAAGTCACAATATTCCCATTTCCTATATTTTTCCTAATGAAAAAAAAGTAGTGATTATGGCATTAGTTTTCATTCCAGAACTTTCCTAATAAGAGTTCGCACATAGATTTCAGCTTAAAAACTTCAAAACTATCTACACAAAGCGGAAAAATGTGCCTCAAGCGAAGAAACTACAGCAACAAACTTTCGAGAAAATTTTCAAATTTTTTTAAATGCTTACTTTTAAATATTTTTAAAAAGAAGTTTTGTTTTCCAAAAAAATGCCATCACTATTACAGCTTCACTTGATTTTGTCTTGATTTGATCAAATATTTTTGAGCATTTCATATTTTTTTGCTCTTGGCAACAGTTCCTAATTCGTAAAATCTTCACATACGCCTGCAAATAAATCTCTTTTAAACTGAAAACCCACACTCGCACATGAAATCCCTCAAAGCTGTGCCATTTGTACGAATTTTCTCACTGCCACATTTATACGTACTACTTTTTCGCTGACTGCACTTCCTTTTTGACTTACTTATTAGCCCAGCACTGCTCTGCTAAACTTGCCGCTGCTGCTGCGCTGACAGCTTGAAGCCCACAACAGAAATGTGTGTTAGCCTGAGCTGCATTTTTCATTGCATATGCGAAGGCGCAAAGGCGGATTGAAAAGCAATTTTCCATTTCTTGCGCTGGCATGCATTTTCGTGTCTCATTTGAAGCAAGGAGGGGGCTGCATATCTGCCAGCGGGGCAGAGGACGGTACAAAGATAGCGGCTAGCGACTGCCATGCTTGAAAGCAGAATCTAGGCAAGAGACCCAGAGATGCAACAAATAAAAATTTTAATTTAAAGCAAACTGTGTCGATATCTTAAAATGCTGAATTTTGACTTTTCGACGTGCTGTGGAATCTAGATTCCTTTAAAGAATTCACATACCAAAATGAAATCTACTATAAATATGCGAGAACTTCCGCGAATTGGAGTGCCGATAAGGTCTGTAGTGTCCTGGTGGGCGGAGCAGCAGCTAAAGGATATGAGGGAAAAATCCAAAACAACAGATGGTGATTCGTGGTATATGGTTCCTCTGTATTTCTTTTCAACATCCACTTACTCTAATAGCGATGCAGCTACTTTACGGAGCCCGGGGCAGTTGACAACAAAGAACAAAGTGCATGTCATTTGCTGCGTTAAAGCCGAAACATGGCCCGGGTAACCAGCTCCATTTAAGATCAATGCAGCTGGGTAGTGGCTAAAGCCTTTGAGTCGTATACGAAAACGAAATCCCATACATTAGCTACGAAAAATTTTCAGTTTTTTTCAAATTTGAAATGTATGGGATTCCGTTTTCGTCGACGAAAACGATGAATGCGACTCAAAGGCTTAAGGGATTTTGGCATAACCGAACTTCCCATAGTTGCAACTATGATGGAACGCATTGTGTGTCCTTGTGACGAGCTATTCGGTGACACACTTAAGCCATATAATACATATACATATACATACAACTGCATAAAATTTTAACAGCTACCCAAAAGAAATTGTTTCTCACCTCTTCGCCAGCTGCGATTCCATGAGGATCAGCCACAACATATAGAACATATTACAATAGACCTTACATTCACTAGCAAACTGAATCCCTATCCCTACAAATGCAATCTCTTAAATCTTAAACTGATGGCAACACAACGCCACTGACACTTCATGCGCTTGCAGCTACTGGCAGCTGGCAGCCTCCTTTGCAGTTTCAATCTAATGGCAAAATCTAACAAATTTTCTATTTTCCAATCTTGCCGCTTCCAACTCCCCTGCCTTCATTTTCACACCTCGTAAGTTTGACTTCAATTTCGGCGCAGTCAATTTCTTGCTTCTCAGCTTGTCGTAATAATTTTCAAAGGATTTACTTTGCCGAAATTGCTGTAAAGCCTTACTTGCTCGTTGGCGCTCCTATGTCGCTGCTAAGGCGGCTGCTTGCTGCCGCTGAAATCCGAAGAAATACGCAGCCGAGTGCAGAAAGTGGCACAACTTGGCCGCTCATATGTGGGCGCTCTTTTGCCGCCTTTGCTAGTGTCTGTGTGTGTGTGTGTGTGTGTGTGTGTTAGCTTGCTGTTGATAGCAGCTTTAGCTGAGACACTGCTTAGTATATGTACATGTTTGCTGGTATTTGTGAGCTTATATCCTTTTTGACTTACAGCCATGTAGTAGTGTGTGTGTGTGTGTGTGCATGTGAGAAAGTACAGCCAACACACAGGCAACCAATTTAAAACGGTTGTAAATTCACTTCAAGCGCTCAATTCCAACGCCTAACATCATAATTTTAGCTGGAATTTTCCCATAAGGATTTACTTGGCATAATTTGAGGCGCTTTGCCTGCTCAAATAGTTTCAGCCTTAAGTGGTATGCAGTTAAATTGAGCAAGCCGGCGTGTGTTTAGGCAAGACATTTCAAATAATTACATTTCAAATAAATAGGTCTTTGATATGGTATGTATTTAACCCTTATCATGCCAGTATGGGTTGAAATTTTCACATTTCAAAACATATTCAAATTTTCAAAAATATAATTGCAGGCATTAGCTGCTTATTTATGACTTAATACAAGCAGATTAGGTTAGTTTATGCTGGCTGCTTTAAAAGACCATGAATAGATAAAAGTAGAATTAAATGCTTTGAAAAAAAAATTTTGGAATTTTTGTTTTGGAAATTTCAAATATAACCTCAAATACAAATTAAGTAAAATGAGCAATATTTGTTCATAAAAATGGCAACAATTTTTTTATAACTTATTATATTTTTAGCTACTTTTTCCAAACTAAGCGCTTACTTTGAATGCCTCTCATGAAAATTGTGCATTTTTTGCACAACACGTTCAAAGTATCTGCAGCGTTTTGACAGCGCATTTCTGTTGTGGATTGACCTCATTTTGCTGCAATTTCTGCGCTCTTCCTCTCCTTTCCCTCTTTCGCCTTTTTAACTGCTTGTTTTAACCACTCCTAACTGCACCTCTTCCTGCTCTTCTGCCTTCACTATTTGCCTCTAAATTGAGTTATTTTTATTATCTTTTGCTCCGCTTTTGCATATACTAAACATGCTTTTAACCCTTTGCTTGCCACATCCACACTGCATCATGCACAGTCGATTAAACTGGCGCACACACTCACTCATTCACACACTCGCGGTTGCTGTTGTCGTTGTGGTGGTCTCTAAATTGTTCATATCCTTTTGTCAAGTGTATCTGCTTGCCACAAGCACACACACACAATCAAGCACGTCTATCTGAACGTACATGTTTATGAGAGTGTGTGTGTGTGCCGAACTAAATAAAACAAAGCCGACACTCACACACAGCCGCACGTACACATTTCTCACCTCGCTGCGTAACGACGTGAAAAAATTATTATTACGCTATTATTATGTCTGGGCGTAATTCAGTCCCCCCCCCCTCACCCCCCCCCTCACCCCCCCCTCCCCCCTACCCTACCCTCTTCCTACCAACGAGCACAGCAAGCTTCGAAGCAACAGCGCAATCCTTTCATCGTCCTGTTTGTATGCGTCTGCTGGTGTGTGCTTACTCGCACGTCTGCTTACAATAACAATAAATTTCAATTCTGGCGCTCACTTACACACCTACAAACCAACCAGCACACACCGACACGCAGAAGCCTGCAGCTTTGCACAGTTTTGCTGTAAAATTTATGCGTGTTAGCTGTGAAAATAAATTTGACCCCTGTCCCTCCCCCTCACCCACCCACTTTTCTGCGCTCACTACACTGCCATTTCCGGCTGCCCTAACAAAACTTTCACTCAAGATTTGTTCGTCTGCTTTTGTTTTACAAAACTTTTCGTAGGCGTTTGTTTGTGGATGTGTCTGTGTGTGCGTGTGAGCGCATCCAGTTTGATACCAGCGGCGCTCAGGATCAGAATTTACTCATGTGAATTGAAACAATTAAAATTGTTATGCCATATTGTTTGGCACTGTTGTAAGAGTGGCTGTGAAGATTTCGCTTTAAATTTGTTTCGAAACAAAGTCAGAGGTCTGTTCTTGAGGCACCCAATCCTCAACAGAACTGTAGAATAAATTGTGAGGAAAGGGCAGTCGAACTGAAAGACTTAAATTTGATTATAATACTTAATCTGATTTTAAATAGTACTCGAATTAATGGAAAAAATTTAAATAATTTGAAAGACTCCAATTGATTTTATATAATCAAACTGATTTTCAAGACTTGAACTGAATTCATGTTCTTGAGCTGATTTTAAAGACTTGAACTGATTCCAAGCTCGAACTTTTTTTAAGCTTAGAATTATTTTAAAAGACTCGAATTGATTTCAAATACTGGAATTGATTAAAAAAATATGATTAAGAAAATTTTGACTGAGTCAAAATAAGCGAACTGATATGAAAGACTTATGGCAGGCGAAAACAATATTTTTCGATCTTATGATATTTATTTTATGAAAATTGTAAGGCTTCTATTTCATAGAAGGTTTGTACTTTCCACCCAACTCCTTTAAGATCAGTCAGTTTAACAATTCATATTTTCATAAATCTTTACATAATTTTTGAGATCTGCACTCGTAAATCTTACTTTTACTTCCACCAAAGATTCAAATAAATTTCAATTTTTCATGCTAATATTGAATTTATTGCTTTGCTAAATTTTTTCGCTTAAGAAAATTTTGTATTTTATTAGAAAGCACACATAATTGATGCACACAGAAGCCGCATATTACACGAGTGGTGGGCTGTGCATAAATTCACCACGTAACCGCTCCGAGGAGCAAGAGAGGGCAGACACATGCATAATTCAAATTTCAGGCAAACACAAGCGACGCTTTATTCAAATATTGACAGCTGCACGTATTGAAATCGCTAGGATTATGTTGGTAATGTGTGTTACCCCCCTTAGCGCACACAATTCACCTCTTGTAGGCACGATAAGCTGCAGAGAAGCTGCAAAAAAATGGAGCTTGTGCATTTAAAAGTGAGTTGTGAGAGAGTGTATGGCTTAGTGTATAAGTTAAAGGTTCGAAAAAATAAGTTAACCTAAAATTTCAAAAACTCAATTATAAGAAGCTCGGAATCTTAAAGCTTGTTCACCTCTGCTCATTTCACCTCAGCTATGTTTCTCATCCTTGCAGTAGTCGCAGCCTCGTTTCTTATATGCCAAAATAATTTGTTTCCAAACTGTTTCATAAAAATTTAATTTGAGTTTTTAGTAAATCTGAACTACAGACTAGTAGTAAGTGACTTAAACTAACTTCTTCTAAAAAAAAATGTTCCTTCACATTTCAAGCGAAAGTGCCACTTGCAAATTCTTTCTGGATCAAAAGTGAACAACTTTTGTACAAGACACTTTCTCATTTACAATGCATACAACGAAAAGACAACAACAACTACACGCAACAACAACAATCGCTCAATAGTTGTATCCCAAATGGCGCAATGCTTTGTTAGTATGTGTGGGGTGGTTGGACGGACTCGTGAGGGTAGCAAAGTTAAGGGTCTCATTTACCAAAAGAAAAACATACTCGAGGGAGCCATAAGCCACAAAAAGCACAAGAAAAATCGGAATGGGAAGGGGGGGAGGACCAAAGTTGTCGCTGCAAAATGCCAGCAAACAGGAAAATATAAGAAGCAAATGCGAAACTAAATGAAATAATGAAAACAATTTCGTGAGGATTTTCTCGGTGACCTGAGCACTTTGTCTCGATTTCAGATTGAAGGACGAAAACGGCAAAAAAATATGTGAAAAGTTGGTCATAGAACACACACACACACACGCATGTAGCAACTTGGTGGTAGTGGTAGAAAAAGAACTGGCATTTTATGCTCAAATGGTAAAGGTGAAACGCATGTGAGCGCTTGCTTGTTTGTCAGGATAATGCAAGGATAATCAGCGTAACGTAATAAAATAGCCATAAAGAATGGAATGGATCCTTTTCTTTCTCTTCTCATACTTTTTCTTTATTTTTGGCTGCGGCAATTGAGTTCGGATGAGTTCTTTTAGTTTTGCTCATTTCCCCTTCTCAGCAGCTTTGAATAACCTTTAGTAATGGTTTGAGAAGAATGCGGAAGGGGGTCTCTCAATTTCAGAGCGATATTGATGACAAAAAAGTTAGTTGAATACCGAATTTTTAAAGGTATACGAAATTGTATGGCAAAGAAGCGAAAAGCATACGAAATTAATTTTTTATAAACGGAGGAGCTGTTCGCTCCTTACTTATCGCACTTTCGCACTTTCTCGCTGGCGCTCTATTTACGCGGCTCTATCTTCCGCTCCGATTCCCCTTGACCCAATTGAATTAATTGCATTTCTATTTTCAATCTCCACATCATCATCACTATTCACAGCTGCTGCTCGCTGCCCCCTAAAGTATGCTTCACCAAATTCAATTCAACAACAATTTCCCTACAATTTCCTCAGGGATTGTTGAGTCCTTTGTGAATCGAAGCTAATGTATGCAAAACCTTTTAGAAGTGTTTACACTCAAATTGTCAAATATAATGCTAGCCACTCCCCACTTCGCCTCATCATCAGCTGCTCGCTGTGTAAAGCCTGCGGCGCATATTAGACCCACACAGCTTATTGTTGTTGTAGTATGGTTGTTGCTGTTGGTCGGTGTTTATTTAATAAATTGCCTCGTGAACAACAACAATGGCAACAAAGCGCCTCCTAAAATTGATATGCTGCTGCTGAGCTGGCTTAGCCTGTCGATTTCAAGCAAAGGAAAAAGTCTATTTGTTGTTATTTGTTGTTATTTGTTGTTATTTGTTGTTGTTGTAGCGGACAATACAATGCTGCCAGTATTTTTGTAGAGGCGACACAATTTTCTGCAACTCACACACACACACACACACGACCACACACACTTATACACTGAAGCAGCTTTTTGTGAGTTCGTACAATATATCTCAAGTGTTGCCAGCTTTATTGAAATTGGAAATTCGCACGCCATTGACAAATGTCATTGTTACCCTGGCTGTTGTTGTTGTTGTTGTTGTTGATTTTGATATTGAACTAAGAAAGCCTGCTGTATTACATTTACATGCCCAATGACGCTGCTCAGTCTTATAACAACAACACATACATTTACAACAAATTTAGTGTAAGCAATCAACTGCCCATTCCCTCTCTCCTTTCTCTCTCTATCCTTCCTAGCTTGGTAGTGCAATTGGTCGCCAATATCAAGGAGGTTGATTGAAGCGCTGCCACCTTAAATGAAATAAGACGATTTTGATTTATTTTGCCATTTTCCTCATGAAATTTCATAACTTTTCTATGGAATTTTTCTGCTAAGAAATTATAATTTAATTAAATCGATGAAATCTTTTAATGTCGTCGTTTTCGAGATTCAAAATTTCAAAGAAATTAAAAAAAGTAAATTTTTCTTCACAATCTTCCGGCCATTTTTGAACATTTTCCAAGTATGTGGCCCACGAGATCCTGCTTTAAAAGGGTCATTATCCTAAAAACTGTCAACATTAAATTCAGGGAAACAAATTTATTAAATAGCTCTAAATTTCAAAACTTTTGTTTAATTTAATTGCATTTTGATGCTTTAGTTTTTTCAGTATTCATTTTTTTGTCACTCATCTACCGATCGCATATTTCCAAAAATTTTTTCAATTTCAAACAATATCGATTTCTTCTTCATTTTTCATGTCAATAATTATTTTGCAGAAACACTATTAACCGTATTCATCCGTTCTTAGCATTCCCCCCAATTGCTCTCAGTTGTGCTAATTTCTTCATCTCTTCTCCACCCCACTCCCTCTCACATTAATGCTTAAGAAATGTTAATGCTTGGATCAACTTTTCTTTTATAAGTAGAATATTTCTGCTTTCAACATGCTTTCTCGATTTTTCTTAATTTTTTTCTTGAACGCTTTGATGTTGTTTTTTGCCGCATGACAACAACAAAAAACTGACGCAAAAATCACTACGCTTTTACAACTAATTTCATTTTATTTTATTTACTACACAACTCCACTTTTTTCTTCTTCTTATTTGCCCTGCCTCTTTCGACTTTCGCGTCACTTTTGTTGGCATCGCTGAAAATGACGCACTTTACTTTGTGCATTTAATTTCGTTTCCTTTACATAAATTTCGAAAATGACAACGACATCCGCCTCTATCGCTTTAGCGATTTTGTCGTCGTCGTCATCGTTGCTGCTGCTGTTGGCTCATTTCCTTGGCCTCGCACGTTTTACAGTTTGTACTCATACCATACCCACTTCCGCATCCGCTTCTGTGTGTTTAGTAGTGGTGGTAGTGTTGTTGTTGTGGACTGGTTGTTTGCTTCGCATTTTGTTGGTTTTGTTGTGGCATGTAGTTTCAGCGCCACTCCTTCGCATAGCAAAGCAATTTACAGCAAAATATGTCACTACGGCGTGTGGACAAAAGATGAAGGAGTTGGAAAAATGGCATAGAAAATGCCAGAATCGGTATGAGAAAGTACAAAATGGTGTGAAAAAGAATGCAGTAGCATTTGAAGAAATAAAATAATGATATAGAAATGAACGAAATGCCAAATGAAAACTGCTAATAAAATAAGAAAGAACAAAATTGTATACGAAGGAATCCAGAAGCTGAAGAAAGGGCAAAACCGTGAAGTAAAGAAAAATTTTACAAAATAGAATAGAATCAACAAAATATCATAATAAAGATTATAATAAAATAAGAATGGATATTAAAATTTAAACAAAAAATCTTATACAACAGGATAAAATCACTTATAAAAGAACAGCATTTTAAAAAGTGAACAATATTCGGAAGAATTTAAAGAGAAAAAGAGCTTAGAAATACGAGGGTAACTATTTACATTTCTGGCAGCACTAAGTTTTGGCAGGTGTGATATGACACTATCACTGGAAAATTTTAGGTTTTGTCATATGATAGCTATTGGTATTGTTATCATTGGCTTGAAAATTTAGTCTCTGCGAAAGAATGGAAGAGAAAGGCTAGATTTATCTAACAAAAACTTAATAGCTTTGACATATAATACAGTTGGGGAGTTCACAGTTCCATGCTATCTAGTGTGCTTTCCTTGCCGCCTGCTAAATTAAACCATTTTGCCATTTGGCAACTTTTTTTGCTGTTGCTTTGCACGCAAACAAAAAATACCACTAGTTGAAAAAAATGCCATGCGTTGGATCGTGTTTTTCTTTCGTGATAAGCTGGCATTTCTCATCAGCTGTTTTATTCGGGAAAATGGAAACATATTTTAAGCAAATTTTATTAAATTCGCAGAGAATAATCACACACTACTTCCATTTTGATGGAATATTGCTTTTTGCGAGAGTAATAAATCCTTAATAAGCTTTAGAAAACACTTGTAATGCGATTGTGGCAAATTAAGAATGGTCCACGAAACAGGGGCGCTCAGAGTTTTATTTTACTATCGTGCTGAAGTTGCCAGATAGGAAATTTAGAAAGAAACTGTGAATACCCTAAGTGAGAATTTGAAACTTTGAACTGCTCTCCGGAAAAATGACTTGTGACCACAGAAATATCGAGAATTTTTTCCTAAAGACTTATATTGGCATAACTGATGCTGATCCTTATTAAGGATATTCTTCTTAAGCTGGAAATATAAATGCCTCAATATTAAAGGCAACAAATCTAAAGAAGTCAACGAAATATGCGTTTAATCAAAATGGCAAATGAAAAAAAAATTTCTTTAAACGAAGATATCGCATTTAAAAAGAAGAAGCTTGAATTAGTACAATTTATTTATATTTCCCACTCTTTTGTTGTTGTTGCATTTCTTTATTTCTCTCACATTGAATTTCATGCGCCGGCGGGCACTCTTAGCCACGCCATCCTCGTTGGCGTTGGCGTGGTCGCTATCGCGTCGCCACTGCCGCTGCCACTACTCCGGCAAAGTGCTTAGATGGCGCCTCAGGACATTTCTGCTGTTTGCAGCGAAACCATTTAATTTATCATATTTAAGTGGCAACAAGCACATTAGGTATTTCTCTACTTGTTTGTTTGTTCTTTGGTTCTTTGGTTCTTTTGCATGTTCTATTTTGCTTCGCATTTTGGAGCGTCCTGGTAGCGCTGCTGTTAATGACACTTGGCAGCAAGGGCCAACTTTGCGCGGCTCATAATGCTGCAAAATGGATTTTATAGCAGTCAAAATGAAAAAAAGACATATAACAAAAAAGAAAAAAGAAAGTTCAAAGTTAAAAAATTGCAAAAAAATTATTGCGCACTTTTAGGCTATAAAACTTTTTGAAATGTGGAATAAATGCGCATTTGCGTGCTGCCTATAATAAAGTAAAAATCAATTAAAGTGCCTAAAAATATGCCATGCTTATTGCCAGTTTAATTTTTCGAAAAACTGTTTTAAATCTATCGATAATAGTTGACTGCTTATTCAAGAGCCTAAAAGTATGCCAGGCAATACCAAGCTCAGTTTTATTCATATCAGGTTGTTGATTTTCGCCTTGTTAGCCAATAACCAACGATACTTTACATTTTTCAATGCTATCTCCCAATTTACACGAAGGAACTATTTCTATATAAATTTGGTTTGTCTTCCCTTGGCTCTGTTTCTGTTTGTTTACAAACGCAAAGTTTCCTTGGCCAGTTCTGTCTCCTTCTCATGAATACAAAAGCCAGGCCAAATAAAAAATTGCCAGCACGAGCAGTCTGTACACGTCCCTCCCTCCTTTTTCCTCTTTTGCCTACAAACTCGAATTTCCGCAAAGAAAATTTTCCTATATAAATTGGCACTACTTTTCTAAGGAAGCTCAAATTTCAGCAGTCTTTTCCTTTATTTAAGCGCCGTAAATTATGCTGCGATTTTTTTTTGCAGTAGCTCCAAATAAGCAGATGCTTTATACAATTTAATTTTAATTAAATTAAATTATGCTATGCACAATAAATTGCCTGCTCGCCTTAGCGTATGCTTCATTTTCACTATCAAGACCGCAACTAAATGCATTTCTCACTTGAATAAAATGTTGAAAAAAAAGAACGTTTAACCTTATTTTTGCTTGCTTTGAGTGTGAGCGTAATAAAATTCTGCTGCAACCGCTACAGCTTCTGCATGCAGCCTGCCCCAGCGCTGGGACCTACCTGCTGTAAGTGAATTTCCGTTGCAAGCTTATCTGCATTTACAGTTTATTTAGTGTGTGTGTGCGTGTGTGTGTATAGCTGCTCTTTCCTGGCGCAGTGCAAACATTTAAATGAATTTTAGCGCTGCTCTTTAGCGAAGGCAGGGAATTTATTATACCGGCGTGGCAACGCTGCTCGTTGCTGCAGATAGCTGCAGTTGCAGTGTGGCAGCAGTAGCTTCTATGGGAATGCTAATGATTTGGGGCCTGCAAGTGGAAGTGAAGATGGGTATTTAATTCTTTAATAAGTGAAATTTATGGCACTTTAAAAGTGTGAAGAAAATAATAGTTTGAATTTTCAACAGTGCCTACAAAGTAATTTTAGAAATATTTATTAAATTTCAATGTCAAAATTGTTCGTTTAACAGCAATATTTAAAATTTATATCACCGATTTCCTTTGTAAAAACCGTCCCTTAAAGTGCTTCGAAGGCGGCTCGGCATATTGGCCTTCTGCCTTCTGACGGTTCCTTTGAGCCACCTCTACCCTTCAGAAATAAAAAAATTGCTGGTGCCGCGAACAGACTTCAATTTCCACATTTATTCTCACATTTCCAGCGCATTTCAAATGAAAAATCGTTTCATATTAATTTTTCGATTTTTCTTTCCCATTCTATGCTTTCGATGTATTGCTCGCAAAAGGAAGAACAAGCAGCATGGCATCACTGAAGGCGTTGTTGCACCTTTTGGCCATTGCAAATAAGCGACAATTCAACTGTCAAGCCGCTATCAATTTGGCCAATGCACCGAGTTTGCCATAGCGCGCGTTAGAGGGCGCTCGCGTTCGCATTTAATTGAAATCGTTTGACCAAAAACTGATACGATTACTTGATGATGGGGAGGGGGAAAAGTGGGAAGGTGCTGATGTTTGCGCCAACAGCCAGCAAAAAGTGAAAATGCAATTTTTGAACATGAGCGACGAGAAGAAGAGAGAGACAGACGATGTGGAATATGGCAATCCACATGAATTGCTTTAATTGAAATTGTTGTTTGCATTTTTGCGCGAATTGTTGGCAAAAATGTGAAAAGTGCAATATGAAATATTTGAGATTTGTCAAAATTTAAATTGGATGAGCAAAAAGGACGAACTATTGAACTGACATGCCAGCTAGCCAATTGAGCACAGTCGACCAATGGCAACAAGCTTTTGTTTGAATATTTCAATGAACTTCTGCTCCAAATGCAGCTTACTGGAGAAGGTATCTCATAAAAGATTCAAAAGCAACAAGATCAGCACCGTACAAAAGGAAGTTGCCATCTATCTGCGAAATTGAATTATTTCTAAGGTCTTTCAGTGATCAAGGAATTTATAGAAACACATAAGTTTATTTTTGAAGTCAATTTGACTAGTCTGAAATAATTTCGACCATTTTCAAAATCAATCTGGCAGCGCTGTAAATGTGGAAATATTGTTAAAATTTTGAGAATTTTTCTAATACATTACTTATATAAAAAGTACTGTAATTACTTCGAAAGTTGAATCTATTCGATATCATGTATTACACTGTCCGACAAAAGTGTTCACCCATGAGTAGTATTTCCTATATTCTCTATAGTAGAGCTAAATATAAACTGCCAATGTGACATTTTATTATTTTCTTTTAAATGTTTTGCTGCTGCCCAGCAAAAAAGCGCTGCTTTCTATAGCCAACGTAATTGATATTCTACTCTGGCAACCATGGTCGACATATGGCTATGAAACGATATTGATATCGATATGATATCACAGCAAATACCCGCCAGCACAAACTATTTTGATATCTTCTTCAACTGCGCTGTAGCTGCTTGCGCCACTGCTCCTGCCAGCTCGTGCATATTTTCTCAAGCTACTAGAAATCACACAAAAATAACAAATGTCACCCTAATAAAAAATTCGTAGCTAAAGATATTTCGCCAGAATGCAGCAGCAAAAATGCTTGGAAATGGCAGCAAAAGAAGAAGGAATAAGGCAAAGTTTCAGTTATTGCAAAAGACAAAAAAAAAGTTGCTGAAGCATCTTGAAGCTAAATTGAAACTGCAACCCTGCGGCCAAAAATTCAGCTTGCGCTTGATGCTGTTGCTGCTGGCAGCAGCCATGGCCGTTGTGCTCCAAGTGGACTGCATCATTTGTTGTCGCTGATGTCTTTTTCGACTGGCTGCGCTTACAGCGACAAGAGGCAGCGGTCAGACGCTGTGCGCGAACACTTGACAACACTGGCTGAAAGTTTTGTTAACTGTGTGTGAATGAAATGATTTCCGCACTCTCAGACAAACGGGCACACAAAAAGAATTGCTGTAATGGTGTGGAATAGGCGCGTAGTTACTTGGTATTCATGGGTATCGTAAGAGACCTTTTAGGTCGCGGAGATTAGAACCCTACATACCTACTCCAAATGCGATCTAATGTATACCAAATCGTTAGATCTCCATGAGAAGTTACAAGTTCCCAAGCCCCATTTCAACACTATGGATCAAATGACAATTGTTGTTTTTGTTTCTCTATGTTATATGCAAATGATAGCTCAATGGGAAACAAAAACAACTATCATCAGTTGAAACAACCGAAATTCTCTAGAAGAGAAGTTACATATCTATATGATAACAAGTAAGGAAGCATCAGTCGGGTTTCACCGACAGAGTAATACCCTACACCAAGTAACTGAGTGGGCGGACCACGCCCATTTTTGGAGAATTAAGAGGTGTTCTTACCAGAAATGAAGTGACCAAATATGGACAGACTGTTGTATATATTATGGAAGTTATAAGGATTTTCCGCTTACCGTCTATATAGTGGGCGGACCACGCCCATTTTTTTTGTATGACATAGAGGGTCCACACCTTACATTAAATACCTAATACGATTCCTTTTAATGAATAATTATACAAATTTAAGCAATTTTACTGGAAATATTCCGGGGTAGTGGGACTTACAGACCCATTGTGGGCGTGTCCTTTAACCGATTTGGCTAATGTCGGAACTTGAAGTAGTGGAAGGTTCACTGCGACTGTGTGCCAAATTTGGTCCAAATCGGACAACTCCTTCTTTCTCTCCTGCGCCAACGGA
The DNA here is from genome assembly GCA_963457695.1 of Neria commutata. Lineage (NCBI taxonomy): Eukaryota > Metazoa > Arthropoda > Insecta > Diptera > Micropezidae > Neria > Neria commutata. The sequence goes on from OY735249.1 coordinate 2,525,324, forward strand.
CAGCCAGACAGACAGACAGACAGACAGACAGACAGACAGACAGACAACCGGAAATCAAGACAGAAAGTGATTCTAAGCATTTCCATATACTTATGTCTATACCTAGGACGGCTCCTTTAATGCGTTACAATTTTCGCACAAAGTTATTATACCCTATTACCATAGGTGTAGGGTATAAAAAAAATTTCTATATAAAAGAAAATGGTTCTCTCTGTGAGAAAGCACTGAGGCTTCAGGAAGTTGAAGAGAAGTGTAAACTTTCCTTGAGAGCCGTATTAATATAACTGGAAATCTTTATTGAAATCTTTTATACCACGTTCAAATTGCTCAAGCATTATCTTCTTCGGCCAATATTTGTATAAACAAAATATTTTATACTCACTTGAACTGATTGCGGCTGTCAGTTTCGGTCTCTGCAAAACTCTCTTAATGGTGAAAAATTGGTCGACCGAGAAGCCGCGGAAAATCACTTGACCAAGTTTTCCGCCGATAAGCGAATGAAATTATACACCAATGGAAATTATGAAGCTACCCGAACAATGGCAAGAGGTCAATAATAATAATGGCCAATATATACATAGGTACTTGATTAAAATTGATTTTCAATAGACAATTTTTTTCAACAAATTTATCAAAAAACTGCCTATATTTTTTATATGGCCCAATATCTGTGCCTGCTGCAACTGAGCCAGCTGATATAGCCGCACCTCAGGGTAACCCCACAAAAGAAAATTCCGACTGCGTTGCTGTGTCCTGGCTTATTATTGCCAACACACGCTGCGGCTTATATTAACTTGTGAATGCGAAATCTTATTTTGAAAGAAAGAATATTCGTTCAGTTTTTGCAATAATAAAGTTTTACTCATATTTCTTGGCATGGGAGTGCGCTCTTTTAATTTATAGTAAAAGAGTTTTGGGCAAATGTAAATTTCGAAATTACCTGCGGATTTTCAAGGGAATAACAGTGTCAGAAAAACTTTTAGATTTAAAATGCATACAATAATTTAACACTAAATTGTCAAAGCGTTAAGAAAGTTCTATTTATGTCTTTGATATTATTAGCTACAACAACAACTTCAACTAGGTAGTAGAGGTAGATTACTGGCTGCTCAGTCTCAGTCCTTTGAATCTTTAAAGTTAAATGTCTCAAGTTATAAAAAGTGTCAGAAATTTTCCAAAAAAAGAGAAACAAAAGGAAAAATATTTCGCACGAAAATAAACATTTGAAAAATTATTTTCCTCAATAGCTAAAAATTTGTATTGCTACACTTTTTTTTATTTACTGAATTTCCAGTTTTGGAAATTTTGTAAATTGTAAATTTTTCTTGAAGAAAATTCAAATTTCATATTTCTCAAACCGTGCAAAGTCGTCGAACCCTTCCCAAATGGCTTGCCCTTGCTTGAGGCTGTCAACGCGGAGGCTTCAACCTGCACTAATACAGCCAATAAATGGAAGGAAAGCCGCGCAACGTTCAGAGCGGAAATACAGCCACTCGAAAACCAATTGATAGGCAATTGCAGCCGCAACACGCCACAAACGCCGGCAGGATAATTAATATCCGCTTTGGCAAACATCCGGCATATTAAAAAGTGCCCCGGGCTGCGGCAACCAACGCAGACAGTGAAACAAACGAAATTGCTGCGAAAATCAAATCGCATTTTCGCTCGTGAGGCGCGTCGAAGCGTAAGCGAGCGGACTCAAGCACGCAAGGATTCAAGGATGCCACACTCGAGCTTAATTACGCTGCGGTTAAATTCGGCACTTGAGCGCTTAATGGAATTTTTTGCAATTTAGTGGTGAAATTTACTTTGAGCGCGAAGGAATTATTGAAAAATTGCATTAGTAATGCAATTGCCTAACGTAAGTAGAAGAAGAAGCAAATACTTGGAGCTTTGGAAGGACCTGCTTGTGACAATTTGAAGTGGTATGCGTGAACCAATTGCTAATTTCAGTTAGAGCCAATTACTGGAAATTTCGTTCGAAAATTTCAATTTGATTCTTGATTTGACTGTAATAACTCGAATAGCTCTTGTAAAAGGATCAGAGCATTTAGTCTGAAAATAAATTGCAAAGGCTGTAATGAGCATATTTATGTTAAAATGACCTTTAAAATTCCAATTGCAAAACTTTTTGAGCAATCTATGCTTCTATTTTTCATGACTTCTGAATGATTTTAAAAGAGGAAAGGAGAGGGAAATAAAGGTTTCAGAATGTCAGTTTATAGATCATATTATATGCGATGAGGAGAGGCATAAATATGCAATGTAAATATTGTTGTTGTTGTACATTTAAAAAAGCTGAAGGCAGCAAGTCAAAGAAGCCCTTATTAAGCGAAAAGCAGAGGCACCTGGAGAGAGCTGGTCCTTGAGGCGAAGACCTGAAACAGATTGTGATGCCATATTAAGCAAGTAAGCTAGTCTTCTTCGGAAGATTTAGTCCATCAAATACCAAAGTTTAAATTGCTGGCATATGCTTTAAGGCTAATCTGGCCAATTTGATATATATTTTCTGCACTCTTTAGAAAAATGCATAACCCTTTGGCAAAACCGCGCAAGTGTCAAACGTAAACGCTAACCTCACGGATTACGTCTTTCGCTTGAAGTCATGCAAATTACGTGACAACCTGCGTATGCATAAATTTCGTTGGCATTTTGTCAGGTTTACTTGCGCTTTTTTTTCTTGCTATTATTTTTCGTGCATAATTTCCTTAAGATGAGAAGAAGAGCCAGCATGCAACACTGGCAGCATGTATGCGCAACGTGTGGCACACAGCGTGTTGGCACTTCCGGCCACGTTTTGTGGCGCATAACGTGCTCAAAAGCATAATTTAAAATGCTGATGTTGTTGAAGGGCGACATATGAAGAAGTGTACTAGCGCCAGAGAAATGCAACGCTGGGCGCAAGTGAAGAAGCTCTATAGTAAGCTCGTAGAAGTGTGAGATCGGAAGCAACTCGTTGACCCTGTAACTTCGCGGACAATGAACACTTGTGTTGCTCTCTCGCTCTCACCGCTTGTCTGTTGTCTCTTTCCCGCACTTGACAATTTCTGTAAAATTTTGCTTACTCGGTTTTTTATTTATTTCTGTGTTTCGGCGACATGGCAATCTGTTGGCAAGGATTTGGCATGCAATTCTGCAACATGCACGCTGACAGCGTGTTAATATGATTTGGGATTAGCTTCACATGCTGGCGAAGGGAATAGAGATTTGAAGTAACAACAAGCAGCAGCAAAAAAAAACCAAAAAATTTCAACGAAAATGTTAAATGGAAATGTAGAAAACTCTAGAGACCAGAGACTTTAAATTTGCTGAGAATTTGTTGACTAAGGAAAGTCACTTAAATTTTTTGGAACAACATAGGGGACCTATTAAAAATTGTTAAGATTTCTTTATTCAACTACTAAGATAGTGTTAAAGAAAAAATTATATATGTATGTTAGTTTCTCTTTCAGGCAGTTTTTTCCAAAAGCAGTGGGTTTCAATGTAAGTACTTGGCCTTAATCTTAAGAACTTTGCCGTGAGAGCGAGCAACTTTCTTAATAATAAAAAACCTAAACTCAAGAGACGAATGAAAAGAGGCATGCTGGCGTATATTAATGAAGTTCTCGTAGTAGAGAATCTCTAACTTATAAATTCCAAATATTTTTGCTATAACTTTCGTATAAACGACACTATTTTCAGTACAAATAACCATACCAAAAATGTATACATAATATTTATGCTTGATACTATGGAAGATGTTTCAAACAGGATGCTACTCTCGCAATAAGCCAGTTCATCAATGAATGACATTACCAAGCCTCTTTTGTTACCCCCCTCCATCCTTCAAAACCATCTATGGAATTAGGGTATATTGGGCTTGTGCGAAAATTGTAATGCCTTAAATGAGCCGTCATAGTTATAGACATAGGTCAATTCCCTTCTGTACTCCTTTTCTCCTCCGTTTGTCTTGTGCCATAGCAAAAAAATTATCAGTCAACAGATCATAAGAACATATTTATGCAATCTTTTGCACAAAAAGATCTGTCAACTTTGTGCATTCTTTTTCAATTTAAACGCACTTCCGGCGCATTTTAACTTTTGTTAAAATCATGAAAGAGCATCTAAAATATGCTTAATATTTTAATTAAAAGCCCTTTAACAGCCACTCAAGATTTTGTTCAAGGACTTTTCCAAAAAACTAGCCATCTCCCTTACTCATTCGCTCTTTGTATTAAATACAATTTTCAGGCACTCTCCGGCACAATGCCCGAAAAAAAATTTTCCACTTAAGCGCATTGTAAAGGCGGCAAGTAGTAGCGCTGGAAGCTCGTGTCACTCATGCCACTTCACGGCACAGTGGCAGCACACTGCATTCCCCGACACTCTACTCTACTTCATTTCTCTTCAGTTCCCTTCACTTCCTTCCCTGCCACAGCAGCGCTGCAGCACTTCACACGGGCTCGCATTTAAGTGCGGAAACATGTTCAAGTGCGTTTGAAATATGAAGCCTCGAAGATTCCATGTAGCCACACTACAAGCGCGTACATTACCATTCCCCAGCTGCAAGGAGCTTCGATTTTCCTTTACTGTTACACTTTATTAACCGTTAGTAGGTACATATTTCTATAGTGGCTGGCACTATGTGGTTGTTGTTGTTGCTGTGATTGCCGCTTGCATAGCCGTAAGTATTATTTGTCATGCCTGTCCTTCGCTCTGTCTGTCAGGCTGTTTTCTTTGCCTTAAGTCAGCACAACAGAGCTGCACTCATGCTGGTGCTGCTGTTCCTGGCGCCGCTACTGCTGCTGCTGGTGGCACTGTTACATCTATTGCCATACTCGAGTGGTGTCATCGTTTTTACTTAAAGTCGTTTTTAATGTTTAGTTCCGGCAGTTGTGCGACTTCCTGCAGGCTGCTACTTTGCCTTCCGCTTGCACCTTTTCTTGCTCCTTCTCTTCCTTGTCCGTGTCACCTTATCTGATGAGCGTGTCATATGCGCTGGCGTGGCAGGCAGGCGGGCAGGCAGCACTGCCAACGGCAAAGACGCTGATTTAGTAATTTTATCCAAAAGTCGGGCCAAGTCTCTCAAATGAAATGGGTCAAATTCAAAAAATTTACGCCACTTTTGAGCTACTTAAAAATAGAGAAAATAGTTTCTGGGAGCTGTCAGAAATTTGGACTATACTATTTGAATATAGAACTACAGCTCTATCGATTTAATAAGTCTCCTTGATGAGATTCTAGGGAACTGCTGAGACTGTTGAAAAAATTGTCTGTACTCTTTGAACATTCCCAAATTAGTTTCCTGGACAAGATTCTGAGAAACAACAAGCACTGTCAAATATATGAAATAAATTTTCAAAGGCGCATCGGCGTTCATTTTTGTCTCCCGGTCTTTCTTCTTCTTCTTACTCTTTTTGTTCTTGTTTTTCTTCCTCTTTTTTGATGGCAATGTTGCCACATTGATACTAGTTGCAAGACCCAGCAAAGGCGCATCGGCGTTCATTTTTGTCTCCCGGTCTTTCTTCTTCTTCTTATTCTTTTTCTTCTTGTTTTTCTTCCTCTTTTTTGATGGCAATGTTGCCACATCGATACTAATTGCAAGTCCCTACATGCTATAAAATATTGCTTAAAATTTCGATTGAATTTTTACCTACGTTTTTGTCAACTTGTACCACATTGCGCAGCAGTTTTCACTGTTAACACCAGCAGCTGCATGCTAATGCATGATAGTGCAACCGAGCTGCTTTGCCGCATGTTGCTGAGGCTCCTCTTTTTTTGCATACGTCATATAAAACACCGCAACGTGATACTTTTTAAGCGCTGCCTGCCAAAGCATTTTGGCAAATAATGAAAAGTGGCAATATGGGCCACAGCTGCAGCTGAACAAGCGCACACAATTTGCCTGCAGGTGGCAAGTCTTTTTTTTCCTGTTCTTACGCTACAAAAGCAAAAAGCTGGCATTAGTTAATATTTAAAGTGTAGAATTTTTTTGGAATTTATGTTGCGTTTTCTACTTAATTTATGCAAATAATTTAAGGAATTTGTTCGCCACTTTGAAATGATTGAAGTTGCCAGCAGCAATACAATGCATAACATCACACCTACACATACTCATACTCGTAGTCACATGTATACTACGTGTTGAGCGGAAGCTTCATATTTAATTACGCAACGTAAGCACTTACGCGCACGCTAAATGCTCGTAAAATGTGATTTAATGGCTCAATGCTAAGCAGCAATGCCAACACTGCTCCAATAGCACATCACTTACTTAGGGGGGCAAAAGTATTAATGGAACTGCGCAGCGTTGCCACCCGACACTTTTGGCATTTTGGCCATCTTTCGATTTCAATTTACTTATATCCTATCTAAATTTATTTTTAAAGAAATAATACTTTAAACAAACTTTCACAGCAAAAAATTTAAAGTAGAGAGCATGAAAAAGTTGCCAGCTTTTAAGTAGAACAATTTTTACACAACTTTTATAAAAATTTATGTTTTCCAAAATACAAAATTTCAAAATTTGTTGTTGAATGTGTGAAGAAGTTGCCAGCTTTGAAATGGAAATTTTATAAAATTTTAGAAATTTAATTATGTACTTTAACTAAAAATGTGTGGCTGACCAAACTTTCTAATTTTTAGCTAAAAATTTCAGCACTTGCCTACCAATAATCAATATTATGCTTTTCGAATTATAGAAATATGTTTATTTCCTAAAGTTACTAGATATTAAATATTATACTTTAACTTGGCAAATTTTCCACAATTCTTTAAGAATACATTTTTATTGAACTATAATTACTCCGATATAAAATTTGAGCAACTAAGCCATTATTATTTCATTTTTCTTACATAATTTCGTTGAAAATTGAAGCAGTTTAAGCGCGCAATTACAAAAATATTAATTCAAATAGTTGCCAATTTATTTTAAAATATATTTCATTAATACAGAATTTATTACAAGCAGAAATTTTTAATAATATGTAAAGATTACACATAAAAATAGTATAAGCAAATTTTTCGTAGCTTGGCAACGCTGGCACCAGCTCAAAACAACATTAAGCGGAAACGGAAATTGTGCCAAATGAGTTCGTGCTTAAGCTTGAAACTTTTCCACACGTTGGCAAACAAAACACGGCAAGAAGAGCCAAGCCGAAAAACTATGGTAATGTCAATTCAAGAAAAGCAAAAACAAAACACAAGTGTTATGAGTGCAAAAGGAGTGTTGGGAGTGGAGAGCGGCAGGTAGAAGGCCAGCAGGGAGGTGCGAGTTTCTTATCAGTTGCACAAAATCTTTAAATACCTGCAAATAATGAAATGGGCAAAAACACAAGCCAACGCGCAAGGCCTGCATCCTATGTGTGTGTGAGGTTGTGTGTGTGTGCGCCAAGTAAACCGGAAGTTGGCAATAATAGCCGGCGCACAACAACAATCACATGCACGAAATGGCACTGCTGCTGCTCTCGACTTCGTTTGGCTTTTTTGTGCTTTCATGCTTTTGCATTATTTCTCGTTTGTTGGCATGTTGTTCTTGCTCCTGTGTATGTATATATATATATATGTGTGTGTGTGTGTGTGTGTGTGTTGGTTGCCACTACAACTGCAATGTTTATGTTTACTGTTATTCGGCTGAAAGCGTGCCATAAGTTGGTAATGGCGCGTTACGCAAGATGGCGTTGTTGATTGTGCCTGGTGCCTGTACATTGTGTTGTTGTTGTTGTTGCTTATATTTTGTTGTTATTATATTGCTGCGTTTGATATTTCGACTTTGGGCATTTAAGATGCGCCATTTTTGATAAGCATTGCTAAGCGTGCATAATGGCCAACACATAATGGCAGCAACAGCAAACGAGCAGAGGCGGCCTGGGAGGCTGCTCCAAGAAGGATCAAGCTTACTGGAAATAGCGCGCGAAAAGGAATTCAATTTTTTAAATGTTATATTTTGAACTTTTTTTATATAAGTAGGTAATGAAGGCTTTGTCGAGAAAGTTAGTAAAATTCATTTTTAAAATTGACAAAAAGCAAATCTCTCAAGAAAGCGAAAACTTCATAAAAAATGGCCAGAATGATGGCAAAGAAATGTGCTTGTCTTAAGTATACTCAAACCGTATTTCCAAAATTTGCTTACGCTTTTACTACTATTGGGTATATACATAACTAGATGGAGTAAGTCAGCTGATTTTTACAGACAGTGGATAATATTGACAGCCCTATTCAGGCATAGTGGAATAATATCAAGTGAACCAGATAGATTGTCATACCTTACAATTGTCAAAAAATGTTTTGATTTTCTTTTCTCCTTCTTCGTTATATGTCTTAACCCATCCGAGACATTAGTACAAAAAAGTTACTCAACATTTTTACGTACCAAACAATTTTTATTTTCAGTAATGAAAGTATTAATAACCGCACGTGTGTTACATTTTTTATAACAAATAGTGTTTATAAAACAATTTTTAATATTTTTTTATCACGTTTGAGTTTGTTATTAAGTTTATTTCGTTTGTGAATTCTGTTCAAATGTTTTATCCGAAAGTGCATGCGGCATGTAAAAAACAGTTTTTTGACATTGTTTGGTAATGCAATATCATTACACTTAGAAATTAAATTATCACATAAATTTTGAATACTATCAATTTCGTCCCCATTTTTGTCCATAAAAACTTTCTCTAATTTTTTAATTTTCTCTAAAAAGCTACTACTTGGCTTTTTCAAACCAGATCCTCCCACTTGATCAACCCAAGTCCACGTATTATCGCCTGATATTTCGTCAGTTAAATGTAACTTATTTATAATGTATCCTGATACCTACTCTAGCCCATCTTCGTGTAAACTATCAATATCTGTTGTTGATATTCGTCTTGAACAATTGAAACCCCACAAAGAGAGCAGCCATGAAGCATCTTCCGCAGATGCACCACGAGCTGAGGTTCATACTTACTTTTCACAGATGTTTTGATTTGAAGGCAATTGTTTTGAGGGAACCGCAAATGGTCCCAATCGCCTTTTCTTACTGCCTAAGATCTCCTTCTCCTCAAAATGGTTAGCGCAAACATGCGCTGAGGAAGAAAAGGTGATATTGCAGGCTCCTGACCATTTTCGTCGCAAATCTTCATCGTTAGGCACAGAAAACATCGGCATCTCTTTATCGTAAGTGCCTTTGCACCAATAACAACAGTTGGGCATTTTTCTTTTTTTCTTTTTACTTTTTTTTCAAACGCAAACTCAAACTCAAACTGAAAACGGGTTAATATTTTTGACAATTATCAGGTATGACAATAGAATGTCATTGCTATCTGGTTCACTTGATATTATTCCACTATGTATTCAGGCAATAGTCACAAAAGTCAAAAATTAATATATTTCATCTTTTTTCATTTTTTTTCTGTAATAACATATTTTTTCCCTATGAACAATTTCCAGTTCAATTGTAAATCAATCAATTCTCAGAGGTAGTTCTTCAGCTGTTAGAAGAGAATATGGCTAGAATTTTTACAAATTGTTTCTGTGCTAAAATGTTTACATGCTGCTATAATTTCTATATCAAAATGTTAAATTCTTCTAGACAATCTGAGAGCCCCCCTTTAAAAATATCTGCACACTTGCAAAAATATAAAACAGCAGAGGGGAGTGAGCCTGAAGGCAAGCGCCTGACATAAAATCGGGCATGGTCTTGATTGCTTGGGCGATGGCGCTTGAGGGTTGTCGGTAAGGGGCGGGGCGGTGCAGTTGGCTGCCAAGATTAAAGCCGCTGCATTGTTTTGTGAATTGAAGTAGGTTAAACGCTGCTCGGAAAACTTGCACAAAAGCCAAATTTTGCTGCGATTGTAATACAAGAGGGGGCGAAAGTGAGCAGGGTTTGGAGGGAGGAAGGTGTGATTTTATGTTTTGTAGTTGAATCTTGTTGAATAAATAAATGTTACTCAGTCTAATATAAATCTGGCATCAATATCTGTGCTACTCTTATGCTCGCTACTGTAACTGGCAGCAAACTCAAATACAGCTAACAGTTCTAATACATAGGAATATGTATAATATACTAAATATCGTAGCAACTCATATCATGTGTCAAAATTCTGCTGTCACTGTCAGTGCTCAAATGTCAATGTCAAAACGAATAATGTGCTTGACTTGAACTAACACACTGACACTTCGACAAAGCATTGCATATTTTTGCGAGCAGCATGCACTCACTCACACACACACACACACACTTTTGAAGTCTCCTAATTCTCTGGCTATATTACGCAAAAGCAAGAAAATCTTGCTCCAGTATAAATTGCATTTTGGGGCATGGTTCAAAAGCATAATGCCAAAAGTATATGTTTAGGCGCACTGGCAATAAATAACCAACCATTTCAATAAATACAATAGCATAAGACATTCTGCAAAACAAACACGCACACACACAAACACGCCAACACAATGCATTCACACACACAGACACATGCGCACGCATGCCAATTGCACATAAATATTGCTGCAGAATTTATCAAATGCCATCAAAATTCCAATTTGTCTCAAATGGCATTAGTGCTTTTATTAATTCACATTATGTGCATTATAGCAGCATGCTTTCAGGCGTAAGAACGCGTTGCCAACTCAAATTAACAGCAGAAATATCACAAGATTTTTCCAAAATTCTTAGTAGACATCGATATAGCTTGTGGCCCCACTCGAAGATCAGAATAAAAATTCTCTTGAAAATTCTCTCGAAACTATAAATTTTCTACAGCTGTCTTTCAAGTTCATCAATCATCATATTTTACTATTTCATTCAAATGTGCATTAGAATTTTTGTTCGAGTCGATAGAATTTTTCTTTAAAGTAATGCATATCCTTTCTGTCAGCTGTGCTTTCCTGCCATTAATTTTTTGTTAGAGCAATAAATTTTCCACCATTCAGACAAGAAAAGTTAAAGGCTGGCAGCACTGCCGCACACACACTCACACGCTTGCTTAATTAAGGGGGGTATGCGTGGGAAAGACAAATAGTGTTTATAAGCTGTATTTCTGACAAAAAGGACATGCCCCTACAATACAATAGTCTACAATAGTGTCTGCTGTGGTCAAGCAGTTGCATGTCTATTGTTTTTACTTTTTAAATAAATTATTACAAATGCGCCTGAGAAGCTGCTGCAATTTTTGTGCGCAGAGCCAGAGCAAAGCATCTGACAAATAGTGTAGCATGCCCTTAGGCGTTAGTGGTTACAATATATGACATAGTATGCTGCTCTGCAAGTTTGTGTGCGTGTATATGCTTATGAATATGAATATGTATGCATGTGTGCGTGAATGCTGCAACTCTTGTGACAAAGTGCCATGAAATAAATCAAATCAAATATTTTCATGCAAGTTATGCAAGGCATGTTGCATACTTTTGTGCGCTTTTGTAAAGCACACATATTTCACATGCCTCAACAAAATGAAACAAATTGTGTTTTTGCAAAAGGAAATTAATATTTGAAAAAAACTTTTTGTGTGTAAAAAATTGTAAAATTAAAATGAAAAATTTTTTCAGAGAAGTTTTTAAATGCAACATATACTTTATCAAAACTCCTGTACATAACCATTTACAAGCAAATACCCCTTAATACTACACCCTCTTCCTGTAGTTTTAAGTTTCCATATTAGCTCTAAATTTTAATTTAAGTTACTAAATATTACTACTACTACAACAACAAAAGTGTGCCAAGAAGAGGCATTAGAAAAAAGTATTAGTCTGTAAATAAAACTGGAAAAAATTGTTGGTGTAGCTTTTTTTAATGATTACCTTAAGCGTCACTTCCACACAATTAATTTTGCATTAATGTTCTATTCAAGCCATTTTTGCACTCTCTATGCTCTATCTCTTTCTACTTGCTTCTGCTACTGCTCTCTCTGGCCTTAACAGCTATTTGCAGAATGAGCTGATTCTAATTAAGTGCTTCCACGTCAATATGAAGAAATTAAATTGCCATTAAAAAAAAAGTTGCTGGCAAAAATGAGCGAAAATTGAAATGAAAAACGCATTGCATAATTTCAAGCGTAAAATGCTTCAAATCATGCCGCGACCGAGCAACTGTGGTGGCGGTCATGGCGAGTGCAGCGATAAGCAGCTGCGGTCTTTTTTGCCACTGTGCCCCTCTTCCCAATGCAACACTCCAACACACGCACACACACACACACATAGTTTAGCAGCATAATAGCGTAAACAGCAAAGGCAGCTCCATCTATCTGCTTAGTGGGTTGGAATCTGTGGGTGAGGCAACAGCGCCACGCGCTTCTAAGCAGGGGCAGTTGCAATTTTAGTTGAAATGGCACATTTTCACTCTATGCTGCCCCACTTCATGCTTCCAACTTCAGCTAGTTCCTACTCCTTGCTCTTCTAAAACGAAACTTGCCGCAATTTCCAATGCACCTAAAAGTATGCTATGCTTGCTAGCCAAATTGGCATGCGGCCAATGACCAGCAGCACAAAGGCGAAAGTGTTGAAGTGCGAGAAATGTGCAGTGCTTTGTTTTTTTTTTGCTGCAGCTGGCTGCACATTTTCGAAATTTCCAATTTCAAAGCTGCCGAAAGTTCTGGCAGATAGTTACGATATGGTTCAATTATTATAGAATATTAATTTGGTTATGCTCTGCAAATAAATAATAATAATACAATTTAAAAGTTTGCCGTAATTATGAAGCATAGATTTAGACGCTGAAATCGTAGTTTATGTGTGTGTGTGTGAGAGAGAGAGAGAGAGCCGTGTTTGAGTCTGTGACTCATTTTAATTTGATTGAATTTAGAAAGGCTATTGGCAAAAGCTCACGCTGCATGCGCACAGGTGCATGTAAATGTGCGTGTGTATGTGCATTTTGGCGGCTAATCAAAGCACCGCCGTAGGACTCAGCAGCCGGCGGCGCACCGGCGCACGCACCTGTCTGTCCGTCTGTTCGTCTGCTCCTACTATCACCTGCTAGCCCACTTTAAACGGCATTTTCCTACTGCTTTTAATATGCTACACTATTAGTGTGCTAGTGTGAGTGCATGTGCATTTGTTGTTGTTGTTGTGTGTTGCTGTTGTTGTTGTTGTTGTTGTATTTGTGTGGTTTTCAACCGCAACTACTGCCAAAAAGTAGTTGCCAATGGCCAATGACTCAATTGTAGGATTCGATTGTGCATGTAAGCTCGGTTAGTGCAATACACACACACACACACACACACACACATACATAGAAAAGCAGAAATATGTGTTTGTGTTTTTGTGTATGTGTGAGTTCGTGTTTGCGGCCTGCTCACGTCGTTGCCAATTGGTTTGTGCTGTCTAAATTAAGGTTAATCATACGTTAAGAGCAACGATAATTGGAGTCTTGCCAGGCAAATACAAAGTGTGTTAGCCTGAACACGTTGGAAAATTGGCATGGCAGTGGGCTCAATGATTACGAGCGAGAGAGAGTGAGATGGAGAGAATGAGTTCAACAGAGAGGCATAAGGTAGCTAACAATAACAAGATAATTTGTTAGGTCTTACCATGCTTATGAGGAATAAAAAAATGTAGCTTCTAGTTTTATATTGAGCACTTTTATTAGCGCTTATAGGCCAAGTTGCCAAAGTTTTGTAGACTTTATTACTTTAGATTTTGTAGACATTAGCACAGAACTTTAAACATTTTAAAATGAGTAAAAATGCAATTTCGTATTAATTGAGTTTTACAGTGCTTTGTAGCTTTTCAGGCTTTGTAGACTTTTTCACATTTCTGTGTAGACTTAGCCCGTAAAATGTGAACACTTTAAAATGAAGCAATTTAAAATATTTTACATAATGGAAAGATGCATTTTTTAGTGGCTATGCCAGTTTTCAGATATTGTAAACTTTTATAAAATACCTTTGTAGACTTAGGCAAAAATTAAACATTTAACTTACAAATATGAAGATTATTCAGTAAGAAAATTTCTCTCTAATATGCGCTCACTGAAGATTGAATGACCGTACAACTTTCTTGTAGAGTTTGTAGACTTGGCAATTCATAAAGTTTCGCTGTCTGATGCTTGTAATATTAAAAATGCTATTGCAATTCAGTTATTCTTTTTATTTAAAATTTTGCATATGATATGAACCTGTTTACCTTCCTTTTTTAAATTTCGCATACCATTTTGATTCTTTTTAATTTAAATTTCATTTGCTATATCATTTCCGCTAGATTTTTCGTTAAATTCATTGAGTTCTCATAAAATCATCATTTCATTCACTTTTGAAATTTGCATAAATTTTGAAACCATTTTCCACGATTTGAGTTGCACTCATACGGAATTAACTGCGATGCCTGTCCAGCTGCGCCGCCTCACTCTTCGTCACTCAAACGGCGTATTAATTTTTAATGTGTCTGTATTTGCGCGTCGTGTAGGTGCCAATTGAATTAATCTGCAGCCGCCAACAATCCGACGGACTTCCGACTTCATTGTTGCTGCATACCTTTACAACGCCACAGAACAACAACAACAACAAGGACAAAGCGCTCAACGCACTCAACTGTTGCCAAAAAACAACGCCTGGAAAAAGAAGCAAACGCAACAGGACGACTGCCAACGAAACGATTACGTACCCTGGCCACTTGAAAAATATATGCTGGAAAAAAATGCATATTAAAACCTCACGCCGTTTCGAGCATGTCAACGCAAGTACACAGCCAGACCCGACCAGACCAGACGAAGGGACAGACGCACACACGGACCGGCAGACAAACGCGCAAATGGACGCAAGTTGATTATGTTAAAAGCGCTCGTTCTGTCTGCGGCAGAACAACAACAACAAGTGCCGGCTTAATAACAATGGCGGCAGCCAAAACAAAATGAAATCATGTCAACAAACAGCGGGCAAGAGAGAACGCGAGAGTGAGTGAAAAAAGGTTGCATACATTTAGGCGAAAAGCGAAATTGTTTGTAGTCTGTCGCTCACATTTAGGCGCTAATTAATCAAATAACACCGCCTGACAGAGCAATTAATTGGAATTGGAAGTGGTAGTGCAAATTGGAGGAAGAGGAGAAATTTTTTCATAAAATCTGGTTCGGATAATAGGGGGAAAAATGTAGCAATATTCTCTGGAGTAATGAAACAAAAATATATTTGTTTGGTAACGATGCGGAAAGAAACGTTCATAGCCAGAAAGACAAAGAATTCCACATAAGGTTCACAAAAAAACCAGTGAAGCACGGAGGAGGCAGCTTAATGGTACGGGGCTGTTTTTCGTGGCAAGGTGTAGGTTCCTCTTATTTGCAGTTCCATACACAGAAACCTTGCTAGCAATCCTAAAGTGTAAATTTATGTTTACTAATCTTCTTCGAACAGTTCGCCATGATACTACATTTCCAATTTCGCTTGGAATTGTTCTGGATGACTTGAACGAGTCGCGTTAAGCTAATATAACGATATGGGGGTCAGTCACTGATTAAGTTATTTAGGTTATGCACGCGTTTCAATAAATTTTTCTGCTTTTAAAGCATTTATATTGAAATTTTCAGGCCATCCCATTAATCTGGCAATGATTTTGTAGGGTTTTCCAATGTCTCAGAGCTGACGAACAAGCCTTTTCTTCTCTGCTCTAAAGTGAACTCCATCACGCATCTAATAGTATTACTGCCCGGAAAAATCGAAAAAGTTATTAAGAATAATGGCGGAAATACAGAGTATTAAATGCGTTCTAACTAATTTAGTCAAAGAAAGGACAATAACTAACAAAATTTCATTATTTATTATGAAGTTTGTTGAGCACACCTATTATTCTGTCCAAGCGAAAATTCAGGTATTTTTTTAATAAATTTTTTTCAACCTTTTTGTTAGATTTTGTAAAGCTTTTTATTTTTTGTTATGACGCTGAAGTATGTCTATTTTGAAAACTAACTTAGTTTTTGAGGAATAATCTAAAATAAATGAAAGGCGAGGTTTTTGGGAAAAAAATATGCTCACACCTATTATTTTGTCCATGAGTGTATGTGTCACCAAATAACATTTTGAGAAATTGACATCCGAATTTTTTGGGCACAGTATACCCATTTTGGAGTATTGAAATAGTATAACTCTATATACTTTTGCCCACACTATTGATATAACAGTTACAAACGTAATTTGTTCTGAATGCGTTAACCAAAAATTCCTGCACTGCTACTGTCCACTGCACGAATTTACTGCATTTTACTAGCATCAAGTATCTCTCTGTGCCATTATTAGAGAGAATAAAGAGCATATATTTTACGAATTTTATTATTTCCCTAGCATATTTTCGTGCGCAACAAATGAAATTCAAATACAGTACAGCAAGAAAATTCAATTAAAATCGCGCGTTTTTCTAACGTAACGAAAAAGGAAAAATCGCAATTTTCGCCGCAATCCGGAAAATTTCAGGATTTTTCTGCTCTACGTAGTAGATTAAGGGGTTAAGGAATGCAGCGAAACGCATCCCGGCAATTTGCGACGCATTTCGGCGAAGACGTAATCCCCCGCCTTACGTAGTTTTTTGCACGCGTTTTTTGCCCATTTTTGTATGCAAAAATTTTGCCGTTATAATTTTGGGATTTTCGCATTTTTCGTTACGTCATTTCATCTGCATTACGTAGCAACGACCAGACGGGCAAGCAAAATGTGGAAATGAAATGGATTTTTAAACAGTTTTGTAAAATTTCCAAAGGCGGTTGCGAAAAAAACAAAACGTTGCGAAACTAACAACAACGCGTTCCAGCTCGGCTTCGCCTTGGTATTTTAATTGGCAATTAATTGGAATTGGAAGTGGTAGCGGTAGGAAGTGCACGTTGTAAACGGAAGTGTGGTATGTAGACACCTTTTTCCATGACTGTGCTTTGGCATTTGTGTGTGTATGGAGTGGGGAAGGAAAGGGAGTGATATAATTTGTGGTCACAAATTAAAGCACACAGCTGAACGCAATTGAATTGTAAGGAATTCTTAAGCTATGTGTACATATGCATATGATAAAAGAACTCAATCAAATAATTTTAAAAATTAGCTATATATATATATTCAAACAAATTACACATCTATTTTTATTTGAAATTTTTTACGTTTTAAAGAAATTATCACTTTCATTTTAATAAGAAACAACTTGTTAGCCGCACAATTTACAGCATTTAATTCTTAAAGCGTCGCGCGGCACCACGCGCCGCCGCTGCCGCGCCACGCCGAAAGCGCGAATGACTGCCCAACTGCTTGCCTGCGGCCAGCATCGCTGTCGAGCCCTGCACCTCGTCCTTCTCGGGCAAATGTGCCACATGCAAAATGTCCCAGAGCAATTTGCCATGCTCCTGTGAGTCGAGTAAGTCGCTTATTTCCGCCTGCCGGACAATAACAAAAAAAAAGAGAATTAGCAGAGCCTTTAAAGGGAGATGGGTCAACGCATATGCACCTGTGACTTCTGTAGCAGCTGCTTCATGCTGCCGCCATGCCGCAACAGCTTGTGTATGTTGCGCGTATTAACGCCCGGCAGACGCAGCAGAAAATCATAAATATTTGGATTGAACTTCAGCTCGTCATAGGCGCCGCCCGACTCGTCGCTGCCTACGGCGGCCGCCCGCTTTGCTTCGGGCTCGGCTTTGCCCAGTTTCAGCTCCTCGAAGAGTTTGGCGGTGGCATAGGGACTGGGCGACCAGATTAAGCGCAGCTTGGGAAAGTGCAGCGTCAGCAGCTGCAACTTCTGCACGATGTCCGCATTGGTGGAGCTGGTGTTCTGCGACAGCATGAATTTGCCCTGCAAATGGAAGGGCTTATTCTGATCGAACTCGATGAGCAGTATGGGCTTGGCGTAGTAGCGCTGCATCTGTATGCATTGATTGTAGAGGCGACCCGAGCTGAGCGAGCCAATGAGATCGGAAATGGATTTGCGCTCGACGCACACATCCGGCGTGAGTATGTAGTCGCCAATCTGTAAGCACATAATCGAGAAATAAAATATTCATAATTAGAGTGGCCAACATATTGCGACTCTTTACAGTTACTATATCATTTCCATATAATTCGAGGGCAGCAAGCACATAGGTACATCTCGAATTATGTAGAAATAGTTTAAAGTGTTGCTAGTGGGTCAGTGTTGTTGGCGCCCTACCGTGATGGTCACAGGCAGCACTTCAATGCCGCGCTTGTGTATGAGGCAGGGCAAATCCGAACGGAACTCGCGCATGTCCACTATAATGCGCGGTATCACCACGGCAGCTGCTGCACTCTCTGTGGGCTGTTGACCACCCGCCTTGCGAGTGGCCGCATTCGCCGTTTCCAATGCTGCACCAGCTTCGCGATACTCTTTGTATAATATGAAAGCCTCCTCGGTTTTGCCATCCTGATACTCCGGCACGACCATAGTCTGCAAGTGTATTAGAATGTAGGGCATTGTTAGGCTTAGCAATTAATGCAGACCGTCCTACACTTTTCGTTTGTATGATCAGCTCGAAGGCTTGCTTCTCGCGGCGCAAATTGGTCAGATAGGACTGCTCCTCCACGGTGCGCGCGTGTATGAGAAAGAACACCTTCATGCGATCTTTAGCCGCTCGACGCTGGCGCGCTTCGTACACCTCCAGCTGACGTATGGCACTCACATTGCAGTGATACATAATCACATACTGCGGATTAATCTCCTCAAGCTGGCGATCCAGCGCCATGGCGCCCTCACGTTCGGTTTTGAAGGTTTGCAGGCAGATGAGCGGCTGCTTAAGCGCTGCTACGGTGGCAGTAATGTCCAGCTGCTCCATCTTTAAAGTGAAAGCGTTGGTTTTGCAACACAAATTAAAGCAACAAGTTTGGGTGGATTTACTTACCTCAGGAAACGGTTCAAAAACCGAGGTTTCCAAAGCGCCGCTTTCATTCAACAGCGTCAAATCGCTATCGTCAAGCTGTGCCTGCGTCATGGTAAGCCTGTAGCTATCTTGCGCGTCCAACTGATCGACAGCATCAGCTGCTGTCAGCAGTTGTGTCAGCTCATCCATGGCCACAGCAGCATTATCTTGCTCAGTTTCTTCGCCTGCTGCAGCTGCTGTGTGCTTCGCCCTCGGCTGTTGACTTGGCTGCGTAGCGGCACGTTGAGTCAACGCCAATGTTGCTTCCAATTCTTTGGCATTTTGAATGCCCTCAAAGGTCTTGGCCAATTTGCCCACTGGAATTTGCTGTGACAACGCGGTGTAGAGCAGAAAGCGTTGGCCACCTTGCGTAAGAAATTGTTTCAGCTGATAACAAGTGCGCTTATCTTGGCATAAAATGAGCACTTTTGGTGGCTCCAAACTTTCTGGATTAGTGCGCTTCATATCGCCGGGTATTTCCACTTTGAGTATTTCCATTAAATGTGGCCATTTGGGACAGGCTTCTGGCTCAAATTCTGTTGCACAGAAACAATCTATTAATATATAGTTCTGAATATTGGCAAAAGCTGCTTACCATTTTGTCCATTGTAGACGCGCTCCTTGGCGAGCTTGAAAAGCTGCTCCGCCGCATCGAGCAGCGTCCAGCCAGAATTGCTGAGCGCATACTCTGTGGTGCGATAGCGTTTGGTTAAAGCATACGCGCTTACGGCATCATGGTACATAGTAGAGCTAAAATATATTAAAATTAATTTAGATTATAACGTGTAATTATCAAAATGCAGCAAAATCCAAGATAATAAAAATGCGCACATACATACATACATCATTAAATTTCGCAATATTTTCAAATCGGCGACAATAAGTTTCGTCTGTGAGTTAAGCTGATGCCAGATACAGTCCAGCTGCGCCTGCAGTATTTTGTGAAACTTCTTCGTGACACAGTTTTCCACCGTGATTTCCTCCAGGTCCACTGAGCGATTGATGCGTTTAATTTCACGCACCAAATAGTTCATTATATCCAGTATGTTCGCTTGTATGAGTGACATTTTTGGCGTCAGCGGTACATGCAATTCAATGGTTTGTGCTTCGTACGGTTTGAGCGAGGCCTGCACAACGGCATGGAAACGTGGCCATATGTAAAGCTGTTTAACGAACAAATTTCGCATGGTACGCTCTATATGTCCGTAGCCGAAGGTAAAGGCCTCGACGCTGTTGGAGAACGCCTTAATAAAGCCGGTCTTGTTGCGCTGTCTATAGAGGCGCAGGGCAAAAGCTTCCTGAGGCAGGAAATCTTTGTTTTAAACACTTTCTATAGCAAATTCTGAAATCTGTTGTATACCTGACAGGATTCCACAATGGTGTGTGCGCGCATAACCACAATGCCCGTAATTAATTCAATGGGTATGCGATTCTTGAGCAGATCCACCACCAAAATGCGCGTGGTTATGAACTGTATGCCGCCCTCCAGATAGACGCGCTCCCTGCGCAACGAAGTGAAATATTTAAAATTAGGATATAGTTGCCGAGAAATATTTACCTTTCCGTTGCTGTGTTGGCCACTTCATGCACATATTTACCGTCCAACTTGCTCTTATAGTGCTGCTCTTCCCAGTCGGAGCTGTTGATTACCAGCACCAAATTGGCCGCATCGCTGTAGGCCTTCAGAATGTGTAGCAGCACACGATCGTAGTGCAGGCCTCTGCAAGTAGGTACGTAAATAAAATGCTGCTGGACCAATTGTCCAAAGGCTGTGCTGTCCACTCACTTGGCGCACACGATCAGCCCATCCGCATATACCAGATCGAGAAACATTTGCCGCTCATAATCCAAAAGCACCACATCCTTGCGCATGAGGTACTCCTCCGCCGTCACTAAATTGCCCAGTTCCTCATTTTCAATTTGCTCTTGCTGCTGCTGTTTATGTTGCTCCTCCACTGTAAGCTGCTCCGCCGCGTCGTCCACAGCCGTTTGCTTCACTTCTGCTGCATTCTCTTTCTCCATTTCTTTTTCACACTCTGCTTCACTTTCGGCGGGCTCTTTTCTTGTTTCCATTTTGTTTATTTTTATGTTAATTTTAATCAAACGAATTGAACAATTTCAAATTTCACAAAGCATTGCAAAAATACGACAGCAGCAGAACAACAGCGGTGATCACAGTGCAGCTCAAACTGCAAACTAATTATAGTAATTGCAGCCCTGTGTACTAAACAATATTTTTGTCTGTACAACCACGCACAGACTATATCCAGACGTCCAACTGTCCGTCCAGGGAACAAAAATTTCCATTTTTTTAAACCTCCCTCGCACCGATAGCGTACGTACGTGTGATTCGCAATGTATTTTGTTTTTGTAATTCCTTACAGAGTTGCATTCACAAAAATTCCTTTGTTTACATTTCGGACCAACAACTGTCAAACCTCAAAAATTTGTTCGCAGTGGGTTGGGAATTCGATACAGCGGATAGCTCTAATCTTGCAACTGACGCTCCTATCTTACAATTGATAGGGCATACAAATTAATTGCACGACACGGCTATCGACTACAGATGTTTCCGAGTACCTGGTTCCCTCGCGACAAAACCAAGAAAATAAAATAATTAATGTACACAACAAATATCAGCACATATATTCAAACTGAAATAAGAATCAAATTGTTACAATTATACAAATTTGGACGAGTACTGATGGAATACTTATATCAAAAAACCGAATACCTGGCTACCCGTAACCAGATATGGAAAAAGTCTATCGTTCTTTTTGTGATTGAATTGGTGATATTTTAGCGCTAGTGAGAGAGTTGGATATCTGGTTCATCTGTGCGACCACGTGCCGGCAAATAAAAGAAGCAACTTCATTTGCCGTGAAAATTGTATACGATTGACTGTGGAAATAGTTTACAATAGTTTCGTAGGAAAAGTTATTTGTATTTAAGAGGAATTTGTGCAAAATGTCGGAAGCTGTATCAGCATTTGCGGCGTACAAAATTAATAGCTCAAAGAATGTAGGAAAAGGTAAAAAAGGAAACGCTGGAGGAACTGCGAAGGGCAATGCAAAAACGAAAGGTGCTGCCGCAGGTGCTAAAGGCAAAAACAGCACAACCGCTAAAGCAAAAGGTGCTGCAGCAGCGAAGGGAGCAAAGGGTGCGGCTGGCAAAGATAAACCCGGCAAGGGAGCCGCAGCAAACAAGACAGCCGTTAAGAATACCGCTAAGGCTACAACAACAGCAGCCAAGACCAAAGCAGCTAATTCGAAGCCAGCTCCCAAAAACAAAGCAGCTGGTGCGAAGCCAGCCGCCAAAAATGGCAAAGAAGGCGCTCCCAAAGGCAAGAAGTCGAATGGCATACATTCATCTGAGGTCGACCAGCTGGTAGAGCAACTGCTGGGCGACTCTGCTTCGAAAACCAAAAAACTAAGCAAAGAGGATCAAAAAAAGAAGCAGGAGCTAGAAGATTACTTAGTGCGACAATTAGAGAAAGAAGATGGTAAATACAGTAGTGAGGAAAGCGAGGAGGGAGATGATTACAGCACTGGAAGTGAAAGTGGCTCCGATGAATTCTCGGACGAGTTCACTTTGAACAGTACTGGCAGTTTTACAGATTGTAGCGACGAGAAAGAAGAATCCGATGAGACAGGCAGCGGCTTCGAAACAGAGAGTGCCAGCACTGATACTGAAGACATGCAAGCCAGTAAGGAGCCGAAGGTCAGCGCACGCAAGCGTAAAAGCAACGAAGGTGCCGGCACGCAGAAACAGCAAGATAAAGCAGCTGTCAACGGTAACAGTGCTGCCAAGAAAAGCAAACAGGCAGCTGAGGCCAAGCCCAGCTCCTCTCGCAAATCGCTGCCAGTAGCAAAAGTACAACCGGCTGAAATTCAACGGCGCTCGGTAGGCGCTAACTCTACTACGATTGAGGCGGCAGCGATCTCCAGCACACGCAATCTAGGCAATATTGCTTTGAAGCTGGAACCAGTCTCGCCACCTGCCAGCATTGTCAAAATGAACAGCATCAAAGAAGGCGAAAAAATGTTCCAATGGATGCTCAATCCCGTCACAATTAAGGATTTTTTTGCCAAATACTGGGAGCGCAGTGCTTGCTTGGTGAAGCGTGATCATGCGAATTATTACGCCAAGCTCATATCATTTGAGGCTATCGATCAAATGTTGCTCAAGAATCATGTGGAGTTCACCAAGAACATCGACATCACTTCCTACAAGAATGGTGAGTACCAGTGCCCATTTCCACTTGAAAATAAATTTAAATATAAATATTTGTTGTAGGAGTTCGTGAGACGCTTAACCCTGAGGGGCGTGCCATGCCACCCATCGTTTGGGACCACTACGGCCAGGGCTGCAGCATACGTCTACTGAATCCGCACACGTTCCTGCCCGAGCTGTGCACTATGAACACCACACTGCAGGAGTACTTCCACTGCATGGTCGGTACCAATGCCTATCTCACGCCGCCCAACAGCCAAGGCTTCGCCCCACACTACGACGACATCGAAGCCTTTGTGTTGCAAATCGAGGGACGCAAGCGCTGGAAGCTGTACTCGCCACGCACGCTAGCCGAAAATTTGCCACGCCTTTCCTCGCAGAACTTCACACAACAAGATATCGGCAAACCTATTCTGGAGGTGGTACTGGAACCTGGCGACGTGCTGTACTTCCCGCGCGGCACCATTCATCAGGCGAGCACCGAGCCCGGTCACCACTCGTTGCATATCACATTGAGCGTCTACCAGAAGCAGTCGTACGCCGACCTGTTCGAACGCTTAATACCGCTCATGCTGCAGCGTGCCATTGCCGACAATGTGGATATGCGTCGTGGCCTGCCGCTGTACACTTGGCGCAATGCGGGCATTGCCTTTAGCGACAGTGACACTAAGGAGCGCGCGGAGTTGGTACAGAAAGTGTCGCAGCTGTTGAATAAAAGTCTGCGCTCAGCGCCAGTGGCAGAGTTGATGGACGCTGCCGTGGATCAGTTGGCCAAGAAGTTCCAACACGAGGCACTGCCACCGGAAATTCTCTCCGCTGAACGTGTTCGCACTGTATTTGGCTCCCGCAGCCGTACTAATGAACGTGGCGAATGTGTGTGCGATTACGAGATTGACGAGCGTACCAATGTGCGCCTGTTGCGTGCCAACATCATGCGTCTGGTCAATGAGGAGGACAAGATACGTATATACTATTATTTGGACAACTCTAAAGAGTATTGCGAATATGAACCAAACTTCATGGAGGTGGATCCGGAACAGGCCGGCAGTGTCGAGGTGCTAATTAAATCGTATCCAGCATATGTGGGTGTCGCACAGTTGCCCTTGCCCAGTGATAAGCGCAAAGTCGAGTTGGCTACAGCCTTGTGGGAGCGCGGTCTGCTCATGATGGAGCGACCATTTAAATAAAATCTTTGTAATTGCACCTAGTGCTAAGTAGTTTGTAAGAGCTCTTTGCTATTGCTATTTTTATACAATAAGTCAGAGTGTAAGCTTTGTATGTCGTTTTTGTGATTTACGCTCATCACTCGAAGCGCAAAAACTGGAGTTTTGCACTCTACGAGTGGTGATGCGTAAAAATGTGCTTTGCCAAAAAAAGTTGCAATTTACTTTTGAATATGAATATGTTACATTTTATGTTTGATTAAAAGATGTTACGATTTATGTTTGAATTTAAACAAATTATGTTTGATTAAAAAATGTTAAAATTTATGTTTGAATTAAAAAAATTTTGAATTTAGTTTGATAAAAAATATGTTTTAATATTATATTTTCTCAACATGGAAACTGAACACATCACATTTAACCATAACAGCCTAACTCGAGTTAGGACAAAATTGAGTTTTTAATGCCATCGTATTCAGCGTGTCTTAATCTATATGCTATGAAATTTTCATATTTGAATCTTTTTTTTATATCTTTTACATACTGCAGTGAGAATTTGGAACTAAACTGCGCTCCTGAAAAAAATTAAAACCATACTGAAATGTGTATTTCTTTGATGTACATAGTTTAAATTTTGATTTCCTCCAACAGCTGAACAGTTTGGTGTGCACTGCACCTTAAGTACAGAACGCATTAATTTCAATGCACATATGGCAGAACAGCTGCTTTGTACGTTTTTCTTTCTTACGTTACGTTGTTTGTAGACTTGTGCAGCAATCTTTTCCAGAAATTTTACAATTTTTCCATATATTTCCGCAAAAACTCAGAATGCGTCTAACAAATACACTCTTCAAGAAGGTGAAAAGCAAGTAAGCAACATTTGGATGCAACTATTTGCATGCTGGCTTAATTGACAATGTGCCGCTTGCATTTCCAGGCGCTTGATGGTCATGGTTGAGAGTGTCGTCAGTGGGCATACTTACAATGTCATACGTGATCGCCTGGCGGAGAAGGTTGAAGTGATACGCTTCGATCCATTCAGTAAGTGGCTTTTTTTATATAATTTTGAAAGATCAGATGAATTTCTAATTCTGAAATACTCTGTTAACTTGCAGTTCAAAAGGAAAGCCTCTACCGCGAGAAAAAGAAAATACGCAGCGCCTAAATAATTTCGTTTAAAGAAATATTTAATAAAAATTGTTAATAAATTAATGCAAAAAGGCTAAAAATGTTGAGGTACGTGAAGCAACACTATAGGCGAATAATGGTAGGTACATCGGAGAGAATCTTCAGTGAAGAAAACTAATGAAAGAGGTTTAAAGAAATGGTAAATCTTTAAGAATTAGTAGAAAAA
The DNA here is from genome assembly GCA_963457695.1 of Neria commutata. NCBI lineage: Eukaryota > Metazoa > Arthropoda > Insecta > Diptera > Micropezidae > Neria > Neria commutata. The sequence goes on from OY735249.1 coordinate 2,550,852, forward strand.
AGCATGCTCAAGTGGAAAGTTGGGCGGGAAGTGAGCAGGCCCGCAAAAAGCAATGTTCACGTTTAGCTGAATCTAGAAAAGCTGTGCCGGCATTTGAAAGGCAAGGAGATAGCGCTGCCACCAATCTGCACAAGTTATTGAAATCCATTAACGGAATAGCTTTGCTGAACGGGTAGGTTGCAACACTGCGGATAGTAAAGCAAATTTGATTTCAAGCAAGGCAAACTTAAGCTATTACACTGCGGTCATGTTTCATTGTTATTGTCTGTTCCAGCGCTCCCTGCAATTAACCTCAAAATCCATAACAGTCTAAATCCAATTAGCATGCGTTAGCAAAACCGCACAAATTCAATTAAGCAAATTAGTCGAAATTATGTAAATCTACACCAAGTGAAAGCTATGTGCAAAGACCACACAAGAATAGCCTGTAACAAATTTCTAACCAACCGAGCTACAAGCCAAGTCCATGGAAGCCTTTGCAATGTATCAACTAAAAATACAACAATTAAAGCAATTGCAGACGACAGAATGTACAAATAGCAAATAAGTTGCACACAATACCAGCATGCATATATAATAATGTGTTTTTGTACGTGTTCCATTTGTCAGGTAGCATTTCGGGCTTGTACATACACTTCCGCTGTATTTGCTACTTACACGGCGAAATGACATGTATGCCCAGAAACGATGTGTAATGTAATGCAACTGTAGCGTCAAATTCCGCTCATGGAACAACGGAAACGGAAATGGCCGCATAACAACAAAAACAAGCACATCGATTTTGAGTTGAACTTGAGTCGATGCATGAACCGCTGTGATTTTGCAGCAAATCCAATTTGTTTTGGATTGCAAGTGACAACAACAACATGTAAAATTAGTAAATGACCTATGCGTGTCACGTGGCGTATGAGTGCCCTGCAATTGCCGGCAACATAATATTCAAGCACAACGAAATGTCAAGAGAATCTGTGTGTTCATAATTCTGAATTTTTTTAAAGTAAAGTAATAATGCTGAAATTGAATTAGAACTTTCTTAACTTAATGTTATATTTATGAAAAACATTCAATATTTTCTTAAATTGAATTTTTTCGTTTTCTCAAAATTAAACCGAAAATGCTGAAAATTTAATTTTTTGTTTGAAAAATTTCATTTCATTTTGACAACGCTAAAGTTAGAATAAAAAAATATTCCCAACATCTTTTGCCAATTTTTCGAAACTCAAATTACTACCTTTTTAGTTGTTCCTTTTTTTTTCCTTTCCAAACTACTCCAAAGCAACTCTTACAGTTCGCACGTAGACTCGTCAAGTCGCCAGCGGCCTAAGCTTTGGCCAAAGCAACTCTCTTTTGCACTCTCCTTTGGGATAAGGCGCTGCTAATGCTCTGCTCTCAAAAGCAGAAAAAAAAGAAATTGTTGAATAAACACCTCAAAGCAAAACAGACAACATTTTAGCGAAAAAAAGAAGTAAACGAAATTCACCATTCATAAAAATTCGATTAATGAAGTGAGAGCGAGTAAAAGCACAAGACTGCAGGCACCACAAGCAAAATATGACTTCAGGTTTTGTTATGAAGGCGACGATAGTTGGCAGCTGTGTAATTAAAAGAGGAGGGGGTGTTGGCAAAAACTATGCATGTCTATTTTTAGCAGCTGCTTGAAAATTAGTCTGCCTTAATGGCAACTTGCGTTCAGTAGTCAGTTGGTGCCGTGGCTGGAGTGGCCTGGAGGCGCAACAAAAAATTTCGAACCAAGCTTTTCTCAACTTAATTTTTTTTAAATTTTATTTATTCATAAAAAACGTTTACACTTTTGTAGCTAAACTGCATATTCATTGACTTGACATGTGAGTCGGCAACGCTAGAGCTTTTTAGCTTAATGCCGGTATCACACTGCTTCCGATTCTTGTCGGCGACACGCTTCCGACTCTTGCTAATGCCTGTACCACACTGCTTCCGATATTTGTCGACGACTCATTGCTTCCGACTGTCGTCGACAAACGTCGGCGACTATAGTCGGTAGCACTATCACACTGCCGACGACAGTTAGCAAGAGTCGGAAGCGTGTCGCCGACAATTCAAGCACTGTTGCTCAAAGTATAAGCATAAAGCTATGCAACAGTTTTTTGAAATTGTGCTTTTGAGTCTTTTTTGACGATTTATAGACAGTTTAAATAAAATTTTGTTATTTAAATAATAATTTTCTAAATTTTTGTGGTTCCTCTTCTGTTTTTTCCCCTACCATACCACTCCAAGCTTCGCAGTTTAATCATTAACGCCTTAAGTCTGATGCTATTAGCTCAACCACAGCCAAAGTACGTCTTCCACATATACCTCCTTTAATCTTGCGCCTAAAAGTATGCCACACACAAGCACATACACAAGAAATGAATTGCGCAGCTTTTAAAGCTTTAGTTACCTAGGCAGTAATTAAAAACCTACTTACACAACAAAGAGGGAGCGTTGAAAGGCAGAAGCAGCAGTGCAGCGTAGTACAGCCGTAAACGTAATCGGAAACTGCTTGATGGGGAGGGGGCGGGATGGGCCTTGTGCTAAAGAAATTAATTAAATTTGAAGTTTAAACAAAATTTTATATATTTTTATTATTAGGAAAATATCAAAATAACAGCCGTTCCTTTCACGGCTCCATCTACCATTTCCTCCTTTTTTTTCCTCCTTAGCTATTTAGCTATGTACATATATGCTACACTTCCTCCCCTACACTTTTCTCCCTTACTGTTCATACCCTACTCATTCTCTGCTTTTGCCTTACTTCTTTGTTTTTACCTCTTCACTCCCTCCTCAGTTAACTATTTCTTCGCTCCTTCTGCGCTACTCCTTTTCTCCTTGCACTTCTCTGCTGCTGCTCATCCTCCTTCCGCTCTTCTACTTTCTCGCATTATTATTCTGTTTTAAGCTAACTCCTGAGATTCTTCAAATTCCAAATATGCTTGTGTAGTTGTTATTGTTATTGTTGTTAGTGCTGCTGTAAGCTGCAATTACCGCTGCCAAATGGCTTAAGTTCACAAATTAAATTAGCCGTCAAAGCAAGGCGAGACGTGCTTCCACCCTACGCTGTTCTGCCTCTGCTCCAGCCACTGTCCGCAACCACACCCCCGCAACATAGGCAAAACTGACAGCAAATGCGCTGCTTGTTGCTGTGTTGGTTGCTGTTGTTGTTGTAGCACAACTTGCATGGCCCTGAAGCGCTTTAAGGTCAATGTGAAGCAAACAATGGCTACCCCAAAAACAACAACAGCAACAAGCGTGTATCATGACATCTTAGCTTGCATTGTCGCGGCCACGGCTTAGCTGCCACTCATCACTTGTTGTTGTTGTTGTTATTTGCTGCCGTCATTGTTGCTTGAGTCGTTATGGTTGTTATTGTTGTTGCTGTACATTTTCCAGCCTAACTTACCTGCAGCAGCACGTTTTCCGTTGTCAAAGGGAAGCCACAAAATATTCACCACACACACTCACTAAACAGCAACAACAACAGCACGAGCACGCTACAGCGAGAGCGCGCCACTGCCGCTGGCTGCAAAAGCTCAACGACGCAGCTTTCCACCCACTTCATGCTGCTTAATTGCATGTGGCTTGGCCGCGAGTGCCAGACCCGACGAACGTTCAGTTTCCCATTCGCATTCGTTCAGAGCGGTCGCAACAACACGGAGCTCCCTCGAAGTGCTCGGGTCTTTTTAGTCAAAATACACGGGGCAACACTTTAAGGAGGGCCGCCGTCGCCGGAAGCTATCCCCCCCTCAGTGCAGCAGATAGCAAATTATTTTGGAAAAATTATCGGCGCAACGAATTTCCGTATATTGTGGCGTGCTCGCTTGACGGTGCGTGTGAAAATTATGTTAATTGCAGTGCAAAAGCCAACGAAAAAAGGTGTCTTGCTAGTGAAAAAGCAAAAGGATTCGAAGCACACTTGCAGGCGCAGTACAAAAAGGATGCGAGCAGCTGCAGCAGCGAGCGAGCGAAGTAGTGCTTGCGCTCTCTCTCTCGCTCGCTTTGCAGCAGCAATAATACGCTCCACGCTTCGGGCGCGCCAGCCACCTCATGGCGTTTGCTGCTCCTCAGCGTGCATATTTGCATAATTTTAGGCGCGTGCCTACAACTCGACTACATGCGCTTGTTTGAGTTGTTGTTTTTGCTTGTGTTCAATGCACTAAATTTTGCATGCGTGTTGATTTTACATGAAATTCGCCACACTTGGAATTGCCAAATTTTAGTTGTTTTTCAGCGCAGTGCGCCAAAAAGTATGCACTGCCTGTCGCCACATTTCGTCTGCTCGCTGCTGGCCGCTGGCATTTTTACGGCTTAATTAAAGGCGTGCGTGCACAGCCTGTGTCTTATTTTGATTACATAAAACTTGTGCGGCAGACACATGCAGAGAGGCGTGCGAGCGGAACAGGTGTGTGTGTGGACGACGGGCGGCCTGAGCAGGATTCAGCTGAATTTCGTAGCAATTTTTTGGGCTATAAAACATTTATTAGAATAATGATTGGTTAAGGGATACTGGCAGCGCGGCCGGAAGGACTTATTGTGACAGTTCTGCATGTACATATTTACAGATCCTTTGTGCCCAAGTGGAGGCACTAAATAAGTGCGCCTAAATATTGAAAGAATCAAAATTAATCATAATCATAATATAAGCAAAATAACAAATAAAAGCAAGCAATAAAACAAAGTTAAACGTTGGAATATTAGACGTGTTCTAGTGCCACTTCGTTGTGAGTTAGCCTAAAAATATGCCAGCAAAAATATTGCCAATTTATGAGCAATATCGTAAGAAGAACTTGTCAAATGTCCATGTAATTTTGCTCTTATAGATACAAAAAAAAGTAAGCTGATTAATCTTTAGATTTTTCAAAAAATTCTACAAACGTCGAATAACATAAAAATATGATTTTAAGCCATCTTTCAGACTTTATAATTTTTTTTCTAATGAAATTTGATTTGGAATTTCGAAGAGTTGACATTTCTGGCAGCTCATGGCTCAGGAAATTGTGCAATAATAATTTCATTTGATTCTTAAATAATTCTTTGTATTTGGAATAGAGAATTCCAAAAGAAAAATCAGCAAGTCTCTACCAAGCTTTAAATTGCCAATATATATTCAATTCTCAGCAATTACATACAAGTCCGCTGGCAATGGCATATCCTTACCTTGCCCTCAGATGGTCATGCTCCATGACGCGCAATTTCCTTATTATCGTTTTATTTGTGAGTCATTGTCCTTTGACAAGCACAAATAAGTGAACAAAGTGCCATGAGCTCAGAAATTGCCCGTATTCTGTAGTACGAGTATGCTGGTTGTTACGGCTTTACAGTCTTTAAGATGCTTTCGAGATAGTCTGAAAGGCATTGCCTTTAATCAATAGTGTCGAAATTCCATGCTACAGCCAAAGAAAAATTTATGAGTAAGTGTAGCTTGAGGGGTTTTTTCTGAGCGACAGGTTGACCCTAGACCCAGCGCAATGCTATTATATTCCAAGTTAGCTATATGATAGCTTTTCTAAGCATTTTCTAAGAGATTCGGCCTGAGAGCATATCATGAATTATTATTCAAGCGCATACTTTTAGGCGCCAATGTTAAAGGATCGTTTTCGATTTTGTCATATTGTCTAAAATTAGTTGAAAAAATGTTCTTGAAATTTTCAAATTTGTTCAGCAAATATTTTTCATACCGTTTAACAGATCGAAATTAAATACTTGATTTTTTAAACACGGAGAAGTTGGAAATCTTATTTTACATCAACATTTATTTTAATTTTTTGGGCAGCCCGAAGTTTATATTTTAGTTTGATCAGAATTTGAAGCAATTTCTCATCTATTATTTATTTGAAGACCGGCGCTTAGTTCAGACGATCTAGAGAGAGTTGCATGATAAATTATATATCATTTTAAAGATTTCGAGGTCTATTATTTGACAGACATGCTATTATTCTAAGAATGGGCTTTTCTAGACGGTTTAAAAATTGCACAATATTGAATGATACACCATTTTGAGAGTTTCACCATGAATTTTCAGGCATAAGTTCTCGAAGATTGTTTGAAAATGTTCTAAAATATTAGAGTTTTTAATTTCGAAAGATTTGTATTTGGTTATTTCCTTTCGAGATAAAGCCTGCTGAATAGATTTGGAAAACTTTGGCAACAATATTAAGAAAATTTTTCTTTAAATTTTATTTAGCTATGTCATAAGGCACACCCGATAATCGGGAGTTATTACTAGTATTTATTAATCAAGAAACATTTGTTTGCTGTTAATTTTCTTTCTTTAAATTATGGCATTTATAATTTCTCAGCAAAATGTTCAAATGTTATTTTTTTAATGTAACAATTCTTTTAGCAAATATTTATTTTAAAATAAAGTTTTTTGTTCCAAAAAATTTATTCACATTTAGCGTCAAAGAGAAAATACAACAATTCTGCTTGAAATTTATATTTCTCGCATTTCTACCAACATTTTTTCTTGCGTGTGCGCAGTTCTCCACACAATTACTTTCCTCTTCTTTCTGGCAGGCTTTTCTGGGATTTTCGCTTCTTTGTCAGTTTGTTTACAAAATGCTCATTCGCTTCGTTTAGGCTTAACATTTTTTTCTATAAATTTCATATTGCGCTCTGTAGCGAACTGAGCGCGCGCTCTCGCTCTCTCTCAAACAGCCAGAGGCAATACATGCTCGTTGTTGTTGCCTATTGCTGGCAGATATGATTGTGCAACAAAACAAATTAAAGGCAGCAACAACAAATAGCAACAATAAAAACAAATAACGTCAGGCGAAAAAAATAGAGCGGTTTTTCTTTGATACAAAATAAAATTATAAACGCCAGAAGGGTGGAAGGAAGGAAGGCGCGGCAAACGGCAGTTGAGGTGGAGCAGCAGAAGGCGGCAGAAGCGGGTCGTCAACCAACAGCAGCGCAGGCAGCCAAAGTAGTCGGGCTAATAAAATTCGCATTTGTTGTTTTTGCTATTTTTATTTATATTATTTTTTTGGTATTTACTTCAAACAATTTCAAGCCGCAAAGTTTTTCATTTTAAATTTTAGTGCCAGCCCATACATTTGATTTACGTGTGAAAAATTTGTAAAATTGTTGCTGAAAAAAAGTGATAAACAAAAATTTATTCCAAAAAGTGGTAAACAGAAATTGATCAGAAAAATAGTTTTGAAAAATTCAAAAATAAACAAGATTTTTGATTAAGAAAAGTGCTGTACAAAAAGTAGTGCCAAAGCTGTGCAGTCTACAACAACAAAAACAACAACAACAAAAAGTAGTGCAAAAGTAATTTGCACGCAAAACAGCAAAACAACAACAACAGTAAAATTTTGTTGAGAAAATTGCAAGCAGAAAATAACAAAAATTTTGAAGTGAAAAGTGAATTTTTATGCAGCGGCGTGTGAGTGAGCGACCACTTTGAAGCGCATTCCGGGCAATTAATGAACTGCAATTAAAGGTAGGTTTTTTTTTCCAAGTGGGAACTGGCTGCATGATTGCATCAAAACTGAAGCGAAGTGAAGTGGCTGCTGCGAAATGAAATTCGCTGTTTTTTGTGGTTCGATTGGGAGCAGCGACATGCTTTGGAGAAGGATCGGAGGCACTTGCTCTGTTTTCCAGCCAATGAAGTCTTGTAAAATGTTTGTTGGTAAATTGAATGAAGGCATTGGTGAAGGAATCGCTGGAGACATTAGTGCAAGAACTTTTAGAGAAATTGGTGGTTGATGAAGTTGGTAAAGTAGTTGGGTAAAAGAAACTGATGAAGTTGGTGAACAAATTGGCAGAAGATCGGTGCAGAGTGTTTATGAAGAAACGATGGAGAAAGGTGTGAACAAGTTTTTGGTAGAAATGGTCGAAAATTCGACAAAGAAGCCGATAGAGGACTTATTGCTGAAATGATCAAAGAATTATTGAAGCAATTGGAGTAGAGTTGACGCACAAATTGATAGACTACTCCTTCAATTAGGGAAAAGTTAGCTGAAGAAGTAGTGAATGAGCTGGGAGAGAAATTAAATAAGGACTTGTTGAAAAATTTGATAGTACAATATGTTAAGAAATCGATGAAGGAATTGATTGAGAATTAAGTGGAAGAATTAGTGATAAGATTGATGAGGTTATTAAAGAAATTGGTGAAGATTGTGATGAAATTCTAAGGCCGGTATCACACTGCTTACGATTCTTGTCGGCGACACGCTTCCGACTCTTGCTAATGCCTGTATCACACTGCTTACGATTTTTGTCGGCGACACATTGCTTCCGACTGTCGTCGACAAATAGTCGGCGACTACAGTCGTAGCACTATCACACTGCCGACGACAGTTAGCAAGAGTCGGAAGCGTGTCGCCGACAAGAATCGGAAGCAGTGTGATACCGGCATTAGAGAAATTAGTGGATAAGTGTGTTAAGGGACTTAGTGGGGGAGGGGATTGCAGGAAGATTTGGCAGATAATTTGGCTGATCAGTTGCTATAAGAAATTATGAGTGCATTTTGGTGGAGCTGATGAAAAGCTGGTGAAGAAGTTCGTGATAAAGCTGAGGGGGTAGCTTGTGGAGAAAGAGCTGAACAATGCAGCAATATGTGAAGAATTTCGTAAAGGAATTTGTGGATTTGGTGGATTTTGTAAAGCAATTGTTAGAGTAGTGAACAAGTTAGCTTAAGAATGGAAAAATAGATCGAGGCAAATGCAGAGAATCTAGTGAAGGAATTGTTGGAATAGTTGGTAGTGCAACTATTGTTGGTTGAAGAAGAGATGATATATTCATATGCTCGTGGACGATTTGCTTTAGATTGTAAACGAATTGATTGGGCGACGGGTACTAAAGTGCATTCTGGTCACAATAGGCGTTGACTAGAAGACTGCATCCCTACTCCAATTGCAATATAAACATTCTGGTGGACCATAATTAGTGTCAAAGCTTACAGAGCAATTAAGGAGTTTGGTTGAGCAGCTGTTGCTTTTGTTGGTATTACTTGTTGACATTTGCCAATTGTCAATCAAGCTTATCCGAAGCCGTGACTCACACACACATGCACTCACATAAACAACAGTTGTGTTGACAGTTTTGGTTTTCAGTTTATATTGTCTTTTTTATTTTTTTGTTGCTCATTTGTTGTCATTTTGGTTTTGTATACTTTGCATGTTTGTAAAAAGCATGTAAACTTTTGTTCTAACACTCGCAGAAAGACAGACAGATCCAGAGCTTCTCAGATAGCTCCTAGAGTCAGTTAAAGCGAGCTGTAAATATTTGTCATATGAACCGCTTTTATTGCTTTACTTTTAACTGCACTGAATATGCACTAAAAAGCAGAGCGTGAAATTAAGGAATAGGGAAAAGAAAGAAAAAACGAACAAAGCGAAAAGTAGCAAAGAGTAATTATAAATGCATATTAGGTAAATGCAACAAATATTGCATTATACATACATACATATTACTTATTCATAGAACAAAATCATGTAATATTCAAAAATTTCTTATATCTAATATCTAAATTTCCTATGAGAATTTGGAGGATTAACAAAATGTAAGAAAATATATGATTCATTATGAGAGAATTTGATGAAATAAAATTATTCAAGACATATGCATAAGTATTATGTCTGTATTTCTCTCTGGCAACTAGTACAAACTGCTAATTGTGCTATTAAGCAACTAGAATGGGCCATAATAAGCAGCTTAAGGATTTCAAGAATTTCAAACACTCAGCGGGCCTTATTTCCCAGTAGTGTCGTTGTAATTGCAGCTGGTAGAACCAAAATTTCATAAATAATTATAGTTCATTAAAATGCAATCAGCTACTAACATACCAAAAATTTGCTTTAGATATCGACTGAGGCATTAGAGGCCATTTTAACTTAAACCAACAAAGAAAAAGTAAAGGAAATCGTTCGAATCTAATATTAAAAAGTTAATTGTATACATTTGAAGGTGACATATAATCAGAAATAATTGAATATAGTAGCATAGAAATTTGAAAGTTTCTTGCATATAGTAGCAGCAATAATTCTAAGAAGTTTTATTAGTGATAAAAATTATAAATTGAATCTGAAACTTACAGTTCTATTCTAACGACACTTACTAAAGTAATAACTTTGACTTTTTTTTCAATTCAATTTAAATTTTTAATTATGAATATGCTGAAGTAAGATTGTGAGAAAGAAGAGATTTCAAAGAGTTCCACCAACATTTTGATAAACCTCCAGCAAGCCCTTGGGCGCCCAGAATTTTAAAATTAAGTTTCAATTGGCCCCACAGCCCGAAGCTTAGGCGTAGCTTTCTCGCCTGTCTAATTTGTAGGTCCCATTAACTTGTGCTTAAAATAGAGCGTGCACGCAAAAGTTAATGGGACCTACAAATTTATGCTAAAGCCGTATCCGAACAAGATTGAGCCGTTTTTATCATGGCAAAGAATATGGCTGTAGAGTTGCCGATTCTTCGCGAGAAATAATTTGAAAACAAATTCTTCTTCTTTTTCGATATTATGTCTGTCAGAAACTGAAGCTGCGATGCCTCGAAGCAGACAGCGAGCACACATGCACTGAGTCACTAACGATTTTTAGATTCCACCATGAGTCTGATATCTGAAACTCCGTCTGGAAGCACGTTCTAATATAAACTCTGAAAAGTTTTGTAAGTGCAATTGCAGCCGACTGCATTTCTCTCTCTTTAAATATAGAGAATGCTGAATGTCGGCTAACGCAATGCCCACTTATGCCATGCCATGACGTATCGATCTGAAACGCTTTTCGTTTGCAATTTACTTTTCTTTTTTTTTCCTCAAGCCATTTTTCCATACGAGCGCGAGAAATTGCATTAATGCGTTTTTTCATTGCTTGCTTTTTGTATTGCGTTTTGTTTTGTTTCTGGTTTCTTCGTGCCTGGCAATAAATTGGCCAATTTTTCGCTTGCTCCATTTTCGCGCTCGTTCTCTCGCCGCTGGCATTGCTCATTTCCACATGGTATTGACTTATATTTTTGACGTTTGACTTTGACAGTTTGAGTGCTTTTAGCGGAATGGTAGCTACTTTTAGGCAGGCCATAAAAATAGTGCGAACTCTTGGCACTTTTCGCTGTTAATTGCATTTTTTTGGGGGGCTAAAAGCAAGTTTATAGCACGTTAAGTTAAAAATTCAAATCACTTGCCATTTAAGTGAAAACAATAAAGAAACAATTTAAAATACAAAGCATGTGCATACATACTACAGCTAATTCAATACAATATAACAAGAACAAATTTTTATAAAATTTTTCCATTTTTGTGCTTTATTTTAGTTCTTCTACACGCCAGCCGGTTTAATTAATTAAATTAATTAAAAAAGCAAAATAACAGTCACATTTTTTTTAATCTCCAATTTCTGTCAAACTATGGTCAATATTTAAATAGCCGGCAACCAATTTTCGTAGTATTTCAGCTGATAAGCCGAAAGTGATAAGGCTGAAAGTAAAACTGGCGAAAAAATTTTGTTCAACAAAAAACTTTGCTATGACGACAGTATCTGCAATTCGTAATAAAAAAAAGCCGGCAGCATGAGTCAGCTTGCTTGAGATTTAGCTGGTGCAGCTGAGAGTGACGGTCTCGATCAGGTTACTAAGCTGAATCTTATAAAGTGATTGTTTAGAGCAGGAGTGGCCAACCCAAATGATCTCGCGGGCCGCATATATGGAAAATGTCCTAAAATGGCCGAAATAAATGTTCAAGGCAAGGCGCGGGTTAGCCACTCCTGATTTAGAGCAACAACATATGATTTCGCCGATGAAAAATTCTGCTCAAGGGAAGCTTGTTAAAATCGACTGTGCCAGTTTTTTGCCAATAAGAACGAGAGTTTCTATGAGAGAGGCAGAATGGAATTACCTTCAAAATGGCAACAAGTTAACGAACAAAACGGTGCATATTTGACCCAAGTCTGATCATTTTAACTATACTAAGTAAAGCCTTCAATTTCATACAAAATTAACGGATTTCTTCTTCCTCCATGATAAAGGCACAATTTGCCAATAGTGAGTTAAAGCTCAGAATCAAATAATGAAGGTATATGTTTTTATCAAGTTGGAATGGCTCGGGAGTCGGGAATGCTACTGCACAGTTGAGGTCGCTTTGTCGATGATGCATCTTTAATTGGGCGAATAGCTATGGAAAAGAAAGTTTTTCTGCGTGCCAATAAATTTTCGAATGACAAGCAACAGAAGCCACCTAAAAGCAATACCATCGACTCAAACTACAGCCGCAACTATTTCCAACTGACAATCGGTGAACTCTTCAGACAACGAATTTTCTTTTGCATTTTGTTCTGCTCTCAGCTAACAAAAGCTCAATTATATTTAATGGACTACTACGCTCCACACTTGCACAACATTTTAACCCTTTTTATATGCACTCACACAGCTACATGGCCTCCGAATCCGCTCTGTGGCACTTCTGGTGCCACGCTTGCATTTTTAAAATCACTTTTCGTCATTGTTCAAATCAAAAATGAGCTTGCAGTTATATTAAACCCTTGTTGGAATCGCTTTGAGAAGGTCAGCGGGTCAAGTGTACATAAGTTTGCCTTGCCAGCGATGCAGCCAGCCAGTCAGCAGCCGCAGCGACAAGGCAGTGCGTATAAAAGGATTTCGCTGGCGGCTTACGAAAGTGCTTGGGCACAGTCTTGAGACACTCATGAAGCAGACAGACAGATAGATGAAAAGACCGACGTTGAGGTTGCCGATATCAAAGTTTTCCAATTCAATTTAAAATGTCCGAGTTGTATTCTGGCTTGGGTACACTTTTGTTGTTTTTGTTGTTGGAGAAGTGTATCGCTACGCAGCGAAATTGGCATGCAAATTGAAAAGAAAGTAAAATAAGCAAGCGAAAGTTGTGTCATGGAAAGGAGCAAGTGATGCTGAAGTTAGTTCGTAACCTCAAAAGTTTAAAAGAACTAAAAGAAAGTTGTATTAAAATACCACTATCAATAAATTGACAAACTGCTCAGCAGCCAATATATACAATATATTTAGCATAATAATGGTTTTGACTTGTGAGACGGCAATGCTAGATTTTTTTACAGAAAATCATAAAAATATTGTTGAATAGTTTGGGGCTTTAGCTGTGCGTATAAGCCTAAAAGCTGAAGAAACTGTTGCTTAGTTTCAGACTTTACTTTTTATCGTTACATACTTGCATAGCGCGATAATCAATAGAACATGCCTAAAACTATGCAACCATTTTTACAGCTGCAACTTTTGCGTAAAGAGCGAAGGAATATTCAGTTTCGGCTTCGTCCTAGAGAAGAATTATTCCTCAGCAGCTCTTGCCAAATATCTATATTCGGCCAGTTTTTGCTTCTGAGCCTAAAACTATGCAAGTTTTATCCGCTTTTTAAGTTTGAGTCCATCTTCATCAGTAGATCGTCTTCGTCTATGGTAAAAACTGGATATCCGATCCCTCATTGCTTTTGAGTGCTGTCTTTCTTATAAATATAAGCTTAAAAATATGCAACCGTTTTTTCAGTTTCTTTCTTTTGAGTCATATTCCATTTTCGACGGGTTATTGCTAGATATGAAATTAATTAATGAGCTGTTCATATCAAGCAAATATATTTTAGCTAAGACTAACACATCAATAATTGCTATGATGCTTTTGACATATTGCTGATATATTAGAGCAACAGCAAGCAATGCTTAGCAACTTGCAATGAAATATTCCCAGAGCTGAGCTTCAGCCAAGTAAACCTAGTATTGCTTATAAATTGCAACTAAATATTAGCCATAATGGACAAGAGCATTTGTATCTGAAATAAGTACATCATAATATGCTGATATGCTGTGCGCTCTTTTCACTCGTCTTTCCCCTCACTTGTCGTTGAGTGATTGTCGCATCAAAGCATGCTTTCCATAAAGTTTATCAATCTATTGGCGATATATCAAAGTGATGACATGCCGTGTAGAGATCGGGCACTTATTTGCTCATCGCAATAAATACAAATTGTGCGCCAACAGCCGGCAGAGACATTTATCAAATAGCGCGCAATGTGTATTACTTTTTACACTGTGCAACAATAGAAATGCAATAGGCGAAATCTATGATTTTATTTTACTCAATGCGTCATTTTCAGATTTAATATATTTGAAATGTTGCTTGTTTTTTAATGAAAAAAGCAGGCAATCGAACTTCTTAGAATTTTTGTAAGAAAATTTTTATGAAGAATTTTTGTGACAGTATTTACATAGCTTAGTATATAACTTATAACTTCAGCTGTTTAATACTTTCAGAAAAAGCCATTTTCTTTGTTGCTCACATGAAAAGCATTTTATGGCAGAGAGAGAGAGAGAGAATATTGAATATAGCTGCTAATTTTTATAAAATTTTTGTGAGCACTTTGGAAAAATCTACTTTGTGCAACAGTGTCAACGACATCAGCAAAATTGGCACAATTTTCATTTTTTTCCCAACATAAACCAATAAGCAATTTTATCTGCGTTATTGCAAGCTTTCTTACAACTCGCTCGACTGCTGCCGCTCCCCTCTCTCTCTGCGGCCACATTCGAGCGTTGCTGCGGCACGTTGACGACGACGTAATGGCTATACGGTACGTACGATACGCAACAAAATGAATATCAAATTACTCATTATTTGCCAAAATGACGACACCAGCGACGGCGACGGCGCGGCAGGTGGCAGGCAGCAGGTACCAAGCTGAAGGCCGGCTTGGCCGGAGTGAGGAGGTGCTTGGCGCTGGACGCGACTGACGTACGGCGACGTGCATAAAGCGACTCGGGTTACTATGCTCACAGGGGACGCGTAGTTTTAATGGGCAGCGGACTGTATGGAATGACTTCCGTGTTGACGGAAACAGCTTGGAACTATGGAAAAATTCGATATGAGCGTGAAGCCAATAGCGGGGAAAGTGTAGTGGAGGCGGGGTTGAGTGGAGTGGCGGAAATTTCCGCAGTTACAACAAAGTGCATGGAAATATGAAACTTTTAATGAATATTTAGCTACGGCTGCTCGACTTAATTCTATATGAATTTATTATTCGCTGTCATGCATAATTTTAAGCTACATAATTTTTTAGACAAAATTCGAAATCTAATTAAGTTTTAATCTTATCTAATTTTATGCTAAGCTGAAGAAGAGGCAGTGCAAAAGCCAGAAACTTCGAAAAATATCTTCTTAAAAAACTAGCATATTTATGAAAAAATCTTTTATGTTGGTGGAAGATGAGAGTTGGTTGAAGTCTACATATATATTGAAATTTTTTGTATGTTATGGAATGGGTAAATTTGCTAATAATAGAGAAACAAAGGTTTATAAAAAATTGTTTAAAGGAAGTTTTTAAAATTCTGTAATTGCTAACTTTTGCTCATGATATGCTGATGCATCTTAATTTAAATGCATATAAAGAAATTTTTCCATTTTGCAAACAATAAAATTGCGCAATATTTTAAAAAACTTTTGCCTAATTCCGCATAAATTGCTAGCCAACTGTAAATTAGAAATTTAAGCAAGATTTATGCAAGAACACAATTGCAAGCGCTTATTAACGCTTTATGGCGCTCGAATTTAGGCAATGTCTTGGCAGACGAAAAATTTAAGTGCCTATTACTAGGCGCAGGGGAATTGTACCTCACATTTGTAATACAAGATTTTGTACTTGGCTGCGGCTGCTTCACGCCAGCGACGCAGAGTACATTGAACTTTATCTCTTAGAACGTTTTCAAATGCTACACGCACTAATTTTCTCCTCGAAAGCTCATGTTTATGGCATAAAAATAGGCGCAGTGCAGTCACTCTGAGGTTCCATGTCCAACAGCAAAGATTATGCGTTTGTTATATATAATCTTTGATAATTTGATGCTCCTACGCTTCCTTAGACATTTACATATCTACTGAAGCGAATTTTTATTGCATCATTATAGGCATTTTAGCTACACGAATGCTTCTGTTTGATAGTTGTTTACTTCCTTATTGTTTATATTGACAAACAACTAGACACTGAATTCTTTTAGCTCAATTCTGATTTGGGAAATTTTTCTGCACTTTAATTTCTCAACAATTTTGTTGCATATTTTTTGGCGCAACAACTTCTGCCAAGAAAGCCACTTGACATGCTTTCTTGCTTTTTGGCTGCTTAAAAATAGTTTTGCTTTCAATTGAGCTATTTTTGCGCCACTTCCACTTCTTATCCCTAAATTTTGTACAATATTTTGTAGCATACATTTGGGCGCTGATGTCCATTATTTCACTGTCTATTGCACAAATGTATCCCGTTGTTTTTTGCCCTTCTTTTGCTGTGCTTCTTTTCATTAAAGCTCATCGCTCATCAGCTTGCCAGAGTGCATTGAACTTTTAGGCGCACAGCTGCCATTTTCACGCTGCCATTTCTTTTTTGTCAATTACGCTCGGCCTGCTGTGCCATGCTGTCTAATGAACTGTGTCACTGCCAGCCACACGCTCATCACTCACCCCTCGTCACCACCTTGGCGTTGGCCCTGCTCAACGCTTGTTGTTGCTCTTATTCAAATGCATTAATCCTTTTTTAATAATTCATAAATGTGAGCAAATGAGTGGCAGCACAATGCGCTCAGCTGTACAAAACCAAAGCTACCGAAATTATTTCAACATAAGCAGGAACAACAATTGGGAAAAAAAGGAGGTGGGAAGGCAAAAAGGAACGCCTCTCGCATTTTATATGCGCTTGGGCACTCACGGTACTCTCCCTAATGGGCCACACATACTACATATAAACTACAGTCGGCACTTATGCATTTGCAAACATTAACAGCACACATGAACACATACACACTCACATGATAAATATGTTACTCACGCGGGAGCAAAGGTTCTGCCAGCCAGCAGCAGGTATTTATTTCACTACCGTCTGCTTGCATGCTTTTGGCATAAGTGCTCGTATATGTGTTGTGTTTATGCATGCGTATGTGTGTGTATGTGTGTGAGTGTGTGTGTGTGTGTGTGATTGGTTAACATGTATAGCATGCAAAACGTGAGTTTATTATTTAATGAACAATTGTTGCCTTCCTTTTTGGTTACTTTATGACCTTTATTATTGCTTGCTTATGCTTTGATATTTCCACTTCCAGTTCATTTTCAGCGTAGCCGTATTTTTCACGGCTTATGCGCTTACGGGATCTTAGTTGGCATTTTCGAAATTACATTTGGCAATAAACATTGCACGCTTTATGCTTTATAATACACATTAAAATGTTGTTCAACATGCAATTCATAAGCGTTGCGCTGTAGCGCCTGAAAGCAGGCATTGCGTGCTAACTAAGGCACGCTTTATGGTTTAAGGGTGTGAGCAGGACTGGCTGAGAAAAATATGGCGGCTAGAAGTATTAGCTAAAATTCCAATTAACAAACATTTTCATATTATGAAGCATGCTTTCAGGCGATTGACAAAAAGTTGCCAATTCCTATTTTTATCTTTAGTTAAGCATATGCTGCTAATATAAGCACCAAAAGTGTATTTGTTAAATATGTTAAAAAAGCAAAGAAAAATGTAAAATATAGTGCCAACTTTTAGGCGCTATACAATACACTTTACAGCAACACATCTTGTTAGTATGAAAATATTTACTAAGTTTTTAACAATTATGTACTTGAAAGAAGTTAAACATGTTTTTCTGCATACAGTGCCTAATTTTAGCCACTGAAACCATGCAAATATGAAAGAAAGCTACCTTAAGCAGTAATTATATCAAATAATAAGTGCTCCTTTCCTTCAGTGTTCTGAGACTGAACTGCAATAGGATTCAGCAATGAGCTGTAGATCCCTAAAAGGGAGCAGAGTTGCGGTAGTCCCGAAGAGTCTGTCTGAAGATTTAAAGAGCAAATTTTCTCTGAATAACAACAAAATATATTTTATACTTACTGGCTCTTATTATTGTTCTTGTATTTTGTTGTTGCTCAGCGCAAATTTGCTCTTTTACCCTGCTGCCAGATCAGTTACCCTACTTCGTGAATACCACTAATCATGCTTTAGGTCGCAGTGCAATACTTTTCCAATTTGTTTATAATTATTATTAACTGCTGTCAAAAAGCAGTGCTTTTATATGAAAAAACCACTGCTTTTAAAATTTAATGCCTACTTTTAGGTGCTTGCACACTATTAACATAAAAGCATATGCCCTTTTGTTACGCAGAAAATCACAGGCTGTGGCACTGCCTCTGATTGGGTACTTCAGTGCACCTCACTGCTTCATGCAAAATTTACAAATTGCTGCCTACTTTCAGGCGAACTGCTAGCGTTGGCATTAACACGCCTGCTGCTAAGCATCACAGGGCAGGGTTAAGCTTTTGATACAACTTTTCGTTAATCCTTTTCGACTCAGAACGCACTTAATTGAGTTTTACCACCACAAGGGCGTATTTTGCTTGAAGTGTGCCACAACTTATGCCACACACACACACACACACACAGCTTTCTATTTATTACGCTGCAAAAGTTTGAGCATCTGTAGCTACTTTAGCATGGCTTCGACTTGTATCCCATGAACAAAGCAGTTGTAAAGTAGAGTAAAGTTTGATTTTAATCAACTTGTGCGTTTGTATTAAGTTATCTAAGGCTTTGTTGTGTGCGTGTGTGGCTGTTTTGTTTGCGTTGAGAGTGTGTGTGTGTACGTAGTTTATATGCGCATACATGTCAGTTCGCTTGTGTGAACTGTTTAAAATCATATCAAATAGAAATGGCAAGCAATAACAAGTTCAACTTTTGCCATTGCATACTTTTAGGTGTACGACTGTGTAATGTGTGCAAGTATTAGTTTTCTTGTGTATTTTGCAGGCAAATTATATCAAATTACAAATTGTATCATTCTCAGTGAATGGAATTGCCATGAGAGTGCTTTTTAATTAAAATTAGCCAACTGGCGTGTGAGTTGATGTCATCACAAAAGTAGGCTTTAAAATTGCAAATGAAAATGGCGCACATAAATTGTTGCTATTTTAATAACACTAAGTTTTTTACTACTAACTAATATGACCATTATGAGCCATTGCCGGCGTCGGTTTCACATAAAAAGTCACTACAGGCGCCCCTGCTTTGCGCATTTTCCAGTGCCTACATTGTCTGCTTACAGTTCAAATTAATTAATTTGACTATCAATCCTTTGTATGTCTTAGCCTGAAAGCATGCTACAATTTATTAACTTCTTCTCTTTTTTTCAGGTTCAATACTACAGAACAGTATTCTTTGTGGATTTTCTGAACTAAAGTTAGGTAAGTCATAAATTTTATTTCTCCTGCCCCAAAACTCTGCCACTCATTATCAAAATCTGAACAACCAAGCCAAGGATTCGGCATGTCAATAACCTACTAAAAACATGCAGCAAAACGACAAAGAACTCATAAAGCTTTATTTCCTTGTTAGTTTATGGCCAAAACCAAACAAATTCGCTGGGCGGCATGCTAATGTGTGTTGGTTTGTGTGTGACCATCCTAGTTCGTCTATGTGGCCACACTCTGACATGCACACACACACATGCGTACTGCTATGTGCGTGTGAGTTCATTTGAAATATTTTAGAGTGGCGATTTGTATCTACAAAGAAAAAGCAACGGAAAGAATTCAACATATAAATTCCAAGAATTATGAGGAAGAGGCCCATGCGACTCGGTGTGTCGGTTTATGGTCAAAAGCGGATATGGCGTGCTTACGTGTATGTGCATGTGTGCGTGTTGGTGTGGCACAAGATTGTGTATCTTATTAATAATAATCACTTTGGGGATATTGCGTGTGGCTAACACCATACAATACCATACAATAACAAAAAGAACTTTCAGCAAGGCCGCTAAAAATATTTTGGGCTACAAGCTGAAGCAGCACATGATGCGGAAATTGAGTGCTGATGTGTGAGTAATATACGGAAAGTGAGGTTTGCTCAGAAATTGAATGCAGAATTTTGTACTTTTGATTTGCACTGTAAATAAGTAATAATATTTAAGTGCAAAAGGATCGTTCTTTTGTAGTGTGAAATTTGACAAGGAAAGTAGAGAATTTAAAATAGTAGCATATTTTCAGGCGTTTGGCAAAAGAATATTACGAGTTATAAGGCTTAATTCAGAGAAATTTACTTGAAATAGTAACTTTTTCATTAATTTTCTTGCAAGATTTTTGTGAATACATATTAAAATTCGAAAAAATTTAAAATCGAAAAAATTGCCTATATATAGGCGCAAAACATATAAGTTAGCTAACGATAGTTAAACGATTTCAGCAGCTAATTTAACAATTGCAAGCGCTAAGCTTTAGTGCTATACTTTTAATTAATTTTACTGATTTATTGAAGCAGTAACATAAATTCTCTTTGATATTTTCACATTCAGCTAAAATATGTCGAAGCCAGTATAAATATATTTTGTTGAAAATTTAATGCACAATAAATAAAGGAAATTGCATGTTTATGCAAAATAATATTGCCTATCATTCGGCGCATTAATAATGAAAGCGCCTTGCAAAGCTGAACCATTTGAATGTCATGCTCTGTGCGTGGCGAGCTTCTTTTTAAATAATATATTTGATATTTTGTGCAAAGCACGTTTCTAGCTTAGCAGAAGCCACAGGCCTCACTTGTAGATGCATTTGAATTGTTTTGCAAGCACGCCTAAAGGCATACAAACATTTTTCGAACGGTAGTCGAAGATATAGTTGGTAAATTTTAAAGCATACTTTGAGGGTGAAAGGATTAGGCCTGACAGCACAGCTTCAGGCATTACATAGTATGTCAACTTGGCGAGCGCTCTTAAGATATAGCGAGAGAATCGGTACTCGAGGAAAATCAAAGTCTATATTTGGCATAAATCGCTTTTGAATAAAGTCGTTTTGCACTTTATTTCAACTGCTAAATTGTTGCAAAATAAAATATATGTCAAGTCTGACAATCAACAAAAGGCACGCTTTTAGGCTTCTTGCCATGAAACTTCATAAAAAAATATTAAAAAGAAGCAGATTTATAAAATGTTTATAAAGTCAAACGTTTTTAAGACATAGCTTCATTATATTTTCTCAAATCTTCTAAGAATTCTTAGTTAAGATTGCTTCAAAATATCAAAAGCTTACTTTTAGGCAACTAAAATATTGTTAACAAAATTTCCTGAGAAGATCTCTCTAAAATCAATACAAATATGCAAAAATATTACAGATTTTGTACAAGTCCAACTGAGAAAGTCATGCGCGCACAATCGAGTTCCAGCTGCTGGCTTGAGACTTCAAAAGTTGCATTAACTTGTATTATGCCAAATAACAGATTGTTCAAAAATGTATATAACAAAAAATATGCGTGCAACTTAATATTCGAATTTATATAAATTCTATCATAATGCGCTGCCATGTGCCAATGGAAGCTTCCAATAATGCCATTAATATTGTCTGGCAAGCTCACTGACAAGTGTATTTGTAATCTAATCAATATGTCAAGTTCACTGACAACAACCACAACAACAACAAACATTGTAACAGCAACAACAACAACAGGCTATGGAAATCTAATTACCCAACAACAAAACAGGTTAACATATTTGTTGTTGTAAAGTGCTGCAAACATAACATAAGATATCTGGTATCTGTAGCCAAACACACAAACAACAAATATCAATAAGGTTTACTTACCTTGCCATGCAGCCCCGCACCTTCACCGCAACTGATCGAGCGGCAACGTGTTAGTGAGTCTTATCAGCGCTGCGTCAATGACTAGAGCGAGGAAAAAATGCTGGCAGACATGTGCGTGTGCTATTTTTATGCTACTCCCAAAGAGGAGTGAGCTGGGCGAGGGGGTGATGGCCGGTATGGCACTAGAATATGGCACTTTATTGACTTAAGCCGCTGAAAATAATTAAAATATTGAGCAGATAAACTTTTACACACACATGCACAGATGAACGCATACTCGTACAATGTGGTGGAGAAATTAAGCAAGTCAAAGGAAGAAATAGTTTTGTAATGTTTTCTGAACAAAAAATTCTTTTTTTTGGTATATAATTTTTTAAGTACTCTAAGTAAATGAAATTATTAAATCACACACTTCTTAAGTAAAATATCCCGATACCGAGAATGCATTGCTCCTTCGTATAAGCCTGAAACTAGGCAACATTTCTTGAAATGATTTTCCTATTTCTGAGTAAAAGTATAAGCATAAAACCTGTAGCTATTTCTAAAAGTATTTCTATTCTACATTTACGTGAATTTTGCGTCACACCCACATACTAAATACACAAATACATTCAAGCACATGTATGCATATCGATATATGCAATTTTTATAGACACGTGCTCTTGGCTTAGCGAAGGAGTTCACGCTCAACAGCATGTGCCATTGTTTATTGTGAAAGTGCCTGGGCGTGAACGCAGAAGTTTATAAACTTTGTAATATTATTTTTGGCACAATTTTATGCCTCTTTTTTTCCAGCTATATATATAATAATTTGCATAAAATTTGCATTTTAATTTTGTGTGCGCAAAAATGCAAATCATTTAACGTAATCACGTTTTTATAAACACGCGCAAATGTGTGCCTGTGTGTGTGTGTGTGTGTAGCTGCTGTTATTGTTTGCGAAATAATTTAAAGCATTTTATTGCCTGCAAATAAAATTAAGCCTTCTTTTTTATTTAAAAGAAAAAAATGCTATACTCGTAGAGCGCCAAAAATTTAACAGGTAGATTTGCATATGCTGCTGTGCATGTGTGCGTCTGTGTTTATATGCTTGCTTGTGTGTGTATAACTATGCTTTGATTATATTGCTGGCAAAAAAAGCAGGCCTCGAATTCACTGATTAAGAAAAATATTTACATTGCCAATTACGTCAGACCTTTTTGTCTAAACATTTGCTTTTGTATGGAGTGCCAAAGGCAGCAGGCGCATGACAAGGGCATCTGTTATAGTATATAAGAGTTATCATTAGACTAAAAAGTTCATATGTTTTGCATGTATGTATGTGTGTGAAGAAAAGCAGCCTATATTCATCGATTTCAAAGTTGAAGTCGGCAAGCCGCTCGAAAAGCCGAGCTGTCTTTCTTGGTATATTTAAAAGGAGCTTCGAAGTTGGCTCATATTAAGTTATGTGCTTTTATATGCTTAAAGCTATCAAAATCTGTTCAAAAGCAGAAATGTCAAGAAAATCAGAACTAAATTCGAGAATCAAAATAAAAAGCAAAATGTTTGCCATAATTTTTTAGCTTTGATCGAACATGCTCCAAATAACTTAAGCAAGTCAAAAAGTTTGGCCTTTTTTTGGGTGTTATTTTTGTTCACTTGCTCTTGCTCTTCTTTTTACTGAAGTTAATAATTTTTTTTAAAAAGCGCGCCTGAATCTTTCGCTGGCATCGTTATTTTGGCTCATTTTTCTTGTTGTTGTTCGAGCTTTTGTGCGCCAGCTTGAATAAAAAAGAGGTAAAAAATTTAAAAAAAAACAAGTAATATGCTACAGCTGTGCATATGTAGTGAAGTGTCTCTATGTATGCATGTGTAGGTGTGAGTCATTTGAGTGTGAGCATTTGTGGTTTTCAGCTGCTACCAAACACACCCGACTCATCAAACACACCCACTCATGTACACCTTCATTTATGCATGTACATATGTGTGCACCTTACTACCGCTGCTTGTGCTTGTAGTTGTATGCTATTATTGTTTGTTGTTGTTGTATTTTTTTGCCATATTTTCGAGGGCAGCCACATTTAGATTAGTCTGGGAATTGCATACACGCACACACACTCCCACTTGCACACAATTCGGCGCATATCTATACACTTTTTTATGCTGCTGCTCCCACACACTCCTACATTTAATTATTCGTTGTTGTTGCTGCGGTTGTTGTCCTTGTGGCTCGTTCGTACTCGCCAATTTTCGCTTTCATTATGTGTCGCTGGCTGCCTTGCCATGAGTGCTTTGGGTGTAGTTCGTGCAAATTGTTTTGCTTATAAAACCCAAGTAAGTAAATAGTCCTGGAATTTGTTCAACATGGCGTATACGTAACAATTGTGGCAAGTGGCATTGCAGCTGTATATTTGCGGTTGAACACCAAAGCAGCGTGTAAACAATGCCAAAATACACGAAAGAAGTGGCAAATTAAATGTAAAAAGGTCTGTCAAGTTGCAAGCAGAAGGTGCAAGTCTGCAGCGAGTCAATAAAAAACCAATTATAAATATTTTTGTAAAAAGCAATTTCTGCGGGCATAACACTCTTTGGGCACTTAAATTTAAGTCTGGGTAAAAAAATCTCTATAGCAAGATCGCTCGAATATTTTTAAGAAAAGAAAACAGAGTAGTGAACTGCACAATACTCAGGCTCAATTTCACAGTGCCTTTTCAGACTCAAATTTTCGTTTAAGTTAGGAATTCACAGTTTTTCAAACTCTGCAATTTTATTGCCCGTAGCATAATTTTATTATTAGGTGTAGCAAGAAGAAATCCATTATTTCTGCATGAAATTGAAGGCTTTATTAAGCACAATTTGAATGATCCGATTTAGGTCCTCCTGGGCAATCGAAAAAGTGCTTATATGACGGTTGGACTTGAAGATTTCCATGTTTTTATCGACATTTTTGACAATTGGCCTTCAAGAACGAGTTGCATATTTGACATCAAAATTACCGGAACGGAATCGACGAAGCCAAAATTGCGCGTGATTGTTTGTTACAGTATCAGGACACTAGCAACATAAAGACTATTCAAAATTTTCAGCCTTTCACCCGCCTGACTCGCGTTTTCGCCTTTATCGAAGAAAAACTATAAAATAAAGCATATTTTCTACGCCATCCTGCGTAACCCGATAGCACTTATATAATGCGAGATACAGCTTAAAGCCAACTATTGAGAAAATAATGGATTTCCTTTTACTGAATCTTTTAATAATATTTTTGGTGCGCGCACTTTTAAGCTCTTCCACGCCTTCATACAATTCCAACGCAATCCAAATGAAAAGCGGCTTTCCTTGCTGTGGAACTCAATATGAGAGCAGAACAGCAGCAGTGGGCGTTCCGAGCAGCGCCTTCATTTCATTTCAATGAACTTCTATAACTTTTAATCACTTCTTCACAGTCGCCTGCTATAATTCTGCTGTGTTTTGCAATAGTCACTGTAATTTTGCGCGTGCTTTGTATTTGTGCAGTGAGTCAGCGGAACGTGAGCAGAGCTGCTTTCAGCTGTCGTTGCCACGAGTTGGACAGCCGAAGAGCCCGTCAGCTGCTGGGGCAGGCACAACAACAAAGCAAAGCGATTTCAATTTATTTCTGGGCTACAAAAGAAACATTGCGTTTGGAGTTGAGAGGCGCAACTGGCGTGGCATTGATGCCTGCGAGCAACTCGAAAAGGATACGCTTTGCCTGTGTGTGTGTGTGCTGACAATTGTGGCGCGCTTTAAATCTCTTTGAAGGCGGCATGCTTTGAGGCGCTAAAAATTAAAGCGCGCACAAAACTTAAACCCTATGCCAACAGCTGCTTCACAAACTTGCCAAATATATATCACACATACACATACGCGCTACACACACTCACACAGACAAGGCATACACAAATGCATGTCAAAAGTTTTGCATGCTTTGTTAAACAAATCAGCCGCCGCGCACGCCTTGTAAGCGTGGCAAATAAATCTGTATTTGTTAATGTGTGTGAGTGTGTGCGTGTGTTCGCTTAACATTAAAGGCCACCCGCAGTTGCACACAAGCACACACACTCACACCGCTGGCTGCCAGCGTCGTCCCATGGGCGCCCAGCAGGATCTCGCTAACAAAAAGAGTTTTTGTTATAAAATTTTGCTGTCATTTGCAAAAATATTTGTAATTACTTTTATCTTAACCCATATGTGCTTGCAAAATGCTGAAAGTAAAATTAACAAATACCAAATGTTGCTAAAATTCTTGTTGTTATTTGTTAAAATATTCAAATTAGTCTTTCTTTAACCCATATATGCCAGCGTCTCGTTTTGGGAAGAAGAATCGACAATTTTAAAAGGTTGCTCAAATTTTTTTTGTTATTTGTTAAAATATTAACATCATTTTAACCCATGTCCCAGTCACTGGAGACGCCTCTGACTGCTGCAGACATTATTCGCTGTACTAATTAAAGCGGAAAGTCTCCGCTCATTAGCAGCGTCGCACCACATGCCAGCAGCGCTGCTGCTCCCTGTGCCACGCCGGGGTCTTGGCATGATTTTTTCTCTCCTTTACTCTACTCATTTTCACATTTACATGCACTAATCCCCGCTCGTTTGGTTGGCCCTTTTGTTGTGGACACGTGCTTGAGAGGAGGGAAGCGGCGGCTGGAGTGTTGACTGCTTGTGCTGCATGACGGTTTGTCAAGGTTAAGCAGACTTAAACACTATGCACACACACACACATGCAAGGTTTTATGAAACATTTGTGCATTGTGCGCCTGAAAGTAGGCAATATTAAACATTTTAAATTGAGTAGAAAATAGAAATATATGCCTTTTTTCTACACTTTTAAAAAGTGCTTCTCTAAGGTTTGTCTGTTTAGCAGGAATATATACGACCAATTCTGTATCTATCTCTATCTTTTTATATATGGCAAACATATAACATCATGTACATATCTGGATATATAAAACTTGACAAGAGTGTGAATAATATCTGCAGTTCAAGCCGCTTAAGACCATTTCATTTTAGTCACCGAAACCTTTAGCAACCCTCAATTGGTTCAAATGCAACCGGTTCAATCGGCTTTAAACCGTTTGAATCGGTTTTAGGGCGGCTGTTATCGGTTTGCTGTTTTAGCTTGTTGCTAAATGCATACGTAATATTAAATACATTTTTGTAGCAATAAAAATGGTTTGAAAATCACTTGAAGCAGTTTGATCTTAACCGTTTGCTGCGGTTATTGTTATTGTTAGAAGGCCTTTGTTGGGCACCGCGACCGCCGAATGGATCTTTTGTGCTGGCCTGTATCTAACCCAGTTGTGTTAGGCTCTTAATGAAAAGTAGCACTTTACTGGGTTTGGTGTTCCAAATTTTCCGTGGGGGCACTGAGTAGCCTCCTAGATGGATGTTTCTTAGCCTACTAATTGCCGGACAGTCGCACAGAATGTGCCCGGACGTTTCAGTCCCTGTCTCGCATAGTCGGCATATATCCGTGTCGGATAATCCCATCTTCATCAGGTGGTATCGAAGACTGGGGTCAGGAATCTTTTTGCTTGCCTTTGTCCTAAGCTGTTAGTCCAGTAGGCATTGAGCTTGGATTCCTCCCATTTCCTTAGCACTTCCGCTGTATGCCCCTTAGACAATCCGCAGAAGGGTTCGGGACCAACAAAGGGTCTAAGTGCTCCCCTTTTGGCAAGGCAGTCAGCCCTTTCGTTGCCTTCGTGACCTTCGTGTCCTGGGACCCATCCCAGTGTCAGGGTGTTTTTTTGGCCCAGTTCATTTAAAAGTCTGAGGCAATTATCGACTAGTCTGGAGACGATTGTTGTACCATCCAGGGCCTTAAGGGCCGCTTGACTGTCTGATAATATGTATATGGTTGCGCCCTTTGTCTTCCTGCGAAGGCATTCTGAGGCGCATACCTCAATGGCAAACAGTTCTGCTTGGAAGATGGTTGGGTACGTTCCCATGGGGATGGCCTTTTGGAACCTCGGTCCGTTTACGCCCGCCCCTGTTTCACCATTTTCCAGTTTTGACCCGTCAGTGAACCACACTTGCGAGCCTACTTTTAGGCAGATGCTATTGTTTTTCCAGGCCTGTCTGTCAAACAGTATGACCTTGAAATTTCTGGAGAACACCGTTCTCGATGGCATTGCATCGGTTATTTTCAGTATAGGATCCTTTACGAAGTTGTGGCCCGTTAGATCACCGCTTTTGAAGACAGTGGTGCCTTGTATTCTCAGGGCGCTTAGGCATGCCTCCTTTTCAATTAGGATTGATAAATTGCTGCGGTTAAAAATGGTTTGTGCTTGTACATGCCACATGTTGCACTTAGAATATTTATGACAGTTGAGCGTGAAATTCCAATAAGATAATTTTGACTACATTATTTGCAATAAACTGTAGCATACTTTTGAGCAGCGCTGCCCCATAATTTTTTCTATCTTTCTATTGCGTGATTGCAGCTCGCTGAGAGCAATTCTTTACGTTGCGAAACTGTTGCTGTCATTTGTTTATCTATATTTTTATCTACTTTTTACTATTGCTGCAGCTCTTCACAAACATTTATACACCTTCTTCAGCAGATCCTTCCACCCTCTTCACCGCTGCACTCACACTCGTTGCTGCTCAGGTGGCTGCCACAATTTGTCTTTATTTCTATATCAGCATTTGTTTTCATTTATTCTGCTACCTTTTTGTTGACACACACACACGCACACACACCCACTCTGCCCTATATCTTTGTATTGCATTGAAATTAGTTACGCTCGCTCGCTCGTTCGTTAGTTTAAGGAACAACTTGTAGTCTTTCAAGGATTTTGTTTATATGCATAAATTGTAACTGTATTCAATGACGTGAAGTGCGCGATCTGTATGCGCTTCACCCATTTGTGTGCATGTGTGTGGGTGTGTAATTGTGTGCTTGTTACACAAGCGCAATTTGATACAAGGTTGGCACCCCCATCTCAGCATGTTGCTTAGACTACAAATTGTTGTGTTCTATAAGCATAGCACTAGTTACTTAGGTTCCTGACAGCAACCGATTCGACTTTTCAGTGGTTTCTTTTTATTTGAATAAACTGTACTATTTTTGGCGCACAGCCTTAACAAAATTTCTGTCTAATTTATACATATGGATATAACTCAAAGAAAGGACTAAAACCTGAAGAAATGCTGGCTTTCAAATCAAAATGAGCAAGTTTCGACACAATTTAGAAACAGCAAACATGGGACAAAATTTTCAGCCAAATAAGACACTGATCAACCCTGATGGGTCCTTAGCGATGCCAGAGGGTGGTCCTTTACCAGTTAGGGACTTAGTTATCTGTTATAACACGAAAGTTCCTAGCGAAGTTCAGAAGAAAACTGATGCCCAGCTTTAGCGCATTCTGCAGCCCTGCAAGCCAAGTCAAGAGTGCTTCAAAATGTTCTCGACAGAGAGAATTGAACTGCAATTTTAAAATGGCAAAAGATTGCTGTTTTATTTTTATTTCAATAACATTCGTTTTCTTTTTGAAATGCTTTAAGAAAATATCAACAGCAAAATTCGACGCTGAACAAATTTCGTGCCAATCAAAGGCAAATCTGTAACGAACTTCGTTTCTGCCTTAGTGCAGCATATGTAGCCCTGCAGCTTGTTGTTGGAATAGCCAATGTCAATATGATTTTTAAGCTGGCAATGCTATTGCACACAACTCACATATACACACACATAAGCAAGCAGTTGCTTTATTCCAGGCCGTTGTTACATTCGATTTCTCTCTTACTTAATTTATGCTACTATTTGACTGTATTTTTGTTGCTATGTTTTTGTTGTTGTGTTTTGGTTGCTATATTTTTGTTGCAATATTTGTATGCGCTAGTGTCATGTTTTGCGGCGTCTGGCATTTGTTGCTTCCTGCAGCCGGAAGTTGGCTTGCTTATTAAATGCTACGCACGCCATTGCTATGCCGCTCACTTTTCTAGCAACGCCCTCGGCAGATTTTGGTTGTGGCGGCGAAGGTCACAGCTTCTAATTCTTATGCTGCTTCTTCTTCTGCTGCTTTTTCTTTTTTCTTGTTATGCGCTGGCTGGCAGCTCATTAATTTTTATCGCTTAAGCGCTTGTTATGCACATTCAAAGTCTTGTCTGCTGTTTTTTTCTTCATTCGCTGCCGTTTCTGTTTCTCTTTCTGCTTCATTTTCCCTTGCTGCTGCTTCTTCTCCCTTTTGATGTGCTGCAAAATCCTTGTGTTTATGCGCTCATCAACGTTTGCTTGCCTGCGCGTTTGTTTTTATTCGCTGCGCGCGATTTTTTTTCTAATTAGAATTTAATGAAGTTGTTCATAATTGATGCGAATTTCGTCTGTTCGTTTTTCTTCTTTTTGCAGCGCTTGTTGTTGTTGTTGTTGTCTTGCTGTCGCTTGTTGCTTGTAAAATCTAGAACTTTATTGATATGGGTTCTAACACTGCGCTGCTTTTCAGCTCTTGCAAAAAAAAGTTTCAAAGTGTGAAAATCGCGCTGTTTTTTGCTAGAGTTAACCGTTTTGTGGTCTGCAGTGCGTATGATTAATAAAAAAAATTCGTTTTGCGGTTTACAGTGCGTATGATTGATACTAATTGCTTTCGAAGAGCTGCAGAGTCGCTTCAACTGTTCTACACGAGCTTGTTCTTAGATGTGTGCGGGGGGTAGCACCGTCGTCAGTTGCATGCATAAATTAAATTGCTTTTAGCAATAACAAACATTTTGAAAAACTGCCTGGCATTTAAGGAGTCTGTGCCAAGGAGCTTCAATGTTGCCTCTTTGAGGAGAAACACTTAAAGCGAAATAAATTTATCATTGTTGTCGATTACAGATGCAAGAATTGTTAAAATAAATTCATACATTAAAATATACATATATTAATGTTGCTCAGTTTCGCATTAAAATGCTTGAAATTGCCAAATCCAATTTCTGAATCTTATAAAATTTGAATGAGAAAACACTTTTTTTACGTCTAACTGTGCAATATTCGAAAAAAATCCCTTTAAAATACGACTTATTATGTTATACATTAAATTTGTGAAAAAGAAATTGGCATATCACTTTTAAATTCAAAGTATGAGTAATGAGAATTCGCACATCACTTTTGAATTCGAAATATATGGCATATTAATTTGCATATATGTAGCTTTCGAATTCGAAATGTATGGAATAGTAATTTGCATTTCAATTTTTAATTCAAAATATCTGCGATAAATTATTTTATACCACTTTCCAAGCATTTCTTATGGAATTCTTATATCATTTGCAATTTGATAATTCCAACAATAATCTGCAAGTCATTTAAATTTGCATTAAATTGCAGACAGCTATTAAAATTCAAATGAATTTATATGCATAAGTATTACAAATTAAATCTCATATCGAAATGCTGTTGCTTTCGATTCCGACTCCGCTTTGATGCCATACTATATCTATTTTCATAGCTTAGCTTGCTTTCAGCTACAGACAACCTTATACTTCTTCTTCTTCTTGACTCGTCAAAGCAAGGCAACATATGCCAAAGCATATCAAATAAATATTACTCATACGCCATGGGCAAGTAAGCTAGCTTGATTGCAAACTGCCACACACTTTTCCCACTTTCGTTGGCGGCTTGTTGCTGCAACGCGCAGAAAATTATGGAAAAATATATTTCACATGCCAAGAGCTCGTTCTTTCCGAAGCGCAATTGTATATTTATACTCTGCATACAAATTAGTCTGATAGATGCGCGATATTTCAACAGCTTTACAGCGAATTGTAATGCATCAAGTCATGTGGTATGTCCCACTCCTCGCCGCTCTTCGGCTTGTAATTAATCAAATATTAGGCAAGCGTGCTCTGGCATGACGCAATGTGCTGTTTTATTTCCCGTTTTCATTGGCATGCAGATAGCTGGATTGCACACATACACATGCACTAGTGTGTGAGTTTGCATTACGCCAACGTAATTTGTTTATGAACACATACGATTGAGCATTCTCACGTAATTTTTCGATATATAAATCACTTTAATTGCTGTTCGAGTCAATGAAACATGCACAGATACACCCACACATATGCAATAGAATAGGCAGGATTACACAGCGAGAAAATCTGTAGCTGTCTCAATATTGTTTGAGAAATGCGGTTCGAATCCAGCTAAATGTGCAAAAGAATATAAACTATAGATTCGGTCTTTAATTTTAACTTAAAATTCATCTCATAAAAGGAGTGCCATAAAATTGTATATGAGCTTAATTTCAGAGAGAGGTAGAAAAAGTTGCAATACCCTGCATTGTAATAAATTTCTTGCAATGAAAAATTGCATTTTTAGATGTGCGCTAAGATATGCATTGGGAGCTGTTGTTGTATTTTTCCTGCTGGGTAGCTAGCAATTTATATGCCAACTTTTTTGCCATCTAGCTGTACAGCGCAGTTATACTCGTATGTATCTTGCGACTACATGTGTGAGTGACTGTTTGTGCAAATGTGTGTATGTGTGTGTGAGTATGTGCATTTTTAATGATTTTTCAGCGCGCGCTGGAAAAACGCTCGCACTTGATTCAATTGAATGGAATTATTTCGGGCATGATTTTCGCGCTGCTCGCCGCTTTTGTTTACACCTCTGCTCAGGCGTGCATGCATGTGTGTGTGTGTGTGTTTGTATGCGTGTAAGTCGACATGTGGCTTAAGGTGAAGGTAAGCTAGTGTAAATATACACATGTCTAGCTGTGCATGTGTATGTGCCGTGTGTAAGCCATTCGACGCCTTCGTTCGAAGAAAATTGAATCACTTTTGACACTTGCTGAACTTTTTCCTAGTTGTAGTTGTAGTTGCTGTTTTTCTTCTGCATTTTGTTTATTTCCTTTTTGCTGTGGTATTTTTCATTCGATTTTATTGTTATTATTTGAGGCTTTTGTTATTTTGTCAGATTCCGCGGCTGCTCTGTGTTTATTTTCTTTCATTGGCATTCAGTTGCAGATTGCCTTGCCTTAGTCCAAACGCCTGGCATATTTATTTGTGCGTGGAGTGATTTGTGAGTTTAATGAGTTTATGTCGAAACTAACTTTTGAACTGACTAAAAAATTGCTGCCAAGAACTTGTGTTAGTTCGCTCAGGCCTGAGATTTTTGCAAATCTCAAATTTGCCTTGTCTGACCTAATTCTGACAGATCATTACTCTGAACATTCCTAAAAGGAACTCCAGCTGGCATCGCTAAGGATACTACAGGGTCTATGCATAACCTAACCTAACCTATCTGGTCGCTTTGAGGCACAGCAGAGGCTCACAAATTATAAATTTTACTTATTCGAATTGTTCAGAAATATGAAACTGCAAATTTTACACAATTTCGAATGAAAGCTCTTAAATTATAACATTCATTTCTAATTTGCGAGTGAATTTTTTCTTCCGATTTTTTTAAGTTTTGTAAAAATTGTTATTGTTGGATACGCCATGCTCATATGCATTAGTTCATAATTGCTTGACGTGGACTAATGCACGCTTTTTCGATCACTTTTTTATAGGAATAAAAAAAATTCAGAAATTAGAACTTTTATCAAATTCAAACTAGCCGAAAAAATAAGTGCTTCTAATTTGTGAGCCTCTACTGTAATGACATATGTTAGAAATAGCAGCTAGTCTTCCAACCAGGTCGACCTAAGCCAGTCCAAGCAGTTCAAAATTGTTGTTTAATTTTTGACAAGGTAAACAAGTGCAAAAAATGTCATGCCTTTTGAGCAAAAAAAGCTATAAGGTACGCATTTTTCATAAGCACATAATACATCGATTACTGAAGAATAACTTTTGAATGTATTATCAAGACAGTTTAATAGGCAGAATATGAGTAAAAGCCTTGCCAGCATGCTAAACGCCCAAAAATGTGCTATAAAACAAGTAGGTTGTTTTTGAAGAAAAAAAAGTGTGCAAATAATAGAAAAAACAGAGTACACACACACACAAGAGAAGGTATATATACATATAATATATGTTAAGCGCCTATATTGCCGTTACAGTTGATTTTGTGCATACACAGAAAAAACGAAATTTCGTAGTTAACAGAAAATTACATGAAATGTTAAACGAACCATAAGCGAATACCTTAAGAAAATATGTAAAAAAAAATATACGAAAGTAATCTTATTTAAACGCACATGCATAATTCAACAGTTGTTGGCAGTGCCGTTCTTGGTTGCCTGCGGTCAGAGGGCGCAGAGACCAACCGATTTATACATTTACTCAATTGTTTATTTTCTATTTCGAAGCATACTTTTTTGAATTCGAAGGAACTGATTGAATTGAATTACATTAAAGTGTAATTGAATGAAATTAAATGCTCGTAATCATTATGACAATTAAGTTAAGCAACTTTTTCTTTGATTATTATTATTATTATTTATTTAGAAAGGTAATATAATTACAATTTTAAAAACTAGTTTTGTAGCACTGGCTGCTAAGGCCTTCGGCTAGTCTTTTTCTTTGAAGCAATGACTTAATGAAGGAGCTGTGAGTAATTTTAAAAATTGGTCTTAGCTATGTGAAAATGCAAAAGATATGAAAAATGTCAGAGAGAATTCAATTTAGAATAATGAGATTTAATCAAAAATTGGTGAAGATTAGTTTTATGTGGTAATGCATCAAATTTAATTGGAATAAGGAATTGCGAATACCTTCCTACTTATATGACCATTACATCCTATTGCTTCTTCAGCACTGATATGCAGCGGCTGATATGCTACAGTTCGGGCGCCTTTCGGCCCACAACGAAAGACGGCACTGTCTAATATGTGTAAGCAAATGTGTGTGCAAGTGCTTGCCAGATACACATACACGCACTTACAGCTGGAAGCTGCTAATGTTCGTGGGCATGAGACGTAAGCGTCTCCGCTGGCATTTCCGCTTGTTTGTCCTTGGCTGCTGTTGATTTGAATTGGCTTGGGCTGTGTTGGGCGCCTCCTCATGTGGCAGCCTAAATTGGCAGTAAATTAGTATGAGCGCTAAATGACAGTTATCTGCGTGGAACATACATACACAACTGATTTGTATCTGACAAATTGTTCAGAAAAGCGCGTTACTCTGTCTTCTACACGCTGCTGATTTTTCGCTCACTTTTTTTCTGTTTCCATCCGCTTAGTGTCTTCTTCTTCAGCTCATGCTCTGCTTCACTTGTGTTGGTATTAAAATTTGGCACTTTTTTTTGGTGGTATGTAATTTCATTAAATGATATTAGAACATGACATGTTTATATACTTTACGTGCTTGTTGTTCCTGTCTTCACACATTTACACATAAAAAAAAACACAGCTGTTTAAACCTCTTTCCATCTTCTCACTGCTACAGTGTCGCCTTTAGCTGTGGGCCGGCATGTACAAGGTACAAACCTCGACTCGGCTCAAGCTTTACTTCAACTTTACTTCGCTTTACCTTACTTGATCGAACGAAACTTTCTCCACATTTTCTAATAATTTTTCCAGTGCTTGTGTGATGCGTTCTAAGAAATTTCTTCCAAAAACGCAAAAAATGTCGAAAAGGATTCTTTGAAACCGAACCTAACTTTCACTTTCGGCAGAAAATTTGGAGCGAGAAAAGTAACTTTCTCAACTTATTCTATAAATCGTTATCAATAGTTTCCTACCTTATATCGATATCATATTATTGATATCCTTATTAAACTTTGAACTCTGAAATTTTTCCAAAATTTCTGCCAGCATTAAAATTTTTTAGAATAAATTTAGTTACTTTTACTTTAAAATTTGAATATTTGCATAAAGTCAAATGCACTCTTTTGGTTTTTCTCCAATTAAAGGACACAAAAGTGATGAGCATCCAACGTTGACAGTGTACAAACTCAAACCCATACATACACACAGACACACACCCACACACATGTGCATGTCTTCCACATTTCTACAGCGTCCTACAGCAACCTTTTCACAAATTCCTTGTGACTTTTGTGCCTTGACGCAAATTGCGTTTGCTCGGCGCAGCTCGTGCGCCACTTTACTTCCTGCCTTCTTGCTTTCGTCCTTTCATTATGCTCCTTTTTTTTCCATTCAACTTTGCTGCGCTTGAGTTCAAATGCAATGAAATGTGAAATTTTGTTGATATACTAAAGTCGCTTTCCGCGTCAATTACTTGAATTCGTGCTCGTGGCAGCTTAACATTTTAAAGCATACTTTTAGGCGCTGCCACGCTTGAAAAATGCTCTGCAAACTGTTATGAGATTAATTGCAGCGCAGTCCAACTCAATTTTAATGCTCAAAAGTGTAATGACAGTGGATCCAACGTTTAATTTGCGCAATTATAAAAGTCATCCTGCGTAAGTACAGCAGCATTTTGCGCGTGTCCTGTGCGTGAAAAAAAGTGCGCCATTTCATTGTAAGTGAGCTTAATGTTATGTCATTTATTTTATTGCCAGCATTGCATGTCAGAGGAATTATTATTGCATGGCATTGCTTCGGAATTTGAAATGGTTTTGCTTTTACTTGTGGTTTTTAGAGCATACTTTTTGGCGGCTGTAGAGCAACAATGTAAATATAATGGCGCATATAAAATGTGCAAACTTTTTAGTGAATTTGATGCGATTTTCAACAACGTGCTTGTTTGGAAATTGCTGGCTTGTCTCTAAGGGTAGCCTTGATAGGGAAAGTTAAAAAGCAGTGGTTATTCGATTAGTTGTATTCACAGTGTGTAGATGAAAAATTTTTCAATTGGTTTGTAAGAGTCATTCCAATCTGTTTGAGAAAGCAGTCGAGAAATGAAAAATGCTTTAGTTAACTAAAAATCAGCTTCAATTTCTTCAGTCCATGTAAAATCAATTCAATCGCTAAAGCAGCCGACAAATCAAAAATGTTTAACTCAGTCAATTGATAGGAACACCGCTTGAATCAGTTCAAAACCGCTTCTAACTCTCTGCAAGCAGCCGATGAATAAAAGCTGCAACTCTCTGTCAAAAACCGCTACAATCGGTTTGAAAACTGCTTCAAACGGTTTGAACCGGTTGAACCGGTTTAGTATTTTTAAATTAATTTTACGTAAAGATATGTTGTATTTCTCAATTTAGTTTATGTTGCTCAAAGAAATTATTGAAATTTCTAATAAATTTTCGTTGTTTTGATGTGTGTTAGTTCCCATTGTATATATATGTACATATGTACACTCTTTCGATCAGCAGCATGTCCTACTAAACCTTCATACATCCGCATATGATGCGTTTGCATTCCTCGGGTGCTTTGCAGGTTTAGTGGGACACAGCATCGCTGCTAAAAAAAATTACTCATTGCATGATTAAGTATTTGAATGCTTCCTTTTTGTCACTTTTTTTTTACAAAGTAAGGCAAGTGCTGCCAGACTGTATTGAATTAGAATAGCTGCTAAGGCTAACATTAGTGGCTACATTATTTATTGCTACCAAAAAGTATGTTAATTAATAATAATTATTCAAATTTTTGCATTAATAAAATGGCAAGAATAATTATGCCTGGCTTTCACATCGTACACACATTCCATTAAAGCTGAAAGAATGCTGCACACGCGCCTCAAAGTATGCCGCTTTTTGTAATTGCTTTATTCGAAGTACGCTGCCTGCCTGCGAGCAGGCTTTTTAAAAATGTGCGCTGTTGTCGCTGCATTTAACGCCTCGAAAGCGGCTCGCATTACATGGAATTCACTTAAAAATTACGGGTTAACTTGTTTGTGTCATTTTCAATTTGCTAGCAGAGGCAGGCGTGGCCGAAGGCGGCATATGCCCAAGCCGGCATTGAAAGAATACCGCTTACAATTTCAGCTGTTAGCCGCCAGCGGCGTGCAACGGTACGTATGAGCAATCTACTTGCCGCTGTTTACATTTATGGCTTAGCTCCAGCGCTAACATAACATACATATGATATAACAAATTGCACACACAAGAAAACACACACACTCACATATATATACACATATCAGCCGACGCCCGTCTTCACAGCGGCTGCTTAACCTCTCATAAATTTTAAAATAAAATAACGCGCATACGACCTGTAAACCCAAAGTAAAGAATGGCAACAGGCAATAAATTTTTATTTTTATATAAAATTGCTTGCCTGCACAGGAGAGTAGCAGCAGCAACGAAAAAGAGACATTACAAAATAATGACAATGACAAGGGGGCGAGGCAGTTGAGCAATGACATGCCATCAATAACAAACGCGCCTACACGTACTCGTCGTCTGCCATGGGGAAAGAAAGCCTTTTTTTTAGGAAATGCCAAACATTTTTGCGCAGCCAGTTTTGAGTGCCAATAAAATGCATTGTGGGGCAAGTTGTCTACGCGCTGAGCTATGGACGGGCACCAATACATACCAGCAAACACACATGCATGTTGACAGCGTCGCCTTAAGCTCTTTTGGTGGGTTTGAGCGAGTTATCAATTTAAAGTTTCTTGGCACATTTTCTTTTTTTAGAAATGTGAAAATAAACTGATGCATGAAAAAAATGTCGACAAATATGGAAAGGCACTTTCTACAAAGATTCACAGCATACTTTAAAAGACGTTTGGATCGATTAAAATTGCTGCACGAATTTATTTGTATTTATTTGTCATAGTTAGAAAGAACAACAGCGCCTTTTAGATTATTTTTATAGTAGGGATCTAGTGCTAGGACCCTATTTAGCGCCGCTTGAAAGGCATACAGTGACACCAGCTTGGCATTTTAGCTTAGCATCTTCTACTAAGTAATAAGACAAGATTAATTTTTAAATAATTTTAGTTAAAGGCATCTTTTCTTTGCTCATTTATAAGAAAGATGGCTCTATCGCAGGCGCAATTAGGCTCATAAAGCCAAGACGCCACTGCATATAGACATACATACCTACACATGCATATGCATATGCATCTATAGACTTTGCGTCTGGCGCTGAACATGAATTAAAGCTGTCCAAGCAAGTGTGTGTAGGCTTGGCTTGCACGTGCTTGCATGTATGTGTGTGTGTGTGGCAGTTTTGTAGCATCATTTAAAGCAAGTATTGAATATTTATAAGTTCAGTAAAATGAGTAAGTATTGTTGGAATTTCAGCTGTGAGCAGCGTGGGCTGCCATTGGCTGAAATGTAGGAGTATGCGTATAACAATGACAACGCACACACACACATACATACACACTGACGCATATGCGTAATATTTGTAGATGTCTAGACGCATGTACGCGATAAATAATATTGGCATATTTTTAGTTGCAAATTGCAGCTGTTTTGATTTTTCATATGTATAAATGTGTGCGCGTGTGTGTGAGCAACACGTGCTGCTGGGCATGCAAGCCTGATTATCAGCCTAAATGTAGGCTGTGAAAGGCGCTATAAATAAATTTTTGCATATTTTCGGCATGTTCAGAAAAGGGAATAATTTGTCAGCGTCCACAAAATTTACCAAAACTGCTGTGCATTTATAATAAATTTTCATGCATTTTTTTCAAATTACAAAATTCGTAAATATTTTCAAGCATGCTCATGAATGCTTCAGTGATTCAGTGAATGCATGCTCGGTTTCTAATGTGACAGCTGTTGCGCCAATTTAATAGATATTCATTTCGGAAATTTATTTGCCTATGCTAATATTTTGAAGCATAATTTGCAGCTGTCAAAAAGTATTAAATAATTATTTAACTGACTAGTTAACTATTCCAACTGCATTAAAATAAAATTTGTTTGCCATAACAAAGACTAATTTTTGCTGAAATTTTCGTTGCATGTTTTTAGGCTGCTCATAAAGGATGTTAGCTCTTAATTGCCTAAACTAATTTTCAAATAAATTGAATGACATATTAAATATATATAAATGTGTATGCAACAACAAAAATTGGCGCTGCAAATAAATTGTAGCATGCTTTAAGGCGCGTTTCAAAAAGTAAGCCAATTCTTTAATTGGCCTCGTTGCATTTAAATGAATTTGTTGGCAATTGAACTGCATTATATATTAAATTCTTCATAATTAAACCAAAAATTTTCACACAACAGCTGCTGCGCCTGTGCATATGCTTGTCTTTTTAATGCTGTCATAATTTTCGTAATTTGTTTGCATATATTTGGGCGCTTTACAAGCGATAATAATAAATTAAAGAGTTTATATATATACACATAAAGCAACAACATATCGACATATGCAAATATACAACAACACATAAGCCAAAAAGCAAATTAACGTTGCTACATTAATCAGTTTTTATGCATTGTATGCCTGTATTTGTGTGTGTGTGTGTGTGTATGCCTCTTTAATACGTTGTCATTTTTCGCTTCCTTTGTAAATTTCTTACATAAATACATTCCTTTTTGCATGCCCAACCAGCAACAACAATCACAACCATAACAACAACAACAATGATAACAACAGCAACAATGCTTTGTTATGCCGAAGTATACGCCACTTCGCCTTCCACGCCTCATCTTCTTTTTTTGCTGCCTATTTTATTGCCTTTGCTTTTATTCAATTAAATTAAAATTTTGCTTTCTTCTTTTTTGGAGAGCGCTGCAAAAGGGGCATTGCGCTGTAGTGTGGTGAAGGCGGAGAGGGAGAAAGTATGTTGGGACAAGAAGAAGCTGCAATATATAAAGTGAGAATGCAGCGAAGTCCGACAGCAGCAGTAAGAGCAAAGGAATATAATGAAAAGAGTAAGAGGGTGAGCAGGTTGTGCTTTGTGCCTGCGCCTAAAATTAGACTACAGTAAATTTTGCCTGCTCATACAATTTTGTTTAACATATTTGGCATATCACCGAAATTTATTTCTAAGGCATGTTTAACGTAGCAGTTTATTTACAGATATCCACAGTTTGGCAATAGGTTTATAGCACGTTTATATGAATTATTATAGGTGTCTACTAAAAGTTAAACAGCAACTAGAACTATTAATGAAAACATGTTTCATTTCAAACAAAATTAAGTGTTCTTAGTTTTTCTATTTAAGTGCTGCGAAGTGTGAAGAAATTTACTAGCAAAATACAAAATTTTAAAAACGAAAAGCATACTTTTAGGCGTATATGCAAGGATTTTGCTTTATATGTTAGCTAATGTTCTTTTTTTTCCCGATTTCGCAGTTTCAAGTAGCTTAAAGGTTCAAGAAGAAAATCATGGAAAACTGCTGTCACATTAGGCCTTTCAGTTTGCAGTAGAAGACTGAATACCTACTCCACAAACAATATAATAAAATAAAAGTAGGCCAAAAGAATTTCACATAATTTTGACAAAAACTGTAAAATTCTTACAGCTCATGGCACATCTTCAGGCGTATACACAAGCTTTTCAGCTTAAATAGTTGGCTAAAGTCTTGCAATCATACAGAAAAGCTCTAAAGCATGTTACAGCTCTAAACGGGTTAAGCATCATTTAATATAGCACATATTTTGGTGCAAAAATAATTTCAAACGAAATTTAGCATGCCTTCAGGCGCATGTATAAAATTTGCTTTTGCAATTTTACTATGGCCTTGATTTCTGTTAACATATTTGAAATACTAAAATTTGTGCTAGCCTAGAGAGCAATTTATTAAAATTGCTTCAAAATGTCAAATGAGACAAAATATAGCATACCTTTAGGCGCATGTGTAAGCTTTTAATTAAAATATCAATTATTCATTAGCAAAGTTAAATATTTTTGTTGTTGCGAAAAACCGCCCATGACACATGCCAAATGCAAATGTGAGCACAAAATGTAGCCTACTTTTAGGCATACACTTAAATTAATTCAATTTACAGCTGCGCTAATTGCTGAAATAAGCGTCCCTTTTTGCCCGGCAGGCAGACTTCAGGTGAAGTCGCATTAAATATACTTTACACGCACACACGCAAACACACCGAAAGGCAGTTCGCTAACACATACACAGGCACACATTACAAAAGCTGCTGGAATTGCCTACGCATGTATTAAGTTACTACCTTTGCAACTGAGTAAGCTAATCAGGCAGCTAATAAGCATACGAGGGGGAGAGGGAAGAAGGGCAACCAAAGGCAGACGCGCCACATTATAGGAATCGCTGCCAGCATACAAAAATAATGAAGAGGCGTTTGAGTAGTCTAGTTGAATGATAAAGATGGACAGGTGTATGTAACTCTTTGCACACACACACACGCACACAGCCATACACCAATACACTTGCTTATGCACGCCCACATATAAGCTTATCAACAAGATGGCGCACGGCTAGCCGAAAAATGTTGAAGCTGTGGGAGCTGCTTGAGCGACAGCTGATAGGGCTCAATTTGATTTAAATCCAGCGCATAAGTGGGTTAGATAAAAAGGTGTTGCATACTACTGGGCGTTAGTCGATAAGGAGCTTTTAATAAAAAATTAAACGAAAACATAATCAAAGGGATATATTGCGGTTCTTTAAAAGGGATGCAAGCAATGCCAGTTATCGACTTTGTAAGAAAAGAGCTTAAAGGGAAAGTAGGCGCAATATTTTTGGCACTGAATTAAAGATTGCTCATACGCAGTGTGGTCTCTGCTCTTTGCTTGCAGCTGCTGTCAGAAACGAATTTACTATGATGTCACTTTGACAATATTTTACTGTCTATAAAAATACTTAGTAGCTGCTCTAATCAATGATGAAATTGAGAACTGAAATTGAGAGCACAGTTTTGAGAACAAAAACATGTTCAAAATAATAATGAAAAGTGGCATTTTCGACAAAGAAAATATATCAAGAATTTTTGGTCCACAACTTTTTAACAGTGGTTTAAAATGTCTACATTTTTTTTTTTATCGAATATAATGGCCTAAAAAATCTGTGTTTGATTTCATTCATTTATGAAGAATT
This sequence comes from Neria commutata, assembly GCA_963457695.1. Lineage (NCBI taxonomy): Eukaryota > Metazoa > Arthropoda > Insecta > Diptera > Micropezidae > Neria > Neria commutata. The sequence goes on from OY735249.1 coordinate 2,593,189, forward strand.
CTGTCCTTTGAAGCCTATAGCAAAATTTTAGAAGGATTATTTTCCTATACCATTTTAAACCTTGCTTTTTGCCTTCGGTAAGATTTAGCAAAATTTTTCGGTCATTATTTTGAAGAAACATTTTCACACTTAAATGCTCATTCAACTTTACCTTGAACAAAACTAAAAGCATTCTATTTTAGTTTGCTTTGCCTGAGTTCTGAGTTTCCTTCTGCTCTGAGTTTTCCTTCAGCAGACAAAGTAATCAGGAACCAATTCTGACAAAGTCGATTTTACAAAAAGATATGAAATTATGAGGGAAAATAATGGCTATTCTTTTTACTAAAAATATTTGCAGTTCTCTTGCCAAGTTATTTGCTTTACATGACCAAAACTGCCAGCTTAAAGCCTTCAGCTAGTCTAAAATGAAAAAACAACAACACAATTTTTACCAAACTTATCTTCCAAAAAAGTCGACATTTTTCAATTAGCTTAACCCTTCAGCTTTATAAAACTCGAATAAACATTGCATGGACTCAACCCTCCGCCACGCAAATAATCAATTTTTATGATGTCAATGCCAGCACGGCCCAAATTTTTTTTGTGGCAAAACTGTTGCCGTTTTGTTATTTTTAGTTTCAGACAAGTTTTGCCAATTTACGGAAATTTTTTGCAAATATTACAACGTAACAATTTTATGTTTATATTACAAAAATGCCAGCACCAGCAGAAATATTGAAATATGCCACTGCGTGGCCAGCAGCGCAGGAATCGTCGAAATAATAACAAAGCTAATAAAATGAAGTGGCAGCAGCTCAGAAGGCAGAAGGCAGATGGAGAAACAGCAACACAAAATGCAATCAAACAACAACAACAAAAAAGAAAAGAGAAATGTTGACATGCCTGACAGCAACAAGAAAGGCACACATAAAAATTATTTACACTTGTGTGCAAAACAATAACAGTATACATATAGCATATGCTATATACTAGAAGGAGCTGAGTTGTGGAATGTTTACTTTGAAATGAAATGCAATGAAAAAAAAGAAATATTTTGCTTACTTTTATTCAAGGCTTATTTTCAGCATATACGTAGGGGAGAGGGGGTACCTTCGTCTCTTTTTTTTGAAGGCCTATATTACAGAAGGTAATCAATATATTTAAAAACTGATTAGACTGTTACAATACCTCATTATTTAACAATAAAATGCTTTACTAAAATTTCTTTAAAAAGTTCCGTTTATAAATTATTTGTTATATATAATGTTTAAAGTGCTGAGATCGACCCTAATATTAATTTTGTGTGGGTACGGGAGGTTTAAGCCAAGTTCGAGGGTCTTGGAAGCTTCAACTCGATTTCGATTTTTAGTACCTGTGAATGTGCCCCATGAAAAAAAGACGAGTCTATCTGGTGTCACTTTTATTTCTTTTTATTATTTTACTTCTAATTTCAGTGCTTTATTTTCACTTAATACACTTTTATTTATTAAATAATTAGTATTAAAGTAATACTAATACAATTTTGTTCGAAATAATGGTATAAATACAGCACAAACTTCTTACGTTACCGACCTGAATATTCGGGAACGAAGCGCGAAAACACAAAATCAAATGTAACTTTATCAGCTGTTCAGATAGAGATGGCAAACTTTGTGAGGGATATTTATGCTAGTTATGGGTTAGTTTTTACTAATAAACAGTTATGTCCGATGACTCCTTCATACCGAAATCGCCTTTGACGAATGTGCCCCAAGGATGAAGCCACCCCCCTCTCCCCTATATTTAATATGTAATATATAAGTCTGTCTAAAATATATATGAATGTGTGTGTAGTAGTGACAATAAGGTCTTGAAATCGATCTAACGATGTAGTATTGATCAGACATGTAAGATCAAGCTCAACTTCATCGCTAGATTGAATAATTTTTTTCATATCTGCCTACCAAGACATTGTGAAGCCCAAGAGAACTAGACAGCCGACAAACTGGCAAAGTGTGGCACTGAAAGGGTTCAAGAAACCATTGATTGAATCAAATCGTTATGGAATCTGTAGAACTAACAAAAATAGTTTCGTTCATCTCAAGTAGAAGGAAAGATCTACACCTTCTTGTCAGGCTTATTATTGGGTCAACATGAGGATAATAGGGCGCACTACTTGCGGCAGCTGCCTTGGGCAGGAGAACCGCGGTAGAGAATTTCCTCTGTTATTATAGCCAAAAAAGCTATGAGTTCAAATCAACTTATAGAATTTAAAAAAATTTCCAGTGTAGTTTAAGTACGACTCTACACTTCTAGACTCTACTCTTCCTTAGCCAACACTGCATTTGGCCTTTTGTGTATCAAAAATATGCTTTCTTTCAGATTTCCAGCAATTAGTATTGCTATTATTTTGCGCGCCAGTGTTGAAAAATGCGAACGGGCGAGCGGTGGTTAATAGTTTGAGCGAACTTAAAGAAATTTCTGCCCTTACAAGAGCTTTTTTTGTTGCTGGGCCAATTACTTAGGGCAATGGCTTATTTATTGAAACCATGCTATTTTTAGAATTATGCAGGTATGTGTGTGAGTGTGTCTCTATTGTAAGTTGAAACATGCAAGTTAGTGCGAAAGCACAAAGCCGCTTGGACTGTTAAGAAAAGAGACTTTATCATAGAAGTCATGAAATCAAAGCATCTACGAAGGGAAGATTCAAGTTTTCAAAAGAGACAAATAATACAGCTACATCTTGAAATTGCTTGCTTGAAATTTAATGCAATTAATATATTGCATGCAATATTTTATGCATGTAGGCTGTCAGTTTCTGCAGTTGCTGTCGCCTTCAAAGCCGCTGCGCGACAAGCTTGACGCACTGACTATATGACAGCGCGTCTGACAGTGTGTGTGAGTGCATGCGCTTGTAGCTGTAAGTGAGTGCGTGCGTGTGTGCGTGTCATAAATCACTATGCGCGCTCAAGCTGAGCACAATCAAATACAGCCGTAAAGATGAGTATTTATCATTTTGACCTTTCTGCCACTTATGCTGCCACTTGTGCTGCTTCAGCGACTGGCAGTCAACTTTTTGTTGTTGTTGCGATTTTCTATAATACGTGCGTGTATGCGCAGCTTCTCCATTTGTATAAACTGTCTTACATAGAGGCTCAAAAGGCAACAAACAGCAGGCACTCTTTTGTAGGGATTTTGCAAAAATGAAGTGGCAAGCTAATAACTTTGACTGCCACACAACAACAACAACAACACACACAAATTTAAGCAAGTGTGACTACTCATACGCTTGAGTATGTGTGCGTGTGCGTGTGGGTGGGTGTGAGTGTATCGTGTTTGAAAAGGCATTTGTATAAATTTAAAATGATTGAAGCAGCCGTCGTCTGTGCATAATTTGTGGCATTTTCGAGGCGTTTTCCCTCACACACACACACACACACACACACAAAAGTGACTATGGAAATCTTGCCTGTGCTTTTTGTGTGAATAGAATAGAATTTCAATTTTCCATTGCTGCTCAAAAGGGCTGCCATTTTTCTTCAAGGCTTGTGGGCGCGCATGAAAAATGATACACACTTTGCTTTTGTTGTTGTTGCTTTTGGTTGCTTAAATTTTAGTTAAGGCCTAAGGACTCTTTGTCGAGTTGGCATTTTTTTGAAATTACAAAAAACTGACACATATTTTAAACGACTATTTGCTTTGATTGTTCCACTGTAATAAGAGCACCAGCGAAAATTTACAATATTTATAGACTATGCAAGTATGCCAGAAAATCATAAAAACCACAAAAGCATTTATAAAGTAGCGCCTTCAAGTAGAATGCGCTGCCGTCAAAGGCAAATTGCTGTGCATAAATAAATTTTTGCGCGTTTCCTTCGCTGGTGGAAATGAAGCGTACAACAAAAACAGAATTAATTGCCAGTTTTCAGTTGCTATAAACAAATTAAATTGCCGAAAATATGAACATGGCATGCGCCCTCACGCACAGAGGCGGCTGTAGCTGTTTTGTAGCGCCCAAAGGGGCGCCAATCAATTGCAAGAATGAGTCTAGCAAAGAAAATTGCTTCCGTTTTTGCACGATTTCAAGTGATTTAGCAGAATTAAAAAAAGCTATAATTGAAATTTTAAAGAAAAATATTTTTATTAACCGAATTTTATTACAGGCTTTAAGGATATGGCACTGGTCATCTTTTTTCAGTGTATGTATTTCTTGTATTTTTTACACGGTTTTGTCTGGAATGTACATATCTACCGTGCAAAAAGAGGATAGGCTGTATTCGATACTTTTTTTTAATGGTGACAAAATCATAAAGAAAATCTTATAAAGAATTTAGAAAAAATTTGTCAAATTTCTGGCAGCGATTAGTTCTTCATATTACTCATGATTCTGCGCTGGGCAATTCTAAAAACGGGGCGCTGTATGCCACCTATAAGTACACCCATGGCTAACGACGGCACTGTGCCTCCATATGCTCGCCAGCGATTCTGGAATGTGTTTGAAATTTCGCAAATTTTCCCCACAGACTTTTCATAAGCATTGGCGAAGCGTAAATGTTTACAAGATCATTTTGGCGGTCAGCTACGATCTAGCGAATAGCGCGTGCTTTCTCGTACAATACGAAATGCCACTCGTCTGAGACCAGTGCAATTGAATTATTAACAATTGCCGTAGGAAAATGATTTATGAGTTATGAACCAAATATTGAGAAAAGTTTATAAATCATTTGTGAGCATGTGTGCTTTTTCTGCAGTCTGGCGGAGGGGAAGGGGAGAGGCGGCAAGTTAATTATCCGACAGAAATTCTAGAAACTTTGAAGCTGATATTAACTCTAACTAGATTTGCAAGGCTTTAGGCCAGAGTTGCCAGCTTCAACTGCTTGGACGATTCAATATAATAATTTTCCGTTGCTTCATGAATTTTACATGAATTCTCCGCACTTCAAAAGGACATAAGCATAAATATGCTGCCTTGAAGGTGTTCCCTGGGCCTTCTGAAATTGCCCGTAAAAAGCGAATTAATAACACAAAACTTGCTTAAGCGAAATTGAAGCGAAATATGCAACCGCTCTGTTTCAACCTTATATTTATTCAAGATGTTGGCAGTGCCAGCTTTTTCGCCCCTTCTTAGGAACTCCTAACTGCTTTTATAGCACTAATTTAATCATTCCTGTCGTAATGAAGTTGTCAATTATTCAACAGCTGTGAACAGCTGAAATCACAAAGAAAATGGTTAGACAGACAGACAGATGGACAGATAGATAAGGTGAAATGTCAGCAAAAAAAGAAAGGCTGCTAGAAAAAAAGTAAAAGACAAAAAGTAAGCAAACAGAAGTAGACAAAACAGCAAAAAGAGGCGTTAAAGGCAGAAATACTGACGTGTATTAAGTGATAGAGAACCTTATCGACATGTGAATGTAGAGAAAGTGAGATACCGAAAGGGAGAGACTGGCGGATAGAAAGACTTGCATTTAGATGAAGAAGCTGGCAAGAAAATATATAGAGGCTAATATTGAGTTAAAGCAGCTGGCATACTGACGAATAGGCTGACAAACAATGGCAATAGATAGAGAGACTGGCATATAGGAAAAGCGCCTGACAAACAGAAGAAGAGAGAGACTGACATATAGCTGAAAATGGCAGATGCTAGAGAGAATTTAGAGAGAGAGTTTGGTTTGAAGAGACTTACGGACAGTAGAGGAGAGAGGCAGATAAATAGAAATTAGACGAGTATTGAATTAGACGAGTATTGAAGAGGATGACAATAGAGAGAGTTTAGCATATAAAAGAAGAGGCTGACAGATGGACGAAAAGACAGACGTATAGAAGGTCTCACATAGTAACAAAGAAACGTACAGACATAAGAGACGATCAGGCATAAGAAATAAAGAGGGATTGGCATTAAAAAGAAATGGAAAGACAGACTTATAATAAGATGATGACATAAAAGAGAGACTGGCATATATGGTGAAGAGTCTGACAGAAAAAGGAGAGTTCAAATGCAGTGCCGCCAACTTATTTCTATTTAAAAATCCAACAAAATCAGGAAATAACAACCTTTCCCCAAAAAACAAATCCTCTTTCTCCAAACTCTTTTGGAGCGTGCTATAAAAAGCTGCTGTAAATGACTGAGGTGTGCGTTATTACTTTCAATTGGACATTTATTAATGCTTTTATAGCACTTAAAATCGCACACGAATCACTTTATTAGTAATGCCGCGACGCAACAGCAACAACAACAACACGATGGCAAACATGCCGAATGAATAAATATAAAAATTCATTTCAACATAAAAACGGCAGGCGGAAAACTTTTATGCTTAGCCGCAGGCCAAATGCAAATGGCCCAGTCAACGCGGCGGACTATAAAAGTCCTTTAATATTTTTCTATTAATTTATTTCGAGTAAGTGCCGACCTTTTTTCCTTATAATGTGTGTACATAAGGCGCAATGATGTAATGCAAAATTTCTGAAACATATGCCTATAGCAAATGAGATGTCCAGTAGGAAAATCTTAGCAGCTGCGAATTCAGACCTGAGCTGGCAGATCATATTGAATTGCTAAAGGTGCTAGAATTGTAGAATTTAAGTAATCAAGATCGACTAAAATTTTCTTGTGAAATTCAGCCAATTAAGGAATTGTTAACTTTGATGAAATTTAGCATGTTTTTATGAGCCGAGAGGAGAAAGAAGCTTCAAAGTCTTCTGTGACTGAAGTTCTAACAAACAAGATCGACAAAATAGCATCATGTTTAAAAGTAAAATAACTCAAGCTAAAAGCAAAGTTAGTTAAAATGAATAATTTATACAATTCCAGCAAAGATTCAGGTAGAAAAAAATTTTACCGAATAATTCGAAAAGGCTGAGTTCCTTCGGATTTAGTCTTTTAAATGAGTTGATCGTTAGTTTATTAACGCAACCATTATGAAAAAAGGTCAGGAGAAGGGCTCTTTTATTTTTCTGGAAATTCTAAGCTATATTTCGCAAAAGCTTTAAATCAAGCAAATTGAGCCTTTTAGATAGCAATTTATTTAAATTTTACTCTAAATTTGAATGACATTGGATGGGCTAATTTTTCATACTCTTTTATAAATTTTACTGGCAACTTATTTAGTCAATCTTTGTCAGATTTCTTTGCCTCTCTTTCGATGATTTGCTTTGGAATTTTTTTTTTTTGCTTTTTTCTAAGATTTTTTACGAACTTTCATTGTGCCATTTGTTATATTTTTTCTTGTTATGTGCCAATGGAGCTTTGTAGCTATGTGGGTATATGAGAAGCAAACATGCACATTTTTGTGCTGTCAACAGAAATTGTCAATGTCGTAAGTCATCAGCAAAAACAACAAAAATAACAACAACAAATGATAAACTTCACATGCAAACCCAATAAATATGTTCGTGTTTAATTAAGCTTTGGTTTAGCTATCGCATGTGATATTTTATTAGGTTTGCCATTGTCAATGCACGCACACAAACACGTTTGCTATTTGCTATTTGTTGTTGTTGTTGTTTTGGTTGTTGATTGCTTGTTGTTGTAGCAATTAATGCATATAGTTTGGCTTTGACAAGTGCGTGCTCTAAGCTGTCAACGTGATAACACGTCGCCCAAACGCGCATGTGTGTGTTAGAGAGAGAGAGAAAGAGTGTCTGCATATGCCAGACAGCAGCGCGTGCATGTGTGCCACTTTTCTGACAGCTGTCAATACTAAATCATGCTGCGGGAATTTTCGCATGGCAAGCGTTTTGACAATTCTGACAGTTTTCCCAACAGTTTTTCATGCTATCTTTCTCTCTTGACTATCTATTTTTGATAAAACGTGCTAGCTTTTTAATATGATCGCAGATTTGTCATTTTAATAAAAATCCATTTTTCATAAGCTTTGAAAAGGCGTAGCATATTTCCGACGAGTTTTCCTTTATAAGCATGTCTCTTTAAATGCACGTGTGCACATGCTGTGCGTGCGTGTGTGTATGTATGTGTGAGCATAAACGCCATTTTGTTTTGCTTTACTTTTAAGCTTAAGGCAAATGCCATTTCAACTTGCACTCATAATTCCACTTCTTTTTTGCTTTGCTTTTATTGCTGCTCTAATAGCGTCGCATTTGGAACACATTTTCAATGCCTTTGTGGGTCAACAACAGCAACAACAACAATAACAAGAGAACACGTGCGACAGCACATTTGTGCTGCTTTATAGCCATGTGTGTGTGTGTGTGTTTGTGCTTGCGTGTGTTAAGTTCAAGGGATTATTTATAATAACATTTTAGAAATATATAAGCATGCTTTGCAATTTAATATTAAAGTATTGAAGTAGCTACAATGCGAAGAGAACAAAGAGAGTACAGAAAGGAAAAGTTCAAGAAAATTCACAGAAACTCGTATCACGAAAAAGGACACTAGAACAAATTTTCTTCAATAGCACTTTTAAAAGTAATATACATATAATAGCAAAGGCACATATAGTCATCTATAGCTTGAGTATGCAATGTTGATATATTAGGCCCATTCACATTTTTGTGCATTTGAGATTGCGAATTTGTGCAAGAGTAAACATTTGCCATTATTTGTGAGCGTACTTTTTCGGTTTAATTTTCGAAATTCATAGCTGAATGATAAAAAGAAAAATTATTTTCTACTAAAATTTTGATTTGAGTAAAAATTATGTTGAAAGAAAGCTTTGAAGAACAATTGGTGGAGTCTTTAAAGTCATTGGTATGTCGGCTTAAAGATTTATTCGGGAAATTTCAATAAATTTTTGAAAGTTTTTTGGGGCAAAATGGGGGCAAATTTACAAAGGCTTTTACTTTCAAAACTCATTTTGAATTGTTTATTTGTTTCGAGAAGGACTTGATACATTTTTGTAATTTAATCTAAGCATTATGGATTTTTTTTAGGGATTTTGCTTTTCTTTAAAGGCTTTTTACAGTATGTATGTAGGGTAGTTCTGTAGGTAGCTTGTTGAAGAGCTTAACCTCAAGACTCAAGCTGTAAGTTCTTTTAACTTGGATAAGAAACTGCAAATAATTGCTCTTATATATTAACGATAGCAAAAGTTATATTATTTTGAAGCATGCTTTTAAGCAACAAAGCACACACATACACAGCTAAAATATAATGAATTTGATGTAACTTTTGGTATCTTAACCTTCTGCGACTGACGTGATTTAGTGTTCACAATTCTACTGACGTGTAGTACACCAGACACCAATTCGATTGCTTTCATTTTACATTATTTTGTTTTGTACACCTACAGTTATGATTTTTGTTTTTAAATTAAGGATAGAAGTTGTTGTTAACTATATTAAATTTATGATCCAAAAAGACATTGGTGTCTGTCAGACTACCACGTCAGTCGCAGAAGGTTAATATTGCTTAAAATCTATCATAGCATTGCATACTTGAGGGCGCTTACTACTTGCTGCTGTTATATGAGGAGTTGCCGCTACAAATGCTACACATTTCTATAGCTATTTTCTACATGCTCTCTAACACACACACACACACGCGCGCGCACATAAGTACAAGTTTAATTAATTTCATGCATGTGTGCCGCATTTGTTGACAAATGACTCGCAGCGAAAGTTTTGCTGCACCATTAACAGCAAATACATTTGTGTGTGTGTATGAATGTGTGTAGGTGTATGCTCGTCAGCGAGTGCAACGAAGTGCTGGCATATCACGCTCTCTACCCCCGTTTCTCCCTTCCTTCTCTCTCTCTCACACTTTCACTGTCTTGTTGAGAGCGCGTAATTAAAAATTCATTTTGAAATTTGCAAATGAGAAAAACTTTTTAATTGCAATTTTTTCGAAGTGCATTCGATGGGTGAGCAAGTGGCAAGTGGATGTAGGGGGTAGCAGCAGCTCGGTGTTAAGTGCGTGCCGTCGAAGTAATGAGCGGGAGGCAGTTAAGAGTGAGAGTGTTTGAATGCGGTTGCGTAACTGAATAGCGGTATTCGCTGTAAAGTTTATGAGTCTGCTTGTTCTAAATATGTATGTTTATCTACTCTGTGTATGTTATAAAAGTATTATGAGTGTGTAGGTGTGATTGTGGCAGTACTTCTATGCTTTTACAGAGCAACCAAAAAATGCAGTTGATTAATTTTTGGTAGGAGGAAAGGGAAAAGCTTATTTCGATATGCTAATAACAGGAGAAGAAGAAACTTCAATTCAGTTAATTCAAGCAGGGTTGCATTAAATTGGGCCTTCATTAATTAATAATTGCATTAAATTGGGCTTACACAATGCAAAAGATAGTTGCTTTAGATTTAAAGACAAAAATTTTACGCAGACAACAGCAAAAGCGAGTGCCTTAAAGCAGCATCCAAAAGCTCGCCACGCACACAAATATTGATGTATGTATGTACATATGTGTGTGTGTTTATGTTTATGTTGTGTGTGCGAAAGGCAAATTTTACGCACAGTTTCCAAACATAAATTGTGGCATTCATATGGAAATTTATGTGTGCACAGATTGACAAACGTTGCATATTGAAGTTATGCTGAAGCCTGGAGCTGCTCCCACTCGCTGTCTGCATGTGCTGCTATAAAACTAACGTCGTACTTCGCTCGCCTATTTCAATAAAAAAAAAACAAACAACGACAAAAAATAGGAAAATTCAAATTTGCTTATTTCCATGCTTTATGGCCACTCGGAGCAAACATTTTGCCGGAGCAGCTCAAATTGATGTCTGCATACTACACTTCAGTGTTCCCTCTCTCTCTCACACACACTCACTGCTTCAATTTTATTAAAAGAGAAATGGTAATTTTGTGCTCTTCAGTCTCTTTGAACGCTGCTCGAAAGCGCAACTGCAAGCCTGCATCTTAAGCTGCTCCTCCAGCTCCAAACTGGCCTCCACTGCTCAAGTACTCACTTCACATACTTACTATCCTGCCCTTTTGGCTTTTCTCAACTATTGAATTGGAAATGCCAAGTGGCACTTTTATTTGTGACCATGTCTTCTGCACAACTAGGCGCTGCCCTCCCCCCCTCTTCCCTCTTAATGTGCTGCAATTTTCGGCGGTAATGTTTTGTCGCCTAAAATGCCTGCTGAATTATGTATGTAGTATTTATGTTTACACCGTTAAATTCCAAAACGTTGTTAAGCCGCAGGTCATGCTACAAACACACTCACAAAACGCCAAAAACAGCGTTAGGCACCTGAAATTATGCAGCAAATTTTTAAACCTACCTGCGTGCGTGTGTGTGTATTATGCATATGTATGTCAGTGCTGCCATCTATGCATTTTTTTGTGAGCTGCTTAAGCGAGCATTATTATTAATATTTTTTTCGGAATAGGAAAACTTGCTTACATTACATCTCTTCTATTTAAATCTTTCTGAGCTTTCTGAATTTTCGTTAGCAGCAAGGAACAAAGAGAACAAAATGGCTTTATATCAAAAGAAATTTTCTTGACACGAAAATTTTCGTAGATAATTAAAGAAAATTTTATTCACCTAACGGGCCGAAAGAAAAACATGCATATTTTTGCTAATGCACAAAATTAATTAACAAAACTTTATTAACAAAAAAATCGTTTTAATTTGTGTTGGCAATGCTGAATTATACCTATATATATGTGTTCGAGATAGAGAAAGGTTTTCTCATTTCTTGCTATCACAGAAATTTTAATGAGCTTCATATAAAAGCAGCTTTATGCAGGAAGAAATTGTAATTGCCTCGAAATATAAAATTGGGCGCACAAAATAGAAAGAAAAACATTTGCTTGCCAGGGAAATTTTGCTCGAAAAGAACATTATTGAAAATTTGCTAAGTATAAGCTGAAGTAGGTAAGGAACAACTGCTTTCTATGCTAATCAAAAAATGAAATTTCAGAAATTCATTTAAATTTAAGGTGGCAACACTCTGCTTTGTTTGTATTCATGTGTGTGCGTGTGTACTTTGCACGGCATTACATTTAAAAAGCTGTTAAATTATATTTTCTGGCTCAGCGCGGCTGATAAATGCTATAATGTGTGTATGTGTCTGTGTGTGTGTGTGCGCGCGCGCTTGGAATTGACAAGCAGGTTCCAGCGCCAACGCCTAAAATGCTGCCACACATTTATGCTGCAGCTAAATACGTATGTGTATTTGCTATATAGGTACTCATAAATGTGTGTGTGTGTGTGTCAAAGTTTGGAGTGCGGCAAATTGCGCCTGAGCGCGCGGAACGAGTGCAAGCGGGCGACTGGAGGCAAGCGGCGTATGAGCGCCCTAAAGTATGCTCTTCAGCAGCGAAAGTGCGCGCCGCATAATGAAATTGTTCGTGCGTGCAATTTATTGGGTTTTCAAAATATCCTTCTTCCTTATGTTCGCTAGCACTTTGCACAATACACCGTTAAATGCCGGCTAAAACGCCTGCAAATTCGCCTAAAAGCATACAAACTTAATTTTCGTTTATGCTACAAACTCAATAGCTGCTCCGTTTGCAGCTAAATACGATTACCCCCAAAAAATATGCAAAAGTTTTGCTCAAATGTATTGCAAAGTGAGCGCATAGCAAAGCAATTGAAAGTTGTGCGTGTTTTAATGGCTTTCCAACTAATTTCGACATGGCAATGGCTGCCAAAGTGCACACATATACATACATGAATAGTGTTGCGCACACACAGCTACACATACTTATACATGTAAGTGATATTGCTTGCATAGTTGCCAACTATGCCAGTAGGCCAAAAGCGAAGAGGCTATGCACACACGCACACAAAGAACCAAGCTAAAGCAAACGTTGCTTGAGTTTCAGCGACTTGGTTATGCGCTACACACAGAAGAGCTTGTAGGTTAGGTTAAAAAGGCTGTTAACTGCTGGCAGTAAAACCACCCTGAGGCCGAAGACCCTTTGTGATGCCGTATATATGTATGAATCCCAGTAGATGAAGAAAGCTCAAGCCCTTAGGTGTGGCTGAACCATTCTGATATCCAAGAGAATCTTGAAATAGAGCTAATAACTAGTATGGATCTCTAAAATGTCTGATTTTTGAAGTTGCTTGATATGCTTAAGCTAGCGTAAAATCAATATCCAACTCAAGTTGTTAAGACAAAATTTTTCAAAATTGCATTAAAATTTTTTTTTAAACTTAGCCTGTAATACTAAACTTTCTGTATAAATATGTCTAGATATATCTTGAAAGCCTTGCAATTATTGCATAAAATTTAATATATACTATAGACTTGAGTGTAGCGTATTGCGCGTTCTTATAAAAAAATGTTATATGGCTGACATACTTTTAGGCGCAACAGCTGCTTAGTAGGTCGATGTAATGAGAGCAACTCTGCAACATAAGCGGTCTTTTACGTCGACTAAAAGAAATTAATAATTGAGGAATACTTAAAGGCGATTGCTGAAACTAGCAGTTATATATATGAAGCATGCTTATAGGCGCGCTTAAGGAGCTTTCACAGTGCCTTTATTAATTTTCAGTTGCAGAGTGCCACTAATTCTGAAGGATCACTTTTTTTTTAAGGAGTCAACATTTCGCTACACTGTGCAATGTAAACAATTTCCACGTTGTTGCACCTTGTAGCCGATTTCGTCGATTTTTCCTGCGTCAA